>CM057337.1:343130536-344330536 GCA_030015575.1 Agapanthus africanus
ATAGGTCTGAAACTCGAAAGATCATCAGAGAACGTAATGAAGTACAAAGAACCAGTCCTGGCATTTGTAGACAGGGGGCCTAACATACATCAACATGTATCATCCCAAG
The DNA here is from genome assembly GCA_030015575.1 of Agapanthus africanus. Classification (NCBI taxonomy): domain Eukaryota; kingdom Viridiplantae; phylum Streptophyta; class Magnoliopsida; order Asparagales; family Amaryllidaceae; genus Agapanthus; species Agapanthus africanus. The sequence goes on from CM057337.1 coordinate 343,130,646, forward strand.
AGTTTACTAACTCTTTCTCTGTTTCCAGTAAACGGAGCTGTGGTCATCTTATCTTTGTGACATGACTGGCGAGTTTCACAAGATGTAAATTCAAACTGATTTAAATATGCATCTAAATGTAACTCAGCCAGTCGGGTCGCATTGATATGACCTAGTCTACAATACCTCAAGAAGGATTCGTTCATTTCTGAACTCTTCCTCTTGTGTATGTTCTGTATACTAAAGAACTGTAGTTTGATTTAGAACATCAATGCTTTTAGATAACGTGCCTGAACCGATCAACTTTTGATATAGGAAATGTTCAAAACATTATCCAACAATACAAAATTATATCGTTTCTTTACTAATAAAGAGACAGATATGATTTTGTATATCAGGTTCGGTATCTAATATCATTCGTTCAGAATCAATGTATTGTAATACAGGGTGACAGTGACCAACAGACTTGGCTGCAACACTTGCCCCGTTTTCTGTCTCATGAAACTTATCACCCGTTCTCAGTTTTTCTACCTTTCTGTAGCCCTATGTAACAGATTACATATCTGGGATCCTGATCTGGTATCACATACCCAGGACGTAAAGAAATACTGAGAAACAGTTCTGTATAATGAACACACCCGAAGATGATGCATCAGTATGCACTCTCTTCGTTTGGGCGGTGCGGGAATTCTGGTAATCCCCAATTTCCTGCTCTGTCTTATAACAATTATAAGTTGGAGCGGGACCAACGTTCCCCAGCTCAGTATAACAAGCGGGTTCGGTCAATATTCCGTATTATTATCTTGATTAAGGCGTGATATGGTCGCTACCAGGAGAGAGAGAGAAGAAAACACTCAGCGTGCGCTCTATCAAGAATAGATTGGTTTTTATTTTATCTAATCAGGATGGCTCCCACTGCTTTTTATCAAATCTTCCTTCAAACCCTAAAAGGAAAGACTAGCCGGGATTAATTACACACTACAAGTTCGCCAATCTTTCAGCCAGGCCAGTGTCGGTACTTTGAGGGAGGTCCCCCGTGCTTTCGCACGAACCTAATTAATGTAAACCTCGTTTTCCCAGAGGCGTAACCTCGTTAACACCTTTCTAGACACCTACTTGATCGGCTAATTGTAATGTATAAAACTCTCCCAGGAGTAACTCTTACTCGCAGCGGGTATCGGGATCCAACTATCTCATAGAAGGTATGCAATCTCATTGCAAATTTCAACACTTGAAATTCCCGATAATATTTTGCCCCTAGCAGCTATATGACCTTAACATAGTCAACAAATCATAAGTGCTAGTCAAGTTCAACCCGTCATTTCCCGATTGAATTAAACCCACCCGCACGACCCTTAACATAGTCAACAAAGTCGCACGACTACCCTAATCCAATCGCCATCATATGCTAATACAGATAACCAATAGTTAGCTACCGCACACTACGCCTTAACATAGTCAACAAACGTAGCACGAATACTAACTAGTACTTATCTGAAATGACGGAGGGCTACGACAGGTTTTTCTGAAAACCTATTGCGTAATGAACTTGATATCGTTGTAGGATCGAATGAATTTTGAAATGGAGTGCTTTTGAGGCTTTTCTAGTTTTGCTAAAGGAGTCACTCCCGGTGAAGGGATCGTCGGTCCTTTCCTCGTCGAATGAGGTGCGGGATATATCATATATATCACTGTGCAAAGCAAAAACTCTTAAAAGCGAACAAAAGACAAACCGAGTGTGTAGCATCTGCCAGTTATTGCTAAAGGAGTCACTCCCGGTGAAGGGATCTCGGTCCTTTCCTCATCGAATAAGGTGCAGGATATATCTCATATACCGCTGTGCAAAGCAAGAACTGTAGCTACCTGTTTTATTTTGAAATTCGATTCTACAACATCTTAGGTTTCTTTTATTTCATTAATCACATTAATGAAGTCCATCATTTAAGTACCTAAACATCACAGATAGATATGACGTACACTTATGCCATCCGCATTCGCCTCGATGTCCCCTCGTGCACCGTTAGGTTAGGTAACTAACGGCAGAGCAGGGCAGGGCTAGCGCGGGTGTAAAACATAAGTAACGTCTATATAATATATCATATATACTATATACTATATCCATCACAGAAACATCACATGATTTCATCACAGATATCGCAGCAGAAGAATCATATGAAATATTGGATATACTAGGACGTCCGTGTTTTCAATACGAGCCGGTATAAAACACGGATTCCACGGTCGTGATGAATAGCCAAACCCACACCCCTAGACCCCTACGAGAGCGGCAAGCAACCCTACCAATTCTGGAGTTAGGAGACCCGGACTCGACTCCTCGAGTTGGTCTCCCACTGGACTCCAGAACCCGGTTACTTGTGCCCTCCTCCTTGGGTCTATCCTAGTGCGGAAAAGTAAATAATATACAACAGGTGACAACTCCCGCAACCTGGAAGCGCCCCAATAAAAGAATATTACATACAAGTTTTTACATGAATGAAAATGAAAAACACTCATCTCACATAAAAACCCCCGGCTATTCAAACACGACGATCCAATATAACATATCCAGCAACACATAACATCACATGTCATCAACGTAAGTAAATATGCGCATCCCAATTGTCGTTGACATATAGCAACGAAACCGGCGATATCACATATTACACTTACGGTCACAGAAAAGAAAGTGTAAAACTACAACAGTTGGAATCCGCAACCTCCTCAGACATCGCATGTCTGACCAAATGAATTACTTAGACATCGCATGCCTAACAATTATAAACCCCGCATTTTAGTCTCAAAATCGAAAACTCTTTTCAATACCAAGTCGGGTAATTCAACAAGATTCCCGACATCCTGATCGAATGCTCGTCGCAAACTTCAGTAGACGGCTGCACCCCCGATACCGTCGACGAAGTGCACCAAGGCGGAACACCGCTACCGCGAGCACCCGGACGGATGCTTTCGGCGACGGGGTTCTCCTACAGTCACTTGGTCGGGGCTATGGAGTGAAGCTGTCTATTAAGTTTACCCGGCGAGTATCCGCGTACGCTACGTGATTGCGACGGACTTTTGATCACATCAAAATTCCGTGGCAACCGATCAAGTGAGACTAAACTGCTAGATTTACAACATTCATTTAGTTATCACATAACTTATTGTGAATTCCAATTATTGTATCCCATTCCAGATAAACAGAAAATGTTAAACTTTTCGATCGAACAATCGAACACCCAAGTTTTCCCGAAACAGATCAACACATGAAACTAGTCTAACAACATTCAGTTCGTACCTCAGTACCAACGGTCCAGCCGTAGAAGGGTCAAGCCAACGCCTCACATGTGGCACGCCGTACTGCCCCAAACCCGAAGGTTCAAAGGGCAGTTCAAGACGGTCACATAATCGAGTTAAGGTTTGTGTCTTCTAGAGGGACCATCGCGTTACTTGCACTACTTAGAACATCGTCAAACTACGGAAAAATCCAACACTTGGAAATTTCCCGACAGGGGAAAAGTTGGGTATTTATATCCGGTCGAACTTTTTAACATATCCTAAAATTTATCCGGAAAGCCACACAGACAAAATTTGATAGCCCGATCGAAACACCGAATTCCCAAAACAACTGCAGAAATTTCAACTCTTGAAAAATTATTAAAAATTCCCAGAAACACCAGCACAGTACAATAAGAATTACTGTAGAAAACAAGCTGCGCAAAACGACAAAATGGCCGCGCTTGCGCCGCACGAGCCAGGCTCATGCCGCGGAAGCGCGGCGCACTGTTGGAGTTAGGCAGCCGAATTTCACAGAATTTCTTATAATTGCCTGCTGATTTTTCTGAACATTTTTAATATTGAAAAATCCCTGTTTTTAAAAATTGTACAGAGAGCAATTTTGTTTTGGAGTTCCGGGTTCGTTCGGACTTCAATTTCCGTCTACGCTTCGCCTAAGGCTCTAGCTAGGCTCTGATACCACTGCAGGGTTCCTAGGCACTCTAGTGAGGTCTCCCAAGCCATCAACCATGGCAATTTCAAAAATTATGGTGCCTACAAACCCTAAAGTACGGATCGTTTGCTAGATATCTAGGCGAACAAGAACTAGTTAACAGTTAACTAAAGAGATACGGAAATTACAACCTTTGTAGATCCGGATATCCACCTCCACGGCTCCACAACGAGGTCATCTCCGCTGTCCAAATCAAATCCGGGCTCTAGAGTCGACTTCGTCGGAGAATGGGCAAGCTAGGTCGTCGATGTCCATGCCGAAGATGATCTACGTCGAGGCATCGCTAGATCAAGCTCCTCCTTCACCAAACCCTAAAATCTTGTGAAGGAAACACACTCTACTACTTGGCAAGAGGTAGAGGATGAAGAAATAGGAAGTGGGTATACTTTAGAATTGGATTTCTCACTCATATCATCAATCTACCATTGATGACTTCAAGCTTCTTCACTTGAAGAAAAATGGAGGAAGAAGAAGAAGAATGTTATGATAAGTTAAAAGAAAAATGAAAAGAAAAACAATTCTTATCATAATTCTAACTATAGTAAAGTGTAGAGAGTTAACCAAGGTTAGTTGTATGGTTAGGGTTAAGAATGAGATAAGAATGGTGGACTTAGGTCAAAGCTTCATGAAGTTTCAACTAAACAACAAAAGAAGCCACCATTCTTTTCTCATTTTCTTTTCTCACTTTCTTTTATTCATTTATCAATAAGAATAAATGAATAATTAAGAAAATAAAACCCTAAACATAAACACAACCATGGTTCAAACTTTACACTTAACCAAAGTGGTATGCATCATCAAACATGATACAATCAAATGTACAAATGTATATCACATATACAATATGCACATCCGAGCGAGAAAATCCATCTTAAGTAAACCGATACTAGTTAATGCAAAGTAATATATCAAATATATAATTATACATTAAATCATTAAATCAACACTTGATTCAATGATCCGGTCATGCGCACATAACCGACTGGTATCCAATATATCGGCTTATCGAATCAACGCTTGAATCGATAACTAGGTTATATCGCATACAACCATTCGATATATTTATCGCGAGAATAGAATACGGTATCACATACTCGTATTATTCTCGGTCCCGCACATATCTCATATGCGCTCCTATTTCGTTTCGCTTGAGCCAGGAAACCTCTGTGTAGGACTCTAAAGACTCGTCAATACGCCGGCAGCGGATGATGATCATATCAAACATCCACAAGCCGCAAGCGGTCTGCTAAACGTAACGGCCACCCGGGTATTGAGCGATCTGAAGATCGACGAGCAAGCCCGCTCACACTCCAGTGAATCCGACCAGTAACACTACCGTACAGTCCGGTCTGATCGTCTGATATGTCGCATATCTCGCCTAGGGGTGGTAAACGTCAGACCCCAATAGCTCAATAAGTCGTGTCGATATGAGGTCTATAACTGTTCGAGAAACTACTGGTAACACTTACCAGTAAATCTCTGCAACCCTGGCCAGGGATTTCCTGTTATAGCCAATCGAACACAGCGCAACATCAACCCCCATATACCGGGAGAGACGAATCCCCTCCTATCGCTCATTGCCTCCATGTGACTCGGGACTGTACCCAAAAACCACCGTTTTGCACGCCCTCTTGGACGTGGTAAGATGGAAATCAAAGCACAGTGGGAACCACACAAGACTCTATGACGATCTCGGGTCAACAGACTACTCTGTACCAGTGTCACCAGAGAACTGCCATCTGACGTGAGGTATAATACCATCTGGGAGTTCTCGGCGAGTCCGTCCAGTGTACCCAGTCTCTACTGAGCACCCGTATATCATCTCTGATGTCAAACACCGATGGATATGGGATCATCCATCGCCCATCTGTATGGGTCGAGAAGGTATACGCTAGTCTACTCTGGTATATCGATGCCCCATCTCGATACACCCTCGACTAGGGACTGTGAAGGATGTACTTATAGACTACCATGTCCCCACTAGTATGATCCGCATCATAGTCCAGGTAGTCAAGTACAGATCCTAAGGGCTTTACCAACATGTAACAGAGAGACAATCAGTATACACGTTAAGGTAAAGAGCAACCAGATAGCATACTATCATGTCGAGCGAGAAAGTCCTCCCTATATACGTCCCAGCATCCACTACAATATACATCCTATGTATAGTAATGGCCTCTAGGGCATACATATAACTAACAGTGGATCGCCGGGAGATCGAGGTCAGGAGGGTTGACACGAAGAACAACACGGCGGATCCACTCACGAAGGCCATTCCCCAGATACTGTTTGAGAGACTCTTCGGGATGCTCGGTATGCGATACTACAGCAGCTGGCCCTAGTGAAAGTGGGAGATTGTTAGTTGTATGTATGCCCTAGAGGCCAGTATTGTACAGATGATGTATATTATATTGGATGCTTGGACATATATAGAGATGACTTTCTTGCTCGATATGATAGTATGCTATCTGGTTGCTCTTTATCTTAACATGTACACTAGTCTCTTTAAACTGTCTTATAGTTACATGTTGGTAAAGCCCTTAGGATGTGTACTTGACTGCCTGGACTATGATGCAGATCATACTAGTGGGGACATGGTAGTCCATAAGTACATCCTTCAAGGTCCATAGTCGTGGGTGTATCGAGACGGGGCATCGATATACCGGTGTAGACTAGCGTATACGCTTCTCGACCCATGAGATGGGCAATGGATGATCCTATATCCATTGGTGTTTGACATCAGAGATGGTATACGGGTGCTCAGTGGAGACTGGGTACACTGGACGGACTCGCCGAGAACTCCCAGATGGTATTATACCTCACGTTAGATGGCAGTTCTCAGGTGACACTTGTACAGGTTAGTCTGTAGACCCGAGATCATCATAGAGTCTTGTGTGATTCCCACTGTGCTTTGATCTCCACCTTACCACGTCCATGAGGGCGTGAAAAACGGTGGTCTTTGGGTACAGTCCCGAGTCACATGGAGGCAGTGAGCGATAGGAGGGGTTTCGTCTCTCCCGGTATTGGGGGTTGATGTTGCGCTGTGCTCGATTGGCCGTAACAGGGAAGTCCCTGGCCAGGGCTGATCAGAGATTTGCTGGTAAGTGTTACCAGTAGTTTCTCGACCCGTTATGAGCCTCACATCGGCACGACTTATCGGTTGTTGGGGTCTGACGTTTACCACCCCTAGACTTGATATGCGACATATCAGACGAACAGACCGGACTGTACGGTAAGTGTTACTGGTTGGATTCACAGGAGTGTGAGCGGGCTAGCTCGTCGATCTTCTGATCGATCAATACCCGGGTGGCTGTTACGTTTAGCAGCCCGCTTGCGGCTTGTGGGTGCTTGATATGATCATCATCTGCTACCGGCGTATTGACGAGTCTTTAGAGTCCTACACAGAGGTTTCCTGGATCAAGCGAAACGAAATAGGGGCGCATATGAGATATGTGCGGGACCGAGAATGATGCGTGTATGTGATACCGCATTTCATTCTCGTGATGAATGTTTCGATTGGTTGTATATGATATAACCTAGTTATCGAATCAAAAATTGATTCGATAAGTCGATACATTGGATACTAGTCGGTTATGTGCGACATGACCGGATCATTGAATCAAGTGTTGATTTAATAATTTAATGTATAATTATATATTTGATATATTACTTTGCATTAACTAGTATTGGTTCACTTTAAAAGGATTTTCTCACTTGAAGTTCACAAGTTGTATATGTGATATACTTTTGTGCACTTAATTGTATCATGTTTGATGATACATATTCACTTGGATTTGTGTAAAGACTTAAACCATGTTTAGTGAATGGTTAGGGTTTCATATTTTCACTTAATATTTATCTTTTCTTTTTTGAGAAATAGATAAAAGAAAACAAAATGGTTTCTTTTTATCATGAAGCTTGTTGAAGCTTCATGAAGCTTTGACCAAGTGACCATTTTGTCTTCATGCTTAACCCTAACCATTCCCACTAACCATGGTCTATTCTCTACACCTAACCATGGTTAGAAGATGATAAGTATTCATTTTTATTATTCTTTTTGAGCATAACTTATCATAATCTATCTTCTTCATCATCTTCTTCTTCAAGAAAAAGCTTGCCACCATTAATGGCATCTTGAGCAAAAATGTGAGAAATCCAATTCTAAAGTGAACCCACCTCCTATTTCTTCACCCTCTACCTCTTGCCAAGTAGTATAGGGTGTTTTCTTCACAGGTTTCACAACTTGGTGAAGTTGGAGCTTGATCTTGTGTAACCTCGACGTAGATCATCTTCGGCATCGTAGCCGACGACTAGTCCGTTCATTTCTCCGATGAAGCCGATTTTAGAGTCCGAGATCCGACTTGGACAGCGAGAGGACGACTACGTGGAGCTAAGGAAGTGGATAACCGGATCTACAAAGGTTGTAGCTTCTTAACTTTAGTTAAGTTGTTAACTAGTTTATTGTTTCGCTTAAAATTCTAGTTAACGATCCGTATTAGGGTTTCTCGGCACCGGAAAAATTTGAAATTGGCATGGTTGATGCCTTGTGAGACTTCATTAGCGTGCCTAGGAACCCTACAATGCTATAGACCCTCTAGAAGAATGAAATCCTAACTCGACGTAATGACCGTGGAACGCCTTCGAACCTTAGGGTTTGCGGCAGTTTAGCGGTGTCATTTGTGAGGCTTAGGTTTGCCCTTCTATGGTTGGTCCACAGGTGCTGTGGTATGTACTGGAATACTATTAAACTATACTCAAGATGTTGATCTCTTGGGGGATTATGAGGTTTTGACAAATCGATCGGATGGTTCGACATCATTCGGATATCATGTGATGGGACACATTGCTTGGGAGACTCCAGATACGAGTATAGCCGTTGGAACGTAGTCCATGCAGCCGCGAGACGATGAGTCCGAATCAGTCGACATTGGAGCAGAGTGGAGTAAAGAGTTCGCACGAGATTTTGACGAGATGACATTCCACTCCGCTGACATCAGAGATGTGATACGCGTGCAGAGGCGTTGTATATGGATATACCTTCCAGAAGGAGTCGCAATGAGTATGCAGCCATTCCGGAACTAGAAACAGATATCGTGAAGGATGGTAACTTCCCAGCAATTCGGCAGAAAAGAGATTAGAGAGAGAACTCGACAGGACCTTTCTGGGATACTATACGAGAAGACTTGGACCCAGGAGTGCTCATATATCGCACACCCAGCAGGCCAGAGTTCGGCATCGTCGCCAAGATAGTTGACTAGGTTCGGATAAAGGACTTCTACCAGATGCGTTGTGAATTGATCAAGAACGGACAGGTATGGAGTATATCTCCGCAGGTTGGGACGAGTTCTTGAGGACGTGTTCGGCTAGATATCTTCCACAGAGTGATGAAGATACCGAGTTCGTGATTTCGAGTCCGTGTGAGAGACTTCGGATTGACCGTAGCCGAAAATATTTGCAGTGCGCAGATAGAGACGTGACGTCGAAGTAGACGATGATACAAACAAGCAGGATAAGTGGTTCGTGCGAGATGCTGACGAGCTGTTGTTACTTCCCGTTAGGATTAGAAGTCGGATATGCCTACAGAGGCGTTGGGATGCGACCAGTTTCCGAGGAAATGCGGTGCTGAGAACGCAGATGTCCAGAGAGAGAGAGAAAAGATTATGCAAGAGTACCAGCCTCCGTACAGTTCGCTATAGGCAAGATCGGAAGACACCTTGAGCAAGATTCCTTCCAGGACACTGCTGCGATAAGATTTGCACCAGGATCAGATGTGTGATGTGTACTCAGAGGACCAGAGGTCGGTGCCAGTGACGTGTTGCTTTATGAGTGACCGTAAGGATTGACCCAGAGATGACCAGAGAAGTGCCAGGACGGAATCGTCCCCGTTAGCATACCTGACAGGGCCGATGAGCCGATGGATTGCGACATTAGTAATCCACAGAGAAGGTAAGGGCCCGGAGACAGAGGACGCCAGACCGTGAGCAGGAGGCAAGTAGATACCTTGCTCTTCTAGCATTGGATGCACTGACACCTTCCCGACTTGGAAGGAGGATGTGTCGACGATGGTATTTATGATTTGTGATTTGGTGATTCGATTATCACGTATCCTTCACCTTGGATTTCGGTATTTTGGGCAGTCTATTCGCATGATTTAGTCTTGATGACCGAGTTCCATGATATTTGTTCTCGCGCACCATGGTTGCACCTACTGGGTATTCTTATTTGTGCACAGTTATTGCACCTGATATCGTTTTTGTGCCTTAGTTGCACATGCTTATGACTTCATGGATTTTATACCGTTAGGTTCATTTTGTGCACGTGGTATGCACACGATTTGGCTTTTGCACTCGGTATAGCTTATATGTGCTTGTAGTGCATTGATATGTGTTTGTGCACGCAGTTGCACACGTTTATGATTTTTATACCTGGGTACACTTTGTGTTGCTATTTACGCATTTAAGTTATTGTTTGGGTTTTGTGCACAGGATGCACTGTATTTGTATTTCTTGTACAGGATGCACCAGATTTATGTTTCGTGCGTTTATCGCACCAGAATTATATTTCGTGCATTTGTTGCACCGGATTTATATTTCATGCGTTTGTTGCACCTGACTTCGGTTTGATGTCATTCGATATGTTGATTTTGATTTCATGCCTATGTTATGCATGTGATTTGACTTATACTTTCGGCATAGTTTTCATACACTTTTACTGTTTTGATTTGATTTTTGCACACTGATGCACATGGTTGTGAGATTATATACCGCGGTATACCTGATTTGGATTGAGCCGTATTGTATACCGTCGATTTTGATTTTGATATTAATGTTGATTTCGTACACTCTGTGCACATCTTTTGGATTCTTGCGCATGATCGACGCTTGATACTGGATTTCGTGATTTCGTGCATGTTGGATGCACATGATTTAGATTTTATTCATGCATGATGGATGCACCCGATTTGGATTTTCTCGCGTGTTGACCGCACGTTTTGAGATGCGATTTTGGCACACACCAAATGCACTAAATCGAGATTCTTCGTAGATATCAGATGCACCTGATTTTACTGTCAGGCACACACGTTGCCCATGACAGATGTTTCGTGCACACCCGTTGCACCTAGATATTGTTTCTGTGCACATGTATGGCACATATATGGATTTTGATTTCCGTGGGCACCAGACGCATAGGGTATTCTTATATACATTTTGGGATTTATTTCTTATGGAGCAGTACGTTTTTATGATATTTGCTATATTTTTTCGTACTGAGCAGGACTAGTCAGAGGACAGTACCTGGATGTCACGACCCGAAATTGGCCCGTCACGGCCCTAGTACTACGCAACGCCCTAAGATGTAACGTAGTAAAAGAAAGCTAAAACCCAGAAATCTAAACAATAAAAATACGGAAAAGATAATATAAGTTTTTGAAACATTTGAAATCGCAACCAAAATTCTTTAAAAGTCCTACTTTATTTCTTTAAAATTTTAGCAACACCCCCTTTTTGTAAAAACCAGCCAAGATGAATACAACACAAAAATATGAGCTATAGCGAAGAAATAAGGACAATAGAGAGAAAGCTGTATATAAAAGACAACAAACCCACAAATAATATACAGTAACTTCCTCACCAAGTCTCTAAGTCAACAACATAATAATAGATGGAGAGTACAAGATACAACGAATGTACAATACAAAATACAGATGACCACCAAAACCAACATAAGCAAAATAGTACTGTGAGCTGATGCGGTATCTGTAGCAAAAGATGATAGCTGAAAAGCTGAATAGCCTACCTCGACTACTCTGGGGAACAACCTGAAACACCTGTGGCACAACGGGGGTGAGTTGCCAACTCGTGAATAGTAGATAACATATGTAGGTAATCGCAGGAATGCACGTACAGCATGAATCTAAGATATGCGATTACAGTAATAACATGTCATGCAAATGCAAAATAATGGAAAGTACACTAACAGGTACAATCAATATGTGAAGCAATAGTAACATGACAATAGTATGCAATAACCATGCAATAGGGATATGTGAATGTAGGTATGCAACTATCATAAGGGTACACTAACAGGTACTACCAATATATGAAACTGTGAATAAAATAGATAAGTGTGAGGTATAGGGTGGAATATGTCGTTTCCACGGAAACCTGACATCGTGGTAGGATCATAATCCATCAAGAAACTCAAATCCCAAATCCTCAAATCAGCCCCCAAGTTGGGCTCTCACATTATATAAGTCTCACATCACCTCAATGTACAATATCGAGTAATCTCCTATATCTCGAATGTACAAATCAACAATCTCCTTCATATCCAATATCCAATCTCAATGAATCACATATATCCTAAGTCGAATCCCAAGTAAGTTTCTAACATCCTAAAGGTATATATATTTGCAGAAATAAATATGATGGGGGCAATACACATATATTAGCGTCCCATTCCACTAATATTGGTGTAAGGGTATATATAACAACGGCTAATCCCCTGTTATATATACAAAGGTATTAAAAGAAATATCATGAAAACAATGTGCCAAGCATCGACACAGAAATCCTGATAGGTACGTATCATACGCTGTCCCGAAAGCACGAGTGCCTAGCTCTGACCCTCGCCTTTCGACGTATGCATACGTACAAGACTCCGGTCGGTATTCCCAAGATAACCGCCGAGTAAAAGGTAATATCACCGGACGGTATGGTTCCCCTGACAGGCTCACCGTCTAACAAATCCAGCGATCCGTTCTCGCCCCGGGGTGCCTCCGGGCCCCACCATGTACCCTCATGCGGCCTCTACGCCTCCTCGCATGGGGTATAAATATTCAGCACCGATAAAACCCATGGTGGATGTGCAAATATCATATCAAGGAAAGCGGGTTTTTCAATATATGCATAATTTCATGAACTCCCGCGGTTCCCAAATCCAGAAAACATCATGTAAAATCCAACTAAACAATGCGCAATCCAGGAATAAACATATTCTATATATCTGAAATGCGAGCATATAAATGAGAATATGTAGCTGAAACCTGATGTATGCGAAACCAATAAGGTACAGCTAAGTAACATCAGTAAAGGTAAATATGTGACTGCAACTGAATATGTGTGTAACATACAGGTGTAGCAATGTATAGGTATCTACCTATAAGAACCGATGTCGTATACCCCCCTGGGTATAAGTAAAATATGTAGGATATCCCCCCTGTATAAGTAAAATATGTGCAAGGTATATCGATAAGCTAGATGTCATGTGTGCTAAGCAATAGAATCTATAAGGGGTTGTGTGTGACATGGCAATTATTGACGGTGTGTGTATAGCATACAATCCGTGCTCGTGGAACAGGAACCGTCAATAATGTGTGCAGTGTCCTACGGCTGCTAGTCACAGTACAACTATATCAAGGAAATATGGTAAAGGCGCAATTCTAACAATGACGTGGAATATGCGACAGGTATTAGAATCCTAGCCCAGACGCATAACGCCATGCGGGCGATTCCCCTGTAGATGTTAAATCTACTCACCTACGCTCCACGCTAGGTGAATCCTACCATCTGCTCCCTCCTGTAGTAGTGTCCGTAGTCCCTGCCTGCAAACCTGCAAATAAGACACGGAAATCATATATAAGCCAAATATTCCGCGAAACGCGATATCGAACCAAAACGAGAAACTCGCGTCGCGAACTAAACGCGCGTGCACGATACACTAAAACGTGTGTGTACGCATCTAAAACCATCGCGACACGCCGCGATACGCTGGATCACAGAACCCACTCACGTATCGCGCGTATCGCGCAAACACAACGGACATGTAAAACGATATATGATCCCAGATTTTCCTACAGGTCAAATCTTGCAAAACTAGACATGCCAAAATACTAGACAACACAGCAGAGAGCCCTACACAAAACCCCAGCACCCAAGTCCCCTACCTGGCCGCAAATTGCGGCCAAACTCAATAAATCTGTGGCCAGGATTTTGAATGAGGGGCTCGTGTTCTGGTGGTGGTATCTAGACCTAGTGAGCATGCTCCTGTATTCTCAAATTTATCCTGAAAGGTCCGGGCCAGTAGCAGATTACAAATACCCAGTATATCACTTTAAAAACACCCAATTGCACAATTTAGAAACCTTATGGTATTTTAGTGTAATCTGGGCTAAACTCAGTTATGGTGACCCTAACAACACTTAAATATGTAGGGTTAACCAACACAATCACCACTTAACCAACATTCCACACAAATCACCTTAATTAGCACTAACTAGCTAATTTAACACTAGTCGAACCTAACAAACACACAAGCTAAGCAACTAGGGAAAAGAGTTCAGAAAATATACCCAAAGAACCCTAGAGAACCCTAAGAAGCAGGTGAAGAAGTGTGTGAGGGGTTGCTACAGCTGCTGGGGCTCCTGTTGCTGCTGAGGCTGATGCTGTTGCTGTTACAGCTGCTTGCTGCTGATGCTGATGTTGCTCTACTGCTGCTGCTGCTGCTGCTGCTGTTGTTGTTGTTGTTGTTTCTGCTTCTGTCTTCTGCTGCTGCTTCTGGTGTGAGTGTGTGTGTGTGAGAGTGAAAGAATGAGAGATATGAGAGTGAGAAGTGAGAATGAGAGAAAAAACAACAACCCCTCCCATTCTCTTTCTCTTTCATCATAATGAGGCATGGCTCACACCATCAAGCCCATGCTTCTCTCTCTCTCAAAGTCAACACTTCAAACCAAAATAAATAAACCCTTTTAAATAAAAATCATTTATCATTTCCTAATAACAACCATAACACTTAAAACCCAAAACACCTAAACAAAAGTATAAAACTAGATTAAGCAATGGTTAAACCACAATTAACACCCTAGTTTACATGCACAAGTGTGTGTGCGCCTAGAAAAATCCTAATAAAATACTCAATAAATAAGATAAAATAATTAAAACCCAATTTGGTAAACTTTTTATTAAAAACCATACATTAAAATATAATTAGCTACAAAACACATTCTAAGGTGTTACACTGGATATATTTTGCTTGCATTGATAGTTATCGAAGGGATTTCCAAAAAGCGAGCTATAGTCTCAGTATTTACCTACGTGTCTGATATGACATGACACGTTTAAAACAATGGAACCCTTCTAAATTGATTTCAAAACGGCGGTACGTACATATTAAACAAAAGATATATGCATATATGGTTATTTTCTTACAATAAATGTCCGCCACTGTGCAGTGTTATGCGCATCGCACAGCGACTTAAAAAGGTTTGACATGCATTTCCTTTAGTTATTTACATGTATGGATTTGATGCCTACATGTATAATTTTGATGTATATCATATTGGTTTTGTTTTGGATTTGACATTTGTGTCTTTACCATGACTCCGATGATTGCGATATGCTTGACGGAGTTTTCATTTTGAGTTATCTGCTGAATGTTCATGCGCATGCATTGCGCTATGATGCGTTTTATGTATTGATGATTTCGGAGCCCCGACGACTTGGACCTTTACTGAAATGTCTTAGTACTTCAGGGGTTTAAATTAAAATTCGGGGATCAAATTTCTTTAATAGGGGAAGATTGTAACATTTCAAAAAAATTAAAGATTGTCTTTGGAGAATTTTTATAATTTAATAATAAAATATTGAATATTTTAAATAAGGCGGTCTAGTTAAATACCGATAAATGGGAAAAATTTGGAAAATTATGGAAATTACTAAAAAGAGGGTGTTTTATGTAATTATGCAACTTTTATGTTTTTATGATTAATTATATGCTAATTTAGTGCTAATCGCGATTAAAAATTCGCTAATCGCGCTTTAAGCGTATTTTGTGCAAACATGCACCATATCTTTTTATTAACACTTGTTGCATTTTTACTACATGTTTTTGGGTACATGGCTTTTGTTTTGGGGTTACTATTGATGAGAGAAGGAAATTAGAAAAGAAAAGGATAAGAATAGAATCAATAATTAAGTATGGGTAAGAGAGAGAAAGAGTGGGTGAGGGGTCAACCCATGTCTTGAGCCATTCCCTCATCATTTCTTTCACTCATTCCTCTCCCCTCTCTTCATCTTGCTGCTGCTGCTGTTCCTTCCCCTCTCCTTCTCCTCCATCTTCAACCCCCAAAACTCCATGAAAAACACCTCAAAACCCAAGTCCCATTTCATTAAAAAGATGCATTAGCTCACTAGCTACCCCATGGACCAAGAAAAATCATATTTTGTACACTTGGGGCAACTCAAGAAGTTTCTTGAGTTGCCAAATGAGCTATTTTCTGAACCTTTAGCTTAGTATTTCCATTACTTTAACCCCCATGTTAGATTAGAACGATATTGTGTGGTTTGGGTGAACTTGGAAAATTCTAGTTAGGGTTATTGGAATTTGAGTGCTGTAATGTGAAATTGAGCTCAGTAGAGGTCACACAAACCCCCTAGTGCTAGAATTCAGACCTAAACCAGAGACTAGAACCCCGGAATACGGATTTAGAAAACTCGATATCGGAAAATTGTGGATTCTGTGGATGTAAAATGAAATCTGCTATCACTCGGAGACTCTGAAAATTATTTGCAAGGACAGTGATACATGCAGGTGATTTAGAGCATACCCTAAAGACCCCAGCACCTGATTCTATTCCTTGGTAGTAGATTTATTCCCTCTGGCCGTAATTTGCGGCCAGACCTGGGCCAATGTGCCTCGTGTTGGTTCTGTGGTCCCCTCATCAGTAAAATAGACCCTTGGCATATGCAAAATTTGTTAGTGTATATGCCCTAGAGGCCATTACTGTATCATACTAGTTTGTATATTACTTAATGGAAGCTTGGGATATTCACCTTGTATATACAATCTTGCTCAAAATAGTAGTATGCTACTTGGTTTGTTTCTACTTCAATGTGTACATGTGTTTATTTTATTATATCACCTATACGCATTAGTGGAGCCCTTAGGATCTTTGCTTGATTACCAGCATTGTGATGGCAGTCACACTAGTGGGGCTGGGTAATCTATAAGCACATCCTTATGCAGGTCCCTAGTCGCAGGACTATCGAGACAGGGCATCGATACTCCGGAGTAGACTAGCGCATGCGCTTCTCATCCCAGAGTGGGAGATGGTCTGTCCCACAGCCATCAGTACGTCGTACTGGAGATAGTACGCTGTTGCTCGTTGGGTTACGAGTACACTGGACAGGACTCGTCGGGAACTGACCGGTTGGTATTATACCTATCGTCAGTTATCAGTTCCCAGGTGACATGAGTACAGCTTAGTCCGCTGACTTGACACTGTCACTTCGCCTCGAGTGTGTTCCCACTGTACTTTGATTACTATCCTACCACGGCTCAAAGGAGTCGTGCAAACAGGTAGTAGTTGGATGCAGTCCCGAAGCACTTAGAGGCAGTGACGGTTAGACAGGATTCGTCTCTCCCGGTATTGGGGGGTTGACATCGCGCTGTGTCTAGGAGAGCCATTACACGAGTAGTCCCTGGCCAGGGCAAGCGGGATATACTGGTAGGCTTCCAGTGTTATTTCAAGGTGTATTGGGCTTCACTCCGACACGACTTGTACCGCTATTAGGGGACTGACGTTTACCGCCCCTTAGGCCCGCCATGCGATGTATCAGACGAACAGACCGGACTGTACGGAGATTGTCACATTCAGGCTCAGTAGGAGTTCAGATGGGTTTCACCTCGTCAGTCTTCTTGTCGGCATCTACCTGGGGACCGTTACGCACAGCTAGTGCCGCTTGCGGTCTGTGGTTAAACCCACTGCCAGCGTAGTGTCGAGTCTTTAGAGTCCCACACAGAAAGCTATTCGCCTTTGTGCAAAAGAGTAGAGGTCGCATGGTTTTGCGACAGGGTTCAGTCACATCCGTGCACTTGTGCACGTTTAGTGTCCGGACAGTTTACACTAGCGGGCTTTGGTTTAAGCCAGATCCTAGTGTACGTATTGGGATTGGTTTTATCCAGTTTGTATTCATGTTCCTCGGAACGCGGATGCGGGTGTGTATGCACAGTTGACGGAGAGACAGAGGCAGAGGATTCTCATTAGGGTTGTTGACCGTTGACTGTTGACTATTGACTTTTTGCTCAACCCTAATGAGAATATGATATGTAATTAACAATAATATTAATTAAGTATTGTGGTGACATGGTTGTTGAGGGGTTGACTTTGTTAACTTGTTGAATTTGTTGACCGGTTGACTAGGTTGGACTAGTTGACCATCATGATGACAATGGCTATCATTTCATGGCAAAGACTTTTCACTTGCTTGTTCTCTTATGCAATATGAGTGCATGAAATGATTTAGCCATTGTGACTTGAACCATTTTTACACAATCCTTGATTACTATTTTTGTGAAGATGGTTTTGGATTATGAGAGCCAAGTGAGAAAAGTCTTTCTCATTCTATCATTTTCATTCTCTCTCTTGTTCTTGAGCTCTCATCTTCTTCCTCTTGCTCTCCCTCTCTTTAGTCTATGGTTCACTTGTCTCATGAGTTGAGAACCAAGAACCCTAGATAAAATCCCAAACAAACTCTTCTCTACTCACTCTAGTTCACAAGGTTTAGCAAACCGAGTGAACTAGTTTCTTCAAAGTTCGAAGAAGGAGCCAAAGGTAGAAGCTTTCAGGTGGATCTATCTTCGGCGCAAGGAGACGACGGGGAGAAGCCGATTCGGACAACCATCGAGGCTTGAAGACGAAGGAGTTCGAGAAAAGAAAGGTATAACCCCCTAACCGAGTAGTTAGCAACTCCTAGTTAGGTTGTTAGTTAGATGTTTAACAAAGATCCGGGTTTTTAAGTCCATGTTACCACCTCTAAGAAAATTGTTTTTTATCAAATTCCGCATGCCCGAAAGTACCGGGAGAGGTAGCATGGACTTACAGTGGTATCAGAGCCTAGTTAAACTCTATCTAACATGTTAGCAAAGTAACTAGAAGATCGATCAAACAAAAAGTCATGAAATACACCAAAAATTCATGCTTGCTGTCGATTTTCAAAGTACTGTAAAAGTAATAAATCATGCTTCAAAAATCGACTCAGGGTTTTTATAGCAAACTGCAAAAATTTCATCCACTGAACCGATCAAAGTGCCACGGAAACGCGGCGGGAGCGTGCTCCCGCCGCGGTTCCGCGGCCGAGTTGAATCGGCAGTGGGAAATTTTGCTTGCAGTTTGTTCAGTGGGGTATTTTGGGATTTTTGGAATATGTATTTTCTGCCCAGATTTTCCAGAACGAAAATTTTGTGTTTGGGGCCTGAAAATCCGTATTTTTGATCGAACTTCTAAAAGACTTAAGCTGACGGGTTTTTTCTGTGCTGTGATATTTGTATTGAACGTCTGCTAATCGGTATATGTCGATTAGTGGGGGTTATACAAATCTGTGATCTGTAATGTTATTGGAATGTGTATATGAATTCATTGGATTGTCGCGGGTGAATAGCCGGGGGTTGTGAGACGAGAGTTTTCTTTTCTTTCAATTCATGTAAATTTGTAAATTGATGTAATAATTATTTGTATGGCCGCACAACCGGGTCGGGGTTGTAGCCGTCATTGTATAATTTCTTTTTACTGTTTTTGCTCCAAGGTTAGACCCATGGAGGGGGTGTACAAACTACCGGGTATGCCGAAGTGCCGAGTGGCCTACTCACGGAGTTGAGGGAGGTTGCTTCGCTTCGGGTACTTGGCGGGTAGTTTGCCGCACCCGTAGGGGTCTTGGGTGGGGTATTGACTATTCACTGCGACCATGTAATCTGCTTTTCGTTATAGGCTCGTACGAATTGCGGGTTCCTAGTATATCCAATGTCTTCATCTGTGATCTGAAATGGCTATCATTGCAGTATATCTATATATGATATTATTTAGGCGTTGCTTATGTTTTACAGCCGTGCTAGCCCAGCCCCCGCTCTGTCGTTAGTTAAGTAACCTAACGGGTAATGACGGGGCCCCGTGGCGAATGCGAATGGCATAAGCGTACGTCATATTTTGGTTGTTTTCTGCAATGGTAGGATTAAATTATGGGACGCATTAAAAGAACTAATGCAAGAATATCACGCATTAAAAGAACTAATGCAAGAAAAATAAACCAAGTAAAAGTCGTTGGAACACTTTCGAAAAACCACTCGGTTCTTTTCAAAACTAACTTTTAAATGCGGAGCTTGAGCCATTCCTTTTAAAAGCTATCTCGTTCCATCGATTATATCAAGTTCACTACGTTCACGGTTTAGCCAAAACCATTCGTAGCCCTCCGTCGTTTCACATGGATGGTCAATAGTATTCAAGCTATGTTTGTTAGCCAAAGTCAAGGCATAGTGATTGGT
Source organism: Agapanthus africanus (assembly GCA_030015575.1). Taxonomy (NCBI): domain Eukaryota; kingdom Viridiplantae; phylum Streptophyta; class Magnoliopsida; order Asparagales; family Amaryllidaceae; genus Agapanthus; species Agapanthus africanus. Next base: position 343,150,942 of record CM057337.1, read on the forward strand.
AGCTATTGGGTATTCATGTGCAGCATAGATAGATGCGTTAGTTTGGAACAGTCGTACTGCCTTGTTGGCTAAAGTCAAGGGTAGGTGCGGGTGGATAATTAACCTGGAGAACGACGGGTAGAACTTGACATGTGACTTATGATTTGTTGGCCAAAGTCAAGGTCATAAGAGCATGGGGCAAAAATCCACATCGGGAGTTTCAAAAGAACTGAAACTTGCTAATGTTGCATACCATTTGGAGTGTGATGATTCTGGTAGGATTCCTTCAGTTTCGTCACGCGATGATATTTGGATCCCGATCCTACTGTGAGTATATGCTACTCCTCGGGAAATTTCTCACTTAATGATCAATGCTATAAACCAAGTAGGTGTCTAGAAAGGTGTTAGCGGGGCTACGCCCCCAGGGAAAAGAGGTTATTTAATTAAGGAACTTCGCGAAAGCGTTGGAAAACCTCCCTCGAAGTACCGACACCGGCCTGGCCGAACGGTTAAGCAAGTATTGTACGGTGAGATTAATCCTGACTAATTCTTCCTTTTTGGTTTGAGGAGGGATTCGAGAAACAGTGGGAGCCATCCTGTTTAGACAAACTAAAAACCATTCTAAACTTGCAAGAGCATCATGCTGAGTGTTTCTTCTCTCTCCTAATTGCAGCGACCAATCGACATGATTGGACTTAAGTTACTTCTAGATAAAAACATACTGACAGGGCCAAACTACAAAGATTGGCTCAGGAATGTCAAGATGCCAATCACTTACGACAAACTGGGGTATCTTCTTACCACCAAAGCTCCCTCTGTCTCAGGTCCCAAAACCAGCGTCGCGGATAAGGAAATCCGTAAGACCTGGGAATTAGACTGCGCGAAGGCCAAGTGCCTCGTACTTGCCTCTATAGACAATGAACATCAGAGGAGGCTCGAGAATATGGACCTGGAATCCATATTTCTTCATACAAAAGAACTGTATGGAGAGCAATCTCGTATCGCAAGATACAAAGTGTCGAAGAAGTTATTTTCGGCAAGATTGGCCGTCGGATCATCGGTAGCGGAACACGTGCTTAAGATGATTGGCTACATAGAAGAGCTCGTGGACCTTGGGACCACGTTGGAGAATGAGCTCTATACGGACTTGATTCTCCAGTCCCTTCCTTCCACTTACGCCCAGTTTATACTGAACTTCAACTTATAAGAAAAGGAAGTTGAACTTTCAGAACTCCTCAACATGCTGAGGAGCGCAGAGGGCACCCTACAGAAAGGTAGGGAAACATCCACTTTGTTTGTAGGAGGATCTTCTTCTTCTAGGTCCAAGGCGAAAGCCAAGGGAAAGAAGAAGAAAGCCCCCGCCAAACCAAGGGGCGGTGTTAGTAAAGTGGATACGAAGGGAAAGGCAAAAGCAACAAAGAAAGTGGGAAAGCTTGTGGATAAGGAAGAATACTTCTATTGTCATAAGAAAGGACACTGGAAGAATGATTGCAGGGCTTGGAAAGCCAGGACACAGGAATTGATGCAGGTTGCAGCTTCAGCTTCAGGTGTGTATGTTATTGAAAACTGTCTTTCAATAAACTCTACTTCCTGGGTATTGGATACCGGATCAGGATCTCATATCTATAATTCTTTGCAGGTGTTGAGAAACCGTAGGGTTTTGAAGGCAGGTGACATGACCCTCAAAGTTGCAAACGGAGGTAGCATGGATGCTAAGGCCGTATGGGACTATCACCTGGGAATGTCAGATGGACATGTTTTGGTTTTGCGTAATTGCTTTTTTGTACCCAACGCAACTTGTAATATCATTTCTGTATCTTTGGTTTCTAAAGAAGGTTATGAATTAGCGTTTGTAAGTAATGTTGTAAACATTCACCTTAATCAAGTTCTGATTGGGTCAGGTACATTAAGCAATGGTATATACGTGTTAAACCAACCACAGATTTTCAATGTCCAGAATACACACAAAAGAAAGTCTCCGGAAATCAATCAGACTTTCTTATGGCATTGTAGACTGGGTCACATCAATGAGAGAAGGTTGACGAAGTTACATACAGAAGGATATTTGAATCCGTTCGAATATCAATCTATGCCACTTGTCAATCCTGTCTCAAAGGAAAGATGACAAAGACTCCGTTTACTGGACACGGAGTAAGGGCGAGCGAGCTCTTGGGACTCGTACACAGCGACGTATGCGGTCCAATGTCTACACATGCGCGAAGCGGTTATTCTTACTTCATTACTTTTACGGATGACTTTTCAAGGTACGGTTATGTCTTCTTAATGAAACATAAGTCCGAAGCCTTTGGAAAATTCCAGGAATATAAGAATGAAGTAGAAAAACAAACCGGCAAAAGTATCAAGATCCTAAGATCGGATCGAGGTGGTGAATACTTAAGTGCCGAGTTCCTGGACTATTTAAAAGAGAACGGAATTCTCTCTCAGCTTACTCCTCCATAAACTCCGCAACATAATGGTGTATCGGAGAGATGGAACCGAACCCTATTGGATATGGTACGGTCCATGATGAGTAACGCTGAGTTACCGCGATCATTCTGGGGGTATGCGCTAGAATCAGCTGCATACCTTTTGAACCGAGTTCCCACTAAGACTGTGCCTACTACACCATATGAGATGTGGTGTGGGAAGAGACCCTATCTTAATCACATTAAGACATGGGGAAGTCCAGCTTTTGTCAAAAAGCAGCATGCGGACAAGCTCGAGGCACGCTCAGTACAGTGCAAGTTCGTGGGATATCCAAAGAACTCCTAAGGATATTTCTTCTACTGCGAAGAGGAACAAAAGGTTTTTGTTTGTCGTCATGCCTACTTCTTGGAAACTGAGTTTTTGGAAAACCAGATTAGTGGGTGCACAGTAGAACTGGAAGAAATTCCAGAACCACGAGCTATTACTGAAAGCTTAGTGGAACCAGAGGGTTCAAAAGAACAAGACATTCCCACGCCGCTCCGCAGGAGTAGTAGGCAGTCTCATCCGCCCGAGAGATACTATGGTTTTCTCATAGACGGGGATAGAGAGGATTGCATCATAGATTATGATGAGCCTACTAGCTTCCAGCAGGCCGTTCAGAGCGTTGACTCAGTAAAATGGCTGGATCCAATGCGGACCGAAATGGAGTCCACGTAAACCAACAAAGTATGGACGTTGGACATTGCTCCAGACGGGGTAAAACCCGTAGGATGCAAGTGGATCTTCAAAAAGAAGATTGGTGTAGATGGACAGGTTGAGACCTATAAAGCTAGACTTGTTGCAAAGGGTTTTCGTCAAAAACCTGGTTTGGACTATGACGAAACCTTTTCTCCAGTGGCTATGCTGAAATCCATTCGGATCCTTCTTGCCATTGCCGCCTTCCACGATTATGAGATCTGGCAGATGGACGTAAAGACCGCTTTTCTAAATGGAAATTTAGAGGAGTGCGTCTATATGGACCACCAGAGGGTTTCATTCAGAGTGGGAGTAGCGGAAAGGTGTGCAAGTTGCTTAAGTCCATCTATGGACTAAAGCAGGCATCGCGGAGTTGGAACATCTGTTTTGATGAGACGGTCAAAGAATTTGGCTTTATCAAAAATCCAGATGAACCATGCATCTATAGTAGATTTGTAGCGAGAACTGTAGTATTCCTCTTTTTATACATGGATGACATTCTCTTAATAGGAAATGACATTCCTATGCTACAATCTGTCAAGGGGTTCTTGTCACACAGGTTCTCCATGAAAGACCAGGGTGATGCCTCATACATCCTGGGGATCCGGATCCATCGTGATAGATCCAAGAGGATATTAGGACTTTCACAGTCCAGGTACATCGACACCATACTGAAAAGATTCAGTATGGAAGATTCCAAGCGCGGTAACCTACCGGCTTGTCACGGGATCACCCTCTCTAAAGAGATGTCTCCCAAGACTAACTTGGAGAAGGATCGCATGTCTATTATACCCTACGCTTCTGCGGTAGGCTCTATAATGTATGCGATGTTGTGTACCAGACCGGATGTAGCTTATGCACTGAGTGTGGTAAGCCGGTATCAGTCAAACCCTGGGGAGAAACACTGGATAGCGGTAAAGAACATTCTCAAGTACCTGAGAAGGACTAAGGAGATGTTCTTGGTGTATGGCGGAAAAGACCTCCAGATCGAGGCTTTTGCTGACTCCAGCTTCCAGAGTGACAAGGATGATTCCAAGTCCATGTCGGGTTTTGTCTTTACCCTCAATGGAGGGGCGGTGTGTTGGAAGAGTTCCAAACAGGAAACCGTTGCAGACTCGACGATGGAAGCGGAATACATCGCTGCATCTGATGCCGCAAAAGAAGCTGTCTGGATGAGGAAGTTCTTGAAAGAACCTCTGGTGGTTCCGTCCATTGTTGATCCAATACCTCTGTATTGCGACAACAATGGGGCTATAGCTTTAGCGAAGGAACCCAGGTCCCATCTGAGATCCAGACACATCTTGAGGCGGTATCACCCGATCAGGGAGATCGTGGATCGCCAGGAGATCGAGGTTCGGAGAGTCGCTTCAGAAGATAACACTGCAGATCCATTCACCAAGGCCTTGCCCCAGACTCAGTTCGAGCGGCTGATCGAGATGATAGGTCTTCGATACGCCAGTACATGGCCTTAGTGCAAGTGGGAGATTGTTAGTGTATATGCCCTAGAGGCCATTACTGTATCATACTAGTTTGTATATTACTTAATGGAAGCTTGGGATATTCACCTTGTATATACAATCTTGCTCAAAATAGTAGTATGCTACTTGGTTTGTTTCTACTTCAATGTGTACATGTGTTTATTTTATTATATCACCTATACGCATTAGTGAAGCCCTTAGGATCTTTGCTTGATTACCAGCGTTGTGATGGCAGTCACACTAGTGGGGCTGGGTAATCTATAAGCACATCCTTATGCAGGTCCCTAGTCGCAGGACTATCGAGACAGGGCATCGATACTCCGGAGTAGACTAGCGCATGCGCTTCTCATCCCAGAGTGGGAGATGGTCTGTCCCACAGCCATCAGTACGTCGTACTGGAGAAGTATGCGGGTGCTCGTTGGGTTACGAGTACACTGGACAGGACTCGTCGGGAACTGACCGGTTGGTATTATACCTATCGTCAGTTATCAGTTCCCAGGTGACATGAGTACAGCTTAGTCCGCTGACTTGACACTGTCACTTCACCTCGAGTGTGTTCCCACTGTACTTTGATTACTACCCTACCACGGCTCAAAGGAGTCGTGCAAACAGGTAGTAGTTGGGTGCAGTCCCGAAGCACTTGGAGGCAGTGACGGTTAGACAGGATTCGTCTCTCCCGGTATTGGGGGTTGACATCGCGCTGTGTCTAGGAGAGCCATTACACGAGTAGTCCTTGGCCAGGGCAAGCGGGATATACTGGTAGGCTTCTAGTGTTATCTCAGGGTGTATTGGGCTTCACTCCGACACGACTTATACCGCTATTAGGGGACTGACGTTTACCGCCCCCCTAGGCCCGCCATGCGATGTATCAGGCGAACAGACCGGACTGTACGGAGATTGTCACATTCAGGCTCAGTAGGAGTTCAGATGGGTTTCACCTCGTCAGTCTTCTTGTCGGCATCTACCTGGGGACCGTTACGCACAGCTAGTGCCGCTTGCGGTCTGTGGTTAAACACACTGCCAGCGTAGTGTCGAGTCTTTAGAGTCCCACACTGAAAGCTATTCGCCTTTTGGTAAAAGAGTAGAGGTCGCATGGTTTTGCGACAGGGTTCAGTCACATCCGTGCACTTGTGCACGTTTAGTGTCCGGACAGTTTACACTAGCGGGTTTTGGTTTAAGCCAGATCCTAGTGTACGTATTGGGATTGGTTTTATCCAGTTTGTATTCGTGTTCCTCGGAACGCGGATGCGGGTGTGTATGCACAGTTGACGGAGAGACAGAGGCAGAGGATTCTCATTAGGGTTGTTGACCGTTGACTATTGACTTTTTGCTCAACCCTAATGAGAATATGATATGTAAGTAACAATAATATTAATTAAGTATTGTGGTGACATGGTTGTTGAGGGGTTGACTTTGTTGACTTGTTGACTTTGTTGACCGGTTGACTAGGTTGGACTAGTTGACCATCATGATGACAATGGCTATCATTTCATGGCAAAGACTTTCACTTGCTTGTTCTCTTGTGCAATATGAGTGCATGAAATGATTTAGCCATTTTGACTTGAACCATTTTTACACAATACTTGATTACTATTTTTGTGATGATGGTTTCGGATTATGAGAGCCAAGTGAGAAAAGTCTTTCTCATTCTACCATTTTCATTCTCTCTCTTATTCTTGAGCTCTCATCTTCTTCCTCTTGCTCTCCCTCTCTTTAGTCTATGGTTCACTTGTCTCATGAGTTGAGAACCAAGAACCATAGATAAAATCCCAAACAAACTCTTCTCTACTCACTCTAGTTCACAAGGTTTAGCAAACCGAGTGAACTAGTTTCTTCAAAGTTCGAAGATGGGGCCAAAGGTAGAAGCTTTCAGGTGGATCTATCTTCGGCGCAAGGAGACGACGGGGAGAAGCCGATTCGGACAACCATCGAGGCTTGAAGACGAAGGAGTTCGAGAAAAGAAAGGTATAACCCCCTAACCGAGTAGTTAGCAACTCCTAGTTAGGTTGTTAGTTAGATGTTTAACAAAGATCCGGGTTTTTAAGTCCATGTTACCACCTCTAAGAAAATTGTTTTTTATCAAATTCCGCATGCCCGAAAGTACCGGAAGAGGTAGCATGGACTTACAAAATTGACCAATTTGACCTAGGGTGAAATCTGGGACCTTTTTCCTGAGTTGCTGTTTTGATTCGGAGTTTCGTTTTACGTATTTTGGATTTTGGATTCTTGTATTTGTGTTTTACCTCGATCACTTGACGTTTGTACGACGATATCGAGGGTTGTTTGATGGTTTTGAGAGTGTAGTCCATAGGTTTTAACCTATAGGCCTTAGCGCGTCGTTTTGGTTTTCCGATGTGATTTTAATGTGCGTTTGCGATTGTGTTATCTTTGTAGGTACATTCACGAGGGCTTCATATGACGAAGAAGATGAAGGCAACATCGACACCGACACGCAGAATGCAGGTGAGTAGATTATATATACGGAGGAAGTCGGGTGGATGGCATATAGCACCCCCGCAGTTCGAAGTTTAGTATACTATATATATACTATATATATATGTATGATAGCGTTAAGTGTGTTATGGATATTCTAGATGTGATTAGGTGTACTATGGATAGATTAGCGTTTAGAAGTAAACTAGTATAGTTTCCTAGTTGCGAACCCTAGAATAGGTTTACACCCACATGCACACACATGCTTATTTGTTATACTTATACCTGGATGATGAGGATAGAGGATGATATTTGGAGATGAGTCGATGAGATTGGGCATAGTGCCATGAGATCGGTGATATGATATGATTCGTATTTGGGATACGACATGAGATTTTAGCGGGCCTTTACGCATGTTTTCATACACGCACATATATCCATATAGATGGTATCAGTTGTACTAGACGAGATTAGTACCCCAGATCATGAGACATGATGATAAGGATACCAGATAATTGATGAGATGAATGTGATATTGACCCGTACCCAGATTTGGGATGATGTACGATGGATGTACCGTACGAGCTTTATTGATGATAAAATCCACATTCATGACTCGAGGATGTCATATGATATTGTATCGTATGCGGTGCCTTTGAGACGGGATACCCCTCCCGATTTGCTTGTTAGTTAGATCTGTAGTTTGCATAGTAGATGTTAGACTAGATTCGAGTCATACCTATTTCAAAAACTTACGAATCGGGAGCATTTTTAAAGACAGGCAAAGGGATTTTACGGATATTTTCAAAAGACGCATCTTTTCTTAAAAACACCGTAGCCCTTATTTTCCTAAAAATCCCGATTCGTCTTCTTTCAAATGGCAAAACAGTATGACATAGATACATTGATGTAGATTCTGCACTGTTGTGGTTATTAATCATTTGCCGCATATTCTAGCTGTTCGCATCGCATTGCATGATAAATATATTTAATGTTACATTAAAACCATGCTGTTAGGACACCAACACCATTATCGATGATGCATATGTTCCACGTACACCTGCTTGCCGGCTCACACACTTCATCATCGATAATTGCCATGTCACCACACTATAGGACTGTTGCATGAGGATATGATCCCTTGCATGGCATACTTGTATACATACATATTGTATACTCATACTTGTGCACATACCTATTGTACACTCATACTTGTGCACATACATATTGTACACTCATACTTGTGTACTTACATATTATACACTCATACTTGTACACATACCTATTGTACACACACATACTTATGTACTTACATATTGTACACTCATACTTGTGCACATACCTATTGTACACTCATACTTGTGTACTTATATATTGTACACTCATACTTGTGCGTATACCTATTGTACACTCATACTTGTGCGCATACCTATTGTACACTCTTACTTGTGTCCATACATATTGTACACTCATACTTGTGCACATACCTATTGTATACACATACTTGTGTACATACATATTGTATACTCATACTTGTATACAAACGTAATTGCACATACATAGATGATTCTGGCTTGATTTGGAGATTTGGGAACCGCAAGATACCCTTTAAAACTGATTCATTTTAAAAGAGCAGCTCCCCTCAATATGTGCATATTACTATTCCATGTTGCATGATATACTGATATGCTTACATTTCTTTTACATGTCGCATACATCATGCTTTATGATTATACGCATTGAGATATGTTGTTCCCATAATATTTTTGGATTTGGGAACCGTGGGTATTTCAAAAGAGAGTATGTGTTCTTTTAAAAACCTGGTTACCCTTGATATGATATTTCTGTGCGTCTACCATATGTTTTCTCGGTTCTGAGAGCGGCATGTGAAACCCGATTCGAGGAGAGGTAGGCACCGTCTGCGGGTACTTGGTGGACCCGGTGAGGTACTCCGGGGCAAGAAGACTCGTATATGTTGTATATGTTAAACAGTGAGCCTGGCAGGGGAGTACTACCGACCGGTGATTGTATTTGAGCTAGGCAGATATCTGGAGGATACCGACCGGAGTTGAGAGATGAGACGGGCCGATCCGGACAGACGGAGCCCATGGGCCGATCCGGACTGACGGAGCCCTATATATATATGAGGATTTACGTGCCAATGCTAGACACAGGTTTCATGATATTTTCGAGTGTCAATGCTAGACACTCAGGTTCCATGATTTTGATATGTCGCGAGCGATACATGTTGATTTACATCCTCATACTTCCATGCAAATACTTTATGATATTTACATGCATGATGCTTATTGTCTTTTGGATACATGTGGACGAGATCCACATACATACAGACATTGATTACATAGTTGGATGATATCCACATAATTATGGACTGCATGATATAGCCGACATTCATTCATGTTAATTACATTGATCATACCTCATATTTATGATATGTCATTACCTGAGGCACTGACACGAGCACATGGGATTACACTTATGTATAGATGTTTACCCTGGCCATCTTTTCATGCTTCAGATTTATTCATTGAGGTTTATATATATATTTGACCGTATTGACCTAGGATTGTGTCATACATACGATTTCTGCTCTGTGATGTTTTCTATTCATGAGTTGGCAACTCACCTCATTGTGCCACCGTTCTTGCTGGTTTTGCCGTACAGGTTTCATTGCGGCTTTCTGGCACACTGCTTCCTTTATGGGTGATTTGCTTAGGTAGGTGGGTTCTTTTGCATCTGAACCACCATTGTATATGTATTATTCAGTTGTATCTAGTAATTCCATCAACCAAACTTGTATATTGTTTCAGACTTAGAAAATCAGTTGTGTATTATTTCGACCTTAGAGTCGCGCGTTGTAGTATTATGGCTTTCATGCTGATTTTGAGTTTCCTTTTTGAGTTTGATCCTCGCCCTTTGGCATTGTATATTATACTGCTTGCATGGTTGTGACCGTCGATTGGAGAAGAGCTAGCTCCTGCTTGGGGATGCCTTTTATCATTGTATATATATTATTCTTGTTGTACCCCGTTCGGGGCTAGTATATACAAAGGAAACTCTGCCGAAATTTTCAGAAAAGACTAGAAATTTTAAAAATGCATATTCGGCTTACTTATAAAAAATACTTGCTTTTAAAACATGTTTTCCTTATTTCTTAAAAACTAGTTTCTTATTTACTCCTTAAAATGGTTTTAGATTTATAGGCTTTTGGCTTACATGAATTAGATGAGGTCCTATAGACTTCATATGATTCAAGGGCCAGTCACGTGCTATTTCGGGTCGTGACAAATATATCAAAACACTCACTTGAAAATGAGTGGGCAGCCATCACATTTTATTGAGCCATCTCTTTTTCTTTTGCTAGGCTTGCTCACTAGATATTTTCTTGAGCTCCCTTCTTTCACCATAGGCATCTTCTTTAACCTCTACCCATCCCTCTCATGAGTTGAGAATCATGGGTGTCATGAGATAATGTATTCATACATTATCTCTACTTCATCTTGGGCACCTAGGCTAGCAAACTAGTTGCTCGAGTTGCTTCGGTTTAGAAGCGTGAGCCCGTATAAAGAATTCTCGACGTGGAGCCTCTTCGACGCGAGAGACCGGAGAGCGAACTCATCCGGGGCAGCCGCAACAAGCTTGGGATGATGGTTAAACACCGAAGGACACGGATCGATCGGTATAACCATCTCTAAACTCCTCTTTGCATGTTTGCTAGTATAAGGTATTTGGTTCGATCTTGTGTGGGTTTTGTTTGCGCCAAAGTTTTTAAATGTTTTTGTTCCGCATTTGGCCACGGAAAGATGGCCGGGGTGCCGGCAAAACCCAACAATATCCATTTGTGTTTCATATCAGAGAAGGTATACGGGTGCTCAATGAAGACTGGGTACACTGAACGGACTCGCCGAGAACTCCTAGATGGTGTTATACCTATCGTCAGATAGCAGTTCTCTAGTGACACTGGTACAGGTCAGTCTGTCGACCCGAGATCGTCTAGAGTCTTTTGTGATTCGCACTGTGCTTTGATTGTAGGGTTCCTAGGCATGCTAAGGAAGTCTCACAAGGCATCAACCATGCCAATTTCAAATTTTACGGGTGCCGAGAAACCCTAATACGGATCGTTGACTAGAAGTTTAGGCGATATATGAATCTAGTTAACAACTTAACTAAAGATAAGAAGCTACAACCTTTGTAGATCCGGATATCCACTTCCTTAGCTCCACGTAGACATCCTCTCGCTGTCCATCTCGAATCCCGAACTCAATCGTCGGCTTCATCGGAGAAAAGGGCGGACTAGGTCGTCGGCTTCGTGCCGAAGATGATCTACGTCGAGGCATCACAAGTTCAAGCTCCAACTTCACCAAGTTGTGAAACTTGTGAAGAAAACACCCAAAACAACTTGGCAAGAAATAGAGGATGAAGAAATAGGAGGTGGGTTCACTTTAGAATTGGATTTCTCACACTTTTGCTCAAGTTGCCATTGATGGCATCAAGCTTTTTCTTTTGAAGATGAAGAAGAAGATGAAGCTAGAATATGATAAGTGTTAATCCAAATAGAAAAGAAAAATGAATACTTATCATATACTAACTAGGGTAGAGTGTAGAGAATAGACCATGGTTACTTGGATGGGTTAGGGTTAAGCATGAAGACAAGAATGGTTAAGAAGTCAAAGCTTCATGAAGCTTCAACTAGAAACAAATAAAGCCACCATTCTCATCTTAATCTTATCCAAATAAATGAATAAACAAATAAATGAATAAATGAATAAGCAAAACCCTAATCTCAACTTAACCATGGTTTAATTCTTTACACTTAACCAAATGAGCAAGTATCATCAAACATGATACAAACATGTGCACAAAAGTATATCACATATACAACTTGCACATCAAGTGAGGAAATCCATTTAAAGTGAACTAATACTAGCTAATGCAAAGTAATATATCAAATATATAATTATACATTAAATCATTAAATCAACACTTGATTTAACGATCCGGTCATATCGCATATAACCGACTAGTATCCTATGTATCGGCTTATCGAATCAATCCTTGATTCGATATCTAGGTTATATCGAATATAACCAATCGATACATCCATCGCGAGAATGAAATACGGTATCACATACACGCATTATTCTCGGTCCTGCACATATCTCATATGCGCTCCTATTTCGTTTCGCTTGAGCCAGGAAACCTCTGTGTAGGACTCTAAAGACTCGTCAATACGCCGGTAGCAGATGATGATCATATCAAGCACCTACAAGCCGCAAGCGGTCTGCTAAACGTAACGGCCATCCGGGTATTGAGCGATCAGAAGATCGACGAGCTAGCCCGCTCATACTCTTGTGAATCCAACTAGTAACACTTACCGTACAGTCCGGTCTGTTTGTCTGATATGTCGCATATCAAGTCTAGGGGTGGTAAACGTCAGACCCCAATAACCGATAAGTCGTGCCGATGTGATGCTCATAACGGGTCGAGAAACTACTGGTAACACTTACCAGCAAATCTTTGATCAGCCTTGGCCAGGGACTTCCCTGTTACGGCCAATCGAGCACTGCGCAACATCAACCCCCAATACCGGGAGAGACGAAACCCCTCCTATCGCTCATTGCCTCCATGTGACTCAGGACTGTACCCAAAGACCACCGTTTTGCACGCCCTCATGGACGTGGTAAGGTGGAGATCAAAGCACAGTGGGAATCACACAAGACTCTATGACGATCTCGGGTCTACAGACTAACCTGTACAAGTGTCACCTGAGAACTGCCATCTGACGTGAGGTATAATACCATCTGGGAGTTCTCGGCGAGTCCGTCCAGTGTACCCAGTCTCCACTGAGCACCCGTATACCATCTCTGATGTCAAACACCAATGGATATGGGATCATCCATCGCCCATCTCATGGGTCGAGAAGCGTATACGCTAGTCTACACTGGTATATCGATGCCCTGTCTCGATACTGTTCCTCCACAGCAGCGCCCCGGCCTCGTACCCGAGGCCAAAATGCGGAATCAAAAATTTTCCTTACTCGGAAACCGGCGCTACCGCGGACAATGAAAACCCGGATCGTTTACCATTAACCTAATGCTAGCAATCAAGAGATAGGGTGAGAAGTATACCGAGTGATCCGAGTCCTCCGGTCTTCTCCTCATCGTCCCGATCTCCCGCGGAAAGTCTTGTCTCCATATCGTCGCCTCCTCGCCGGAAAGAGCACCACATCGCCTGCGTCTTTTACGGGCTCCCGCCTCAATACCGAGGCAACTCGAGCATGAAGCCGGCAACTCGACATGCTCAAGATATGCTGTAGAATGTAGTGTAGAAGATGCTTGTCTCATTTGGGGTTTGTTGCCATTGTGATGGAGGAATCAAGAATAGAAAAATGGTGCTTGCATTTTTCTAGCAAGAAAATGAGATCATGAATGAAACTCTCAAGATGAAGCTCTCTTCTTCTTCTTCTCTCTTTTTTTTTCTCTCATGAAAAGCTTATTCTCTAAATGAGAATGGTGGAGGAGGTAATATGAAGCATGAAGGGAGGTGAGTGTAGGGTAAAGCAAGTGGTGACCACATCAAGACATAATCATCATCAAACTTACATCAAACATCATCTTATATCTAATCTTCATAAAGCAAGACAAGATGATAGAAAAGAATGGAATAAAAAGATGCTATCTAATTAATCATCTTACAAATAAAACCTCCACCAAATGTAATTTGCAAAACTGCAAATTACCCCCTCCATCAGAAAAGTCCGGCCGGGAAAGAACAAAGGAAAACCGGCCGGAACGGAATACAAACAGGCAACTCCAGAAAACTGGTCCCGTAATAAATTACTGGAAAAACCCCGATACTGTGCATACACATGTATTCCGACCGGATACAAATGCAATGAGACAAAATCTACACTGTACTAAACTAGGACCGGCTTAAGCCAAAGCCGGCTAGTAAAAACCGTTCGATCCTGATCCGTGCAATATCGCATGTATCAGATCAAACCCTGCCATATAACTATACGGCCACTAGTACAAAACTGTCCGATCCTGATCCGTGCAATACCGCACGTATCTGATCGGACCCTGCCATATCTCCATACGGCCTCTACAGCGTTTCGCCCGAAAGCTGAGTAACTGAAAGTGTGGTGGACTCTAAAGACTTGTCAATATTATGGTTGTGGATTTAACCACCAGCACGTCAGAGGTATAAGCCAATACGTGACGGGCCACCAGCTATTGACCAAAAGGGACGTCGATGAGCGAACTCATCCTGACACCCTACTGAGCCTGTCAGTGACAATATCCGTACAGTCCGGTCCGTTCGTCTATGAGGATCGCATGTCGGGCCTAGGGGGTTGGTAAAAGTCAGATCCCCAAAGGCGGTACAAGTCGTGTCGGAGTGTAGCCCAGAACGCCCTGAGATACTACTAGAATACCTACCAGTAAATCTCCTGCCTCGGCCGAGGGCTTTGCGTAATGGCTCTCCTTGACACAGCGCGACCTCACCCCCAATACCGGGAGAGACGAACCCCTGCAGATCCGCTCACTGCCTCCATGTGGCTCGGGACTGTACCCAACTAAAACCTGTTTGCACGACTCCTTTGAGCCGTGGTAAGGTAGTAATCAAAGCACAGTGGGAACTCACACGAGACAAATGACGATCTCAGGTCGATGAACTAACCTGTACACATGTCACCTGGGAACTGCTATCTGACGTCTGGTATAATCCCAACTAGCAGGTTCCCGGCGAGTCCTGTCCGGTGTACTCATAACCCAATGAGCACCTGTGTACATCTTAGGTGAACCAACTGACACCAGTGGCTTGTGAGACCGGCCACCGCCCCTCGTCGGGGTCTCGACTGTATACACTAGTCTACTAATGGAGTATCGATGCCCTGTCTCGAAACTCCTACGACTAGGGACCTTTTAAGGATGTGCTTGTAGACTACCAGCTCCCACGTATATGATCGCCATCATACTGCTGGTAGTCAAGCAAGAATCCTAGGGGCTCTATCAACGTGTAATAGCGACATGTCAGGTCACCTAAAGCAGTACACGATGATAAAGATAAACCAGATAGCATACTATCATTTCGAGTAAGACTGTCCTACCGGGATAGGTCCTCCCTCAATCATTGCAATCACGTGCCTGTGATCCAATAATTGACTCTGAGGGCACTATCTCCAACAATCTCCCACTTGCACTCAAGGCTAATTATTGCGATGTCGCATGCTCACAGCCCGTGTGATACCGAACACCCAACTCCTCTACTAGTCAGTCTCATAAAACCCGTTTGCGAAACTATTGCGTTCGAGGAATAGCCTTAGTGAGTGGATCCGCTGTGATGTTTCTTTTAATGTCTCTCTATATCTCAAGTTCGCGGAGAAAACCATCTCCCGAAATGAGCAATACCTGTCTTGGAATGTCTGGATGCCTGATGGGACCTAGTTCATAAATGAACTCCAAATCCAAACTTCTTAGACTGTATCGTCAACTGAACTTAATCAGTATCCTGCGCCATGCCTCCCTCAGTATCTGCCTTGGATCACCTGTCCAAAATACTGCCCCTCGTCAGAGGGAAAACTATAACTCTGACAACCTACTTGTCGTCCATGTCACCTTGGAAGCCTGGAGTGATAACCGTCTCCTAAAAGAGGCAGCCGTTATCATATCCCTAGAACATCCACTTATGTTCTAAAACTGCTTCCGACTGTTTCTCCAGGATTGGGTCAATATCAACTTATTGCATCTAGTGCAAGAACAACATCTGGTGTGGTACTTGACATTTCATGATTGACTCAATTGCCTAAGCAAGTGATCTGCCAATCATGCACATCCCTCTCTACTTTAGTCTATAAGACACCTTTAGAGAGGGTGACTCCATTACCTGCAGGTACACTACCATGCCAGGAGTCGTCCATTCTAAATACTCTTAGAATGCTGTCAAAGTACCCTGATTGGGAAACCACCCAAATCTAGATCTAAAACCATAGATTTAGTAACCAGTATGTCTGATATAATGTCCAAGTCCCATGTGGAGAAAACACTGTGTGACGACCAAAGTATAACCGATCGTAGTATAGGAATATCACTTCCTACTACCTTCTCAATAGATCCATCCCCTATTCTGATGACGTCAAACCTATGACTGTCACATCAGAAACAGATGATCTATCTCTGCTATATCTGCTTCAGTCTATAAATAGATATAAGCCTGATGTCCACCAATGCTTCCGCTGCTCCCACTGACTACGACAACCCTCTGGCAGTGTCATATAGACGCGCACTTCTAAAGCTAGTTTAGAACGACGCTATACTCATCCTCCTGTCGGGTCTCGTAGCCTGGAACAACAACAATGGCAAGTGTGGGTAAACAAGAACTTCCCTGTCACCGTCCTTGAGGCTACCGGAGTACCTCTCGGGTGCCTGAAGTTACCCACCTTATCTGCGGAGTGGCCAATGGAATGTCAAAACAGATTGAATCTTTAGGTTCCTTATCAAATCTTCAGTAATCGTTTGCGGTTCTAGAATCGCTTCCAGTTCTACCATACTCCCACTTATGTTTTTCTGAAAAATAACCATTTCCTTTTAAAATGTGGCGAGTTAAGAACAATATCACTATTGATCTTCCAGATGGTAGAAAGTCAACCCTCGTCATAGCCTGGGTCAACCCACAAACAGCCATTACAGAAACGTGCCTTGAGTTGTCCAGTGTCTGGTTTTAATCATAAGCCGGACAACTCCCCGTACCTTAACATCGTTAAGATATGAACTGTTCTATATCCAATATAGAACCAGAGGCACTGATTTAAATAAACCAGATTCAAATCATGCAGCTATCTCCAGTGCATGTCAACTAAATGGAAGGAGGCCGATCAGCGTTACCCAACTTAGGAATGCTTCCAATTATGAGTAACCTGAAAGAGAAGCAAGTTCTCATTACTATCAACTGAATACCATACACAAGTATCTACATCTTCGATCACCTTGAAGAATCCCGATACTTGCTACACCTGGTTCTCTACTCTATTCAAATACCTATAACTCCTCAAAACTTAGACTCTGTGTTTCAACGAAAAACATGTCTAAGAACTAGAGAAGTTAAAAGTAAACAGAATATAGTATGAGGACCAACCCCTCTGTCCTAATGGACACTGGACAACATACAATACTCTGTATAAGTCCGCAGAGTCTAACAACTCTTTCACTGTGTGTCGTAGGTTGAAAACTGTACTTATGGTTAAGAAGAATTACACCGCTGTTTAATGCTCCTTACCTAACCATCCACTGATATAGGTAAATGTCATCGACATAATATCAAAAGGTATATCTCACTCTATGAAAATAGACGTACAAATATATCAATTTGAAATTGGTGCATAACCGCGGATATTCAAAACCAAAATAATTGCCGTCCGGCAAACAACCCAGGTGACTTCCTCAAATATCACCGATTACAACGAATCCCGATATAATGAGGATGATCACCCAATTCCCAATAACTTACTCCCACTCATCATCTGTAAAACCATACAGATGTGAGAATCATACCTGGTAAATACATACCCTGGAGTAAGTGTCTAATCGGGAAATCAGTTTTCTTTTAACATTACACAGTGAAACTGAAACATTGAAATGTTTCTGTGGGGAATCCTGGTATTCCTAGTAATGCCTCTACCATTATCCAGATTCACAACTATAACCGTATAATTCTTTGCCACCTGTCCAAATCCCTTTATATGTCTTTAGTCAATACCGTCTGCACACCCCTTTAGGCCAAATGGTTTTCTTCCTTCCCTACCGTTCGGCACCAGCCTATGGTTTGGAAGAAGACTATCCAAAAAGCATAAAGGGTGTACTGTCCTAATCCTAGGAGCACTCGCAACGCGAGAGAAGGTGAAGATAAAAGACACCTGAATGTACTTTATTCCTATTTCTCCTGAACTAGGATCCATCCCCGAACTGGAACAAGTTCCTTTCGAGTTCGTATATAACCATACGATGGAGTATCCAATAAACTGTGGATCTTCGTAGTGATACGGAGTGTCCTGGAGAAATACAAAGGTGATTTAGGATTGGCGAAGAAATACTCGGTTTGGTCGTGAATAGCAGTCGCAATTTACTTTTCCCTCTTACTAATCCCTTGCTTTGTCTTAACCTTAATACCTTCTGCACACCGTTTAAGCTAATTGGTTTTCTTCATTTCCTACCGGTCGGCACCAGCCTAAGGTTTGGAAGAAGACTATCCAATTTGCCTAATAGGTGTACTATCTCCTAAACCAAGGAGTACTCACAACTTGAGAGAAGGTAAAAGGGAAAAGACAACTGAATAATCCTATCCGTTTTCTCCAGAACCGGAAACCATCCTCGAATTCCTTCGAGTTCGTATCTTACCATACGATGGTTTTGTCTAATGGAAGTGGACGTTCGTAGTAATACGGGGTGTCCTGGAGAAAAGGGTAAAAGTAGGAGTGGCAATGAGGTCTGCAACTCTGACAATCCAAAAGCCAGTGTTAAGAAGATTCGGTCAACTTGGTCACTGAGTCATAGTCCAGAGTCGGGTCAATGGTCGCTGCCAAAGAGAGAGAGAAAAGAAACACTCAGCGTGCACTCTAACCTAGATCAGAATGGTTATCACTTTATCTAATCTGGAAACCTCCCACTGTACCTCAAATTCTCCTCCAAACCTGAAAGAAGAATTAGTCGGGATCAGCCGAGGAGTAAACTAACTCATCAGTGGGAATCGGGATCCAACTATCATCGCATGATAACTTGACGGAATCCACTCAAGTCACCACACTCCAGAAGGTATGCGCATGCCTGGCAAGTTTCAGTTCTTTTGAAACTCCCGATGGGTGTTTTTACCCCTAGGACCCAAGTGACCTTGACTGAGCCAACATATCAAAGGATCCTAGTCAAGTTCAACCCGTCATTATCTTGATTGCATTAGACCCACCCGCACGAGTCCTTGACTGAGCCAAAATGATCGTACGACTGTCCTAACCAATCACATATCCATGCAACAGAAAAGCACTACATAGCTACCGAACACTACGCCTCGGCTGAGCACGACATACGCAGCACGAATACTAAGTAATACTAATCTGAAATGACGGAGGGCTACGACTGGTTTTTGGCGAAAAACCTTTAACGTAATGAACTTGATATCGTTGAAGGAACTGCACAACTTTTTTATAAAATATAGTGACGAAAACCTTTACTAAAGAGGTCACTCCCGGTGAAGGGATCTCGGCTCTTTCCCCGTAGAATGAGGTGCAGGATATTCCAAATGAATACCACGATGCAAAGCAAAAGTAATCGGCTATAGTGAAGTTAATGCCCTGACGCAAACTTCTGTCCAAGGGGTCACTCCCGGTGAAGGTATCTCGGCCCTTGCCTCGTCGACTGAGGAGCAGGATATTCCAAATGAATACCACGATGCAAAACAAAAGTGAACGTCCTTGCAATAACAGCTTTTTGAAAAGTGTTCCAACAACATCAGATTAGGTTTGTTTATCTTGCATTGATCCGAATCAACACAGTCCCATCAATTAATCACACCACAAAGAACGAAAATATACTGACGTACGTATATGCCATCCGCATTCGCCACTGGGTCCCGTCATCACCCGTTAGGTTAGCTAACTAACGGCAGAGCGGGGACTGGACTAGCGCGGATGTAAAACATATACAACATCTACTAATATATATACCAATATATTATATTTCGCTCAAGGCGTGAATAAAATGCAACATCACAGAAATGTACAGCATCACAGAACAATACAGATATCTGGAAGCCCCGGGTTTCACAGAGCCGCTGCTGAAACCCGACGTTCCCCTGGTCGTGTGGATAGCCTGTGCAATGAAATCCTAGACCCCTACGGGCGTGGCAAGTCACCCGCCAAAACCTGAAGCGAGGCAGCCCCCTTCAGTACCGTGAATGGACCACCCAGCACTCCACGGAATCCGGCAACTTGGGCACCCCTCCTGGGTCAACCTGTACCCCCTACGAGTGCGGCGAATAGCCCGCCAATCCCAGAGAGAAGCCCCCTCCGTCTCAATGCCATGAGATGCGGGCCCGTTGCACTCTAGAACCCGGCTATCCGTGCACCCCTCCGCGGGATAATCCTAGTACAGAAAGAAAAAAAATACATACACCAGGTACATCGACCGCAACCAGGTCGTGCCCCAAAAGAATAATACAAACAGGCAGTGACGGCAGTCCACATGTCGGACGCTCGCCCCGCAATATCAAATGTACATAAAACAACAGAAACTGTACTAGCATTGCATCCAGGCTATCCCCCACGACCGATCCGCAACAACACATCATAAACATAGAACATCAACGTGAAAATCACGTTCGCAAATCCGTCTAACCGGGCTATAGCAGTTAGACGGGATTTACCGATCAAGTGACATTCACGGTCGCAGATATAATGTAAATACTGTGAAAAATGTGTTTAAAAATTTCCGATTGACCAAAAATTAACAAGTGGGCCCCCAATCAAAACTGTAGCAGTCACAGAGAACCTGGGCCCAAATTTAATATCCCAAAACCCCTAAAATTATCCCACAAGCCCACTGGAAAAATTGGGCACAGTGACGACTCCAGAGTGCGGCGGAAGCGCGGCCCAAGGTGGGGTATGGCCGCGCTTCCGTGCTCAGGTAGTCGACTGAAGTTGTCGAATTTTTACAGTGGTCTTCTAACTCCCTGCACATCATTCTGAGAACACCTGAAAAATTTTAGACTTCAAAAAATTTCAACAGAAACTGATGTGAAGGAAAAATACGGTTTTTGGAATTTCGGTCGATCGGATAAGCAAAACACATTAGAACAAGCTAGGTAAGGTTAATGGCGTGGCTCTGATACCATGTTCCTCCACAGCAGCGCCCCGGCCTCATACCCGAGGCCAAAATGCGGAATCAAAAATTTTCCTTACTCGGAAACCGGCGCTACCGCAGACAATGAAAACCCGGATCGTTTACCGTTAACCTAATGCTAGCAATCAAGAGATAGGGTGAGAAGTATACCGAGTGATCCGAGTCCTCCGGTCTTCTCCTCATCGTCCCGATCTCCCGCGGAAAGTCTTGTCTCCATATCGTCGCCTCCTCGCCGGAAAGGGCACCACATCGCCTGCGTCTTTTACGGGCTTCCGCCTCAATACCGAGGCAACTCGAGCATGAAGCCGGCAACTCGACATGCTCAAGATATGCTGTAGAATGTAGTGTAGAAGATGCTTGTCTCATTTAGGGTTTGTTGCCATGGTGATGGAGGAATCAAGAATAGAAAAATGGTGCTTGCATTTTTCTAGCAAGAAAATGAGATCATGAATGAAACTCTCAAGATGAAGCTCTCTTCTTCTTCTTCTCTCTTTTTTTTTTCTCTCATGAAAAACTTATTCTCTAAATGAGAATGGTGGAGGAGGTAATATGAAGCATGAAGGGAGGTGAGTGTAGGGTAAAGCAAGTGGTGACCACATCAAGACATAATCATCATCAAACTTACATCAAACATCATCTCATATCTAATCTTCATAAAGCAAGACAAGATGATAGAAAAGAATGGAATAAAAAGATGCTATCATAATTAATCATCTTACAAATAAAACCTCCACCAAATGTAATTTGCAAAACTGCAAATTACCCCCTCCATCAGAAAAGTCCGGCCGGGAAAGAACAAAGGAAAACCGGCCGGAACGGAATACAAACAGGCAACTCCAGAAAACTGGTCCCGTAATAAATTACAGGAAAAACCCCGATACTGTGCATACACATGTATTCCGACCGGATACAAATGCAATGAGACAAAATCTACACTGTACTAAACTAGGACCGGCTTAAGCCAAAGCCGGCTAGTAAAAACCGTTCGATCCTGATCCGTGCAATACCGCATGTATCAGATCAAACCCTGCCATATAACTATACGGCCACTAGTACAAAACTGTCCGATCCTGATCCGTGCAATACCGCACGTATCTGATCGGACCCTGCCATATCTCCATACGGCCTCTACAGCGTTTCGCCCGAAAGCTGAGTAACTGAAAGTGTGGTGGACTCTAAAGACTCGTCAATATTATGGTTATGGATTTAACCACCAGCACGTCAGAGGTATAAGCCAATACGTGATGGGCCACCAGCTATTGACCAAAAGGGACGTCGATGAGCGAACTCATCCTGACACCCTACTGAGCATGTCAGTGACAATATCCATACAGTCCGGTCCGTTCGTCTATGAGGATCGCATGTCGGGCCTAGGGGGTTGGTAAAAGTCAGACCCCCAAAGGCGGTACAAGTCGTGTCGGAGTGTAGCCCAGAACGCCCTGATATACTACTGGAATACCTACCAGTAAATCTCCTGCCTCGGCCGAGGGCTTTGCGTAATGGCTCTCCTTGACACAGCGCGACCTCACCCCCAATACCGGGAGAGACGAACCCCTGCAGATCCGCTCACTTCCTCCATGTGGCTCGGGACTGTACCCAACTAAAACCTGTTTGCACGACTCCTTTGAGCCGTGGTAAGGTAGTAATCAAAGCACAGTGGGAACTCACACGAGACAAATGACGATCTCAGGTCGATGAACTAACCTGTACACATGTCACCTGGGAACTGCTATATGACGTCTGGTATAATCCCAACTAGCAGGTTCCCGGCGAGTCCTGTCCGGTGTACTCATAACCCAATGAGCACCTGTGTACATCTTAGGTGAACCAACTGACACCAGTGGCTTGTGAGACCGGCCACCGCCCCTCGTCGGGGTCTCGACTGTATACACTAGTCTACTAATGGAGTATCGATGCCCTGTCTCGAAACTGTTGCGCCACGGCAGCGCCCCGGCCGTCTTACTCGAGGCCAAATTGCGGAATAAAAAATTTTCCTTACTCGGAAACCGGCGCTACCGCGGACAAGAAAACCCGGATCGTTAACCATTAACCTACGCTAGCAAACAAGAGATAGGGTGAGAAGTATACCGAGTGATCCGAGTCCTCCGGTCTTCTCTTCATCATCCCGATCTCCCGCGGAAAAGCTTGGCTCCACATCGTCGCCTCCTCGCCGGAAAGGGCACCACATCGCCTTCGTCTTTTACGGGCTCCCGCCTCAATACCGAGGCAACTCGAGCATGAAGCCGGCAACTCGACATGCTCAAGATTTGCAGTAGGAAGTAGTGTAGAAACTTTGTCTCTTGGAGTTTATGTAGTTGCCATTGATGGATGGAGGAAGAGGTAAAGAAAATTGGTGCTTTCAATTTTCTAGCAAGAAGAAGATGAAATGAACTCTCTCATTCTTTTTCTTTCTCTCTTTCTTTTTCTTCTACTCTCTTTTTTTTCATAACCATGAAAGACTTTCTTCAAGTGAGAATGAGAATGGTGGAGGAATGAAAACATAAGGCAAAGGGAGGTGAGTGTAGGAGCATTCAAGAGGTGACCACATCCAAGGTCAAAGAAAACATCAACCATGCTTAAAACACTATGCACTCCATAACCTTTCACTTCTCATATAAATCAAGTGATGGATGAAAGAAATGAAATCTATCATAATCTAACTTTATGCAAGAAACCCCCCCACAAAGTGTAATTTGCAAAACTGCAAATTACCCCCTCCATCAGAAAAGTCCGGCCGGGAAAGAACAAAGGAAAACCGGCCGGAACGGAATGCAAACTGGCAACTCCAGAAAACTGGTCCCGTAATAAATTACAGGAAAAACCCCGACACTGTGCATACACACCTGCATCTGTATTCCGACCGGATACAAATGCAATGAGACAAAATCTACACTGTACTAGACTGGGACCGGCTTAAGCCAAAGCCGGCTAGTAAAATCCGTTCGATCCTGATCCGTGCAATACCGCACGTATCTGATCGAACCCTGCCATATACCTATACGGCTACTAGTACAAACCGTCCGATCCTGATCCGTGCAATACCGCACGTATCTGATCGGACCCTGCCATATCTCCATACGGCCTCTACAGCGTTTCGCCCGAAAGCTGAGTAACTGAAAGTGTGGTGGACTCTAAAGACTCGTCAATACTATGGCTGTGGATTTAACCACTGGCACGTCAGAGGTATAAGCCAATACGTGACGGGCCACCAGCTATTGACCAAAAGGGACGTCGATGAGGAAGCTCACCCCGACACCCAACTGGGCCTGTCAGTGACAATATCCGTACAGTCCGGTCCGTTCGTCTATGAGCATCGCATGGCGGGCCTAGGGGGTTGGTAAAAGTCAGACCCCCAAAAGCGGTACAAGTCGTGTCGGAGCGTAGCCCAGAACGCCCTGAGATACTACTGGAATACCTACCAGTAAATCTCCTGCCTCGGCCGAGGGCTTTGCGTAATGGCTCTCCTAGACACAGCGCGACCTCACCCCCAATACCGGGAGAGACGAACCCCTGCAGATCCGCTCACTGCCTCCATGTGGCTCGGGACTGTACCCAACTAAAACCTGTTTGCACGACTCCTTTGAGCCGTGGTAGGGTAGTAATCAAAGCACAGTGGGAACTCACACGAGACAAATGACGATCTCAGGTCGATGAACTAACCTGTACACATGTCACCTGGGAACTGCTATCTGACGTCTGGTATAAGACCAACCAGCAGGTTCCCGGCGAGTCCTGTCCGGTGTACTCATAACCCAATGAGCACCTGTATACATCTTAGGTGAACCAACTGACACCAGTGGCTTGTGAGACCGGCCACCGCCCCTCGTCGGGGTCTCGACTGTATACACTAGTCTACTAATGGAGTATCGATACCCTGTCTCGAAACTCCTACGACTAGGGACCTTTTAAAGATGTGTTTATAGACCCCAGCTCCCACGTATATGATCGCCATCATACTGCTGGTCGTCAAGCAAGAATCCCAGGGGCTCTATCAACGTGCAATAGCGACATGTCAGGTAACCTAAAGCAGTACACAATGATAAAGATAAACCAGATAGCATACTATCATCTCGAGCAAGACTGTCCTACCGGGATAGGTCCTCCCTCAATCATTGCAATCACGTGCCTGTGATCCAATAATTGACTCTGAGGGCACTATCTCCAACAATCTCCCACTTGCACTCAAGGCTAATTATTGCGATGTCGCATACTCACAGCCCGTGTGATACCGAACACCCAACTCCTCTACTAGTCTGTCTCACAAAGCTCGTTTGTGAAACTATTGCGTTCGAGGAATAGCCTCAGTGAGTGGATCCGCTGTGATGTTTCTTTCTATGTCTCTCTATATCTCAAGTTCGCAGAGAAAGCCATCTCCCGAAATGAGCAATACCTGTCTTAGAATGTCTGGATGTCTGATGGGACCTAGCTCATAAATGAACTCCAAATCCAAACTTCTTAGACTGTATCAACAACTGAAACTAATCAGTATCCTGCGCCATGCCTCCCTCAGTATTGCCTTGGACCACCTGTCCAAAATACTGTCCCTCGTCAGAGGGAGAACTATAACTCTGACGACCTCCTTGTCGTCTATGTCACCTTGGAAGCCTGGAGTGATAACCGTCTCCTAAAGGAGGCAGCCGTTATCATATCCCTAGAACATTCACTTATGTTCTATAACTGCTTCCGACTGTTCCTCCAGGATTGGATCAATATCAACTTATTGCATCTAGTGCAAGAACAACATCTGGTGTGGTACTTGACATCTCATGATTGACTTAATTGCCTAAGCAAGTGATCTGTCAATCATGCGTATTCCTCTCCCCTTTAGTCTGTAAGACACCTTTAGAGAGGGTGACTCCATTACCTGCAGGCACACTACTATGCCAGGAGTCGTCCATTCTAAATACTCTTAGAATGCTGTCAAGGTACCCTGATTGGGAAACCACCCAAATCTAGATCTAAAACCATAGGTCTAGTAACCAGTATGTCTGATATAATATCCAAATCCCATGTGGAGAAAAACACTGTGTGACGACCAAAGTATAACCGATCGTAGTATAGGAATATCACTTCCTACTACCTTCTCAACAGATCCATCTTCTATTCTGATGACGTCAAACCCATGACTGTCACATCAGAAACAGATGATCTAACTCCGCTATATCTGCTTTAGTCTATAAATAGATATAAGCATGAAGTCCACCAATGCTTCCGCTGCTCCCACTGACTACGACAACCCTCTGCCAGAGTCATATAGACGTGCACTTCTAAAGCTAGTTTAGAACGACGCTATACTCATCCTCCTGCCGGGTCTCGCAGCCTGGAACAACAACAATGGCAAGTGTGGGTAAACAAGAACTTCCCTGTCACCGTCCTTGAGGCTACCGGAGTACCTCTCGGGTGCCTGAAGTTACCCACCTTATCTGCGGAGTGGCCAATGGAATGTCAAATCAGATTGAATCTTTAGGTTCCTTATTAAATCTTCAGTAATCGTTTGCGGTTCTGGAATCACTTCCAGTTCTACCATACTCCCACTGCTGTTTTTTGAAAAAATCCATTTTTAATAAAACTGTGGCGAGTCTAGAACAATATTTCTATTGATCTGCCAGATGGTAGAAAGTCAACCCTCGTCATAGCCTGGGTCAACCCACAAACAGCCATTACAGAAACATGCCTTGAGTTATCCGGAGTCTGGTTTTAAGCATAAGCCGGACAACTCCCCGTACCTTAACATCGTTAAGATATGAACTGTTCTATATCCAATATAGAACCAGAGGCACTGATTTAATTGAACCAGATTCAAATCATGCAGCTGTCTCCAGTGCATGTCAACTAAATGGAAGGAGGCCGATCAACGTTACTCAACTTAGGAATGCTTCCAATTATGAGTAACCTGAAAGAGAAGCAATCTGTCTTCATCATTACTATCAACTGAATACCATACACAAGTATCTACATCTTCGATCTCTTTGAAGAATCCCGATACTTGCTACACCTGGTTCTCTACTCTATTCAAATACCTATAACTCCTCAAAACTTAGACCCTGTGTTTCTACGAAACACATGTCTAAGAACTTGAGAAGTTAAAAGTAAACAGAATATAGTATGAGGACCAACCCCTCTGTCCTAATGGACACTGGACAACATACAATACTCTGTATAAGTCCGCTGAGTCTAACAACTCTTTCACTGTGCGTCGCAGGTTGAAAACTGTACTTATGGTTAAGAAGAATTACACCGTTGTTTAATGCTCCTTACCTAACCATCCACTGATATAGGTAAATGTCATCGACATAATATCAAAAGGTATATCTCACTCTATGAAAATAGACGTACAGATATATCGATTTGAAATTGGTGCACAACAGCGGATATTCAAAACCAAATATTTGCCGACCGGCAAACAACCCAGGTGACTTCCTCAAATATCACCGATTACAACGAATCCCGATATAATGAGGATGATCACCCAATTCCCAATAACTTACTCCCACTCATCATCTGTAAAACCATACAGATGTGAGAATTATTCCTGGCAAATACATACCCTGGAGTAAGTGTCTAATCGGGAAATCAGTTTTCTTTTAACAGTACACAGTTGAAACTGAAACATTGTAATGTTTCGATGGGGTATCCTGGTATTCCTAGTAATGCCTCTACCATTATCCAGATTCACAACTATAACCGTATAATTCTTTGCCACCTCTCCAAATCCCTTTATTTGTCTTTAGTCATTACCTTCTGTACACCCCTTTAAGCCAAATGGTTTTCTTCCTTCCCTACCGTTCGGCACCAGCCTATGGTTTGGAAGAAGATTATCCAAAAAGCATAAAGGGTGTACTGTCCTAATCCTAGGAACACTCGCAATGCGAGAGAAGGTGAAGATAAAAGACACCTGAATGTACTTTATTCCTATTTCTCCTGAACCAGAATCCATCCCCGAACTGGAACAAGTTCCTTTCGAGTTCGTATATAACCATACGATGGAGTATCCAATAATCTGTGGATCTTCGTAGTGACACGGAGTGTCCTGGAGAAATACAAAGTTGATTTAGGATTAGCGAAGAAATACTTGGTTTGGTCGTGAATATCAGTCGCAACTTACTTTGCCCTCCTACTAATCCCTTGCTTTGTCTTAACTTAATACCTTCTGCACACCATCGTTATGCTAATTGGTTTTCTTCATTCGCTACCGGTCGGCACCAGCCTAAGGTTTGGAAGAAGACTATCCAATTTGCGTAATAGGTGTACTACTCCTAAACCAAGGAGTACTCGCAACCTGAGAGAAGGTGAAAAGAAAAGACAACTGAATAATCCTATCCGTTTTCTCCAGAACCAGAAACCATCCTCGAAGTCCTTCGAGTTCGTATATAACCATACGATGGTTTTGTCCAATGGAAGAGGACGTTCGTAGTAATACGGGGTGTCCTGGAGAAAAGGGTAAAAGTAGGAGTGGCAATGAGGTCTGCAACTCTGACAATCCAAAAGCCAGTGTTAAGAAGGTTCGGTCAACTTGGTCACTGAGTCATAGTCCAGGGTCGGGTCAATGGTCGCTGCCAGAGAGAGAGAAAAGAAACACTCAGCGTGCACTCTAACCTAGATCAGAATGGTTATCATTTTGTCTAATCTGGAAACCTCCCACTGTACCTCAAATTCTCCTCCAAACCTGAAAGAAGAATTAGTCGGGGATCACCCGAGGAGTAAACCAACTCATCAGTGGAAATCGGGATCCAACTCTCATCGCATGATAACGTGACGGAATCCACTCACGCCACCACACTCCAGAAGGTATGCGCATGCCTGGCAAGTTTCAGTTCTTTTGAAACTCCCGATGTGATTTTTACCCCTAGGACCCAAGTGACCTTGACTGAGCCAACATATCAAAGGATCCTAGTCAAGTTCAACCCGTCATTATCTTGATTGCATTAGACCCACCCGCACGAGTCCTTGACTGAGCCAAAATGACCGTACGACTGTCCTAACCAATCACATATCCATGCAACAGAAAAGCACTACATAGCTACCGAACACTACGCCTCGGCTGAGCACGACATACGCAGCACGAATACTAAGTAATACTAATCTGAAATGACGGAGGGCTACGACTGGTTTTTGGCGAAAAACCTTTAACGTAATGAACTTGATATCGTTGAAGGAACTGCATAACTTTTTAGAAAATATAGTGACGAAAACCTTTACTAAAGAGGTCACTCCCGGTGAAGGGATCTCGGCTCTTTCCCCGTAGAATGAGGTGCAGGATATTCCAACTGAATACCACGATGCAAAGCAAAAGTAATCGGCTATAGTGAAGTTAATGCCCTGACGCAAAATTCTGTCCAAGGGGACACTCCCGGTGAAGGGATCTCGGCCCTTGCCTCGTCGACTGAGGAGCAGGATATTCCAAATGAATACCACGATGCAAAACAAAAGTGAACGTCCTTGCAATAACAGCTTTTTGAAAAATGTTCCAACAACATCAGAATAGGTTTGTTTAAACTTGCATTGATCCGAATCAATGCAGTCCCATCAATTAATCACACCATAAAGAACGAAAATATACTGACGTACGTATATGCCATCCGCATTCGCCACTGGGTCCCGTCATCACCCGTTAGGTTAGCTAACTAACGGCAGAGCGGGGACTGGACTAGCGCGGATGTAAAACATATATAACATCTACTAATATATATACCAATATATAGTATTTCGTTCAAGGCGTGAATAAAAAGCAACAACACAGAAATGTACAGCATCACAGAACAATACAGATATCTGGAAGCCCCGGGTTTCACAGAGCCGCTGCAGAAACCCGACGTTCCCCTGGTCGTGTGGATATCCTGTGCAATGAAATCCTAGACCCCTACGGGCGCGGCAAGTCACCCGCCAAAACCTGAAGCGAGGCAGCCCCCTTCAGTACCGTGAATAGACCACCCAGCACTTCACGGAATCCGGTAACTTGGGCATCCCTCCTGGGTCAACCTGTACCCCCTACGAGTGCGGCGAATAGCCCGCCAATCCTGGACTGAAGCCCCCTCCGTCTCAATGCCCTGAGATGCGGGCCCGTTGCCCTCCAGAACCCGGCTATCCGTGCACCCCACCGCGGGGCAACCCTAGTACAGAAAGTAAAATATACATACACCGGGTACATCGACCGCAACCAGGTCGTGCCCCAAAAGAATAATACAAACAGGCAGTGACGGCAGTCCACATGTCGGACGCTCGCCCCGCAATATCAAATGTACATAATACAACAAAACTGTACTAGCATTGCATCCAGGCTATCCCCCACGACCGATCCGCAACATCACAGCATAAACATAGAACATCAACGTGAAAGTCACGTTCGCAAATCCGTCTAACCGGGCTATAGCAGTTAGACCGGATTTACCGATCGAGTGACATTCACGGTCGCAGATATAATGTAAATACTGTGAAATAATGAGTTTGAAATATCCGATTGATCAAACAATTAACAAGTGGGCCCCCAACCAATACTGTAGCAGTCACAGAAAACCTGGGCCCAAATTTAATATCCCAAAAGCCCCAAAATCAAGTGAAAGACAATCTGGAAAAAATTGGAACAGTGATGTATTTAATATGCGGCGGAAGCGCGGCCAAAGCAATGCTTTGGCCGCCCTTCCGCGGTCCTTTATAGGATTTAGGCTACCAATTTTTACCACATTTCTTATATTTCCTTGTACATCATTCTGAAACCACCTGAAAAATTTTTCGAGCCCGGAAAAAATCGACAGAAAACTGATGTACACTAAAATACGGTTTTTTGAGATTTTGGTCGATCGGAGACGCAAACACATCAAACGAAGCTAGGTAAGGTTAATGGTGTGGCTCTGATACCATGTTGCGCCACGGCAGCGCCCCGGCCGTCTTACTCGAGGCCAAATTGCGGAATAAAAAATTTTCCTTACTCGGAAACCGGCGCTACCGCGGACAAGAAAACCCGGATCGTTAACCATTAACCTACGCTAGCAAACAAAAGATAGGGTGAGAAGTATACCGAGTGATCCGAGTCCTCCGGTCTTCTCTTCATCATCCCGATCTCCCGCGGAAAAGCTTGGCTCCACATCGTCGCCTCCTCGCCGGAAAGGGCACCACATCGCCTTCGTCTTTTATGGGCTCCCGCCTCAATACCGAGGCAACTCGAGCATGAAGCCGGCAACTCGACATGCTCAAGATTTGCAGTAGGAAGTAGTGTAGAAACTTTGTCTCTTGGAGTTTATGTAGTTGCCATTGATGGATGGAGGAAGAGGTAAAGAAAATTGGTGCTTTCAATTTTCTAGCAAGAAGAAGATGAAATGAACTCTCTCATTCTTTTTCTTTCTCTCTTTCTTTTTCTTCTACTCTCTTTTTTTTCATAACCATGAAAGACTTTCTTCAAGTGAGAATGAGAATGGTGGAGGAATGAAAACATAAGGCAAAGGGAGGTGAGTGTAGGAGCATTCAAGAGGTGACCACATCCAAGGTCAAAGAAAACATCAACCATGCTTAAAACACTATGCACTCCATAACCTTTCACTTCTCATATAAATCAAGTGATGGATGAAAGAAATGAAATCTATCATAATCTAACTTTATGCAAGAAACCCCCCCACAAAGTGTAATTTGCAAAACTGCAAATTACCCCCTCCATCAGAAAAGTCCGGCCGGGAAAGAACAAAGGAAAACCGGCCGGAACGGAATGCAAACTGGCAACTCCAGAAAACTGGTCCCGTAATAAATTACAGGAAAAACCCCGACACTGTGCATACACACCTGCATCTGTATTCCGACCGGATACAAATGCAATGAGACAAAATCTACACTGTACTAGACTGGGACCGGCTTAAGCCAAAGCCGGCTAGTAAAATCCGTTCGATCCTGATCCGTGCAATACCGCACGTATCTGATCGAACCCTGCCATATACCTATACGGCTACTAGTACAAACCGTCCGATCCTGATCCGTGCAATACCGCACGTATCTGATCGGACCCTGCCATATCTCCATACGGCCTCTACAGCGTTTCGCCCGAAAGCTGAGTAACTGAAAGTGTGGTGGACTCTAAAGACTCGTCAATACTATGGCTGTGGATTTAACCACTGGCACGTCAGAGGTATAAGCCAATACGTGACGGGCCACCAGCTATTGACCAAAAGGGACGTCGATGAGGAAGCTCACCCCGACACCCAACTGAGCCTGTCAGTGACAATATCCGTACAGTCCGGTCCGTTCGTCTATGAGCATCGCATGGCGGGCCTAGGGGGTTGGTAAAAGTCAGACCCCCAAAAGCGGTACAAGTCGTGTCGGAGCGTAGCCCAAAACGCCCTGAGATACTACTGGAATACCTACCAGTAAATCTCCTGCCTCGGCCGAGGGCTTTGCGTAATGGCTCTCCTAGACACAGCGCGACCTCACCCCCAATACCGGGAGAGACGAACCCCTGCAGATCCGCTCACTGCCTCCATGTGGCTCGGGACTGTACCCAACTAAAACCTGTTTGCACGACTCCTTTGAGCCGTGGTAGGGTAGTAATCAAAGCACAGTGGGAACTCACACGAGACAAATGACGATCTCAGGTCGATGAACTAACCTGTACACATGTCACCTGGGAACTGCTATCTGACGTCTGGTATAAGACCAACCAGCAGGTTCCCGGCGAGTCCTGTCCGGTGTACTCATAACCCAATGAGCACCTGTATACATCTTAGGTGAACCAACTGACACCAGTGGCTTGTGAGACCGGCCACCGCCCCTCGTCGGGGTCTCGACTGTATACACTAGTCTACTAATGGAGTATCGATACCCTGTCTCGAAACTCCTACGACTAGGGACCTTTTAAGGATGTGCTTATAGACCCCAGCTCCCACGTATATGATCGCCATCATACTGCTGGTCGTCAAGCAAGAATCCCAGGGGCTCTATCAACGTGCAATAGCGACATGTCAGGTCACCTAAAGCAGTACACGATAATAAAGATAAAACAGATAGCATACTATCATCTCGAGCAAGACTGTCCTACCAGGATAGGTCCTCCCTCAATCATTGCAATCACGTGCCTGTGATCCAATAATTGACTCTGAGGGCACTATCTCCAACAGAAACTCCTACGACTAGGGACCTTTTAAGGATGTGCTTGTAGACTACCAGCTCCCACGTATATGATCGCCATCATACTGCTGGTAGTCAAGCAAGAATCCTAGGGGCTCTATCAACGTGTAATAGCGACATGTCAGGTCACCTAAAGCAGTACACGATGATAAAGATAAACCAGATAGCATACTATCATTTCGAGTAAGACAGTCCTACCGAGATAGGTCCTCCCTCAATCATTGCAATCACGTGCCTGTGATCCAATAATTGACTCTGAGGGCACTATCTCCAACAGATACACCCACGACTAGGGACCTTAAAGGATGTACTTATGGACTACCTGTTGGAGATAGTGCCCTCAGAGTCAATTATTAGGTCACAGGTACGTGATTGTAATGATTGAGGGAGGACCTATCCCAGTAGGACAGTCTTGCTCGAGATGATAGTATGCTATCTGGTTTACCTTTATCATCGTGTACTGCTTTAGGTGACATGACACGTCGCTATTACACGTTGATAGAGCCCCTAGGATTCTTGCTTGACCACCAGCAGTATGAGGGCGATCATATAAGTGGGAGCTGGGGGTCTATAAGCTTATCCTTAAAAGGTCCCTAGTCGTGGGAGTTTCGAGACTGGGCATCGATACTCCATTAGTAGACTAGTGTATACAGTCGAGACCCCGACGAGGGGCGGTGGCCGGTCTCACAAGCCACTGGTGTCAGTTGGATCACCTAAGATGTATACAGGTGCTCATTGGGTTATGAGTACACCGGACAGGACTCGCCGGGAACATGCTAGTTGGTCATATACCAGACGTCAGATGGCAGTTCCCTGGTGACATGTGTGCAGGTTAGTTCATCGACCTGGGGATCGTCATTTGTCTCGTGTGAGTTCCCACTGTACTTTGATTACTACCCTACCACGGCTCAAAGGAGTCGTGCAAACAGGTTTTAGTTGGGTACAGTCCCGAGCCACATGGAGGCAGTGAGCGTATCTTCAGGGGTTCGTCTCTCCCGGTATTGGGGGTGAGGTCGTGCTGTGTCTAGGAGAGCCATTACACAAAGTCCTTGGCCAAGGCAAGGAGATTTACTGGTAGGTATTCCAGTAGTATCTCAGGGTGTTCTGGGCTACACTCCGACACGACTTGTACCGCTTTTGGGGGTCTGACTTTTACCAACCCCCTAGGCCCGCCATGCGATACTCATAGACGAACGGACCGGACTGCACGGATATTGTCACTGACAGGCTCAGTAGGGTGTCAGGATGAGTTTGCTCATCGACGTCCCTTTTAGTCAATAGCTGGTGGCCCGTTACGTATTGGCTTATACCTCTGACGGGCTAGTGGTTAAATCCACAGCCATTGTATTGACGAGTCTTTAGAGTCCGCCACACTTTCAGTTACTCAGCT
This sequence comes from Agapanthus africanus, assembly GCA_030015575.1. Classification (NCBI taxonomy): domain Eukaryota; kingdom Viridiplantae; phylum Streptophyta; class Magnoliopsida; order Asparagales; family Amaryllidaceae; genus Agapanthus; species Agapanthus africanus. The sequence goes on from CM057337.1 coordinate 343,185,396, forward strand.
TTCGGGCGAAACGCTGTAGAGGCCGTATGGAGATATGGCAGGGTCCGATCAGATACGTGCGGTATTGCACGGATCAGGATCGGACAGTTTGTACTAGTAGCCGTATAGGTATATGGCAGGGTTCGATCAGATACGTGCGGTATTGCACGGATCAGGATCGAACGGATATTACTAGCCGGCTTTGGTTTAAGCCGGTCCTAGTTTAGTACAGTGTAGATTTTGTCTCTTTGCATTTGTATCCGGACGGAATACAGATGCGGGTGTGTATGCACAGTATTGGGGTTTTCCTGTAATTTATTACGGGACCAGTTTTCTGGAGTTGCCAGTTTGCATTCCGTTCCGGCCGGTATTCCGATGGAGGGGGTTATTTGCAATTGTGCAAATAACTTTTGTGGAGGGGGTTTCTTGTAAAAGATTGATTATGATAGCTTTCATTTCTTTTCAACCATGCTTTTGCTTTATGAGATTTGATTGTGATAAAGTGAGGGTATGGGTTTAATAGTAACAAGCATGGTTGTATGTTTTCTTGTCTTGGGGTGTGGTCACCCTCTTTCATCTCCTACACTCACCTCCCTTCTTACTTCATAATCTTTCCTCCACCACATTATGATTCTCACTTGAGAAAAGAAAGAACACTAGAGAGAAGAAAAAGAATGAGAGAGTTCATCTTTATTTTGTGAGGAATTCTTCATCTCCTTCTTCTTCTTGTTATAGAAAAATGAAAGCACCATTTTTCCTAACCCCATTCCTCCATCAAGGCAACTACAAACCCCAAATGAGACTAGCATGATCTACTACACATTCCTACAGCAAATCTTGAGCATGTCGAGTTGCCGGCTTCATGCTCGAGTTGCCTCGGTATTGAGGCGGGAGCCCGTAAAAGCTACAGGCGATGTGGTGCCCTTTCCGACGAGGAGGAGACGGACGGAGATCCCGCGAGGAGATCGGAGTGGAGATGAAGACCGGAGGACTTGGATCGTCGGTATACATCTCTTCCCTTTCTTGTTAGTAGCTTAGACTTGTTAATGGTTACGATCCGGAGTTTAGTGCGCGGTGGTGCCGGTTTGCAAAGTCCGCAAAATTTAAGTTATTCACCGCTTCCGCATTCCGGCGTCGGATTGACGGCCGGGGCGCCGCCGTGCACTTACAGTGGTATCAGAGCCTCCCCATTAACTTAGTCTAGCTTTGTGTAATGTGTTTTTCTGTTCCGATCGATCGAAATGTCCGAAAACCCCAATATACCCACGACAGTTTCTGTTGAAATTTTTCTGTCTCCAAAAATTTTTCAGGTTGCATAAAAGTACTGTGCTAGAAATTCTAAGAACACTGTTCAAATTCGACGTACTGTTCCTCTCACGTGACCGCGGAAGGGCGGCCAAAACCCATGTTTGGCCGCGCTTCCGCAGCAGTCTACAGGGATCAGTGGGTTTGGTTTTTACAGTGGGCTTCTGGGCTTAAATTAGGGGTTTTGGGATATTAAAATTGGGTCCAGGTTTTCTTTAACTGCTACAGTATTCTTTGTGGGCCCACTTGTTAAAGTTTGATCAATCGGAATATTTTAAACACATTTTTCACAGTATTTACATTATATCTGCGACCGTGAATGTCACTCGATCGGTAAATCCGGTCTAACTGCTATAGCCCGGTTAGACGGATTTGCGAACGTGACTTTCACGTTGATGTTCTATGTATTTGCTGTGATGTTGCGGATCGGTCGTGGGGGATAGCCTGGATGCAATGCTAGTACAGTTGTGGTTGTATTATGTACATTTGTTATTGCGGGGCGAGCGTCCGACATGTGGACTGCCGTCACTGCCTGTTTGTATTATTATTTTGGGGCACGACCTGGTTGCGGTCGATGTACCCGTTGTATGTATATTTTACTTTCTGTACTAGGATTACCCCGCGGAGGGGTGCACGGATAGCCGGGTTCTGGAGGGCAACAAGCCCGCATCTCATGGCATTGAGACGGAGGGGGCTTCACTCTAGGATTGGCGGGCTATTCGCCGCACTCGTAGGGGGTACAGGTTGACCCAGGAGGGGTGCCCAAGTTGCCGGATTCCGTGAAGTGCTGGGTGGTCCATTCACGGCGCTGAAGGGGGCTGCCTCGCTTCAGGTTTTGGCGGGTGACTTGCCGCGCCCGTAGGGGTCTAGGATTTCATTGCACAGGCTATCCACACGACCAGGGGAACGTCGGGTTTCAGTAGTGGCTCTGTGAAACCCGGGGATCCCAGATATCTGTATTGTTTCTGTGATGTTGTTCATTCTCTGTGATGTTGCATTTTATTCACGCCTTGAGCGAATATAATATATTGGTATATATATTAGTAGATGTTGTATATGTTTTGCATCCGCGCTAGTCCAGTCCCCGCTCTGTTGTTAGTTAGCTAACCTAACGGGTAATGACGGGACCCAGTGGCGAATGCGGATGGCATATACGTACATCAGTATATTTTCGTTCTTTTTGGTGTGATCAATTGATGGGACTGCATTGATTCGGATCAATGCAAGTTAAAAACAAACCTAATCTGATGTTGTTGGAACACTTTTCAAAAAGCTGTTATTGCAAGGACGTTTACTTTTGTTTTGCATCGTGGTATTCATTGGAATATCCTGCTCCTCAGTCGACGAGGCAAGGGCCGAGATCCCTTCACCGGGAGTGACCCCTTGGACAGAAGTTTGCGTCAGGGCATTAACTTCACTATAGCCGATTACTTTTGCTTTGCATCGCGGTATTCAGTTGGAATATCCTGCACCTCATTCTACGGGGAAAGAGCCGAGATCCCTTCACCGGGAGTGACCTCTTTAGCAACGGTTTTCGTCACTATATTTTCAAAAAGCTATCCGTTCCTTCAACGATATCAAGTTCATTACGTTAAAGGTTTTCGCCAGAAACCATTCGTAGCCCTCCGTCGTTTCAGACGGGTAGCACGTAGTATTCATGCTATGTTTGTTGACCTTCGTCAAGGCATAGTGTATGGTAGCTGCTTGTTACCTTTCTGCTGCATAGATAGATGCGTTGGTTTGGGACAGTCGTATAGCCTTGTTGACCTTCGTCAAGGGCTTGTACGGGTGGATTCAAATTAACCTGGATAATGACGGGTAGAACTTGACATGTGACTTATGATTTGTTGACCTTCGCCAAGGTCATAAGAGCATGGGGCAGAAATCACATCGGGAGTTTCAAAAGAACTGAAACTTGCCAGATATGCGCATACCTTCTGGAGAGTGACACCGTGAGCGGATTCCGTCACGTTGTCATGCGATGAGAGTTGGATCCCGATTCCCACTGATGAGTTAGTATACTCCTCGGGTGACCCCGACTAATTCTTCTTTCAGGTTTGGAGGAGAATTTGAGGTACAGTGGGAGGATTCCAGATTAGATAAATTGGTAACCATTCTGATCTAGGTTAGAGTGCACGCTGAGTGTTTCTTTTCTCTCTCTCTTTGGCAGCGACCATTGACCCGACCCTAAGACTTTGACTCAGTGACCAAGTTGACCGAACCTTCTTAAACACCGGCTTTTGGATTGTCAGAGTTGCAGACCTCATTGCCACTCCTACTTTTACCCTTTTCTCCAGGACACCCCGTATTGCTACGAACGTCCACTTCCATTGGACAAAACCATCGTATGGTTAGATACGAACTCGAAGGAATTTATTCGAGGATGGTTTCAGGTTCTGGAGAAAACGGATAGGATTATTCAGTTGTCTTTTACTTTTACCCTCTCTCAGGTTACGAGTACTCCTTGGTTTAGGGGTAGTACACCTATTACGCAAATTGGATTGTCTTCTTCCAAACCTTAGGCTGGTGCCGACCGGTAGGGAATGAAGAAAACCAACTAGCATAACGATGGTGTGCAGAAGGTATTAAGTTCAGACAAAGCAAGGGATTAGTAAGAGGGCAAAGTAAATTGCAACAGATATTCACGACCAAACCAAATATTTCGTTACCACTCCCACATCACCATTGTATTTCTCCAGGACACTCCGTATCACTACGAAGATCCACAGTTTATTTGGATACTCCATCGTATGGTTATATACGAACTCGAATGGAACTTGTTCCAGTTCGGGGATGGATTCTGGTTCAGGAGAAATAGGAATAAGGTTTATTCGGTTGTCTTTTATCTTCACCCTCTCTCATTGCGAGTGTTCCTAGGATTGGGACAGTACACCCCTTATGCTTATTGGATAGTCTTCTTCCAAACCATAGGCTGGTGCCGAACGATAGGGAAGGAAGAAAACCATTTGGCCTAAAAGGGTGTGCAGAAGGTAAAGACTAAAGACATATGAAGGGATTTGGAGAGGTGGCAAAGAATTATACGGTTACAGTTGTGAATCTGGATAATGGAAAGGGCATTACTAAGAATACCGGGATACCCCATCGAAACATTTCAATGTTTCAGGTTCACTGTGTACTGTTAAAAGAAAACTGATTTCCTGATTAGACACTTGCTCCAGGGTATGTATTTACCAGGTTTGATTCTCACATCTGTATGGTTTTACAGATGGTGAGTGGGAGTAAGTTATTGGGAATTGGGTGATCATCCTCATTATATCGGGATTCGTTGTAATCGGTGATATTTGAGGAGATCATCTGGGCTGTTTGCCGGTCGGCAAATATTTGGTTTTGAATATCCGCTGTTGTGCACCAATTTCAAATTGATATATCTGTACGTCTATTTTCATAGAGTGAGATATACCTTTTGATATTATGTCGATGACATTTACCTATATCAGTGGATGGTTAGGTAAGGAGCATTAAACAGCGGTGTAATTCTTCTTAACCATAAGTACAGTTTTCAACCTACGACACACAGTGAAAGAGTTATTAGACTCAGTGGACTTATACAGAGTATTGTATGTTGTCCAGTGTCCATTAGGACAGAGGGGTTGGTCCTCATACTATATTCTGTTTACTTTTAACTTCTCTAGTTCTTAGACATGTGTTTCGTTGAAACACAGGGTCTAAGTTTTGAGGAGTTATAGGTATTTGAATAGAGTAGAGAACCAGGTGTAGCAAGTATCGGGATTCTTCAAAGTGATCGAAGATGTAGATACTTGTGTATGGTGTTCAGTTGATAGTAATGATTAAGAGAACTTGCTTCTCTTTCGGGTTACTCATGATTGGAAGCATTCCTAAGATTGAGTAACGCTGATCGGCCTCCTTCCATTTAGTTGACATGCGCTGGGGACAGCTGCATGATTTGAATCTGGTTCAATTAAATCAGTGCCTCTGTTTCTATATTGGATATAGAACAGTTCATATCTTAACGATGTTAAGGTACGGGGAGTTGTCCGGTTTATGATTAAAACCAGACACTGGACAACTCAAGGCACGTTTCTGTAATGGCTGTTTGTGGGTTGACCCAGGCTATGACGCGGGTTGATTTTCTACCATCTGGAAGATCAATAGCAATATTGTTCTTGACTCGCCACAGTTTTAAATTAAAAATGGATTTTTTCAGGAAAACAGTAGTGGGAGTATGGTAGAACTGGAAGTGATTCCAGAACCACAAACGATTACTGAAGATTTGATAAGGAACCTTAAGATTCAATCTGAATTGACATTCCATTGGCCACTCCGCAGATAAGGTGGGTAACTTCAGGCACCCGAGAGGTACTACGGTAGCCTCAAGGACGGTGACAGGGAAGTTCTTGTTTACCCACAATTACCATTGCTGTTGTTCCAGGCTGCGAGACCCGGCGGGAGGATGAGTATAGCGTCGTTCTAAACTAGTTTTAGAAGTGTACGTCTATATGACTCTGCCAGAGGGTTGTCGTAGTCAGTGGGAGCAGCGGAAGCATTGGTGGACAAGTAGCTTATGTCTATTTATAGACTAAAGCAGAAGTAGCGGAGATAGATCATCTATTTCTGACGTGACAGTCATGGGTTTGACTTCATCAGAATAGGGGATGGATCTGTTGAGAAGGTAGTAGCGTGTGATATCCTGGTATTTGGATGACATACACTACACAGAGTAGGAAAAGAAACTCCTATACTACAATCGGTTATACTTTGGTCGTCACACAGTGGTTTCTCCACAAAGGAAATGGATTTTATATCTGACATACTGGTTACTAGATCTATGGTTTTAGATCTAGATTTGGGTGGTTTCCCAATCTGGGTACTTAGACAGCATTCTGAGAGTATTTAGAATGGACGACTCCTGGCACGGTAGTATACCTGCAGGTAATGGAGTCACCCTCTCCAGAGGTGTCTTACAGACTAAAGGGGAGAGGGACGTGCATGATTGGCAGATCACTTGCTCAGGCAATTGAGTCAATCGTGAGATGTCAAGTACCACACCGGATGTTGTTCTTGCACTAGATGCAATAAGTTGACATTAATCCAATCCTGGAGAAACGGTCGGAAGCAGTTCTAGAACATAAGTAGATGTTCTAGGGATATGATAACGACAGCCTTATTCAGGAGACAGTTATCATTCCAGGCTTCCAAGGTGACATGGACGACAAGAAGGTTGTCAGAGTTATAGTTTTTCCTTCTGATGAGGGACAGTATTTTGGACAGGTGGTCCAAGGCAATACTGAGGGAGGCATGGCACGCAGGATACTGATTAAGTTCAGTTGACGATACAGTCTAAGAAGTTTGGATTTGGAGTTCATTTATGAGCTAGGTCCCATCAGACATCCAGACACATTCTAAGACAGGTATTGCTCATTTCGGGAGATGGGTTTCTCCACGAACTTGAGATATAGAGAGACATAGATAGAAACATCTAGGCGGATCCACTCACTGAGGCTATTCCTCGAACGCAATAGTTCCGCAAACGAGCTTTGTGAGACTGACTAGTAGAGGAGTTGGGTGTTCGGTATCACACGGGCTGTGAGTATGCGACATCGCAATAATTAGCCTTGAGTGCAAGTGGGAGATTGTTGGAGATAGTGCCCTCAGAGTCAATTATTAGGTCACAGGTACGTGATTGTAATGATTGAGGGAGGACCTATCCCAGTAGGACAGTCTTTCTCGAGATGATAGTATGCTATCTGGTTTACCTTTATCATCGTGTACTGCTTTAGGTGACATGACACGTCGCTATTACACGTTGATAGAGCCCCTAGGATTCTTGCTTGACCACCAGCAGTATGAGGGCGATCATATAAGTGGGAGCTGGGGGTCTATAAGCTTATCCTTAAAAGGTCCCTAGTCGTGGGAGTTTCGAGACTGGGCATCGATACTCCATTAGTAGACTAGTGTATACAGTCGAGACCCCGACGAGGGGCGGTGGCCGGTCTCACAAGCCACTGGTGTCAGTTGGTTCACCTAAGATGTATACAGGTGCTCATTGGGTTATGAGTACACCGGACAGGACTCGCCGGGAAAATGCTAGTTGGTCATATACCAGACGTCAGATGGCAGTTCCCTGGTGACATGTGTGCAGGTTAGTTCATCGACCTGGGGATCGTCATTTGTCTCGTGTGAGTTCCCACTGTACTTTGATTACTACCCTACCACGGCTCAAAGGAGTCGTGCAAACAGGTTTTAGTTGGGTACAGTCCCGAGCCACATGGAGGCAGTGAGCGTATCTTCAGGGGTTCGTCTCTCCCAGTATTGGGGGTGAGGTCGTGCTGTGTCTAGGAGAGCCATTACACAAAGTCCTTGGCCAAGGCAAGGAGATTTACTGGTAGGTATTCTAGTAGTATCTCAGGGTGTTCTGGGCTACACTCCGACACGATTTGTACCGCTTTTGGGGGTCTGACTTTTACCAACCCCCTAGGCCCGCCATGCGATACTCATAGACGAACGGACCGGACTGCACGGATATTGTCACTGACAGGCTCAGTAGGGTGTCAGGATGAGTTTGCTCATCGACGTCCCTTTTAGTCAATAGCTGGTGGCCCGTTACGTATTGGCTTATACCTCTGACGGGCTAGTGGTTAAATCCACAGCCATTGTATTGACGAGTCTTTAGAGTCCGCCACACTTTCAGTTACTCAGCTTTCGGGCGAAACGCTGTAGAGGCCGTATGGAGATATGGCAGGGTCCGATCAGATACGTGCGGTATTGCACGGATCAGGATCGGACAGTTTGTACTAGTAGCCGTATAGGTATATGGCAGGGTTCGATCAGATACGTGCGGTATTGCACGGATCAGGATCGAACGGATATTACTGGCCGGCTTTGGTTTAAGCCGGTCCTAGTTTAGTACAGTGTAGATTTTGTCTCTTTGCATTTGTATCCGGACGGAATACAGATGCGGGTGTGTATGCACAGTATTGGGGTTTTCCTGTAATTTATTACGGGACCAGTTTTCTGGAGTTGCCAGTTTGCATTCCGTTCCGGCCGGTATTCCGATGGAGGGGGTTATTTGCAATTGTGCAAATAACTTTTGTGGAGGGGGTTTCTTGTAAAAGATTGATTATGATAGCTTTCATTTCTTTTCAACCATGCTTTTGCTTTATGAGATTTGATTGTGATAAAGTGAGGGTATGGGTTTAATAGTAACAAGCATGGTTGTATGTTTTCTTGTCTTGGGGTGTGGTCACCCTCTTTCATCTCCTACACTCACCTCCCTTCTTACTTCATAATCTTTCCTCCACCACATTATGATTCTCACTTGAGAAAAGAAAGAACACTAGAGAGAAGAAAAAGAATGAGAGAGTTCATCTTTATTTTGTGAGGAATTCTTCATCTCCTTCTTCTTCTTGTTATAGAAAAATGAAAGCACCATTTTTCCTAACCCCATTCCTCCATCAAGGCAACTACAAACCCCAAATGAGACTAGCATGATCTACTACACATTCCTACAGCAAATCTTGAGCATGTCGAGTTGCCGGCTTCATGCTCGAGTTGCCTCGGTATTGAGGCGGGAGCCCGTAAAAGCTACAGGCGATGTGGTGCCCTTTCCGACGAGGAGGAGACGGACGGAGATCCCGCGAGGAGATCGGAGTGGAGATGAAGACCGGAGGACTTGGATCGTCGGTATACATCTCTTCCCTTTCTTGTTAGTAGCTTAGACTTGTTAATGGTTACGATCCGGAGTTTAGTGCGCGGTGGTGCCGGTTTGCAAAGTCCGCAAAATTTAAGTTATTCACCGCTTCCGCATTCCGGCGTCGGATTGACGGCCGGGGCGCCGCCGTGCACTTACACTACCATGTCCCCACTAGTATATGATCTGCATCATAGTCCAGGTTGTCAAGTACACATCCTAAGGGCTTTATCAACATGTAACTATAAGACAGTTTAAAGAGATAAGTGTACACGTTAAGATAAAGAGCAACCAGACAACATACTATCATATCGAGCAAGAAAGTCATCTCTATATATGTCCAAGCATCCAATATAATATACATCATCTGTACAATACTGGCCTCTAGGGCATACATACAACTAACAATCTCCTACTTGCACTAGGGCCAGCTGCTGTAGTATCGCATACCGAGCATCCCGAAGAGTCTCTCAAACTGTATCTGGGGAATGGCCTTCGTGAGTGGTTCCGCCGTGTTGTTCTTCGTGTCAACCCTCCTGACCTCGATCTCCCGGCGATCAACTATCTCCCGGATCAGGTGATACCGCCTCAGAATATGCCTGGATCGCTGATGGGACCTGGGTTCCTTGGCCAAAGCCACCGCTCCATTGTTATCGCAATACAAAGGTATTGGATGCTCAATGGATGGAACCACTCCAAGTTCAGTAATGAACTTCTTGATCCAGACAGCCTCTTTAGCAGCATCGTTGGCAGCGATGTATTCAGCCTCCATCGTCGAGTCTGCCACGGTTTCCTGCTTGGAACTCTTCCAGCTAACCGCCCCTCCGTAAAGGGTAAAAACAAATCCCGACTGCGACTTAGAGTCGTCCTTATCACTCTTGAAGTTCGAATCGGTAAAGGACTCCACTTGGAGTTCTCCATTACCATACACCAAGAGCATCTCTTTAGTCCTTCGCAAGTACTTGAGAATGCTCTTCACAGCTGTCCAGTGACTCTCTCCAGGATCAGCTTGATACCTGCTCACTACACTTAGTGAGTATGCTACATCGGGTCTGGTACATAGCATCGCATACATGATAGAGCCTACAGCCGAAGCATAGGGTATCCCTTGCATGCGAGCTCTCTCCAAATCAGTCTTGGGAGACATCTCTTTGGAGAGAGTGACTCCAGAAATCGTGGGCAAGTTCCTACGCTTGGATTCTTCCATACTAAACCTCTTTAGTATGGTGTCAATGTACCTGGATTGGGACAATCCCAAAATCCGTTTGGATCTATCTCTATAGATCCTAATTCCCAATATGCAGGAGGCATCACCAAGATCTTTCATTGAGAATCTTTGTGATAAGAAGAGCTTGACCGATTGCAGCATAGGAATATCATTTCCTATCAAGAGTATGTCGTCCACGTACAATACGAGGAAGACAACCTTACTCTCTGCCACCTTCTTTTAGATACAAGGTTCATCTGGATTTTTGACGAAATCAAACTCTTTGATAACGACATCAAAGCAGATGTTCCAACTCCGCGATGCTTGCTTTAATCCATAAATGGATTTAAGCAGCTTGCACACCTTCCCGCTGCTCCCACTGTCTACGAAGCCCTCTGGCTGAGTCATGTACACGCACTCTTCTAAATCACCATTTAGAAAGGCGGTCTTAACATCCATTTGCCAGATTTCGTAATCATGATATGCAGCGATGGCAAGCATGATCCGGATGGATTTAAGCATAGCCACTGGAGAAAAGGTTTCGTCATAGTCCACACCTGGTCTTTGACGAAAACCCTTTGCAACAAGTCTAGCTTTGAAAGTCTCCACTTTCCCATCTACACCAAGTTTCTTCTTGAAGATCCACTTGCTCCCAATGGGTTTTACCCCTTCAGGAGCAATTTCCAAAGTCCATACTTTGTTGGTGTACATGGATTCCATCTCGGACCGCATAGCATCCAGCCATTTCACTGAGTCCCTACTCGTGATGGCCTGCTCGAAGCTAGTTGGGTCATCATCCTCCATGATGCAATCTTCGCTTCCACCGTCAATGAGAAAACCGTAGTATCTCTCAGGTGAACGAGAAACCCTGCTAGATCGGCGGAGAGGCTGGGGTTCGTCGGGTACTACTGAATCCTCTGGTTCTACTAAATCTTCAGTTATTGTTTGTGTTGCTGGAACCTCTTCCGGTTCTACCTCAATGCTACTAATCTGTTTCATAAGAAAACCTTTTTCTAAGAAAGTGGCATGTCGAGAAACAAATACCTTTTGTTCCTCGGGGTGGTAGAAGATATACTCTTGTGAATTTTTGGGATATCCTACAAACTTACATAAGACTGATCTTGCTTCGAGTTTGTCCGGATTTTGTCTTTTGACATAGGCTGGACAACCCCATATCTTAACATACTTAAGAGATGGTCTCTTCCCTTTCCATATCTCATATGGAGTGGTAGGCACTGATTTGGTAGGAACCATATTCAATAGGTGTATGGCTGTCTCAAGCGCATACCCCCAGAAAGAAATAGGTAACTCAGCTGTACTCATCATTGAACGCACCATATCTAATAGGGTGCGATTCCTTCGTTCCGATACACCGTTGTGCTGTGGTGTATAAGGTGGAGTAAGCTGAGAGAGAATCCCATTCTCTTTTAGATAATCTTGGAACTCATTGCTCAAGTATTCTCCTCCTCGATCAGATCGAAGGATTTTAATACTTTTGCCCGTTTGGTTCTCTACTTCTTGCTTATATTCTCTGAATTTCTCAAAAGCTTCAGACTTGTGTTTCAAAAGGAACACATGCCCGTATCTAGAGAGATCGTCAGTGAATGTAATAAAGTAGGAAGAACCGTTCCTGGCATGAGTAGACATGGGACCGCATACATCACTATGTACCAGTCCTAAGAGTTCAGTAACCCTTTCTCCGTGTCCACTAAACGGAGCTTTGGTCATTTTTCCTTTGAGACATGAATGGCAAGTATCATAAGATGATAATTCGAACGGATTCAAATAACTATCCTTATGTAACTTAGCCAGTCGTGTCGCATTGATATGACCAAGTCTACAATGCCACAAGTAGGATTCGTTCATTTCTGAATTTTTCCTCTTGTCTGTGTTCTGTATATTGAGGACTGTATTTTGATTTAGAATGAATATGCCATTATGTAACGAGCCTGATGCAATCAACTTTTGATCTAGGAATATATTCATAACATTATCTTGTACTACAAAATTATATCCTTCTTTACTCAATAAAGAAACTGATATAATGTTGCACATCATGTTCGGTATATAATAGCATTCATTCAGAATCATTGTATCACCACTTGGTAATACTAGGTGATATTCGCCAACTGCTTTGGCTGCAACATTTGCCCCATTCCCTACTTGAACGGAATGATCACCTTTTCCCAGTTCTCTACCTTTCCGTAGCCCATGTAACATCTTACATATGTGGGATCCTGATCCGGTATCTAATACCCAGGACGTAGGGTGAACTGAGAAACAATTCTCAATGACAAACACACCCGAAGATGATGCATCAACATGCATGTTCTCCTTTTGGGCGGTGTGAGAATCCAGATATTCTCCTGTTTCCTGTTCATTCTTATAACACTTATAAGATAGAACGGGTTTAACGTTCCCCTGCACAATATAACATGCGGGTTCGGTCAATACATCCATATTATTATCTTTATTAGGGCATGAAATGGTCGCTACCTGGAGAGAGAGAGAAGAAAACACTTTAGCGTATGCTCGTGCAAGATCAGATTGGTTATTATCTTATCTAATCAAGATGGCTCCCACTGGTTTTTATCAAATCTTCCTTCAAACCCTAAAAGGAAAGACTAGCCGGGATTAATTACACACTACAAGTTCGCCAATCTTTCAGCCAGGCCAGTGTCGGTACTTTGAGGGAGGTCCCCCGTGCTTTCGCACGAACCTAATTAATGTAAACCTCGTTTTCCCAGAGGCGTAACCCCGTTGACACCTTTCTAGACACCTACTTGATCAGCTAATTGTAATGTGTAAAACTCTCCCAGGAGTAACTCTTACTCGCAGTGGGTATCGGGATCCAACTATCTCATAGAAGGTATGCAATCTCATTACAAATTTCAACACTTGAAATTCCCGATAATCTTTTGCCCCTAGCGTGCTATGACCTTGACGAATGCCAAACAACCCATAGTCCACTAGTCAAGTTCAACCCGTACATTTCTTGATTGAATTAAACCCACCCGCACGACCCTTGACGAATGCCAAACAACGCCGTACGAATACCCTAATCCAATCTGCATCATATGCATAAGCAGATAAATACTAGTTAGCTACCGTACACTACGCCTTGACGAATGCCAAACTACCGTAGCACGAATACTAATTAGTACTTATCTGAAATGACGGAGGGCTACGCAGGTTTTCAGAAAACCTATTGCGTAATGAACTTGATATTGTTGTAGGATCAAATGTAGTTTTGAAATGGAGTGATTTTGAGGCTTTTCTAGTTTTGCTAAAGGGGTCACTCCCGGTGAAAGGATCGTCGGCCCTTTCCTCGTCGAATGAGGTGCGGGATATATCATATATATCACTGTGCAAAGCAGAAACTATAGAAGCAATCAAAAACAAACCGAGTTTGTAGCATCTGCAAGTTATTGCTAAAGGAGTCACTCCCGGTGAAAGGATCTCAGTCCTTTCCTTATCGAATAAGGGGCAGGGTATATCATATATATACCGCTATGCAAAGCAAGAACTGTAGCTACCTGTTTTGTTTAAAATTTGATTCTACAACATCTTAGGTATCTTTTCTTTCATTAATCACATTAATGAAGTCCCATCATTTAAATACCTAAACATCACAGATAGATATGACGTACACTTATGCCATCCGCATTCGCCTCGATGTCCCCTCGTGCACCGTTAGGTTAGGTAACTAACGACAGAGCAGGTCAGGGCTAGTGTGGGTGCAAAACATAAGTAACGTCTATATAATATATCATATATACTATATATAGTATCTATCACAGAACATCACAGATATCGCAGCAGAAGAAACATATGAAACATTGGATATACTAGGACGTCCGTGTTTTCAATACGAGCCAGTATAAAACACGGATTCCACGGTCGTGATGAATAACCAATCCCACACCCCTAGACCCCTATGAGAGCGGCAAGCAACCCTACCAATTCTAGGGTTAGGAGACCCGGACTCGACTCCTCGAGATGGTCTCCCACTGGACCCTATAACCCGGTTACTTGTGCTCCCCTCCTTGGGTCTATCCTAATGCGGAAAAGTAAATAATATACAAAAGGTGACAACTTCCGCAACCTAGAAGTGCCCCAAATAAAAGAATATTACATACAAGTTTTTACATGAATGAAAATGAAAAACACTCATCTCACATAAAAACCCCTGGCTATTCGAACACGACAATCCAATATAACATATCCAGCAACACACAACATCACATGTCATCAACATAAGTAAATATGCGCATCCCAATTGTCGTTGACATATAGCAACGAAACCGGCGATATCACATATTACACTTACGGTCACAGAAAAGAAAGTGTAAAACTACAACAATTGGAATCCGCAACCTCTTTAGACATCACATGCTTAATCAAAATGAAATACTTAGACATCACATGCCTAACAGTTATAAACCCCGCATTTTAGTCTCATTATCGAAAACTCTTTTCAATATCAAGTGAAACTAAACCGCTAGATTTATAACATTCATTCAGTTATCTCATAACTGTTTGTGAATTCCAATTATTGTATCCTATTCCGGATAAATAGAATATATTAAATTTTCCGATCGAACATTCGAACACCCAAGTTTTCCCGAAACCGTTCAACACATGAAATAGGTTCAAAGACATTCACTTCATGCCTCAGTACCAACGGTCCAGCCGTAGAAGGGTCAAGCCAACGCTTCACATGTGGCACGCCGTACTGCCCCAAACCCGAAGGTTCAAAGGGCAGTTCAAGACGGTCACATAATCGAGTTAAGGTTTGTTGTCTTCTAGAGGGACCATCGCGTTACTTGCACTACTCAGAACGTCCTTAAACCACAGAAAAATCCAACACTTGGAAATTTTCCGGCAGGGGAAAAGTTGGGTATTTATATCCGGTCGAACTTTTTAACAAATTCTAAAGTTATCCGGAAAGCCACATAGACAAGATTTGATAATCCGATCGAATCGTTGATTCCCAATACAACCCCAGAACACTCAACTCTTGAGTCAAATTAAAAATTCCCAGAAAATTCAGCATAATAAAATAGTAATTACTGTGCAAAATGGGATTGATGATGTCATCATATTGCCGCGGAACCGCCGCAGAAGTCAGGCTTCTGCCGCGGTTCCGCCGCACTCTTTACTGTTCATGGGATAAATTTTGCATCGTAATTCTTAGATTTCTCTGCTGAATTTTTAAAGCATTTTTAATATGGAAAAATCCCAGATTTTAGAAAAAGTCCAGAGAGCACTTGGGTTTTAGGGTTTCGGGTTCGTTCGGGTTTCAAACGTCGTCTAGACTTCGCCTAAGGCTCTAGCTTGGCTCTGATACCACTGTAGGGTTCCTAGGCACGCTAAGGAAGTCTCACAAGGCATCAACCATGCCAATTTCAAATTTTACGGGTGCCGAGAAACCCTAATACAGATCGTTGACTAGAAGTTTAGGCGATATATGAATCTAGTTAACAACTTAACTAAAGATAAGAAGCTACAACCTTTGTAGATCCGGATATCCACTTCCTTAGCTCCACGTAGACGTCCTCTCACTGTCCGTCTCGAATCCCGAACTCAATCGTCGGCTTCATCGGAGAAAAGGGCGGACTAGGTCGTCGGCTTCGTGCCGAAGATGATCTACGTCGAGGCATCACAAGTTCAAGCTCCAACTTCACCAAGTTGTGAAACTTGTGAAGAAAACACCCAAAACAACTTGGCAAGAAGTAGAGGATGAAGAAATAGGAGGTGGGTTCACTTTAGAATTGGATTTCTCACACTTTTGCTCAAGTTGCCATTGATGGCATCAAGCTTTTTCTTTTGAAGATGAAGCTTGAATATGATAAGTGTTAATCCAAATAGAAAAGAAAAATGAATACTTATCATATACTAACTAGGGTAGAGTGTAGAGAATAGACCATGGTTACTTGGATGGGTTAGGGTTAAGCATGAAGACAAGAATGGTTAAGAAGTCAAAGCTTCATGAAGCTTCAACTAGAAACAAATAAAGCCACCATTCTCATCTTAATCTTATCCAAATAAATGAATAAACAAATAAATGAATAAATGAATAAGCAAAACCCTAATCTCAACTTAACCATGGTTTAATTCTATACACTTAACCAAATGAGCAAGTATCATCAAACATGATACAAACATGTGCACAAAAGTATATCACATATACAACTTGCACATCAAGTGAGAAAATCCATTTAAAGTGAACTAATACTAGCTAATGCAAAGTAATATATCAAATATATAATTATACATTACATCATTAAATCAACACTTGATTTAACGATCCGGTCATATCGCATATAACCGACTAGTATCCTATGTATCGGCTTATCGAATCAATCCTTGATTCGATATCTGGGTTATATCAAATATAACCAATCGATACATCCATCGCGAGAATGAAATACGGTATCACATATACGCATTATTCTCGGTCCTGCACATATCTCATATGCGCTCCTATTTCGTTTCGCTTGAGCCAGGAAACCTCTGTGTAGGACTCTAAAGACTCGTCAATACGCCGGTAGCAGATGATGATCATATCAAGCACCTACAAGCCGCAAGCGGTCTGCTAAACGTAACGGCCATCCGGGTATTGAGCGATTAGAAGATCGATGAGCTAGCCCGCTCATGCTCCTGTGAATCCAACCAGTAACACTTACCGTACAGTCCGGTCTGTTCGTCTGATATGTCGCATATCAAGTCTAGGGGTGGTAAACGTCAGACCCCAATAACCGATAAGTCGTGCCGATGTGAGGCTCATAACGGGTCGAGAAACTACTGGTAACACTTACCAGCAAATCTCTGATCAGCCCTGGCCAGGGACTTCCCTGTTACGGCCAATCGAGCACTGCGCAACATCAACCCCCAATACCGGGAGAGACGAAACCCCTCCTATCGCTCATTGCCTCCATGTGACTCGGGACTGTACCCAAAGACCACCGTTTTGCATGCCCTCATGGACGTGGTAAGGTGGAGATCAAAGCACAGTGGGAATCACACAAGACTCTATGACGATCTCGGGTCTACAGACTAACCTGTATAAGTGTCACCTGAGAACTGCCATCTGACGTGAGGTATAATACCATCTGGGAGTTCTCGGTGAGTCTGTCCAGTGTACCCAGTCTCCACTGAGCACCCGTATACCATCTCTGATGTCAAAAACCAATGGATATGTGATCATCCATCGCCCATCTCAATGGTCGAGAAGCGTATACGCTAGTCTACACTGGTATATCGATGCCCTGTCTCGATACACCCACGACTAGGGACCTTGAAGGATGTACTTATGGACTACCATGTCCCCACTAGTATGATCTGCATTATAGTCCAGGTAGTCAAGTACACATCCTAAGGGCTTTATCAACATGTAACTATAAGACAGTTTAAAGAGATAAGTGTACACGTTAAGATAAAGAGCAACCAGATAGCATACTATCATATCGAGCAAGAAAGTCATCTCTATATATGTCCAAGCATCCAATATAATATACATCATCTGTACAATACTGGCCTCTAGGGCATACATACAACTAACATTGATTTCCACCATACCACGGTCAATAGATCATGCAAAAAGGTGGTTTTTGGGTACAGTCCTGAGTCATATGGAGGCAATGAGCGATAGGAGGGGATTCGTCTCTCCCGGTATTGGGGGTTGATGTTGCGCTATGCTCGATTGGTCATAACAGGAAATCCCTGGCCAGGGTTGCTGAGATCTACTGGTAAGTGTTATCAGTAGTTTCTCGAACCTTTATGGACCTTGCATCGGCATGACATATCAGGATATTGGGGTCTGACGTTATACCACCCCCAGCCTGTGATATGCGACATATCTGACGATGAGAACGGACTGTACGGTAGTGTTATTGATTGGATTCGCAGGAGTACGAGCAGGCTTGCTTGTTGATCTTCTGATCGCTCAATACCCGGGTGGCCGTTACGTTTAGTAGACTGCTTGCAGATTGTGGGTGTTTGATATGATCATTACCTACTGCCAGCGTATTAACGAGTATTTAGAGTCCTACATAGAGCTTTCCTGGTTCATGCGAAACGATGTAGGAGCACATATGTGATATGTGTGGGACCGAGATTAATGCGCGTATGTGATACCGCATTCTATTCTCGCGATATGTGATAACGGACAGTTATATGAGATATAGCCGGGTTTTCGGATCAAGTGTTGATTCGATAAGTTGATTCATATGATATTAGTCGGTTGTATGTGATATAGCCGGATTATTAAATCAAGTGTTGATTTGATAATTTAATGTATAATTATATATTTGATATATTAACTTACATTAATTAATATTTGCTCACTAAGATTTCTTTTCTCACTTGTGTATACTTAGTATATATGTGATATATATTAATTTACATTATTTTTGTGTCATGCTTGATACCACATGCTTCATGGGTGTATGAGACTTACACCATGCTCATACTAATGTGAGGTTTTATTTATTTAAAGTAATTCAATATTAGTTGAAAATTGTAATGCCTGGAAGCTTGGAGAAGCTTGAAGCATCTTTGACTTAGTCCACTAGATTTGTTTTACTTGTAGATATTTATTAACCTAACCATTATTGTTAGCCATGCTTTATTCTCTACATGGGTTAGTGTATGACACTAACTCACTCTTGGTTGCTATTCTCATCTCAAGAGTTCATTCTCTCATTCTTCACATGAGCTTCTTCTTCCTCATAAGAAGGCTCCCTAGCTTTTTCTCAAGGTGAGAAAATATTGTGAGAAAAAGAAAACTAAAGAGAGCCCATTTCCTACTTTATCATCCTCTACTATTAGCCATTTAGTTTAGAGTGTTTGCTTCACTAATCTACAATTAGTGAAGAGGTAGCATGAGCTTGAGTCTCCACGACGTAGATCATCTTCGGCCTCGAAGATTTCGAGCAAGCTTGTTCATTTCTCCAAGGGAACCTATACTAGAGTTTGGGGGATCATTATTCGCAGCGAAGGGATTACTAAACGGAGTATTAGAAGTGAAGGACCGGTCTACAAAGGTTGTATTCCTCATTCACTTGTTTGCAAAGTTGTTTGCATGTTGTTTCGTCTAAATCTCTAGTTAAGATTCTAGGGTTAGGGTTCTTTAGAACGGCAAAAATTTGAAACGGCATGGACGATGCCTCCCTAAACATTGCTGCCGACCTAGGGAACCCTACAATAGTATCAGAGCGAAGCTAGAGATTTAAACGATGTTTGTTAGATTACGAAACCGAAACTGCTCCGAAACTTGAAACACTAAATCTGGTTTCTGTCGAATTTTTAAAGGCGTCAAATTTTTTTTAAACAACTGCAGAATGTTATATGTGATATAACATGAACACTATGAAAATTTGAGGCATTTTTGTGCAAAAGTGCCCAGCCACATAGGTGGAAAAACCGGTGTGCTCGGGTAATTTGTGGAATTTTGGGTTCCAATTTTCATGGTGTTCCAGTCTCTGGGTTTTGGGGTTTTAGATGTTGTTTGTTTTTGCTAAATTTGCATGTGATGTTAACTTTCTGCAAAGGCAACTCGGAGTGTTTCGTATTCGTAATTCTAACATGTATTTGGGTTATTTAGACGACGTTAAAAAGTTCGAACGGATATCAATAACCCATATTTTCCCTCCCTGGAAATTTTCCAAGAGTTAGATTTTTTCCGAGTTTAAAAATTTGAGAAAATCATGTAAGCGATTCTGTGGACCTTCGAGAAGAACGATACCTAAACTCGACTTTCTGGATCGCGGAACCGTCGTCATACCCTAGGGTTTTCCGCAGTTCTGTGGCGACATGAGTGAGGCATGAGTCGGCCCTTCTACGGATGGTTCATAGGAGTTATGGCATGTTCTTGGTATTTTTTGAACTCCGCTCAAGTGTTGAGCTTTTTAGGAAATTTTAGGTGCTTGCTTATTCGATCGAAAAGTTTAACTTCGTCTAGTTATCTATGATTGTGATACAATATTTGGAATCCATATAAGTAGTTATGATATAACTAGTTTGAATTTTATAAAGCAAGCAGTTTAGTCTCATTTGATCGGATGGCACGGAATTTTGACGTGGATCAAAATTCCGTCACAATTACGTAGTGTACGCGGATACTCGCCGAATAAACTTACTAGATAGCCACGCTCCATAACCCCGACCAAAAGACTGTAGGAGAACCCCTGTAAGTCGATGTACAACACCCCACGACTTCCGGGGAGGCGGAATAATGAAAAACAATCTTGTTAAAAGCGTAAACATCGACTAACCGAGAATCTTTGCATAAACAATAACTAACAACAAACATAGGAGTTAACAACTACTATGAAAAGTGATTATACCTAAAGATCCGAGTCCTTCGTCTTGTCGTTCTTCACGTCCTTGTTCATATCAGATTTTTGCATTTTCATACCGCCCAATTTTTATCACATTGCATATCCGTAGATACTCTTGAGCCGTGTTTGCTAGTCAATTACAGGATACAGGTTCTCGGTTCTAAAACGGTGAAATTCATGGAAAACACGACAAAATCCGGTTTCCTGCCAACCACAGATAAAACACGGTCTCCGCTCTTCATCCGTATGTTGCCAGATACCAGTTTAGGAAGACAAAATGTCAAATCTATGTCACCTTCATGCACAAGCCTCAATGGCAACAACAACTTCCAAGAAATCTACGCGGAGCTCGAGGCAATCATGACAAAATCTTGACAAAAAGTCCACCTTTCCCTCAACAGAAATTCTGGAAAAATCGTGGAGCCAAATTGATAAAATACATATGCCAGAATAATGTACACAGCAAACCAGGAAAGGCCAAAAAAGCAGAAGCCCCAATTCCTCCAAAGGGCCGCGGATCCGCGGCTAAAGGGGGGTCTAGGCCGCGGATCCGCGGCCGTACTAGCGCCGCATGCTCAGGGTTTTGGGGGGTAGTTTGGTCATTGTACAGGTTTTCTGGTGGTTGCCCTAGGTTTTCATTTTTTGGCCTATAAATAGCCCAGAACTTTGTGAAGGAAAGGGTCCATTCTTGTATTTTCATTTTTGCCTAGGTTTAGTGTTTTTCTTCTTCCTCTTCTCACCTCTTCTCCATTAAACTTGTAGTGAGCTTTTGAGTGAAGAGTGATGAATAAAGAAGAACCATTTATTACCATGCTTGTCTCTTTACTTTGTTAATTGTTTTAATTTTAATTTGTTAAGTAGTTGTTGTTATTTCCTTGTTGTTTCTTTCTTCTCTCTTTCTCTTTATCATTCATACGACAATGATACTTACGCTCGATCCTCGCCAAGGTGAGGTCGCAAATAGTTAATCGTATTCTTCTAATCTCCTTCTTTCTATCTTCCTCTTTTGTTTTGTTTTGTTTTTCCTTATCATGATGTGTGAGTAGTTTATACTTGTTAGGGTAGGATAAGGGAAGTTTGAGAGAAGGAAATCTCTCTCACTCTTTCCTTGCCCAACAGCTTAAATCGACTCCCATTAATTGAACCACAATCCGCTCCTTACGGCACCCTATCCTACATGATAGCGGTGATTCCGTAGTGAGACCGGTTGTGGTTGAATTAACCGGAGGATATGGATAAGAGCCAAGAACGGACGGACAAGCACCAAAAGGAAGGACTTATGCGTTGGAAAGCCTAGCTTATACTCGCAAGTTCCTTCCTAGTCGTGCTAATCCCCGTTGTTGCCGATTACCGTAACACCGATATTAAGAGGGGCAACGAAAGATGTGGAGACTCCTAACTCAAACTAACCTAATCCTAACCCTAACAAGCTCTCTTTAAATATCAACTCAACACTTAGATAATCCAACAAAATCTGAAAACAGGACTTAACTCGTTAAAACACTTTGAAAAGACTCCCATCTCCCTGCGGACGACCCGTACTCAACCGGCTAGCTACAAGCGAAACCGTCTTGATTGCGGTATTAAACTAAAACTTGAACACGCACATACGCTAACAATCAAATGGCGCCGTTGCCGGGGAGACGGTAGTTTATTTCTTTGTGTAATTTCGGGTTAATTTGTAAGTAAAAAAAAAAACAAAAAAAACAAAAAAAAATACACTTTGTAAAAGAAACCATCTTGTTATTTTTGATTAGCTTTTGTGCAAGTGTGCAGGAAAATACAAGGTTTGAGTTCAGTGGCCAAGACGTTGAAAATACGGAGTTCAAGTACAGTGCCAAAGACGTGGGAAGATAGACCCACATTTCGCGGCTACACCGCGATGGACCAAAACGGAACAAACGGTCTACTGTCAAGATCTGGAGCAAGTACAGTGAGACAATAAAATTTCAGAAGATCCATACAAGCAGAGGACACCAACAGGAGGCCACAACAGAAAAACGGAGCCCCAACTCCTTTACCTTGCCGCTGATCCGCGGCATATCCTGGCTTAGGCCGCGGATCTGCGGCCATTTGGTGGCTTCAGAGCCCCAAAATCTCTCTGTAAGTCTCTCTTTCTCTCTCCACTCCTCTGAACTCCACTGAACTGTGTTTTCTGCAGATTTCTTTGCGCAAACTCTTCTCCCCCTTCCAATAAACTGTTCTTATGCAGGATTCTTTGCGCCGCAAATAAAAATTGTTTGCAGTTGATTTGTTACTGTTTTGCATTCTTTAATATGGACTTAAGGGGCTTGAAACCAATCCAGATTGGGTGGGGATTTCATCACCTTTCCCAGGACCCCGGAAATCACTAAAGCATATGCATTGTCCATTGTAAATTAAAAAATACTAGACTTCAGCCCTAAGGACTTCGCGCTCATTAGGAGAAGATAAACCTTGTTTAGAACCTCGCTTAACCGTATATTGTTTACGGGGTGTCTAGGAAAGTGTTAAAGGCGCAACCGCCGAAAGGGAAAGGGTTATTTAATTAAGGAACTTCGCGAAAGCGTTGGACAACCTCCCCTTATTTCTGCACTTACCTGGCCTCGTGATCAGTGTATTTTTAAGCCCGTTTCTCGACATTGTTTAACTTCGACAATCAAGTTCAGGAGCAGGTCTAGTAGACCTAGGTTACCCTAGATCTAGGTGTGATTGTGCATATCTTGTTTGTGATTGCTTAAGCCGTATTTCCGTATATATTTCTGTAAAAATCTTTCTAAAGAAAAAAGAAAAAAATCAAAAACTTTTATAAAAACTTGCCCTTTGTCGCCAAACCCATTTTTTACCCACCACCCATCGCCTTTCTCCATTGACGTTTTCTTACCCTCACCTTCTTCGCTTTGACTATACTAAACTCGTTTAGTGTATGTCCGCTTGGACTCGGGACACTAGCGCCCGTCTAGTCCGCGTTACGTTAGTCGCGACCGACTACGCGATCGACTCCGAAGTCGATACTCCGTCCACTCCTCTTTCACCCCTTCCTTTGCCGGCCAACTCCGACGTTGACTGGAATTCTGTTCATACATCTTCACCTTCACCTTCACCTTCACCAACCTCTTCTTCCGCGATGTCGGGATTTAATCCGAACATCTCTTTGACCACCGCTGGATTGGCTCCACCTCCTACGGAGACCAATATCCCACCACCTCCGCCTGTTGTAGCGCCACAACGAATCGCGCTCCAGGATCGTTTCTATCCCACCCGTTCTGCACTTCCCACCTGCCTTTCTCTTCCTCCGGCCAATGGGGACAACTTTGAAATTAAGCCCCATTTCATCAACATGCTTCCACGTTTTCATGGGCTCGAATCTGAAGATGCCTATATCTTCATCAATAAATTTCAAAATGTCTGTGCCATGATGAAAACCACCCAGCTGTCGGACGATGCTATACGTCTACGGGTCATTCCGTTCACTTTATGCGATCTTGCTGAAAAATAGCTGTATAGCACCGCTTCCCACTCAATCACCAGCTGGGACGAGTTTGTTAAAGCGTTTCTGAAAAAATTCTATCCAAATCATAAGACCGCAAGGATTCGAAATGAAATCAACCAATTCTCCCAGCTTTCTTCTGAACCCTTCTGGAAGTGCTTTGACCGATACAAAGACCTTCTTTTTCAGTTTCCTCACCACGGTATAGAGAAATGGCAGCTCTGCCAAACCTTATACGAGGGACTGAACCCAGCAACGAAGCAGTTGCTGGAAACCATCTGTCAGGGCCACTTCCTATCGAAATCTGACGAGGAAGCGTGGCAGTTCTTTGACGATCTTGCGGAGCAAACGCTACAGTGGAAGAGCACCAGACCGACTTCTTCTTCTTCTACCTCCACTTCTACGGGTCAGTCTAGGGTAGGAATCCACCAACTTGACGTCTCTATTGCGATGAAAGCTGAAATGGCTGCAATAACAAGAAAGCTTGAAGCGATAGAGAGCAAATTTTCTTCTCCTGCTCCTGCCCCTGTTCTCCCCCTTCGTACCATCTGCGCTTGTTATTCCGATCCTTCCCACTTGACCGAAGAGTGTCCTTACAATCCACCCTCGCAAGGACAGGATCAGGTTAATGCTGCCTTCCAGCAAAGACCGAGGAATGATCCATACTCTTCCACCTACAATCCCGGTTGGAGGAACCACCCTAATTTCTCCTGGAATCAGAATCAGAATCAATTCCAGGGCAACAATTTCCAAAGGGCCCCTCCGTCGCAACAACAAGCGCAACAACAAACTCAGCATCAATATCAGCAGCCCTTCCAACCTCAACCTTTCCAAAACCAGACGAACAACTTTGCACCCAACAATTCTTTTCCACCAAACAACTTTGTTCCGTCAAACAATGATAAGGTTTCCTCGCTCGAGCGAAGTCTGGAGGCATTTGTAAAACAATGGACTCAATCCACCACCAACATCCAGTCTTCGATTCAATCTTTAGTGCAACATACTGCCGCACACGGGCAAAGCATCAAGACCATCGAGGCCCAGATTGCACAGCTGAACGCAGCCTTAAGCGAGCGAGAGAAGGGGAAGCTCCCGTCCCAGCCACATCCAAATCCCGGTCACCCACATAATGCACATGTTGCTCTTGAACAACAAAACCATAATGTGAGTGCCGTGACTACACTGAGATCGGGGAGGATGCTGCAAAACAACATTGGCACAAGAATCAACGATGACACCCCGGCCGCTGCTTCTTCTTCTTCTTCTTCTTCTTCTTCTTCTTCTTCTTCTTCTTCGTCTTCTGAGCCTATTCTCCGTTCTTCACAAGGCTCCCCTCCCTCTTCTTCTGCTCTGAACGGAACCACTTCTCACTCCACGAAAACACCTATTCTGGGATCCGTTCCAACTCCACAATCTCCTCCTCCAGCATTAGACTCAACCAATTTTCAAAATGTTCCATTTCCAAACCGGTTGAGATCTAATAAACAAAATCCTCAAATGGAGAAGATTCTGGAGTTATTTAAGCAAGTTAACATTAACATTCCTCTTTTAGATGCCGTCCAACAAGTCCCGTCTTACGCGAAAATCTTAAAGGACTTGTGCACGAAAAAGAGGAAGTCTCAGGTACCCAAGAAAGTTTTCTTGGCTAGTGCTGTGAGTGATGCCCTTACCCAATCTTTACCACAAAAACGGAAGGACCCTGGCTGTCCTACGATTTCAATTACTATTGGGGATAAGAACATCAACCGCGCACTATTAGATCTTGGTGCCAGTGTTAACCTACTTCCGTATTCAGTATACGAGCAATTTGGCGTCGGAGAGTTGAAACCCACACACTGCACTCTCCAAATGGCCGACCGATCGATCACCCATCCTAGGGGTGAGCTAGAGGATGTGTTGATAAGAGTCGGGGACTTCATATTCCCCGTTGACTTCATTGTATTAGATACACAGCCTGTAGCTAACCCCCGGAATCAAATTCCGGTGATACTCGGTCGCCCATTTCTCGCAACCTCAAATGCTGTGATCAATTGTCGCAATGGTTCGATGAACCTCTCTTTTGGAAATATGACGATTGAACTCAACATTTTTAGGTTGGGGACTCAGCCCGCCCAACCTAATGCTCATATACTGGACGTCTGCTCGATCCAGGAGATCACCCCAGAAGAGTGTGAATTCGAGGAGTTTCTGTTTGATCACGATAATCTTGACGCCACTAGTGCGTTTCTCTTCGAACCTGCTGCTGTTTCTGCGCCCGACAACGACTACGAGTGTTTCACGTTCTCAAACGATCTTAGCTTCGCACAACCCGAGTTTGAATCCTTCGACTTTCCGGATGAGTTACCTGAACCATCCAACTCGGTTGCCTACACTCGCTTTGAACCTTTGCTGGAGTCCTTTGAGTTCGAGACCTTTGCACCAGTCTTGCCTTCCATCGTTTCACCTCCAACGCTCGAACTCAAGCCGTTGCCGTCTCACCTTAAGTATGCTTACTTAGGTGAGAACGAGACCCTCCCTGTCATCATCTCGGCTTCTCTAGCTCCAGAGCAAGAGAAAGCCCTTCTCGCGGTCTTGCACAGCAACAGGCAAGCTTTTGGCTGGTCCATGGCGGACATCAAGGGGATTAGTCCCCTGATCGTTGAGCATCACATTCATCTGATGGATGATGCCAAACCAGCCCGGGATCCACAGAGACGTCTCAATCCAGTCATGAAAGAGGCTGTGAAGAAGGAGATCGTCAAATGTCTAGATAGTGGTATCATTTACCCTATCTCTGATAGCCAGTGGGTTAGCCCCATTCACGTTGTCCCCAAGAAGTCGGGCATCACGGTCATAACCAACGAGGCGAATGAGTTAATCCCTACTCGCACCCAAACTGGGTGGCGAGTTTGCATTGATTACAGAAAACTCAACGCTGCAACGCGGAAAGACCATTTTCCGCTACCTTTCATTGACCAGATGCTTGAACGATTGGCCGGACACGAGTACTACTGCTTTCTTGATGGCTACTCCGGCTATAATCAAATTCCCATCGCCGAAAAAGACCAGGACAAGACCACTTTCACTTGTCCTTTCGGCACGTTTGCATATCGACGCATGCCCTTTGGGTTATGCAATGCGCCCGCTACCTTCCAACGGTGTATGATGGGTATCTTCTCAGACATGGTGGAAAAATTTCTGGAGATTTTCATGGATGACTTCTCCATCTTCGGTGATTCCTTCAACGAGTGTTTACTGCATCTTGACGCTGTCCTTACCCGATGTAAGGACAAGAATCTCACTTTGAACTGGGAGAAATGCCACTTCATGGTGCGCGAAGGTATTGTCTTAGGACATATCATCTCGCAAAATGGCATAGAGGTTGACAAAGCAAAGATTGAGGTCATTTCCAATCTGCCTCCTCCCCGATGCGTCAGAGATATCCGAGCCTTCCTTGGCCATGCCAGTTTCTATAGACGGTTTATCAAGGACTTTAGCAAGATTGCTAGGCCCTTGACGCTTTTGCTGGTCAAGGACACGCCTTTCGACTTCAACTCGAGCTGTGTGACTGCATTCGAGTCACTGAAACGCTCACTCACTTCTGCTCCTGTTCTTTCTTCACCTGACTGGACGCACCCATTTGAGATTATGTGCGATGCATCCGACTTTGCCATTGGTGCTGTCCTTGGACAACACATCAACAAGATGCCGCACGTAATCTATTATGCGAGCCGAACCCTGAACGACGCCCAACTCAATTATACAACAACTGAGAAGGAATTCTTAGCTGTTGTATTTGCTTTAGAAAAGTTCAGGCCCTACCTCATCGGCTCTCCAGTCATTGTCTACACAGACCATTCTGCTCTGCGCCATCTTTTTGCGAAGAAAGATGCAAAATCTCGGTTAATCCGTTGGATCCTCTTGCTTCAAGAGTTTGACCTTGTCATTAAGGACAAACGAGGATGTGAAAACGTGGTTGCCGACCATCTCTCACGACTTCCTTCTTCGCCTTCGCTTCCAATTCCGATCAATGACGTTTTCCCGGATGAACAGCTCTTGACAGTATCGTGCGAACCCTGGTTCGCAGATATTGTGAACTATTTGGCCACGGGATTACTACCGACCGAATGGTCGAGTCAGGACAGACTTCGCTTCTTATCCTAAGTAAAACACTTTTACTGGGACGAACCCTATTTGTTCAAGTACTGTCCCGACCAGATTATTCGTCGGTGTATCCCTGATGAGGAATTCAAGAGTGTGCTGTCCTTTTGCCACGATCAAGCGTGTGGCGGGCATTTTCGGCCCAGAAAGACAGCTGAGAAGATCTTGCAATGTGGTTTCTACTGGCCACAACTTTTCAAAGACGCTCACGACTATACCAAGACTTGCTCCCGGTGCCAACACATGGGCCGGATATCCCGGAGAAACGAGATGCCGCTCCAACCGATCTTGGTTGTGGAGATTTTCGATGTTTGGGGGATAGATTTCATGGGGCCGTTTCCCAGCTCTTTTGGGAACTTGTACATTCTTCTAGCTGTTGATTACGTCTCTAAATGGGTCGAGGCTGTGCCCAGCCGGACTAACGACAACAAGGTTGTCGTTAGGTTCCTTAAAGAAAACATTTTCTCCCGGTTTGGGCACCCCCGAGCGATCATTAGCGACAATGGAAGTCATTTCTGCAATAAAACTTTCGAAGCCTTGATGCGGAAATACTCCATTAATCATAAGCTCTCTACACCCTACCACCCCCAAACCTGCGGGCTGGCCGAAGTTTCAAATCGGGAAATCAAGCAGATTCTGGAGAAGACGGTTTCCAAGAACCGTAAGGATTGGTCTCTGAAACTCACTGATGCCCTTTGGGCATTTAGAACCGCTTATAAGACCGACCTTGGCATGTCTCCCTATCGGCTTGTGTACGGAAAAGCCTGCCACCTTCCTGTCGAAATAGAGCATCGCGCATTTTGGGCGATAAAGGAGCTGAATCTGTCTCTCGAGGATGCGGGCAGCCATCGGAAGCTGCAGTTGAACGAACTGAGCGAGCTTAGGGACGAGGCTTACGATAACGCGGTTGTCGTTAAGAATCGAACGAAGGTGTTTCACGATAAACACCTTTTGCGCAAAACCTTCGTACCTGGTCAGCAGGTACTGCTTTACGACGCCCGACTTCACTTCCATCCTGGAAAGCTCAGATCTCGCTGGAAAGGGCCGTATTTTGTGCGGAATGTGTATCCGCAGGGCGCTGTGGATTTAGAAAATCCAAAGGACGGTTCACTCTTCAAAGTAAATGGACACCGATGCAAACCGTACCTTAGCGCCAAACCAACAGAGGAGCTCCCGTTCTTACAGGAGCCGGTTTACCCTGCATGATCTTCCTCTGCCTACCTCCAAACTTCAGTTATCCAGCCTAGAACAGCGAACACTGTTCCAAATAAGTTTGGGGGTATGTACAAACCATTTTGTATATATTTGTGTATATTCTTTTTCTTTTCTTTAAAAACAAAAACAAATAAAAATTTTTGTATCGCTAACCGACAATTTTGACCCTTCAAATGATCTCTTCATGCAACGACAGTGAGGACACTGTCCAGTTTAAGTTTGGGGGTACGCTCGGTACGCATTTCTTACCTTCGCATTCATATGTATATTTTGCATCTGCATATTAATATCCATAAAATCCATAAAAATTTGAAAATTTTCTAAAAAAATATAAAAACTTTTTTGTCAAGTTAACTTGTGGAAGAACTCTGATTCAACATTCGACGGTTTTTGTTTGAAAAAATAGGAATAAATAAATCTTATGTTTAGATTTTGAAAACCTGAAAGATAACTCTCCTTTGAAGTTAACTATAGCTGATATACGTCTTTACATCACACTACACGTGTCGTAAGATTTTGGGAATTAGATGACAAGTCTTTCATGTTTAAACTTTTAAACAGATAAATGATTTTCTGAGGATCAAATAGGTTTGTTCTGAAATAAGTAATGTTAAGAATAGTTTATGAAGTAAAGCGAATATGAAGGAATGTTATTGATGCCGTAATTGGGGCTAAGTCTGAAAAATAACCCATCTGAAACTTGATTGGAATGATTACACACCGAACCCACTAAACACGTCTTTTATCCAAAAAAATATTTGAACTGCCGGTTATATCTCCGTTCGTATCAAATCATCTGATTTTTACGCCAAACTGTCTTTTGTTTTTGGACCTAGGTAACTTGAGTAATTAAGTCCGCTGGGGTGTTTTTACACCTAATGCCCTAAAACCAACTGGTTTGGGTGCATTGGCCCAAAGCTCGCTAAGAAGCCTAGAAAGTCCAGTTTAAAACAAAGTCAAGCAAGTGTTCTCTCCGAGTTAAAATTCCTAACGTTTCTTTGTGTGAGAATAATCTTGATAAAAGACAGGCTTTTATAAAAAAAAATTTAGCGGAGATATGAAGGTTTTATTCTATGATAAAGACTATTGCACGTTCACAGAGGTGTGTATGAAATGAAAACAAGAAAAAGGTGGAGTGAAAAATACGACTTAGTTTCCTGTTAGGGAAGATAGAAATTCTGAAGTTGAAACCTTACTGGAAAACGAAACTTGAAAAATGCTTAACTCTTTATAAAACTTATGTGATCCTTTTAAAATTGTTATCTGGGCTTTATTGTGCGACATGATGACTTTAATCGATCCTTCTGGAACTTAACGACACTATTTGCACTGCACGTAAAGACATATAAAATCTGTAGTTAAATAAGAAACGAGGTGTGAAAAATAAAGGTTCGATAGTCCAGACTTAGGATTATAGAATTGTTATTTTCTAAAACAAAACTTTAGGATTTGAATCTTAGTTATTTTACAAAACCAACTTGACCGGATTTTGTGGGTAGTATCCGCTGAAAACCCTCAGGAGACAACACTCCTCCTACTAGGGACACCTAGAGGTTTAACGGCTTGTTGCACATGCTCAATGCAATCGCGTTCCCTGCGAAAGTGAGGTTAGGAAATTTTTTGTGAATAAATGGGCTTTGCTCGGGACGAGCAAATGATAAGTTTGGGGGTATTTGTTCATATCAGATTTTTGCATTTTCATACCGCCCAATTTTTATCACATTGCATATCCGTAGATACTCTTGAGCCGTGTTTGCTATTCAATTACAGGATACAGGTTCTCGGTTCTAAAACGGTGAAATTCATGGAAAACACGACAAAATCCGGTTTCCTGCCAACCACAAATAAAACACGGTCTCCGCTCTTCATCCGTATGTTGCCAGATACCAGTTTAGGAAGACAAAATGTCAAATCTATGTCACCTTCATGCACAAGGCTCAATGGCAACAACAACTTCCAAGAAATCTACGCGGAGCTCGAGGCAATCATGACAAAATCTTGACAAAAAGTCCACCTTTCCCTCAACAGAAATTCTGGAAAAATCGTGGAGCCAAATTGATAAAATACATATGCCAGAATAATGTACACAGCAAACCAGGAAAGGCCAAAAAAGCAGAAGCCCCAATTCCTCCAAAGGGCCGCGGATCCGCGGCTAAAGGGGGGTCTAAGCCGCGGATCCGCAGCCGTACTGGCGCCACATGCTCAGGGTTTTGGGGGGTAGTTTGGTCATTGTACAGGTGTTCTGGTGGTTGCCGTAGGTTTTCATTTTTTGGCCTATAAATAGCCCAGAACTTTGTGAAGGAAAGGGTCCATTCTTGTATTTTCATTTTTGCCTAGGTTTAGTGTTTTTCTTCTTCCTCTTCTCACCTCTTCTCCATTAAACTTGTAGTGAGCTTTTGAGTGAAGAGTGATGAATAAAGAAGAACCATTTATTACCATGCTTGTCTCTTTACTTTGTTAATTGTTGTAATTTTAATTTGTTAAGTAGTTGTTGTTATTTCCTTGTTGTTTCTTTCTTCTCTCTTTCTCTTTATCATTCATACGACAATGATACTTACGCTCGATCCTCGCCAAGGTGAGGTCGCAAATAGTTAGTCGTATTCTTCTAATCTCCTTCTTTCTATCTTCCTCTTTTGTTTTGTTTTGTTTTTCCTTATCATGATGTGTGAGTAGTTTATACTTGTTAGGGTAGGATAAGGGAAGTTTGAGAGAAGGAAATCTCTCTCACTCTTTCCTTGCCCAACAGCTTAAATCGACTCCCGTTAATTGAACCACAATCCGCTCCTTACGACACCCTATCCTACATGATAGCGGTGATTCCGTAGTGAGACCGGTTGTGGTTGAATTAACCGGAGGATATGGATAAGAGCCAAGAACGGACGGACAAGCACCAAAAGGAAGGACTTATGCGTTGGAAAGCCTAGCTTATACTCGCAAGTTCCTTCCTAGTCGTGCTAATCCCCGTTGTTGCCGATTACCGTAACACCGATATTAAGAGGGGCAACGAAAGATGTGGAGACTCCTAACTCAAACTAACCTAATCCTAACCCTAACAAGCTCTCTTTAAATATCAACTCAACACTTAGATAATCCAACAAAATCTGAAAACAGGACTTAACTCGTTAAAACACTTTGAAAAAGACTCCCATCTCCCTGCGGACGACCCGTACTCAACCGGCTAGCTACAAGCGAAACCGTCTTGATTGCGGTATTAAACTAAAACTTGAACACGCACATACGCTAACAATCAGTCCTCTCCGGCCTTCTCTAAGTAGTAGAAGATCCACCTAATAGCTTTACTACAAGCTTCACCACAAACTAGAGGTAACTAGGTTTCTTTAAGTGCTAATCAAAGTACCTAGATGATATAGAGTGAGGGTTATGGTTTAATTAGTCTAACTAATCCTTGTACTCAACACATGAGAGGGGAAGATTAGGGTTTGAAGAGAGAGAGCTTGAGGAGAGAGAAGATGAACATAAATAATGAAATGAGAAAATGAGCTATCATAATATATATCAAGCATTATTGTTTTTCTAGAAAAGAAAATAAAATGATTTACAACCATGCTTGATAAATATCTAATGGTGATCCATCTCCATGAGTCATTAAGCATTTATGATGCATTAATGACATGGATGAATCATCCATATGACTCACTAATCTCATTCAATGTATATGCCACCTAAACCTCCCTAATCACCATCTTCTAGAAGCTTCTCGCGCAATTACGAGAACGCCCCTCCTATCCGTGAAAA
The DNA here is from genome assembly GCA_030015575.1 of Agapanthus africanus. Classification (NCBI taxonomy): domain Eukaryota; kingdom Viridiplantae; phylum Streptophyta; class Magnoliopsida; order Asparagales; family Amaryllidaceae; genus Agapanthus; species Agapanthus africanus. The sequence continues at coordinate 343,218,479 of CM057337.1, forward strand.
CACGGAAAAACTTTAGACTGCATAAATCCAATAACCGGATACTAGTAACTGGCTTAAACCAAAGCCGACTAATAAAAACTGTCCGAACGACGTACGTGTGTAAACACACGTATGCGTCCGAACCCTTTGTCGTAAAACCATACGACCTCTATATCGTTTCGCCTGGAGTAGGAAACTCTCTGTGTGGGACTCTAGAGACTCGACTACTACGCTGGCAGTGGGTTTAACCGCAGACCGCAAGCGGCACTAGCTGTAGGTAACGGCCCCCAGGTAGATGTCGATAAGAAGGCCGATGAGGAAACCCATCCGAACTCCTACTGAGTCTGATGTGACAATCTCCGTACAGTCCGGTCCGTTCGTCTAAGACTATCGCATATCGGGCCTAGGGGGCGGCAAGCGTCAGTCCCCTAATAGCGGTATAAGTCGTGTCGGAGCGAAGCCCATTACACCCTGAGAAACTACTGGAACCTACCAGCAAATGTCGCTTGCCCTGGCCAGGGACTTTGCGTAATGGCTCTCTGACACAGCGCGATATCAACCCCCAATACCGGGAGAGACGAATCCTGTCTAACCGCTACTGCCTCCAAGTGCTCGGGACTGCACCCAACTGCTACCTGTTTGCACGACTCCTTTGAGCCGTGGTAGGGTAGCAATCTAAGAACAGTGGGACACACTCGAGGCGAAGTAGCAGTGTCAGGATGAGTTCGCTCATCGACGTTTCTTTTGGTCAATACCTGGTAGCCGGTTACGTATAGGCTAATATCTCTGACGTGCTAGTGGTTAAATCCACAACCAATGTACTGACGAGTCTTTAGAGTCCCCCACCGACCGTTTTCTCAAGTTTCGGGCGAAATGATGTAGAGGCCGTATGGAGATATGGCAGGGTTTGATCAGATACGTACGGTATTGCACGGATCAGGATCGGACGGTTAATACTAGCGGGCTTTGGTTTAAGCCGGATCCTAGTATTGTACAGTGTATATTTTGTCTCATTGCATTTGTATTCGGTCGGAATACAAATACGGGTATGTATATACAGTATTGGGGTTTTCCTGTAATTTATTACGGGATCAGTTTTTGGAGTTGCCAGTTTGTTTTCCGTTTCGGCCAATTTTCTTTGTATCTTTCATTGGCCGAAGATTGGTGGAGGAGGGCTTATTTGCATTTGAGCAAATAAGCATTTATGGAGGGTGTTATTTGCATCTTGTTGTTTCATGATGATTCTACCACCCTTGACTTTCCTTTGTTCATGATGGTTCATGATAGCTTGACTTTCTGATGAGATGATGAGGTTGGTGGAGTGTTGGTTTTGTCTTGTGATCATTTCTTTACATGATCACCTTCTCTCTCTCTTGCATGATTGATACACACACCCTTTGGCTTTTCTCTCTCACTCCATTCTTTTGTTTTGGCCGGCCATTCCCGTATAGGGGCTATCCCAATTTTTAGTGGGGGTGGTTCTCATTTTTGGTGGCACAAAATTCCCTTTGTTCATCCAAAAACATGCATCTCATTCCTCCACCAAAAACCATGGCAACTTCTACCCCAAATGAGACACAAGTTCCACACTACATTCTACATCAAATCTTGGGCACGTCGACTAGCCAACTTCGTGCCCGAGTTGCCTCGGACCAGAGGCGGGAGCCCGTAAAAGAAGTCGGCGACGTGGTGCCCTTCCGGCGAGGAGGTGGAGACCGGACATTCCGCGGGAGATCGGGACGACGACGAGAAGACCGGAGGACACGGATCACTCGGTATATCTCTCTTCCCATCTTGTTGTTAGCTAGGACTAGTTTAATCGCCCGATCCGGGTTTTAGTGCGCGGTGGTGCCGGTTTTAAAAGTTAAAGTAAATCATCGCTTCCGTATTCCGGCGTCGGATTGACAGCCGGGGCGCCGCCGTGCGCTTACAGTTCCAACTCCGTGATGCTTGCTTTAGTCCATAAATGAACTTAAGCAACTTGAATACATTCCCGCAGCTCCCACTCTGATTGAAACCCTCTGGCTGATCCATATAGACACACTCTTCTAAATTACCATTCAGAAAAACCCGTCTTTACGTCCATTTGCCAGATTCATAATCATGGAAGGCACCAATAGCATGAAGGTCCCGAATGGATTTGAGCATAGCCACTGGAGAAAAAGTCTCGTCATAGTCCAAATCAGGTCTTTGACGAAAACCCTTTGGAACAAGTCTAGCCTTATAGGTTTCCACCTGTTCATCTACACCAATCTTTTTCTTGAAGATCCATTTGCATCCTATGGGTTTTACCCCATCTGGAGCAAAGTCCATACTTTGTTGGTGTACATGGACTCCATTTCGGTCCGCATTGCATCTAGCCATCGTACCGAGTCGCCGCTCTGGATGGCCTGCTGGAAGCCAGTAGGTTCATCATCGTCGATGATGCAATCCTCTCTATCCCCATCTATGAGAAAACTGTAGTATCTCTCAGGCGGATGAGACGGCCTACTACTTCGGCGGAGGGGTGCAGGAATGTCCTGTTCTTCTTGAACTACTGGTTCTACCAAAGTTTCAGTAGTAGTTTGTGGTTCTAGAATTTCTTCCAGTTCTATTTCGCTCCCACTTGTTTCCTTTTCTAAAAACTGATGTTCTAGAAAATGGGCCTTACGAGAAACAAACACCTTATGTTCCTCTGCGTAATAGAAATAATATCCCTTGGAGTTCTTTGGATATCCCACAAACAAACATTTCACTGATCGTGCCACGAGCTTGTCCACATGCTGCTTTTTAACAAAAGCTGGACATCCCCATATTTTCGGATGCTGAAGATGGGTTTCTTCCCACTCCACATCTGATATGGAGTGGTAGGCACAGTCTTGGTAGGAGCCCTGTTTAGAAGATATGCCGCTGATTCTAGCGCATAACCCCAAAAAGATCGCGGTAACTCAGCATTACTCATCATGGATCGTACCATATCTAATAGGGTTCGATTCCGTCTCTCCGATACACCATTATGCTGTGGAGTGTATGGAGGAGTAAGCTGAAAGAGAATTCCTTTCTCTTTTAGGTAACCTAGGAACTCGGCACTTAAGTATTCACCACCTCGATCAGATCTTAGTGTCTTGATACTTTTGCCGGTTAGGTTTTCCACTTCATTCTTATACTCCAGGAATTTTTCAAAAGCCTCGGATTTATGTTTCATCAGATGAATGAATCCGTACCTTGAGTAATCATCCGTAAAAGTAATGAAATAGGAAAAACCACCTCTTGCATGTGTAGACATTGGACCACATACATCACTGTGTACGAGTCCTAAGAGCTCGCTCGCTCTTACTCCATGTCCAGTGAATGGAGTCTTTGTCATCTTTCCTTTGAGACATGATTCACAAGTGGCATAACTTTGATATTCGAATGAGTCCAAATATCCTTCTCTATGTAACTTAGTTAACCTTGTCTCATTGATGTGACCTAGTCTACAATGCCATAAGAAAGCCTTATTTAAATCTGGAGACTTACTTTTTAGTGTGTTCTGGACATTGAAAATCTGGATTTGGTTTAAGACATTTATACCGTTGTTTAGTGTACCGGACCCAATCAAACCATGATTAAGGTGGATGTTAACAACATCGCTTACAAACGTGAAATCATAACCTTTATTTGATAACAAGGAAACTGATATGATATTACACGTTAAACTAGGTACATAAAAACAGTTATGTAAAACCAAAATTTGTCCACTCGTCAATCCCAGGTGATAATCCCCGACGGACACAGCTCCCACGGTAGCTCCGTTAGCAACCTTTAGGGTCATATCACCTTCCTTCAGCACTCTACGGTTTCTCAGTGCCTGCAATGAATTGCATATATGAGATCCTGATCCGGTATCCAATACCCAGGAAGTAGAGTTGATTGACAAACAATTCTCAATTACAAACACCCCTGAAGTCGAAGCCACAGCTTGCTTCGGTCCTAGGTTCTTGGCGTTCCACGCCTTGCAATCCTTCTTCCAGTGCCCTTTCCTGTGACAATGGAAGCACTCATCCTGCGCCACTACTGGCACTGCAATCTTTTTCTTTCCCTTCCCTCCCACCTTACTAACACCTCCTCTAGGTTTGGTGGCGGCCTTCTTCTTCCTTCCTTTGGCCCTTGCCTTGGACCCGGAAGAAGATGCACCGCTAACAAACATAGCGGGTGTTTCCCTTGCCTTCTGCAAGGTGCCCTCTGCACTCCTCAACATGTTAAGGAGTTCTGGAAGTTCAACTTCTTTGAATGTTGAAGTTCAGAATAAACTGGGCGTAGGTGGAAGGAAGGGACTGGAGAATAAGGTCTGTATAGAGCTCATTATCCAAAGTCATCCCAAGGTCTGCGAGCTCTTCTATAGAGCCTATCATCTTTAGGACATGTTCTCCTACCGATGATCCGACAGCCAACCTCACTCGAAACAAGTTCTTAGAGGTCTCATATCTTGCTATACGAGATTGCTCTCAATAAAATTCCTTTGTATGGAGAAATATGGCATCTAGTTCCATATCCTTGTGCCTCCTCTGATGTTCATTGTTCATCGAGGCAAGCACGATGAACTTGGCTTTCGTGCAATCGACATCCCAAGTTTTGCGGATTTCCTTATCCGCATTACTGGATTTGGGACCAGGGACAGCAGGTGCCTTAGCGGTGAGGACGTACCCCAATTTGTCATAGGTCAAAGCCATTTTGACATTCCGCAGCCAATCTTTATAGTTTGGCCTAGTCAGTATATTTTTCTCTAAAAGTAACTTAAGTCCAGTCATTTTCAGGGTCGCTGCAATTAGGAGAGAGAGAAGAAAACTCTTTAGCATGATGCTCTTGCAAGTTTAGAGTGGTTTTTAGTTTATCTAAACTGGATGGCTTCCACTGTTTCTCGAATCCTTCCCCAAACCATGAAAGAAGAATTAGCCAGGACTATTCTCACCGTACAATACTTGCTTAACCGTTCGGCCAGGCTAGTGTCGATACTTCGAAGGAGGTTTTCCAACGGTTTCGCGAAGTTCCTTAATTAAATAACCTCTTTTCTCTAGGGGCGTAGCCCCGCTGACACCTTTCTAGACACCTACTTGGTTTATAGCATTGATCGTTAAGTGACGAATATCCTGATAAGTAGCATATACTCACAGTAGGATCGGGATCCAAATATCATCGTCTGATAATGCCGAAGGAATCCTACCAACATTCATCAAACTCTAAATGGTATCCATCTCTTTGCAAATTTCAGTTTCTTTAGAAATTCCCGATATATATTTTTGCCCCATGCTTTTATGACCTTGGCTTTGGTCAAAATGTCATAAGTCACATGTTAAGTTCTACCCGTCATTATCTTGTCAATTTGAACCCATCCGTATATACCCCTGACTTTGGTCAAATGATAATACGACTGTCCCAAACTAACTCATCAATCTATGCAACAAATGAATACCCAGCAGCTACCAAACACTATGCCTTGACTTTGGCCAAAATACATAGCTTGAATACTACGGAATACCCAAATGAAATGACGGAGGGCTACGAATGGTTTTGGCGAAACCGTGAACGTAGTGAACTTGATATGACCGAAGGAACCTGATAGCTTTTAAAAGGAGTGGTTAAAGCTCCGCTATTTAAAAATATCATCTGTTTTAAAATAACCGAGTGGTTTCTTTTAAATTGTTCCTACGATTTATCCTTTTGGTTTATTTTCTTTGCATTATAAATAATGCGTCCCATCATTAACCTATCATTGCAGAAAACAACGAAAATATAACGTCCTCTTATGTCATCCGCATTCGCCACTGGGTCCCGTCATCACCCGTTAGGTTACTTAACTAACGACACAGCGGGGGCTGGGCTAGCGCGGGTGTAAAACATAAGTGACGTCTAAATAGCTATCATATATAGATATTGTATATTCGTCAGACGCAATAATAGGCATTCCAGATCTCATATGAACTTTATTGGATTTGCAAGCAATCCGCGTTTGTTTAGAGCCTGCAACAAAAGACGGATTACATAGTTGTGATGAATAGCCATTACCCCACCCTAGACCCCTACGGGTACGGCAAACTATCCGCCCGGTAGTTTGTGCACCCCACCTTGGGTCTGTCCTAGGAGCAAAAATAGTAAAATGAAATAATGCAACGGTGGCTACAACCGCAACCTGGATGTGCCCCGCAAAATAATATTACAACAAATTACATTTACATCAAATGAATTAAAAAATAACCCATCACAAAACCCCGGCTATACATCACAACAGTCCAACACAGTTCATATACACAAACAGATAAAATCCATTACAGAAATGTGCAACCCCCTGCCAACCGACATACTAGCAGTTAGGGGAGTTTTACGAACACATTATACAAACACAGATATAATCAAATTAGCAAACATCACAAAATTTCGATCTTGCAAACACATTAGATTCTACTCCAATACTTCTCTATGCACCTGAGACTTGAGCAGAAAAATAAACATCCCAGAAAACACAAAAATATCACAGAAGAATTACTGGTGGAAAATGGGTTGAATCGGCCCTAACTCGGCCGCGGTTCCGCGGCGGATCGGTGGGATCCGCCGCGGTTCCACGGTCGTTTGGCCGATTCAGGAACCCATTTTTCACCAGTTTTCTTAAAATTCTCTATAGGTTATTCTGAAGCACCCTGAAAAATTTTTAGAGCCTGTTTAAAATTCGACAGAAAGTAGTGATATCGATGTCGTTTTTTGGTTCGTTTTGCGTTCGTATATCTTACGTCTTTGCTAATGAGTTATTTATTGTTTAGCGAGGATCTGATACCACTGTAAGTCAATGTACAACACCCCACGACTTGCGGGGAGGCGGAATAATGAAAAACAATCTTGTTAAAAGCGTAAACATCGACTGACCGAGAATCTTTGCATAAACAATAACTAACAACAAACATAGGAGTTAACAACTACTATGAAAAGTGATTATAGCTAAAGATCTGAGTCCTTCATCTTGTCATTCTTCACGTCCTCTCCGGCCTTCTCTAAGTAGTAGAAGATCCACCCGAGAGCTTTACTACAAGCTTCACCTCAAACTAGAGGTAACTAGGTTTCTTTAAGTGCTAATCAAAGTACCTAGATGATATATAGTGAGGGTTATGGTTTAATTAGTCTAACTAATCCTTGTACTCAACACATGAGAGGGGAGGATTAGGGTTTGAAGAGAGAGCGCTTGAGGAGAGAGAAGATGAACATAAATAATGAAATGAGAAAATGAGCTATCATAATATATATCAAGCATTATTGTTTTTCAAGAAAAGAAAATAAAATGATTTACAACCATGCTTGATAAATATCTAATGGTGATTCATCTCCATGAGTCATTAAGCATTTATGATGCATTAAAGACATGGATGAATCATCCATATGACTCACTAATCTCATTCAATGTATATGCCACCTAAACCTCCTTAGTCACCATCTTCTAGAAGCTTCTCGCGCAATTACGAGAACGCCCCTCCTATCCGTCAAAACACGGAAAAACTTTAGACTGTATAAATCCAATAACTGGATACTAGTAACTGGCTTAAACCCAAGCCGACTAGTAAAAACTGTCTGAACGACATACGTGTGTAAACACACGTATGCGTCCGAACCCTTTGTCGTAAAACCATACGACCTCTATATCGTTTCTCCTGGAGTAAGAAACTCTCTGTGTGGGACTCTAGAGACTCGACTACTACGCTGGCAGTGGGTTTAACCACAGACCGCAAGCGGCACTAGCTGTACGTAACGGCCCCTAGGTAGATGTCGATAAGAAGGCCGATGAGAAAACCCATCCGAACTCCTACTGAGTCTGATGTGACAATCTCCGTACAGTCCGGTCCATTCGTCTAAGACTATCGCATATCGGGCCTAGGGGGCGGCAAGCGTCAGTCCCCTAATAGCGGTATAAGTCGTGTCGGAGCGAAGCCCATTACACCATGAGAAACTACTGGAACCTACCAGCAAATCTCGCTTGCCCTGGCCAGGGACTTTGCGTAATGGCTATCTGATACAGTGCGATATCAACCCCCAATACCGGGAGAGTTGAATCCTGTCTAACTGTCATTGCCTCCAAGTGCTCGGGACTGCACCCAACTGCTACCTGTTTGCACGACTCGTTTGAGCCGTGGTAGGGTAGCAATCTAAGAACAGTGGGACACACTCGAGGCGAAGTCGCGGTGTCAAGTCTGCGGACTATGCTGTACTCATGTCACCTGAGAACTGTTCACTGATGTCTGGTATAAAACCAACCAACAGTTCCCTGCGAGTCCTGTCCGGTGTACCCATAACCCAACGAGCACCTGTATACTATCTCTAGTACGACTTACTGACGGCTATGGGACATACCATCTCCCCAACTAGGATGAGAAGCGTACACACTAGTCTACTCCGGAGTATCGATGCCATGTCTCGATAATCCTACGACTAGGGACCTGAATAAGGATGTGCTTGTAGACTACCCAGCCCCCACGAGTGTGACTGCCATCACAACGCTGGTAGTCAAGCAAGATCGTAAGAGCTCTATCAATTCGCATACTCACATATTAAGATAGAAAAACCAAGTAGCATACTACCATGTTTAGGAAGACTGTTATATACATGTGAATATCCTAAGCTTCCATTAAGTAATATACAAACTAGTATGATACAATATTGGCCCCTAGGGTATATACACTAACAACCTCGTCACCAAAAGCATCCGTTCGGGTGCTCGCGGCCACGGTGATCCACCTTAGTGCACTTCATCGACGGCATCGGGGGTGCGTCCGTCTACTAAAGTTTCCGACGAGCATTCGATCAGGTTATCGGGAATCTTGTTGAATTAACTGATAGGTTATTGGAAAGTGTTTTCAATATCGAGACAAAAATGCTGGGTTTATAATTGTTAGGCATGTGATGTCTAAGGAATTCATTTAGTTAGACATGAAATCCAAAGTATGAGATATACTGGTTTTATGATGTCTAAGGTGGTTGTGGATTCCAATTGTTGTAATTTTTCTCTTTCTTTTCTACGATCGTAAGTGTAATATGTGGTGTATCATCGGTTTCGTTGCTATATGTCAACGACAATTGGGATACGCATATTTACTTACGTTGATGACATGTGATGTTATGTATTGCTGTGATATGTTATATTGGATCGTCGTGTTTGAATAGTCGGTTTTTTTATGTGATATGAGAGTTTTTCATTTTTATTCATGTAAAATCTTGTATGTAATATTATTTTATTGGGGCACTTCCGTGTTGAAGATGATGTCATCATTGATGTATATTATTTACTTTTCCGCATTAGGATAGACCCAAGGAGGAGAGCACAAGTAACCGGGTTCTAGGGTCCAGTGGGAGACCATCTCGAGGAGTCGAGACCGGGTCTCCTAACTCTAAAATTGGGAGGGTTGCTTGCCGCTCTCGTAGGGGTCTAGGGATGTGGGTTTGGCTATTCATCACGACCGCGGAATCCGTGTTTTATACTGGCTTAATTCAAAACACGGAATTCCTAGTATATCCAATATTTCATATGTGTTCTTCTGCTGCTGATATTCTGTGATGTGATCACTTGATATGTTCTGAGACGAATGCCTATATTATTTATATGATATTTAGTAATTATTGATGCTTTCGTTTCTTATGTGATGCTTGGGAAGCATATTTTATGGGACTTTATTAATGAGATTAATGAAATAAAAGAAACCTAATGATGTTATAGAAACTTGTTTTAAAAACTGGTAGCTCTAGTTCTTGCTTTGCACAGCAGTATTCATTTTAGAATATTCGACACCTTATTCGATAAGGAAAGAGCCGAGATCCCTTCACTGGGAGTGACCTCTTAGCGAAAATAGAAAATTCTACAATCCACTAGGTTTGTCTTTTGATTGCTTTTATAGTTTTTGCTTTGCATAGAGATATTCGTTTTAGTCCAGCACCTTATTCGATAAGGAAAGAGCCAAGATCCCTTCACCGGGAGTGACCTCTTTAGCAAAACTAGTAAATGCCTAAAAATAATCCTTTTAAAAATCACTCGATTCTACAACGATATCAAGTTCATTACGCAAAGGGTTTTTATTAAAAACCTGTCATAGCCCTCCATCATTTCAGATAAGTAGTATTTAGTATTCGTGCTGCGTTTGTTGACCTTGTCAAGGCGTAGTGTGCGGTAGCTAATTAGTGCTTATCTGCTAGCATATGATGCGATTGGATTAGGGTAGTCGTACAACCTTGTTGACCTTGTCAAGGGTCGTGCGGGTGGGTTTAATTCAATCAGGAAATGATGTGTTGAACTTGACTTGCGGTCTATGGTTTGTTGACCTTGTCAAGGTCATAGGTCGCTTGGGGCAAAATATTATCTGGAATTTCAATGTTGAAATTTGCAATGAGATTGCATACCTTCTATAAGATAGTTGGATCCCGATATCCACTGCGAGTAAGAGTAACTCATGGGAGAGTTTTACACATTACAATTAGCCGATCAAGTAGGTGTCTAGAAAGGTGTTAACTGGGTTACGCCCCTGGTAAAACGAGATTTATTTTAATTAGGTCCGTGCGAAAGCACGGTGAATCTCCCTCAAAGTACCGACACCGGCCTGGTCGAAATATTAACGAACTTGTAGGGTGTAATTAATCTGGCCAGAAGATTTGATAAAAACAGTGGGAGCCATCCTGATTAAATAAACTAATAACCAATCTGATCTTGCAAGAGCGCACGCAGAGTGTTTTCTTCTCTCTCTCTCCTGGTAGCGACCATGTCATGCCGTAATCAAGATAATAAAATGGATGCATTGACCGAACCTCCTTATTATACTGAGCTGGGGAACGTTGGTTCCGCTCTATCTTATAATTACTATAAGTCCAAGCAGGAAATAGGGGAATATCCGGATTCCCATGCCACCCAATCGAGGATTAAGCATGTTGATGCATAGTCTTTAGGTGTGTTCATTAACGAGAACCGTTTCTCAGTATCCTCTACGTCCTGGGTATGTGATACCGGAATAGGATCCCGCATATGTAATATAATACATGGGCTACAGAAAGGTAGAGAGATAGGGTGATATGTCTCTATGTGTTAGAGAATAATGCAAGTTTTGCAGCCAAGTCAGTTGGCAAATATCACCTTGTATCAATACATTGATTCTGAACAATTGTCATTAGATACCGAACCTGATATACGACATTACATCAGTTTATTTATTAAGTTAAAGAAGGATATAATTTTGTATTGCTGGATAATGTTGTGAACATTTTCCTGAATCAATAGTTGTTTCGATCAGGCACATTATATAATAGCATACACGTTCTAAATCAATACAACAGTTCAAAGTATCTAGAACACACACAAGAGGAATAGTTCAGAAATGAATGATTCCTTCTTGTGGCATTGTAGACTGGGTCATATCAATGTGACATGACCAGCTAAGTTACATAATGTTGAATATGAGAATCTGTTCGAATTTTCATCTTATGCTACTTGCCGGTCTTGTCTCAAAAGTACAATGACCGATACTCCGTTTATTGGAAACAGCGAAAGAGTTACTGAACTCTTAGGACAGATACATGATGATGTATACGGTCCTATGTCTACAAATGCCAAGGTTGGTTCTTCGTACTTCATTATATTCACGTATCTTCTCTCATGATTCGGACATATGTTCCTGTTGAAACACAAGTCTGAAACTTTTGAGGAATTCAAGGAATATAAGTTTGAAGTTCAGAACCAGACGGGTAGAAGTATTAAATTCCTTTGATGTGATCGAGGAGGAGAATACTGGCGCATGGAGTTTCTGGAGTTTCTAAAAGGAGAATGAGATTCTCTCTCGGCTTACACCTTAGAATACACCACAGCACAACGGTGTATTAGGGCGAAGGGATCGCACCGTATTAGATATGGTGCGCTCTATGATGAGTACTGCTGAGTAGCCTGTTTCCTTTTGGAGTTATGCACTTGAGAAGCTGCATACCTATTGAATGGGGTTCCATCCAAATCAGTGCCTACCACTACATATGAGATATGGAATGGGAAGAGACCATGTTTTAAACGAGTTAAGATATGGGGTTGTCCGGCTTATGTTGAAAAGCAAAATCCGAACAAGCTCGAGGCAAGGTCAGTTCTGTATAAGTTTGTTAGGATATCCTAAAAATTTGCGAGGGTATATCTTCTATCTAACTGAGGAGCAAAAGGTATTTTGTTTCTCAGCATGCCACCTTTTTAGAAAATGAATTTCTTGTGAAGAAATTTGTGGTCATGAGGTAGAACTGGAAGAAATTCCAGCTAGACAAACTAACAGCTGATGATTTGGTGAAATCGAAGTATTCAATAGTCTCCAACGAAGCTCAGCCTCTCCGTGAATCTGGTAGGTTCCTAATCTACTTAAGAGATACTACGGTCTTCTTGGTAACAGTAGGAGCGAGGATTGTATCATGGCTGATGATGGCCAAACTAGGTTCAGACAGGCCATCACGAGTGGGGACTCTGTGCAATGGCTGGATGCTATTCGATCAAAGATGGAATCCATGTACACCAATAAAATATGACTTTGAATGTTGCATCTGAAGGGGTAAAACCCATTGGGAGCAAATGGATCTTGAGAAGATTCTTTGTGTAGATGGAAAAGTTGAGACTTTTAAAGCTATGCTTTAGTCCATCAGGATCATTGCAAGCATCGCGGAGTTGGAACATCTATTTTGCTGTGGCAGTCAAAGAGTTTGACTTCTTCTAAAAGGTAGACGAACCTTGTATATGTTAGGTCCACGTTACCAACCCCGGTTCTTTCGGGAAGGTGGAATAGGTAAAAATCAAAATTTTCTCACAAGGTAATATAGACCAACCATGAAGGATCTTTGCTAAACAAAACTAACATACCAACAACAAGTTCTAGCTACTATGTTGAAAGGTTATACCTAGATCTTGAACTCCTTCTCTTCTTGTAGTGGTCCTCCTCCTTGCTTGCTCCTTGGAGTGATGTAGACGGCTCCTCCTCCTCCTCTTCGCTTTGCCGAAGAAAGATCTACCCGAAGGCCTCTACCTTGAGCTTCTACCTCAACCAAGAGGTAACTAGAGTGCTTGGCTTGGTAAACCTAGAACCCTAGAATGAGTAGAGAGAAATCTTGATGGTTTTATCTCACAAGCTCATGGTTCTCAACACATGAGAGATGAGAGCTTTGAGAGGAAGAGGAAGAGCTCAAAAACATGAGAGAGAAAGAGCAAGAGAGATGAGAATAGAATTCTACAACCATGCTCACCTTTGAGATAATATGAAATAATAATAATAATAATAATAAAGGTAATTGTGATGGTTAGTTCGGAATGACCATTATCATTTCACAATAAATGTAATTTGCAAGAATCAAGAAGCATCTTGCAAATGAAATGATGATGGTTAAAAGGTCAACAAAAGTCAACCGGTCAACTAAAGTCAAAAGGTCAACAAAAGTCAAATGGTCAACCTAACCATGGCGCAATTATCCTTAATTAATATCATTAATCATATTTCTCATTCTCATTAGGGTTATGAAAAAGTCAACAGTCAATAACCCTAATGAGATTCCTCTGCCTCTGTCAACTGTGTATACACACTCGCATCCGTGTTCCGAAGAACACGAATACAATGAGACAAAACTAATCCCAAAACAAATACTAGGATCTGTCTTAAACCAAAGCCCGCAAGTAATAACTGTCCGAACAACAAACGTGCACAAGTGCGCGGATGTGAATGAACCCTGTCGCAAAACCATGCGACCTCTACTCTGTTTTGCCCAAAGGCGAATAACCCTCTGTGTGGGACTCTAAAGGCTCAACACTACGCTGGAAGTGGGTTTAACCACATGACACAAGCGGTACTAGCTGTACGTAACGGTCCCCAGGTAGATGCCGATAAGAAGACCAATGAGGTGAACCCATCCAAACTCCTACTGAGCCTGAATGTGATAATCTCCGTACAGTCCGATCTGTTCGTCTGAGAGTATCGCATGGCGGGCCTAGGGAGCAGTAAACGTCAGTCCCCTAATAGCGGTACAAGTCGTGTCGGAGTGTAGCCCAGAACACCTTGAGAAACTACTGGAAACACTACCAGTAAATCTCGCTTGCCCTGGCCAGGGACGACTATATGTAATGGCTCTCCTAGACACAGCGCGATATCAACTCCCAATACCGGGAGAGACGAATCCTGTCTAACCGTCACTGCCTCCAAGTGCTCCGGGACTGCACCCAACTACTACCTGTTTGCACGACTCAATAGTGCCGTTGTAGGGTAGTAATCTAAGAACAGTGGGAACACACTCGAGGCGAAGTGTCAGTGTCAAGTCAACGGACTAAGCTGTACTCATGTCACCTGGGAACTGTTAACTGACGATAGGTATAATACCAACCAACAGTTCCCGACGAGTCCTATCCAGTGTACTAGTAACCTAACGAGCACCTGCATACTATCTCCAGTACAACGTACTGATGGCTGTGGGACAGACCATCTCCCCTGCTGGGATGAGTAGCGTATTTACCAGTCTACTCTGGAGTATCGATGCCCTATCTCGATAATCCTACGACTAGGGACCAAAATAAGGATGTGCTTGCAGACTACCCAGCCCCCACAAGTGTGATCGCCATCACAACGCCGGTAGTCAAGCAAAGATCCTAAGGGCTCCATCAATATGTATTAGCGATATGTTAAAAGAAACATATACACATATCAAGATAGAAACAAACCAAGTAGCATACTACTATATCGAGCAAGACTGTCGTAAACCTGTGTATATATCCTAAGCTTCCAAAATGTATTATACAAACTAGTACTATACAATAATGGCCTCTATGGCATACATATCCAACAATCTCCCATTTACACTAAAGGCCAGTAATTGGTGTACCGCATACCCAATGTCTGCACTAAGGCCAGCTGCTGGCGTACCGCATACCCAATAGCTCAAAAAGTCGCTCGAACTGTGTTTAAGGAAGGGCCTTTGTGAATGGATCCGCCGTGTTGTCTTTTATGTCCACTCTCCATACCTCAATCTCCTGGTGATCAATGATCTCCTTGATCAGGTGATACCGCCTTAAGATGTGTCTGGACTTCTGATGGGACATTGGTTCCTTTGCTAAAGCTATAGCCCCATTGTTATCGCACTACAAAGCTATTGGGTCAACAATGGACGGAACCACCTGAAGTTCACTAATGAACTTCTTCATTCAGACCGCCTCTTTTGCGGCATCGCTTGCAGTAATATATTCAGCCTCCATCGTCGAGTCTGCGATGGTATCCTGTTTGGAACTCATCCAACACACCGCCCCTCCGTTGAGGGTAAACACAAAACCCGAGACAGACTTGCTGTCATCTTTGTCACTCTGGAAGCTTGAATCGGTAAAGGACTCGACCCTGAGGTCTCCATTACCGTAAACTAGGAACATCTCCTTAGTCCTTCTCAGGTACTTGAGAATGTTCTTCACTGCCGTCCAGTGGTTCGCACCTGGGTCTGACTGATACCGGCTCACCACGCTCAGCGCGTAAGCTACATCTGGTCTTGTACATAGCATCGCATACATTATAGATCCTACCGCCGAAGCGTAGGGTATAGTGCTCATGCGAACCCTCTCCCCGTCAGTCGTAGGAGACATCTTCTTGGAGAGGGTGATTCCATGCAATGCGGGTACATTAACATGCTTGGAACCTTCCATACTAAATCTGTTTAGTACGGTCTCTTTTTACCTGGACTGCGAAAGTCCCAGTAATCTATTGGATCTATCTCTATAGATCTTCATCCCAAGAATGTACAAGGCATCACCCAGGTCCTTCATAGAGAACCGTTGTAACAAGAATAGCTTAACCGATTATAGCATAGAAATGTCATTTCCTATCAAAAGAATGTCGTCCACGTACAAGACTAGGAACACGACAGTTCGTCCTACAATCTTCTTATAGGTATAAGGTTTATCTTCGTTCTTGATGAAATCAAATTCCTTGATTGCCTCATCAAAACAGATGTTCCAGCTCCGCGATGCCTGCTTTAATCCATAAATGGATTTGATCAATTTGCACACCTTCCCGCTGCTCCCACTGTCTACAAAACCTTCTAGCTGATCCATGTAAACGCACTCTTCCAAACAGCCGTTTAGAAAAGCTATTTTAACGTCCATCTGCCAGATTTCATAGTTATGGAAGGCAGCAATGGAAAGTAGGATCCGAATGGATTTGAGCATAGCCACTGGAGAATAAGTTTCATCATAGTCCACACCAGGTCTTTGACGAAAACCTTTTGCAACGAGTCTAGCCATATAGGTTTCCACCTGCCCATCTACACCAAGTTTCCTTTTGTAGATCCATTTGCATCCAACGGATTTTACCCCAGGTGGAGCAATATCCAAGGTCCACACTTTATTGGTGTACATGGACTCCATTTCGGATCGCATAGTATCCAACCACTTATCAGAGTCCCTACTGATAATGGCCTGCCTGAAACTGGTAGGGTCATCTTCTTCCAAGATGCAATCCTCTCGATCCATGTCTATGAGAAAACCGTAGTATCTCTCGGGCGGATGAGAAATCCTACCAGATCTGCGGAGTGGCTGAGCTTCATCTGGGACTATTGAATTTTCTGGTTCTACTAAATCCTTAGTTTGAGTTTGTGGATCTGATATTTCATCCAGTTCTACCGTGCTCCCACTTATTGCTTTTGCAAGAAATTGCCACTCTAAAAATGCGGCGCGATGAGCAACGAACACCTTCTGTTCCTCAGTGTGGTAGAACAAATATCCCAGAGAATTTCTAGGATATCCCACAAACTTGCACAAAACTGATCGTGCTTTAAGCTTGTCCGGATTTTGTACCTTTACATAGGCTGGACAACCCCATATCTTAATACGTTCAAGATACGGTCTTTTACCACTCCATATTTCATATGTAGTATTAGGCACAGATTTAGACGGAACCTGATTTAGTAAGTATGCTGCTGTTTCTAGCGCAAGTCCCCAGAATGAAAGAGGTAACTCAGCATTACTCATCATGGAGCGAACCATGTCCAATACGGTACGGTTCCTCCGCTCCGATACGCCGTTGTGCTGTGGTGTGTACGGAGGAGTAAGCTGAGAGAGAATTCCATTCTCTTTTAAGTAATCTAGGAATTTCGTGCTTAAGTACTCCCCTCCCCTATCCGATCGGAGGATCTTGATACTTTTGCCAGTCTGGTTCTCTACTTCGTTTCTGAATTCCTTGAATTTCTTAAAAGCTTCAGATTTATGTTTCATAAGATACACATATCCGAATCTAGAGAGATCGTCAGTGAACATGATGAAGTACGAGAACCCACCCCTTGCATGTATAGACATTGGACCACATACATCACTGTGTATGAGTCCCAAGAGCTTTGTTGCTCTTTCTCCATGTCCGGTGAACGGAGATTTGGTCATCTTTCTTTTGAGACAATACTGACAAGTTTCATAAGATGAAAACTCGAATGTATTCAATAGTCCATCTTTATGCAACTTACTTTGTCTTTTCTCTCTGATATGACCAAGTCTACAATGCCACAAGTAGGATTCATTCGTATCTGAATTCTTCCTCTTGCGTGTGTTTTGTACATTGAGAACTGTATTCGGATTTAGAACATAGATACCGTTACACAGTGTACCTTCTGCAACCAGTACCTTATGAAGGTAAATGTTCATGATATTTCTATCAAGAACAAAGTTTTATCCATCTTTATTGAGTAAAGAAACTGATATGATGTTGCAAACCATGGAAGGTACATAGTAGCAATTGTTCAAAATCATAGTATTGCCATTTGGCAACACTAGGTGATATTCACCGACGGCTACAGCATTAACTTGTGCTCCGCTCGCTACCCTGAGCGACATATCACCAGGTGCAACTTTCCTACTTTTCCTCAGTCCCTGCAATAAATTACAGATATGAGATCCTGATCCGGTATCAAGTACCCAGGAGGTAGGGCTGACCGTAAAGCATTTCTCAATTGCAAGAACACCTGAAGTAGATGCAAAACTATGCTTCTTCTTCAACCGGGTATCCTTGGAATCCATATAATCCTTTTTCCCTTGCTCATACTTATGACCGTTGTCACAAGTTAGAGCCGAACAGACGTTCTCCGGCCCCGAAAAAGAATTCGGATCGGTCAAGCGATACATTTTATTTTCCTGATTAGGGCGTGAAATAGTTGCTGTAGGGATCCTAGGCACTCTCAAGAGGTCTCACAAGGCATCAACCATGCCATTTTCAAAAATTACGGGTGCCGAGAAACCCTAGACTACGGATCGTTAACTAGAAGTCTAGGCGAAAAAGAACTAGTAAACTATTTTACTAAGAGAATGGATATACAACCTTTGTAGATCCGGTCCTCCACCTCCATAGCTCCATGATGAAGTCCCCTTGCTGTCCAAAACAAATCCCGGGCTCTAGCGTCGGCTTCATCGGAGAAAAAGTGGGCTAGGTCATCGACGACGATGCCGAAGATGATCTACGTCGAGGCATCACAAGATCAAGCTCCACCTTCACCAAGCCATGAAAACTTATGAAGGAAACACCCTATACTACTTGGCAAGAGGTAGAGGATGAAGAAATAGGAAGTGGGTAGACTTTAGAATTGGATTTCTCACTCATTTCATCAATTCACCATTGATGAAGTCTAGGTTTTCTTCTTGAAGAAGAAGAAGAAGAAGAAGATAATATTATGATAGAATAAAAAGATTAACTTGAAAAGATAATCCCATTCATTCTTATCATAATAGTTACCATGGTTAAGTGTAGAGAATGAACCAAGGTTAAGTGAAGTGGTTAGGGTTAAGCATGAGACAAAATGGTCACATAGTCAAAGCTTCATGAAATTTCAACTAGCATCCAAAGAAAGCCACCATTCATTTATTTTGCAAAATAAATAAACAAAATAAATAAATGATTAAGCAAAAGAAAACCCTAACCATTACAAAACCATGGTTTAATCTTTACACAAACCCTTGTGAGCATGTATCATTAAACATGATACAAAAAGGTGCACAAAAAATATATCACATATACAATGTGCATCAAGTGAGAAAATCCTATTAAAGTGAACCAATACTAGTTAATGCAAAGTAATATATCAAATATATAATTATACATTAAATCATTAAATCAACACTTGATTCAATGATCCGGTCATGTCGCACATAACCGACTAGTATCCAATGTATCGGCTTATCGAATCAATCCTTGATTCGATATCTAGGTTATATCGAATATAACCAATCGATACATTCATCACGAGAATGGAATACGGTATCACATACACGCATTATTCTCGGTCCCGCACATATCTCATATGCGCTCCTATTTCGTTTTGCTTGAGCCAGGAAATCTCTGTGTAAGACTCTAAAGACTCGTCAATACGCCGGCAGCAGGTGATGATCATATCAAACACCCGCAAGCCGCAAGCGGTCTGCTAAACGTAACGGCCACCCGGGTATTGAGCGATCAGAAGATCGACGACCAAGCCCGCTCACACT
The DNA here is from genome assembly GCA_030015575.1 of Agapanthus africanus. Lineage (NCBI taxonomy): Eukaryota > Viridiplantae > Streptophyta > Magnoliopsida > Asparagales > Amaryllidaceae > Agapanthus > Agapanthus africanus. The sequence goes on from CM057337.1 coordinate 343,237,935, forward strand.
CCTGTGAATCCAACCGTAACACTTACCGTACAGTCCGGTCTGATCGTCTGATATGTCGCATATCTCGCCTAGGGGTGGTAAATGTCAGACCCCAATAGCTCGATAAGTCGTGTCGATATGAGGCCTATAACTGTTCGAGAAACTACGGGTAACACTTACCAGTAAATCTCAGCAACCCTGGCCAGGGATTTCCGGTTATAGCCAATCGAACACAGCGCAACATCAACCCCCTATACCGGGAGAGACGAATCCCCTCCTATCGCTCATTGCCTCCATGTGACTCGGGACTGTACCTAAAAACCACCGTTTTGCACGCCCTCTTGGACGTGGTAAGATGGAAATCAAAGCACAGTGGGAACCACACAAGACTCTATGACGATCTCGGGTCAACAGACTACTTTGTACCAGTGTCACCAGAGAACTGCCATCTGACGTAAGGTATAATACCATCTGGGAGTTCTCGGGGAGTCCGTCCAGTGTACCCAGTCTCCACTGAGCACCCGTATATCATCTCCGATGTCAAACACCAATGGATATGGGATCATCCATCGCCCATCTGTATGGGTCGAGAAGGTATACGCTAGTCTACTCTGGTATATCGATGCCCCGTCTCAATACACCCACGACTAGGGACCTTGAAGGATGTACTTATAGACTACCATGTCCCCACTAGTATGATCCGCATCATAGTCCAGGTAGTCAAGTACACATCCTAAGGGCTTTACCAACATGTAACAGAGAGACAATCAGTATACACGTTAAGGTAAAGTTCAACCAGATAGCATACTATCATGTCGAGCAAGAAAGTCCTCCCTATATATGTCCCAGCATCCACTACAATATACATCCTATGTATAGTAATGGCCTCTAGGGCATACATATAACTAACAATCTCCCACTTGCACTAGGGCCATCTGATAGCAGTGGTTGCAGTATCTCATACTCAACCATCCCATAAAAGTCTCTCTCTGGGAAAAGGCCTTTGTGAGTGGATCCGCCGTGTTGTCCTCTGAGTCTACTCTCCTAACCTCGATCACCCTGGAGATCAACTATCTCCATGATCAGGTGATACTGCCTTAGAATATGTCTGGATCACTGATGGGACGGACGTTCCTTGGCATAAGCCACAACTCCATTGTCACACAATGGGAGGAACTAAGTTCATCTCATGAACAAATATACATCCAGACTGCCTCTTTGGTAGCATCTTACGTAGCGATGTATCCAGCCTTTATCGTCTAGTATGCCTGTGACTGACATTCAGTCGTCTTTATCACCCTGGAACCCTTCCAGTGATTCTCCCTAGGGTCGATTGATACCATCTCACTACTTCTAGTGAGATTCCTAGCATCCAATTAGATCTATCTCATAGATCCAAAATCCAGGATTTAGGAGGTATAACTTTGATCCTATATGGAGAATCATTGTGATAAGCGGAGATTGACCGAGCGTAGCATAGGAAACTCCTTTCTTATCAAGAGTATGTCATCCACGTACTCTACGAGGATCAACACCATACTCCCCACTACCTTTTTGTTTATACAAGGTTCATCTACCATTTTGATGATATCAAACTCTTTGACTAATCACATCAAAACAGATGTTCCAACTCCGCGATACCTGCTTTATCCTATAAAGCATCTTGTACACGTTTCTGCTGCTCCCACTGCCTACGAAGCCCTCTGGCTGTGTACTTATAGACGCCCTTTTCTAAAACATCATTTAGAAAAGCTGTCATGACACCCAACCACCAGATATCGTAGTCATGGTATGTAGCCGTGGCAAGTAGGATCCGGATGGACTTAAGCATAGGCACTGGAAAAGGTTTCATCATTATCCACGCCTGGTCGATGACGAAAACCTTTAACAAGTCTAGCTTTGAAAGTCTCAACTTTTCCATGTACACCAAGTAATCTTCTCAAGATATACTTGCTCCTGATGGGGATTTAACCCTTCAGATATAGCAACCAAAGTCCATACTTTGTTGGTGTATAAGGATTCCATCTCAGATCACTAAGCATCCAGCCATTCTTACAGAGTCTTACTCCTGATGGCCAGCTCGAAACTAGTTGGGTCATCATCTCATGATGTAATCCTCGCTCTCACTGTCATAGTGAAACCGAAGTATCTCTCAGGCGGGTGAGGAACCTTACTAGATCGGCGGAGAGGCTGAGGTTCGTTGGTCTCTACTGAATCCTTTGGTTCTATCAAATCATCAGCTGTAGTTTGTATAGCTGGAACATTTCCAGTTCTACATAACAGATCTTGTCTCGAGCTTGTCCGGATTTTTCTTTTAGACATAGGCCGGACAACCCCAAATCTTAACCATATTAAGATATGGGCTCTTCCCTTTCCATATCACATATGAAGTGGTAGGCAACTGATTTGATTTGAACCCTATTCAATAGGTATGTAGCTTCTCAAGAGCATAACTCCCAAAAGGAAACAGGTAACTCAGTAGTACTCATCATAGAGCGCACCATATCACATAGGGTGCTATTGCTCCGCCCCGATATACCATCGTGCTATGGTGTATACGGAGGAGTAATGCTGAGAGAGAATCTCATTCTCCCTTAGAAAAGTCCAAGAATTTCGTGCTCAAGTATTCTCCTCCTTGATCACATCAAAGGACATAATACTTATACCCGTATTGGTTCTCTACTTCTAACTTATATTCTGTGAATATCTCAAAAGGTTCGGACTTGTAATTCAACAAGAACATATGTCAGAATCTAAAGAGATTATCAGAGAATGTAATGAAGTACAAAGAACCGGTCTTGGCATGTGTAGACAGGGGACCTTTCATACATCAACATGTATCATCCCAAGAGTTCACTAACTCTTTCTCTGTTTCCAGTAAACAGAGCTATGGTCATCGTATCTTTGTGACGTGACTGGAAAGTTTCATAAGATGTAAATTTAAACAGATTTAAATATGCATCTAAATGTAACTTTAGCTAGTCAGGTCGCATTGATATGACCTAGTCTACAATACCTCAAGAAGGATTCGTTCATTTCTGAACTCTTCCTCTTGTGTGTGTTCAGTATACTAAAGAACTGTAGTTTGATTTAGAACATTAATGCTTTTAGATAACGTGCCTGAACCGATCAACTTTTGATATAGGAAATGTTCAAAACATTATCCAACAATACAAAATTTTATCATTTCTTTACTAATAAAGAGATAGATATGATTTTGTATATCAGGTTCGGTATCTAATGACATTCGTTCAGAATCAATGTATTGGTAATACAGGGTGACAGTGACCAACAGACTTGGTTGCAACACTTGCCCCGTTTTCTGCCTCATGAAACTTATCACCCGTTCTCAGTTTCTCTACCTATCTGTAGCCCTATGTAACAGATTACATATCTGGGATCCTGATCCGGTATCGTATACCCAGGATGCGGAGGATACTGAGAAACAGTTCTTTGTAATGAACACACCCGAAGAAGATGCATCATATGCACTTCCTTCGTTTGGGCGGCAAAGGAATTCTGGTATTCCCCTATTTCCTGCTCTGTCTTATAACAATTATAAGTTGGAGCGGGACCAACGTTCCCCAGCTCAGTATAACAAGCGGGTTCGGTCAATATATCCATTTTATTATCTTGATTAAGGCGTGATATGGTCGCTACCTGGAGAGAGAGAGAAGAAAACACTCAGCGTATGCTCTTGCAAGATCAGAATGGTTATTATTTTATCTAATCAGGATGGCTCCCACTGCTTTTTATCAAATCTTCCTTCAAACCCTAAAAGGAAAGACTAGCCGGGATTAATTACACATTACAAGTTCGCCAATCTTTCAGCCAGGCCAGTGTCGGTACTTTGAGGGAGGTCCCCCGTGCTTTCGCACGAACCTAATTAATGTAAACCTCGTTTTCCCAGAGGCGTAACCCCATTGACACCTTTCTAGACACCTACTTGATCAGCTAATTGCAATGTGTAAAACTCTCCCAGGAGTAACTCTTACTCACAGTGGGTATCGGGATCCAACTATCTCATAGAAGGTATGCAATCTCATTGCAAATTTCAACACTTGAAATTCCCGATAATATTTTGCCCCTAGCGTGCTATGACCTTGACGCATGCCAAACAACCCATAGTCCGCTAGTCAAGTTCAACCCGTACATTTCTTGATTGAATTAAACCCACCCGCACGACCCTTGATGCATGCCAAACAACGCCGTACGAATACCCTAATCCAATCGCATCATATGCTAGCAGATAAGCACTAGTTAGCTACCGTACACTACGCCTTGACGCATGCCAAACAACCGCAGCACGAATACTAACTAGTACTTATCTGAAATGACGGAGGGCTACGACAGGTTTTTTTGCTGAAAACCTATTGCGTAATGAACTTGATATCGTTGTAGGATCGAATGAATTTTGAAATGGAGTGTTTTTGAGGCTTTTCTAGTTTTGCTAAAGGAGTCACTCCCGGTGAAGGGATCGTCGGTCCTTTCCTCGTCGAATGAGGTGCGGGATATATCATATATATCACTGTACAAAGCAAAAACTCTTAAAAGCAATCAAAAGACAAACCGAGTGTGTAGCATCTGCCAGTTATTGCTAAAGGAGTCACTCCCGGTGAAGGGATCCCGGTCCTTTCCTCATCGAATAAGGTGCAGGATATATCACATATACCGCTGTGCAAAGCAAGAACTGTAGCTACCTGTTTTATTTTTGAAATTCGATTCTACAACATCTTTAGCTTTCTTTTATTTCATTAATCTCATTAATGAAGTCCCATCATTTAAGTACCTAAACATTACAGATAAATACGACGTACACTTATGCCATCCGCATTCGCCTCGATGTCCCCTCGTGCATCGTTAGGTTAGGTAACTAACGGCAGAGCAGGGCAGGGCTAGCGCGGGTGTAAAACATAAGTAACGTCTATATAATATATCATATAAACTATATACAGTATCCATCACAGAACATATCACATGATCACATCACAGATATCGCAGCAGAAGAAACATATGAAATATTGAATATACGAGGACGTCCGTGTTTTCAATACGAGCCAGTATAAAACACGGATTCCACGGTCGTGATGAATAGCCAAACCCACACCCTTAGACCCCTACGAGAGCGGCAAGCAACCCTACCAATTCTGGAGTTAGGAGACCCGGACTCGACTCCTCGAGTTGGTCTCCTACTGGACTCCAGAACCCGGTTACTTGTGCTCCCCTCCTTGGGTCTATCCTAGTGCGGAAAAGTAAATAATATACAAACGGTGACATCTTTCGCAACCTGGAAGTGCCCCAATAAAAGAATATTACATACAAGTTTTTACATGAATGAAAATGAAAAACACTCATCTCACATAAAAACCCCCGGCTATTCAAACACGACGATCCAATATAACATATCCAGCAACACATAACATCACATGTCATCAACGTAAGTAAACATGCGCATCCCAATTGTCGTTGGCATATAGCAACGAAACCGGCGATATCACATATTACACTTACGGTCACAGAAAAGAAAGTGTAAAACTACAACAGTTGGAATCCACAACCTGCATAGACATCGCATGCCTAATCAAATGAATTCCTTAGACATCGCATGCCTAACAATTATAAACCCCGCATTTTAGTCTCAAAAATTGAAAACACTTTTCAATATCAAGTCGGGCAATTCAACAGGATTCCCGACATCCTGATCGAATGCTCGTCGCAAGCTTTAGTAGACGGCCGCACCCCCGATACCGTCGACGAAGTGCACCAAGGCGGAACACCGCTGCCGCGAGCACCTGAACGGATGCTTTCGGCGACGGGGTTCTCCTACAGTTACTTGGTCGGGGCTATGGAGTGAGGCTGTCTATTAAGTTTACTCCGCGAGTATCCGCGTACATCACGTGATTGCGACGGACTTTTGATCACATCAAAATTCCGTAGCAACCGATCAAGTTAGACTAAAGTGCTGTCTTTATAACATTCATTCAGTTATCTCATAACTACTTGTGAATTCCAATTATTGTATCACATTCCGGATAAATAGAAAATGTTAAACTTTCCGATCGAACAATCGAACACCCAAGTTTTCCCGATATAGCTCAACACATGAAATAAGTCTAGAAACATTCAGTTCATGCCTCAGTACCAACGGTCCAGCCGTAGAAGGGTCAAGCCAACGCCTCACATGTGGCACGCCGTACTGTCCCAAACCCTAAGGTTCAAAGGGCAGTTCAAGACGGTCACATAATCGAGTTAAGGTTTGTTGTCTTCTAGAGGGATCATCGCGTTACTTGCACTACTTAGAACTTCTTCAAACCATGGAAAAATCCAACATTTGGAAATTTCCCGACAGGGGAAAAATTGGGTATTTATATCCGGTCGAACTTTTTAACATATTCAATAATTATCCGGAAAACCACACAGACAAAATTTGATAATCCGATCGAACATTCGAACCCCCAAAACAACCCAGAAAATTCAACTCTTGAAAAAATATTAAAAATTCCCAGGAAAACCAGCACTGCAAACTAAGAATTACTGTGCAAAATTGAAGGCAAGAAGAGACCACATGGCTGCGGAACCGCCGCATTAGCCATGCTAATGCCGCGGTTCCGCCGCACCTTGGTGGATTCATGGGTACGAGCTTCACAGTAATTCTTACAATTCCCTGCTGATTTTTCTGCATATTTTTAATATCGAAAAACTCCAGATTTTGGAAAAAGTCCAGAGAGCATGTTTGTGTTAGGGTTTCGGGTTCGTTCGGGTTTCAAACTTCGTCTACGCATCGCCTAAGGCTCTAGCTAGGCTCTGATACCACTGTAGGGATCCTAGACACTCTCAAGAGGTTTCACAAGGCATCAACCATGCCAATTTCAAAAATTACGGGTGCCGAGAAACCCTAGACTACGGATCGTTAACTAGAAGTCTAGGCGAAAAAGAACTAGTAAACTATTTTACTAAGAGAATGGATATACAACCTTTGTAGATCCGGTCCTCCACCTCCATAGCTCCATGATGAAGTCCCCTTGCTATCCAAAACAAATCCCGGGCTCTAGCGTCGGCTTCATCGGAGAAAAAGCGGGCTAGGTCATCGACGACGATGCCGAAGATGATCTACGTCGAGGCATCACAAGATCAAGCTCCACCTTCACCAAGCCATGAAAACTTGTGAAGGAAACACCCTATACTACTTGGCAAGAGGTAGAGGATGAAGAAATAGGAAGTGGGTAGACTTTAGAATTGGATTTCTCACTCATTTCATCAATTCACCATTGATGAAGTCTAGGTTTTCTTCTTGAAGAAGAAGAAGAAGAAGAAGATAATATTATGATAGAATAAAAAGATTAACTTGAAAAGATAATCCCAATCATTCTTATCATAATAGTTACCATGGTTAAGTGTAGAGAATGAACCAAGGTTAAGTGAAGTGGTTAGGGTTAAGAATGAGACAAAATGGTCACATAGTCAAAGCTTCATGAAACTTCAACTAGCATCCAAAGAAAGCCACCATTCATTTATTTTGCAAAATAAATAAACAAAATAAATAAATGATTAAGCAAAAGAAAACCCTAACCATTACACAACCATGGTTTAATCTTTACACAAACCCTTGTGAGCATGTATCATCAAACATGATACAAAAAGGTGCACAAAAAATATATCACATATACAATGTGCATCAAGTGAGAAAATCCTATTAAAGTGAACCAATACTAGTTAATGCAAAGTAATATATCAAATATATAATTATACATTAAATCATTAAATCAACACTTGATTCAATGATCCGGTCATGTCGCACATAACCGACTAGTATCCAATGTATCGGCTTATCGAATCAATCCTTGATTCGATATCTAGGTTATATCGAATATAACCAATCGATACATTCATCACGAGAATGGAATACGGTATCACATACACGCATTATTCTCAGTCCCGCACATATCTCATATGCGCTCCTATTTCGTTTTGCTTGAGCCAGGAAACCTCTGTGTAGGACTCTAAAGACTCGTCAATACGCCGGCAGCAGGTGATGATCATATCAAACACCCGCAAGCCGCAAGCGGTCTGCTAAACGTAACGGCCACCCGGGTATTGAGCGATCAGAAGATCAACGAGCAAGCCCGCTCACACTCCTGTGAATCCAACCAGTAACACTTACCGTAAAGTCCGGTCTGATCGTCTGATATGTCGCATATCTCGCCTAGGGGTGGTAAATGTCAGACCCCAATAGCTCGATAAGTCATGTCTATATGAGGCCTATAACTGTTCGAGAAACTACAGGTAACACTTACCAGTAAATCTCAGCAACCCTTCCCAGGGATTTCCGGTTATAGCCAATCGAACACAGCGCAACATCAACCCCCTATACCGGGAGAGACGAATCCCCTCCTATCGCTCATTGCCTCCATGTGACCCGGGACTGTACCCAAAAACCACCGTTTTGCACGCCCTCTTGGACATGGTAAGATGGAAATCAAAGCACAGTGGGAACCACACAAGACTCTATGACGATCTCGGGTCAACAGACTACTCTGTACCAGTGTCACCAGAGAACTGCCATCTGACGTATGGTATAATACCATCTGGGAGTTCTCGGCGAGTCCGTCCAGTTTACCCAGTCTCCACTGAGCACCCGTATATCATCTCCGATGTCAAACACCAATGGATATGGGATCATCCATCGCCCATCTGTATGGGTCGAGAAGGTATACGCTAGTCTACTCTGGTATATCGATGCCCCGTCTCGATACACCCACGACTAGGGACCTTGAAGGATGTACTTATAGACTAACATGTCCCCACTAGTATGATCCGCATCATAGTCCAGATAGTCAAGTACACATCCTAAGGGCTTTACCAACATGTAACAGAGAGACAATCAGTATACACGTTAAGGTAAAGTTCAACCAGATAGCATACTATCATGTCGAGCAAGAAATTCCTCCCTATATATGTCCCAGCATCCACTGCAATATACATCCTATGTATAGTAATGGCCTCTAGGGCATACATATAACTAACAGTTGCTACTTGGAGAGAGAGAAAAGAAACACTCAGCGTGTTCTCCTGCAAGATTAGATTGGTTATTAATTTATCTAACCAGGATGACTCCCACTGTTTCCTCAAATTCTTCTTCAAACCTTTAAAAGAAGAACCAGTCAGGATTAATCGCACGTCACAATACTTGCTTAATTCAGCCAGGCTAGTGTTGTTACTTCGAGGGAGGTTTTCCAATGCTTTCGCAAAGTTCCTTAATTATATAACCTCTTTTCCCTGGAGGCGTAGCCCCGCTAACACCGTTCTAGACACCTACTAGGTTTATAGCATTGATTATTAAGTGAAATAATCTCCCGAGAGTAATCCAACTCATCAGTGGGATCGAGATCCAAATATCATTGTGTGATGACCTAGACGGAATCCACTCTAGTCACCATACCCCGAAGGTATGCTAAATCTGCAAGTTTCCTGTATATTTGAAACTCCCGATGTGGTTTTTGCCCTTAAAGGTTTATGACCTTGACAATGCCAACATATCATAAACCAATAGTCAAGTTCGGCCCGTCATTATCTTGATTAACTTAGACCCACCCGCATATCCCTTGACAATGCCAACATAGCTATGCGACTGTCCAAAATAATCTGAAAATAAAGCTGCAAACAAGCAATACTTAGCTACCGATCACTACGCCTTAACAATACCAAAATATGTAGCTCGAATACTAAATAGTACTTGTAGGAAATGACGGAGGGCTACGGCTGGGTTTTTGGCGGAAAAACCCGTTAACGTAATGAACTTGATATCGTTGAACGAATATAATTGCCCTTTTTTAAAAATATAATGGCGAAAATTTTTGCTAAAGAGGTCACTCCCTATGAAGGGATCTCAGCTCTTTCCTCGTCGAATGAGGTGCAGGATATTCCAAACTGAATACCTCGATGCAAAGCAAGAATAATCGACAATAGTGAAGTTATTACCCTAACGCAAACTTCTATCCAAGGGGTCACTCCCGATGAAGGGATCTCGGCTCTTGCCTCATCGAATGAGGTGCTGGGTATTCATAACCGAATACCTCTGTGCAAAACAAAAGAGAACGTCCTTGCAATAACAGCTTTTTGAAAATTGTTCCAACAACGTCTTTTAGGTTTGTTTTTCTTCGCATTAATATAATGCGTCCCATCAGTTAATCCTACCATTGCAGAAAACAACGAAAATATGACGTACGCTTATGCCATCCGCATTCGCCTCGGGGCCCCGTCATCACCCGTTAGGTTACTTAACTAACGACAGAGCGGGGGCTGGACTAGCGTGGATGCAAAACATAAGCAACGCCTACTAGATATCATATATAGATATATACATTCGTCAGATACAATGATAGCCATTCCAGATCACAGATGAACACATTGGATATGCTAGGAATCTGAGTTTCGTTCGAGCCTGCAACGAAAGACAGATTACACGGTCGCGATAAATAGCCAAACCCCACCCTAAACCCCTACAGGTGTGGCAAACTACCCACCAAGTACCCGAAGTGAAGCGTCCTCCCTCAACAACGTGAGTAGGCCACTCGGCACTTCAAAATACCCGATAGTTTGTGCACCCCTCCTTTGGTCTATCCTACAAGCAAAAACAGTAAAAGAAATAATATACAATGGCGGATACAACCTCATCCTGAATGTGCGGCCATAAAAAATAATATTACGTCAATTTACATATTACATCAAATGAAAGATAAAGAAACTCTCATCTCACAAACCCCGGCTATTCAACCGCGACAATCCAACAAGTTCATATACACAAACCAACATTACAGATCATAGATATGCATAACCCCCACTAATCGACATATAGCGATTAGTCGACGTTCAGTGCATATATCACATTACAGATATAACCAATTAGCCAAAGTTTGTAGAACTCCGATCAAAATACTAATTTGTAACTACCCCAAACACAACATTGTTCTCTGGATAACCTGGGCAGAAAAAAATTATCTTAAAAATCCCAAAACATCAAACTGAGAACACTGCAGGAAAAACGAGTCGCGACCGAGTCAACTCGGCTGCGGAACCATGGCGAAACGCTTGGTTTCGCCCCGCTTCCGCGGCGCTTTGACCGAGTCGTGGGCTAATTTTTCTTGGTTGTTCCTAAAATACCCTGCACGGATTTTTAAGGTGTGTGGAAATATTTTTATGGCTGTTTTAAAAATGGGCAGAAAGTATGTGATTTCGGCGCCTTTTGCGATTTTTTCTCGGATCGAAGTTCTAAACACTTTGCTAACATGCTAGTTGTTGTTTAGCCTGGCTTTGATACCACTGTTAGGTCCACGTTACCCACCCCGGTTCTTTCGGGGAGGCGGAATAGGTAAAAATCAAAATTTTCTCACAAGGTAACATGGACCAACCATGAAGGATCTTTGCTAAACAAAACTAACATACTAACAACAAGTTCTAGCTACTATGTTGAAAGGTTATACCTAGATGTTGAACTCCTTCTCTTCTTGTAGTGGTCCTCCTCCTTGCTTGCTCCTTGGAGTGATGTAGACGGCTCCTCCTCGTCATCTTCTCTTTGCCGAATAAAGATCCACCCAAAGGCCTCTACCTTGAGCTTCTACCTCAACCAAGAGGTAACTACAGTGGTTGGCTTGCTAAACCTAGAACCCTAGAATGAGTAGAGAGAAGTCTTGATGGTTTTATCTCACAAGCTCATGGTTCTCAACACATGAGAGATGAGAGCTTTGAGAGGAAGAGCTCAAAAACATGAGAGAGAAAGAGCAAGAGAGAATGAGAAAAGAATTCTACAACCATGCTCACATATGGGATAATATGAAATAATAATAATAATAATAAAGATAATTGTGATGGTTTGTTTGGAATGACCATTATCATTTCACAATAAATGCAATTTGCAAGAATCAAGAAGCATCTTGCAAATGAAATGACGATGGTCAAAAGGTCAACAAAAGTCAACCGGTCAACCAAAGTCAAAAGGTCAACAAAAGTCAAATGGTAAACCTAACCATGGCACAATTATTCTTAATTAATATCATTATTCATATTTCTCATTCTCATTACGGTTAAGAAAAAGTCAACGGTCAATAACCCTAATGAGATTCCTCTGCCTCTATCAACTGTGCATACACACCCGCATCCGTGTTCCGAGGAACACGAATACAATGAGACAAAACCAATCCGAAAACAAATACTAGGATCTGGCTTAAACCAAAACCCACTAGTAATGACTGTCCGGACAACAAACGTGCACAAGTGCGCGGATGTGAACGAACCCCGTCGCAAAACCATACGACCTCTACTCTGTTTTGCCGAAAGGCGAATAACCCTCTGTGTGGGACTCTAAAGGCTCGACACTACGCTGGCTGTGGGCTTAACCACAGGCCGTAAGCGGTACTAGCTGTATGTAACGGTCCCCAGGTAGATGCCGATAAGAAGACCGATGAAGTGAACCCATCCGAACTCCTACTGAGCCTGAATGTGACAATCTCCATACAGTCCGGTCTGTTCGTCTGAGAGTATCGCATGGCGGGCCTAGGGAGCGGTAAATGTCAGTCCCCTAATAGCGGTACAAGTCGTGTCAGAGTGTAGCCCAGAACACCCTGAGAAACTACTGGAAATACTACCAGTAAATCTCGCTTGCTCTGGCCAGGGACGACTATGTGTAATGGCTCTCCTAGACACAGCGCGATATCAACTCCCAATATCGGGAGAGACGAATCATGTCTAACCTTCACTGCCTCCAAGTGCTTCGGGACTGCACCCAACTACTACCTGTTTGCACGCCTCAATAGAACCGTGGTAGGGTAGTAATCTAAGAACAGTGGGAACACACTCGAGGTGAAGTGACAGTGTCAAGTCAACGGACTAAGCTGTACTCATGTCACCTGTGAACTGTTAACTGACGATAGGTATAATACCAACCAATAGTTCCCGACGAGTCCTGTCTAGTGTACTCGTAACCTAACGAGCACCTGCATACTATCTCCAGTACGACGTACTGATGGCTGTGGCAAAGACCATCTCCCCTGCTGGGACGAGAAGCGTATGCACCAGTCTACTCTGGAGTATCGATGCCCTGTCTCGATAATCCTACGACTAGGGACCAAAAAAAGGATGTGCTTGTAGACTACCCAGCCCCCACTAGGGTGATCGCCATCACAACGCCAGTAGTCAAGCAAAGATCCTAAGGGCTCCATCAATATATATTAGCGATATGTTAAAAGAAATATATACAGATATCAAGATAGAAACAAACCAAGTAGCATACTACTATATCGAGAAAGACTGTCGTAAACCCGTGTATATATCCCAAGCTTCCAAAATGTATTATACAAACTAGTATTATACAATAATGGCCTCTACGGCATACATATCCAACAGTATATACAAGAAGGTTTTAGCGAGTAAGGTTGTCTTACACGTATTTTACGTAGATGACATACTCTTGAAAGTGTTTCTTATACTACACTTGGTCAAGCTCCTCTTATCACGAAGATTCTCTTTGGATGACCTGGATGATACCTACTACATCTTGTGGATTTTGGTCTATGGTGATAGATCTGAATGGATGTTGGGAGTGTCCCAAATCCAGGTATATTAACACCATACTAAAGGGGTTTGGTATGGAAGATTCTAAGCATGGTGGTTCGCTCACTTACTCATGGATCACTCTCTCCAAAAAGATGTCTCCCAAGACTGATTTGGAGAGAGCTCATGTGCAAGGGATACCCTATGCTTCGGCAGTTGGCTCTATTATGTGTGCGATGTTATGTACCAGACCAGATGTAGATGACTCACTAGGTGTAATGATCAGGAATCAATCGGATCTTGGGAGAATTACTGGACAGCTATGGAGGACATTCTTAAGTACTTGAGAAGCACTAAAAGAAAGTTCTTGATCTTTCTTCCACAGTGATAAGTTAGACTGAAAGTCAGTCACAGGCATTGTCTTTACCCTCAGTGGAGGGACGGTATGTTGGAAGAGTTCCAAGCTAGATATCGTGGCATACTAGATGATAAAGGCTGATTACATTGCTACCAACGATGCTGCCAAAGTGGTTGTCTAGGCATTTCTTGTTCATGAGATGAACACGGTTCCTACCATTGAGCATCCAATAACTATTATTGTGACTACAATGGAGTTGTGGTTTTATCCTAGGAACACCGGTCCCTTCAGCGATCCAAACATATTCTGAGACTAGTATCACCTGATCAGGAAGATGGTTGATTTTCAACGGATCGAGATCAGGAGAGTTGACACGAAGGATAATACGACGGATCCACTCACCAAGACCTTCTTTCCCATATACTATTTGAGAGATTTTGGGATAGTGAGTATGAGATACTATAACCACTGCTATATTGTTGGGTATTGGATACTGCAACAAATGGCCTTAGTGCAAGTGGGAGAATGTTTGTTATATGCATGCCCTAGAAGCCATTATTGTACATGTGATGTATATTGTAGTGGATGCTTGTAAATATGTAGGGAGGACTTTCTTGCTCGACATGATAGTATGCTATCTTGTTCCTCTTTGTCTTAACACGTTGACTTGTATACGTGATGCTGTCTTGCTCTCACATGTTGATAAATGTTAGTTATATGTATGCCTTAGAGGCCATTACTGTATATACGATGTATATTATAGTGGATACTTGGATATATATAGGGAGGACTTTCTTGCTCGACATGATAGTATGTTATCTGGTTGCTCTTTATCTTAACATGTACAACGATTATCTCTATGTTACATGTTGATAAAGCCCTTAGGATGAGTACTTGATTACCAGGATTATTGTCACGTCCCGAAAGTACGGAACATGACCGGCACTTAAACTACGAAACGTCTCAAGGCGTACGTAATCTAAGTAAACCGAAAACCCAGAAATCCAAACCAAGAAAAGTAGTAGAGTGAAGAAAAACCAATTTAAAATCAAGTGGTTTTAATAGCATAAGCCGAGTTATGCGGTTTTTTTAAAAACATCAAAAATTTCCTGAAAATTTCAGCAGAGTCTCCTTTGTAAATACTGGCTCCCAAACGGGATACAACATGAATAGTATACGAAATCAATAAAAAGGCATCCCCAAGCGGGAGCTAGCTCTTCGTCAATCGACGGTCACAACAACACAAGCAATATAATATACAACGCCAACGGCGAGGATCAAAATTCAAAAGGAAACTCAAAACCATAAGAAAACCACAGAAATATAACGCGCGACTCTATGGTCGAAGGAATAACCTTACTGGTCTCTATCTCAAAATAAATACATGTTTGGTTGATGGAACTTCTAGATACAACTGAATAATAATATACAAGATATAATGATGGGTAAGATACAAATAACCCACCTACTAGCAAGCCACCCGGAAATGGAAATAGTACCAGCAAACCGTAATGAAACCTGTACGGCAAAACCTGGAAGAAACTGGGGCACAACGGGGGTAAGTTGCCAACTCGTGAATAGAAAACATCTACGAAAAGAAATCGCATGCATGACGCAATCCTAGGTCATACGATCAATATATACAATCCTCAAATAAAATCAGCAGTTTATAACAATGACTAGGGTAAATATCTAACCCGAGTATAATCTTATATGCCCGTGTCAGAGCCTCAAGTAGCAATATATCGTATGAATGAGGTATGAATGCATGAAAACAGAATACATGTAAATGAAGAACTGTTTTCATAATTTAGTGAGATTTCCTTTGTATTTTTTTAAAATGAGGTATCATAATGAAATCAGCATAAAACAGTGCCCAGCATCGACAGAAAACAAGTGTCCAAATATCTCGATATCTCAATCACAATATCTAGGGCGCCGTTAATCCAGACCGGCCCCTACCATCCATCTCAAGGCCACGACGGTATACTCCGGATATCCGACGCGTCGGGTAATATCACCGGTCGGTAGTGCTCCCCTGCCGGGCTCAACGTCAACAACACATTCCTCTTGCCCCGGGGTACCGCACCGGGCCCACCATGTACCCGAAACTGTTCCTCCACTCCTCGAATCGGGTCTCGAAATCATCAGCAAACTCATGGTGGACGACTCATACATCATAGGAAAACCGCACTTTTTATTTAAAAGAGAGGGAAGAAGCTTATACAAGTTTTGCGGTTTCCCTCCAAATCCAGAAAATCTCATAGAAATCCGAATCCAAATCATCAATAGTATATAAACCCATGAATATAGGCTTAAGAATCCATGAATATGGCATAATAATGAATAACAGTATGCATGAAGTGACAAGTAATAACTACAATATCTAAGCTGGCATATAAGGTAAGTACACTAATATTATGTCAAACTACTAGCTATCTAGCTAAGTTAAGCAATAATATTTTCTAAGGTGTACGTGACATGGCAATTACCGATGAAGATGTGTGTGAGCCGGCAATTAAGTGTACGTGGTACATACGCATCATCGGTAATGGTGCTGGTGTCCTAACAGCATGATATCACTAATGGAGTATGAAACATAAAAATAAGCATGCGATGCGAAGCGGACCACAAAAATGAGCGGGAGCTGAAAACTAGACGCAACTATAACTAATCTGCATTAATCTAATATAAGTCGTACAAATGGTGCCTTTTGAAATAACACGAATCATGGGGTTTTGAAAATAGGGGCCATGGTGTTTTTATGAAAAGATACGTCTTTCGAAATATCCGTAGGATCCCTTAGGCTGTCTTTTAAAATACCCACGATTCGTTAGTTTTGAAATAGGTAAGAATCGAATCTAATCTAACAACTAAACTAAACTAAAGGGCTAAGCTAACAAGCTGGACTACAGGTAAGGAAACCGCCTATCATCTGAGTCGATACATATACATACCTGTATATGTATAGTCGGTGATCCCGCCTCAATAATATTATATCCATAACCAGACATCCCAAGTCAAGAGTGCGGATCAATCATCAAAATATAGCTCGTACGTAAATCCGTCGTACGGCATCCCCAAATCTGGGTACGGGTCAATATCACATTCATCATACTATTCACCTGGTATCCTCTTTATCAAATATCATGATCGGGGTACTGATCTACGTCCATTACAATACTGATACCGCCTAAGTATGCATGGACGTGTGTGAAACACTACGTCAAGGACCCGCTACAACGTCATGTCGTATCTAAGATACGAACCCTGCTATATAACCGATCTCACGGCCTCAAATCAAATCTCATCGACTCAGCTCAATCCCCAGTATCATCCTCAATCCGTATGTGAACACATAGTCCCATACCCATGTGACCACATAACTATAAAGAATCCCATGAGCACATATCAATAGGAAAGTATGCAAGTATGTATGTGTGTATGTGTAGTGCAACACTACTCTAGGGTTCGCAACGCTAAAATAATCCAGCACACCAATATCCATCCTTAGCATCGTTATTAATCCCAAATAACATATAATAATTGTTGGTGTGTATACGCATCCGTATACACCACCAAGGACTGCGGGGGTGCTATACGCCATCCACCCGACTTCTCCCCGTAGATATAAATCTACTCACCTGGTCCTCGCTAGCCGGTGCCGACGTCGCCACGCGCTTCCTTGTTGTCTCGAAGTCCGCATGGGGTACCTACATATCATAACGCACCGTATCGTATTAAAATCCGACTCATGACCAAAACGACACACGAATCCCACATAGGTCAAAACCTATGGTTTGCTCTCTCAAATCAACCCAAAACACTCGACATCGGCGTACGAACGCCGAGTGACCGAGAAAAACTCAACGTACAAATCATAGTTCCCAAAACTCACTAATTATAATATAACATAGGTTTTAAATCATCAAAACATTAAAATAAATCAAATCGATTTATTTTCTGAAAACCTAGAAAGCACTAAATTTTCGTTTTAATTCGAAACTTGATGTTTTAACAAAACTAATGGCCATAATATCCATTAAACATAATAACTAAGTCATACAAATCACCTCCATATTTTTAATCTCAATAAATTACATTATCCCAAAAATCTAGTTAACAAAATTAACCAATTTCAACCATTTTAAAGCAACAATACATAATTCAGTAACTAGACTAGGTTTCACACAACCTAAGGTGCTAAACTACTCATTAACATGTCAAAGACGTGATGAAAGCCTTACCATATTTAAATTCTCAATTTAACATAATATTTAAAAAAACTAGTTTGCAATATATATAATTATCACAAATTTAAATTAACAAAAATGCAACTAGAAACTAGATTTGATTTGGCATAACATTTATATGTCACATACAACCCACATAACCCTAATCTCACAACACAAAACCCTAATTTGAAATCAAACCCCTCTCTTGAATTGTAAATCATGCACTTAAAACCAATTAAAAACTTATTTAAACCTTTAATTAAGCTAACCTAAAGCAATTAACACAATTTAAGAAAATGTTAGAATTATACCTCATGATCAAGAGATCAAATATGAAAATCAAGCCTCTAAAATGCCAACTTTCTCCTTAGATCCATGCAAGAAACACAAATGAAAAATGGGTAGGAGTTAGATTTGAGTTTTAGTTTAAATTTTGATGGAAATTTGATGGATTTTGAAGACTTTTGAGGAGGTGTGGGTGTGAGGAAAAGAGAGGAGAAGAATGAGGAGGAGCTGCTGTTGATTCTGGCCGAAAATGAGAGGGGTGAGGGGGTGTGGGTGTGGGGGTGAGAGTGGGTAGAAAGGTCCAAGTCAAAGGAA
This sequence comes from Agapanthus africanus, assembly GCA_030015575.1. Taxonomy (NCBI): domain Eukaryota; kingdom Viridiplantae; phylum Streptophyta; class Magnoliopsida; order Asparagales; family Amaryllidaceae; genus Agapanthus; species Agapanthus africanus. Next base: position 343,256,652 of record CM057337.1, read on the forward strand.
GTCCAAGTCAACCCAACCAATACTTATATATATATATCCTTTCTTCTCATTTCTTTTCATCTTAACTTAGAAATTCAAGTGGGGAAAAAGATGGGGGCTGCTGAATTCAGCCAAGGGGAGGAGTGAATGGGGGTGTGTGGGTGTGGGTACGGGTGTGGGGTGATGAAAAATGATAAATACAATTCCCCAAACATCCATTTACGCCAAAAAAAAACCTTTTTTCTTCAATAATTTCTAAACCGTTTTGGTAAATGATTTCGTTCCAAAAACCACATGATAAAATTTTAATTAATGTTTTATGATGCACAAAATTTGTTTCGACTCATTCCAATTTGTAATTTTCCCTAATTAAATGTATTAGTGACGGCTTAAATAATAATAAAATAATATTTTTTTCAGAAAATTTGAAATTTCACCAGCGGCTCAATAAACACCAAATAATAGCAATTACATAGCTAGAATATGTATATTTAATTTTTATAATAAGATATTTGTATTTTGACGTTTTACAGAAAACCCCCTTATTTTACCGATTTTTTCGAAATTTCACCGAAACGATTTTCAAAACGTTACAATTATGATGCAGATCATACTAGTGGGGACAGAGTAGTCGGCAAGTCCATCCTTCAAATGTTCCTAGTCATAGGTGTATCAAGACAGGGCATCGATACACCAGAGTAGACTAGCGTTTAGCTTCTCGACCCATGCAGATGGGCAATTGATGACCCCATATCCATTGGTGTTTAACATCAGAGATGGTATGTGGGTGCTCAGTGGAGACAGGGTACACTGAACGGACTCGCCAAGAACTCCTAGATGGTATTATACCTATCGTCATATAGCAGTTCTCTGGTGACACTGGTACAGGTTAGTCTGTAGACCCGAGATCGTCATAGAGTTCTGTGTGATTCCCACTGTGCTTTGATTTCCACCTTACCACGTTCAAGAGAACGTGAAAAACGGTGGCTTTTGGGTACAGTCCTGTCACGACCCGAAATTGGCATGTGACGGCCCTAATACTACGCAACGCCCACAGACGTAACGCAGTAAAAGAAAGCAAAACCCAGAAATCTAAACCATTAAAAGACAAGAAAAGATAATAGAAGTTTTGAAATATTTGAAATCACAACTCAAATTCATTAAAAGTCCAATTTTTCTTTCTTTAAAATTTTGGCAGCACCTCCTTTGTAAAAACTAGCCCCAAAAATGGGTACAACATAAATATGAATGAAGCATCCCCAAACGGGAGCAAATACACGCCCAAAGGAGGAAAACAACCACCACAACAAATATACGACGCCATAGCGAAGATATAAAAGACGATAAAAGGAAACTGTATAAAAGACAAAAAGTCACAAAATAATATACAATGTCGTCCTCACCAAGTCTCTAAGTCAAACAAAATAATAGTAGATAGAGAGTACAAGGATACAACGAATATACAATACAACAATATGGATAACCACAAAAACCCACCTAAACAAAACTTCACAATATGAGCTGAAGCGGTATCCGTAGCAAAGATGATCAGATAGATGAATAGCCAGCCTCGACTACTCTGGGGAACACCCTGCAAAACAACTATGGCAAAACGGGGGTGAGTTGCCAACTCATGAATAATAAATAACATATGCAGGTAATCGCAAGTATGCACGTACAGCGTGAATCTAGTATATGCAATTAATAGCAATAACAGGTCATATGAATGCAATAATCATGAAAAGTACACTAGCAGGTACAACTAATACATGAAACAATAATAATATGACAATCAGTATGCAATAATCATGCAATGATGATATGAAAATATATATATACAACAATCATGAAAGGTACACTAACAGGTACAACAACACATTGAAAGGTTAGCCTAGCACCACATGAAGGGTTTGGAAGCATCACATGAACCAAAAGTGGAGTCTTTAGGGTGCTAAGTTAACGAACAAAGAATCGTTCCTAGAATCAATTAGGGTTTCAAAATTTTTCACATCATCATATGAAAGAAAAGCTAGGGTTTAGAGAGTACAACCTTTGTAGCTCCCTACGCTAGACTCCTCGGCTACTTGGGGTTTGAAAAAGCTCCGCTTGAACTCCTCGAGGTCATCGATGATCCACCCAGAGTCCGCTTTGTCCAAGTTTGCAACTTTATCCGATCAAGAGAACGAAATCAAGCTAACACTCTAAACAAGTGGGCTAGACTTGTGTAGAATGGTGTTGTGGTTCTCTTTCTCACTTCAAAATCCAATCTTGATGAGTATATTGCTCACTACAAAGAACTAGAGAGCAAAATGAGAGAGGAAGAAGAAGATGATGGCAATATCTTTTTGAAGAATGAAAAAGATAACTCTTGTATTAGAAAAATGAAAATATATGTTTATATATTTTCATGTTCTTATCTCAAACCATGGTTTAAACAATGAATATATAATTGAACTTGAGTTAAAACACAAAAGGAAAGATTACCTTAGGTTAAAAGGTGGGTGAGGATGGTTAGGTCAAAAGAAGAGTGTAGAAGCAAATGAATCATAACCATTCCCTTTTTCCCTTTTTTGTTTTAAAACAAATACAATAAAATCCATATTTAAAACCATGGTGTGAGTCTTATATTGCCACCATTTTCATGTATGTACAACCATGAAGGATGTATGTATGTATGTATGTGTATATGTACATCCATATGTGCATGAATCAATAAAGAAACTATACATGCATGCATACATCCAACATACTCAAGAAAGGATTTCAAGTGAGAAGCTAATGGTTAAATGATAAATCAACACTTGATTTATCAATCCGGCCATATCACATATGACCCCTACCAAAAGCAAGCCGCCCGACCAATATACGGTATCCTATACGCGCATTTTAATCGGGTCCATGCGCATATCGCATATGCGCACCACAACGTTTCGCCTGGACTAGGAAACACCATTGTGGGACTCTGAGACTCGTCAATACGCCGGCAGTGGGTGATGATCAGATCAAGCACCCCCAAGCCGCAAGCGGTCAGCTAAACGTAACGGCCACCCGCGTATTGAGCGATCAGAAGAGAACAAGCGAACCTGCTACAACTCCCGTCGAGCCAATCGGCAACACTTCCCGTACAGTCCGGTCACCTCGTCTGATATGTCGCATATCAAGTCTAGGGGTGGTAAACGTCAGACCCCAATAACCGATAAGTCGTGACGATGTGAGGCTCATAATGGGTCGAGAAACTACTGGTAACACTTACCAGAAAATCTCTGAATCAGCCCTGGCCAGGGACTTTCCTGTTACGGCCAATCGTGCACAGTACAACATCAACCCCCAATACCGGGAGAGACGAAACCCCTCCTATCACTCATTGCCTCCATGTGACTCGGGACTGTACCCAAAAACCACCATTTTGCACGCCCTCATGGACGTGGTAAGGTGGAGATCAAAGCACAGTGGGAATCACACAAGACTCTATGACGATCTCGGGTCTACAGACTAACCTGTACAAGTGTCACCTGAGAACTGCCATCTGACGTGAGGTATAATACCATCTGGGAGTTCTCGGCGAGTCCGTCCAGTGTACCCAGTCTCCACTGAGCACCCGTATAACATCTCTGATGTCAAACACCAATGGATATGGGATCATCCATCGCCCATCTCATGGGTCGAGAAGCGTATACGCTAGTCTACACTGGTATATCGATGCCCCGTCTCGATACACCCACGAGTAGGGACCTTGAAGGATGTACTTATGGACTACCATGTCCCCACTAGTATGATCTGCATCATAGTCCAGGTAGTCAAGTACACATCCTAAAGGCTTTACCAACATGTAACTATAAGACAGTTTAAAGTGACTAGTATACATGTTAAGATAAAGAGCAACCAGATAGCATACTATCATATCGAGCAAGAAAGTCATCTCTATATATGTCCAAGTATCCAATATAATATACATCATCTGTACAATACTGACCTCTAGGGCATACATACAACTAACACACATGAAGCAATGCATATAAATAAAGGTATGTAAATGCAACAGTCATGAAAGGTACACTAATAGGTACTACTAATACATGAAACAGTGCATAAACAATAAATGTGGAGTATGGAATGAAATATATCATTTCCACGGAATCCTGACATCGTGGTAGGATCACAATCCATCAAGACAATCCAAATCCCAATTCCTCAAATCAGCCTCCAAATTGGCTCTCATATCATATAAGTCTCACAAATCTTTAATGTACAATATCGAATAAATCTCCTATATCCTGAATGTACAAAATCAAGTGAATGTCATATTCCTAAATCCAATTTCAAGTGAATCTCTTATAACTTAGGTATATTTGCATGAATAAATATGATGATGTAAATAAATTGATATCAATACACATATATTAGCGTCCCATTCCAGTAATATTGGTGTAAGGGCATATATAACAGCGGCCTAATTCCCTGTTATATATATAAAGGAGTAAAAAGAAATATCATGAAACCAATGTGTCAAGCATCGACACAGAAATGCTGATCTATCAGGTGTTGTCACCAAGACTGGCACCCTGATAGGTACGTATCATACGCTATAGCGAAAGCACGAGTGCCTAGCTCTGACCTTCGCCTTTCGACGTATCCATACGCACATGACTCCCGTCGGTATCCCCATGATAACCGCCGAGTCATAGGTAATGTCACCGGAAGGTAGGTTCCCCTGACAGGCTCAATCGGCAAGGTCCATCAATCGTCTTGCCCCGGGGTACCTCCGGGCCCCACCATGTATCCTCATACGGCATCGATGCCTCCTTATAGGGGTATATATATATCAGAAACTCATGGTGGATGCTGGAATATCATATCAAGGGAAACCAGATTTTTCAAATAATGCATAATTTCATGAACTCCCACGGTCCCCAAATCGAGAAAACATCATGAAAAATCCATATAACAATGCGAAAATCCATGAATATGATATATGGAACATAAACTGAAATATAAGCATATAAAGGAAAAACCACTAATTAACTGTAACAAGTTAATATAAAATATCATGCGGTTCCTATTTTTATCCAATTCTAAATAACATCAAGTAAAGGTAAATATGTAGCTATAACTGTTTTATGTGTAAACATGAAGGTATAACAAGATATATGTATCTACCTATAAGTAATGATGTACTATACCCCCTGGGTATAAGTGAAGTATGTGTGCAAGGTATACCTGTAGCTATGTCATAATGTGTATATGTACCTATCGCTAATAGTACAGTACTCTATAGGTATATAGGTATCTAGCATATAAGTATATGAAGACATATGTGTAAGCATGTAGTATACAGGTATGCTAAAAGTCATATTCGATAAGAAATATGAATAAATGTCACAATGTCCCTAACCAAGCAATATCATATCTATAAGTGGGTTGTGCGTGACATGGCAATTATTGACGGTGTGTGTAGCATACAATCAGTGCTCGTGCAGCATGAGTCGTCAATAATATGTGCAGTGTCCTAAGGATACTAGTCCAAGCACAACAATATCTAAGTAGTAGGGTAAATGCGCAATTCTAAATATGACATAGAATATGCGACAGAAATAACATCTCTAGCCCAGACGCATAACGCCATGCGGGCGATTTCCCTGTAGATGTTAATTCTACTCACCAACGCTCCAAGCTAGGTGAATCCTACCACCTGTTTTCCCTTTGTAGCAGTGTCCGTAGTCCCCGCCTGCGAACCTACAACATTAAAACAACAAAGCAAATATATATTAATAATAGACCTAAAACACATACAATCTACACGGACCAACACGACACACTTACGCACTCTAAAGGGTTCGTATTGTAGCTAACGCGTATAGCAACACTACGAAACCAACTCAGCGCAACAGCAACACGGAACACGCATCGTATCGGATAACGTATCGCACGAAACGAAACACTAGAAATATGCAAAGTGATCCCAGATTTTTCTGTGCTAACAATTTGTAAAAATTGCAAGTACCATGAGACTATAATTAACCTCAGAGACCCCTACCCAAAAACCCAAACCCCAACTACCCAGTTTGGCCGCAATTTGCGGCCAGAACCAATAAAACTGCGGCCTGAACAAGGAGGAATTGGCTCGTATTTTGAGGGTAGGTTTTAGGTCTCAATACTAGGTTACTGTCAAGTCAATTTTTGCAACAAATACTTAGTTTAACAATAGATCATCCGAGACCCCAAATCGACACTAAAAATACGATATTTATCCGAAACGATACGAAACGCGATAAAAACAGAAACTAACAAGCTAAGCTACACAAAAATAACTTAAGCAATAGAAAGGAAACATTACCTAATTAAAAGAACACAAAGATCCAAGCTTTGTACACTCCATCGCATCCAAGAGGAAAAATGCGAATAAAGATGTGATTTTTGTGATGAAATTGTGAATTTGTGATGGATTTGGTGAGGGAAATGAAAGAGTGTTCAGTTTAGAATGAGGGAGATAGTGAAATGAGAAAAGAGATAGAGAAATGAGAGAGGGTGTGAGGAAATGAGAGAGAGAGAGGTGAGTGTAGGGTGTGAGATGAGAGGTGAGTGTATCACATCATTAATTGTAAGCCATGCCTCACAATTAATGCTTTCATACACCCATCACCCAAAAGAAAATATCTGTCTCTCTCACTCATAAAAGATCTAGGGTTAAGGTTAAGAATTTGATTAGATAAAGCAAAGAGATTTAGAATTAAGGTTAAGTGTCATGGTTGCTAAACTAGATTAGCTCAAACAAAACTCACATTTTACGTGCACACGTGCATGCATGCTTATAACAGATAATAATAAATTATTAATTGAATGTTATAAAATGTGAGGAACCCGAATTAGTAAACTTTTTACAGTAAACCCGCATTAACGTCTAAACGAACACTAACCGAAATCTAAGGCGTTACAAGTCCCGAATCACATGGAGGCATTGAGCGATAGGAGGGGTTTCGTCTATCCCGGTATTGGGAGCTGATGTTGCACTGTGCTCGATTGGCTATAACAGGAAGTCCCTGTCCAGGGCTGCTTCAGAGATAAACTGGTAAGTGTTATCAGTAGTTTCTCGACCCGTTATGAGCTTCATATCGGCACGACTTATCGAGTTACTGGAGTGACATTTACCACCTCTAGACGAGATATGCAACATATCAGACAAAGAGACCGGACTATACGGTAGTGTTACTGATTGGATTCGCAGGAGTATGAGCAGGCTTGCTTGTTGATCTTCTGATCGCTCAATACCCGGGTGGCCGTTACGTTTAGCAGACCGCTTGCGGCTTGTGGGTGTTAGATATGATCTTCACCTACTGCCAGCGTATTGACGAGTCTTTAAAGTCCTACACAGAGGTTTACTGGATCAAGCGAAATGGAGTAGGAGCACATATGTAATATGTGCGAGACCGAGATTAATACGATATGTGATACCATATTCTATTCTCGCGATTTATGACATCGGTCGGTTATATGCGATATGGCCGGGTTATCAGATCAAGTGTTGATTCGATAAGTTTTTACTTATGATATTAGTCGGTTATATGTAATATAGCCGGATTATTAAATCAAGAGTTGATTTGATAATCTAATATTTGGTATATTAATTTACATTAACTAGTATTAGCTCACTTAAGATTTATTTTCTCACTAGATTTGTGCACATTGTATATATGTGATATGTATTACTGTAAAAGTTATTGTGTCATGTTTCATGATACATGTAAGATGGGTGTATGAGACACACACATGCTTATGATAATTATTAGGTTTTTTATTTATTTTGGTAATTACAAAATGGTGGCATTTTGTCATGGCTAATAGATTGTAAAAGCTTGTAGTAATCATTGACCAAGTCTACTCTTTGTTTTGCCTAAGATATTTATTAACCCAACTAATTATCCTAACTATAGTTATGTCTCTACAAGGGTTATCATATGATGCTTAACTCACCCATGGTTGCCTTTATCTTTTAGATAATTATCATGAGAGTTTTCCTTCTTCTTCTTCCTCAAGCTTTTCTAGCATCTATGGAGATGATGGAAAATAAGTGAGAAATTCATTTCTAATGTGAGAAAAATTCCTACTTCATCATCCTCTACTACTTGCCATTTAGTATAGGGTGTTTGCTTCACTAATTCTACAATTAGTAAAGAGGTAGCCTTGGTTAGTGTCTCCTCGACGTGGATCATCTTTGGCCTCGGAGACTTCGATACAAGCTTGTTCATTTCTTCATGGGAGCCTCTCTAGAGTCAAGGAATTCATGATTGCAATGAAGGGACTACTACATAGAGCTATTGAAGTGAATGACCAGTCTACAAAGGTTGTATTCCTTGTTATCTTTAGTTGCAATGATGTTTGCATTTCATTTCATCGGATTTTCTAGTAAACGATTCTATGTTAGGGTTAGCTAGAACGGCTAAAATTTTAATTTGGCATGAAAGATGCCTCCCGAAATCTTGCTGCCGTGCTAGGCAACCTTGCAGTGGTATCAGAGCCATACTAGAAAATTAGACGGATTTTGTTAAGATTACGAAACCGAAACTTCTCCGAAACTTGCAACACGAAACCCTAGTTTCTGTCGATTTTAAAAGGTCCCCTAATTTTTTTTAAACAACTGCAGAATGATGTATGAGATATATCATGAATACTACCAAAATTTGAGACCCTGAGCTCGGTTTTTGGCCGGCCAGAACATGGTTTTTTCCGAGCTCCTTGGCCATTTTGAAGATATTGGTGTTCAAATTTTGATGGTATTCCAGTCTCTGGGTTTTGGTGTTTCAGGTGCTGTTTGTTTTTGCTAATTTTACATGTGATGTGATCATACACTATAAGCAATTCGGAGTGTTTCGTATTCATAGTTTTAACATTGTTTCGGGTATTCACATATTGTCTAGGCGAAGTTAAAAAGTTCGAACGAATGTCAAAAACCCATTTTTCCATGTTTAGGGTATTCGGAAAATTATGCAGGTAATTTTGTGAACCCTCTAGATGAATGAAACCCTAACTCGACTTTTGGATCAAGGAACCGCTGTTATATCCTAAGGTTTGCCGCAGTTCCGTGCCGACATGAGTGAGGCTTGGGTTTGCCCTTCTACAGCTGGTGCATCGGTACTGCAGCATGTTCTGGGTATTATTAAATTATGCTCAAGTGTTGAGCTCACGGGGAATTGTGGGACTTTGATGAGTCGATCGAAAAGTTTAACGTCGCCCGAATATCATGTGATGGGATACAATACTTGGAATCCAAACTAATTTGAATTTTATAAATTTTGCAATTTAGTCTCATTTGATCGGTTGCCACCGGATTTTGATGTGATCAAAAGTCTGTCGCAATCACGTAGCGTATGCGGATACTCGTCGGGTAGCCTTATTAGATAGCCGCGCCCCATAGCCCCGACCAAGTGACTGTAGGAGAACCCCGTCGCCAAAAGCATCCTTTCAGGTGCTCGCGGCCGCGGTGTTCCGCCTTAATGCACTTCGTCGACGGCATCGGGGGGTGCTGCCGTCTACTAAAGTTTCCGACGAGCATTCGATCAGGATGTCGGGAATCTTGTTGAATTGCCCAACTTGATATTGAAAAGTGTTTTCGAGATCGAGACTAAAATGCGGGGTTTATAATTGTTAGGCATGTGATGTCTATGGAATTAATTTGGTTAGGCATGAAATCTAAGTATGTGATATTTTAGGTTTATGATGTCTAAGGATGTTGCGGATTCCAATTGTTGTAGTTTTCACTTTCTTTTCTGTGACCGTAAGTGTAATATGTGGTGTATCGCCGGTTTCGTTGCTATACGTCAATGATAATTGGGATACGCATATTTACTTACGTTGATGACATGTGATGTTATGTGTTGCCGTGATATGTAATATTGGATCGTCGTGTTTTGAATAGCCGGGGGTTTTATGTGAGATGAGAGTTTTTCATTTTTTTCATGTAAAATTCATTGTATGTAATATTCTTTTATTGGGGCACTTCCGAGTTGAGTAAGATGTCACCGTTGATGTCTATTATTTACTTTTCCGCATTAAGATAGACCCAAGGCGGGGAGCACAAGTAACCGGGTTCTAGGGTCCAGTAGAAGGCCATCTCGAGGAGTCGAGACCGGGTCTCTTAACTCTAGAATTGGTAGGGTTGCTTGCCACTCTCGTAGGGGTCTAGGGATGTGGGATTGGCTATTCATCACGACTATGGAATTTGTGTTTTATATAGGCTTAATTTAAAACCGGTAAATCCTAGTATATCCAATATTTCATATGTTGTGTTTTGCTCCGATATTTTATGATGTGGTCACTATATATATTGAGATAGATACTGTATATAGTATATGTGATATATTATATAGACGTTACTTATGTTTTACACCCGTGCTAGCCCTGCCCCGATTTGCCGTTAGTTTCCTAACCTAACGGTGCATGACGGCACATCGAGGCGAATGCGGATGGCATAAGCGTACGTTATATTTATCTGTGATGTTTAGGTAACTTAAATGATGGGACTTCATTAATGAGATTAATGGAAGAAAATAAACCTAAAGATGTTGTAGAAACTTGTCTCGAAAACTGGTAGTTCTAGTTCTTGCTTTGCGTAGCAGTATTCCTTGTAGAATATCTAACACCTTATTCGATAAGGAAAGAGCCGAGATCCCTTCACCGGGAGTGACCTCTTTAGCGAAACTGGAAGATGCTACAAACTCGGTTTGTCTTTTGATTGCTTTTATAGTTTTTGTTTTGCACAGTGGTATTTGTGAAATATCCTGCACCTTATTCGATAAGGAAAGAGCCGAGATCCCTTCATCGGGAGTGACCTCTTTAGCGAAACTAGCTAGGCCTAAAAACACTCATTTTCAAAATCTCTCGATTCTACGACGATATCAGGTTCATTACGCAAAAGGTTTTCTTAAAAACCTGTCGTAGCCCTCCATCATTTCAGATAAGTATTACTTAGTATTTGTGCTACGTTTGTTGACCATGTTAAGGCATAGTGTGCGGTAGCTGATTAGTGCTTATCTACATAAGCATATGATGCGATTGGATTAGGTTAGTCGTGCGACTTTTTTGACCTTGTTAAGGGTCGTGCGGGTGGGTTTAATTCAATCAGGAAATGACGGGTTGAACTTGGCTAGCGCTTATGATTTGTTGACCTTGTTAAGGTCATAAGTTGCTAGGGGCAAAATATTATCAGGAATTTCAAGTGTTGAAATTTGCAATGAGATTGCATACCTTCTATGAGATAGTTGGATCCCGATACCCACTGCGACTAAGAGTTACTCCTGGAAGAGTTTTGCACTTTACAATTAGCCGATCAAGTAGGTGTCTAGAAAGGTGTCAACGGGGTTACGCTCCTAGGAAAACATGGTTTATTTCATTAGGTCCATGTGAAAGCATGTCGAACCTCCCTCAAAATACCGGCACTGGCCTGGCTGAAAGATTGGCAAACTTGTAAGGTGTAATTAATCCCGGCTAGTCTTACCTTTTAGGGTTTGAAGGAAAATTTGACTAAAACTGTGGGAGCCATCCTGATTAGATAAAATAATAACTAATCTAATCTTGCAAAAGCATACGCTGAGTGTTTTCTTCTCTCTCTCTTCAGGTAGCGACCATGTCACGCCTTAATCAAGATAATAATATGGATGTATTGACCGAACCCGCTTATTATACTGAGCTGGGGAATGTTGCTCCCGCTCCAACTTATAATTGTTATAAGACCGAGTAGGAAATAGGGGATTACCAGGATTCCCATGCTGCTCAAACGAAGAAAGTACATAATGATGCATCTTCTTCAGGTGTGTTCATTACCGAGAACTGTTTCTCAGTATACTCTACGTCCTGGGTATGAGATACCGGATCAGGATCCCACATATATAATCTGTTACATGGGCTACAGATAGGTAGAGAACTGAGAATAGGTGATAAGTTTTAAGAGTAAGAAATGGTGCAATTGTTGCAGCCAAGGTGTTGACAGTTATCACCCTGTATTACCAAATACATTGATTTCGAACGAACCTTATTAAATACCGAAACTGATATTCAATATCATATCTGTCTCTTTATTTACTAAAGAAGGATATAATTTTGTATTGTTGGACAATGTTCTGAACATTTCCTATATCAAGATTTGATCGGTTCAGGCACGTTATCTAAAAGCATATACGTTCTAAATCAAACCACAGTTCATAACGTACAAAACACACACAAGAGGAAGAGTTCAGAAATGAAAAAATCTTTCTTGAGGCATTGTAGACTAGGTCATATCAATGCGACCGATTAAGCCAAGTTACATAAAGATGCATATTTAAATCAGTTTGAATTTGAATCTTGTTAAACTTGCCAGTCATGTCTCAAAGATAAGATGACCAAAGCTCCGTTTATTAGAAACAGAGAAAGAGTTAGTGAACTCTTAGGATTGATACATGATGATGTATATAGGTCCCCTGTCTACAAATGCCAGGACCGGTTCTTTATACTTCATTACATTCACTGATGATCTCTCAAGATTCGGACATATATTTCTGTTGAAACACAAGTCTGAACCTTTTGAGAAATTCAAAGAATATAAGTTAGAAGTAGAGAACCATAACGGGTATAAGTATTATGTCCTTTGATGAGATCAGGGAGGAGAATACTTGAGCACGGAGTTCCTGGACTATTCTAAAGGAGAATGAGATTCGCTCTCAGCATTACTCCTCCGAATACACCACAGCACGTCGGTTTATCGGGACGGAGCAATCGCACCCTATGTGAAATGGTGTGCTCTATGATGAGTACTACTGAGTTACCTATTTTCTTTTGGGGTTATGCACTTGAGAAGCTGCATACCTATTGAATAGGGTTCCAACCAAATCAGATGCCTACCACTCCATATGCGATATGGTATGGGAAGAGCCCGTCTCTTAAGTAAGTTAAGATTTGGGGTTGTCTGGCCTTTGTCAAAAGCAAAATCCGGACAAGCTCGAAGCAAGGTCAGTTCTGTGGAAGTTTGTTGGATATCCCAAGCATTCGCAAGGGAATATTTTCTACAACACCGAGGAACAAAAAGTGTTTTATTTCTCGGCATGCCACTTTTTCAGAAAAGGAATTTATTTTGGAAACAAATTTGTGGTCATGAGGTAGAACTGGAAGGAGTTCCAGCTATACAAACTGCAGCTGATGATTTGGTAGAACAAAAGGATTCAATAGTTCCCGACGAACCTCAGCCTCTCCGCCGATCTAGTAGGGTTCCTCACCCACCTGAGAGATATTTCGGTTTTCTTTATGATAGTGGGAGCGAGGATTGCATCATGAGATGATGACCTAACTAGTTTCGAGCAGGCCATCTAGAGTGGGGACTCTGTAAGAATGGCTGGATTCTAAGCGATCTGAGATGGAATCCATATACACCAACAAAGTATGGACTTTGGTTGCTTTATCTGAAGGGTTAAATCCCCATAAGGAGCAAGTATATATTGAGAAGATTACTTGGTGTCGATGGAAAAGTTAAGACTTTCAAATCTAGACTAATTACAAAAGGTTCTCGTCATCGACAAGGTATGGATAATGATGAAACCGTTTCTAGTGCATATGCTTAAGTCCATCCAGATCCTACTTGCCATTGCTATATACCATGACTACGATATCTGTAAGTCGATGCTATGACCTCGCGGAACCGCGAGGAGGTGGAAGTTGTAAAAACGATAATTTTAGCATCATAACATCGACTGTAAGCCATGATCGTAATCTAAACTGTATCTAGCAAAAGCAAAAGAAGTATAAACTAAGTAAAGAAATTATACCTCAAGAAACCTGTTCCTTCTTCTCCTTATCTCGCTGTCCTCCTCACCTGCACGAACTCCTCGAAATGGTACGGATGTCGTCTCGTTGTCGGCTTGCTCGAATCCAAGATGATCTACCCGAACGTTTGTGCACCAAGTTTATCTTCTAAACCAAAGAAACTAGATCAAGTAGATTGCTAATCTAAATGATCTAGGTTGTGTAGATAGTGTAGATGGATTTAGGAGACTTTCTATTTCTTCTTAGGTAACTCAACACATGTGTATCCTAAGGTTTGAGGAAGAAGAAGTTGTTTTAGAAAAAGTTAATGAAGAGAATGTATGAGAGAGAGTGTAGCTCACTTATGGTTCTAAACTGAACACTTTCTATTTTTCATCTAATAAATTAAATGAATAATAGTCTTTAGGGTTCAATTTACAACCAAATGAGTCATGGCTTCAAAATCCACCATGTGTCACATTTTGCCATGTTCAATATCATGCAATTTCCACCTCATTTCTACCATGTCATAATGCATAAATCATTTAATCCAAAATGTAAAATACATATATGAAACATCATGTTCTAGAGGCATCTTTGAATAAATTACAAAAAACGCCCCCTCGTCCGTACATGCATACCTGCAATCGTATTCCGAAAAATACGAATACCGAAGACGAAGAAAATCCATCAGTACAATACTAGGATCCGGATTAAACCAAAGCCCACTAGTATTGTCCTTCCGACTCATCATGCGTGCACCAGTGTGCGCACGTGATCGAACCCTTTCGAAAAACCATACGATATGTACACGTTTTGCCCGATGCAGTGAAACGCTCTGTGTGGGACTCTAAAGACTCGACTTTACGCTGGCAGTGGGTTTAACCACAGGCCGCAAGCAGTACTAGCTGTACGTAATGGTCCCCAGGTATTGTCGATAAGAAAGCCGATGAGCATAACTCATCCAAACTCCTACTGAGTCTGTATGTGACAATCTTCGTACAGTCCGGTCTGTTCGTCTAAGAGTATCGCTTGTCGGGCCTAGCGGGACGGTAAACGTCAGTCCCCTAACAGTGGTACAAGTCGTGTCGGAGTGTAGCCCAGAACACCCTGAGAAACTACTGGAAATACTACCAGTAAATCTCGCTTTCCTTGGCCAGGGACTTTGTGTAATGGCTCTCCTAAACACATCGCGATATCAACTCCCAATACCAGGAGAGACGAATCATGTTTAACTGTCACTGCCTCCAAGTGCTTCGGGACTGCACCCAACTACTACCTGTTTGCATGACTTAATAGAGCCGTGGTAGGGTAGTAATCTAAGAATTGTGCGAACACACTCGAGGGGAAGTGACAGTGTCAAGTCAACGCACTAAGCTGTACTCATGTCACCTAGGAACTAATAACTGACGATAGGTATAATACCAACCAACAGTTCCCAACGAGTCCTGTCCAGTATACTCGTAACTTAACGAGCACCTGCATACTATCTCCAGTACGACGTACTGATGGCTGTGGGACAGACCATCACCCCTCCTGGGATGAGAAGCGTATACACTAGTCTACTCTGGAGTATCGATGCCCTGTCTCGATAATCCTATGACCAGGGACCAGTATAAGGATGTGCTTGTAGACTACCCAGCCCCCACTAGTTTGACTGCCATCACAACACTGGTAGTCAAGCAAAGATCCTGAGCGCTCTATCAATATGTATTAGCGATATGTTGAAATGAAACACATACATATATTAAGATAGACACAAACCAAATAGCATACTACCATATTGAGCATGAATGTCAATCCGTGTATATATCCCAAGCTTCCAAAATTTAATATACAAACTAGTACTATACAATAATGGCTTCTAGGGCATATCACACTAACAATCTCCCACTTGCACTAAGGCTATGTGTTCGTATATCGCAGACCTATCATCTCGAATAGCCTCTCGAACTGCGCCTGAGGAATGGCCTTTATGAATGGATCTGCAGTGTTATCTTCTGTAGCAACCCTCCGAACCTCGATCTCCTAATGATCCACGATCTCCCTGATCAGGTGATACCGCCTCAAGATGTGTCTGGACTTCTGATAGGACCTAGGTTCCTTTGCTAAAGCTATAGCCCCGTTGTTGTCACAATACAGAGGTATTGGATCAACAATGGACGGAACCATCTGAAGTTCTGTTAAGAGCTTCCTTATCCAGATGGCTTCTTTTGCGGCATCTACTCTGCTTCCATCGTCGAGTCAGCAACTGTTTCCTGTTTGGAACTCTTCTAACACACCGCCCCTCCATTGAGAGTAAAGACATAACCCGACATGGATTTAGAATCATCCTTGTCACTCTGGAAGCTGGAGTCAGCAAAGGCCTCGATCTGGAGATCTTTTCCGCCGTAAACCAAAAACATATCCTTAGTCCTTCTCAGGTACTTCAAAATGTTCTTTACCGCTATCCTGTGCTTCTCCCCAGGGTTTGACTGATACCGGCTTACTACACTCAGTGCATAAGCTACATCTGGTCTGGTACACAACATTGCATACATTATAGAGCCTACCGCATAAGCGTAGGGTATAATAGACATGTGATCCCTTTTTAATCAGTCTTGGGAGACATCTCTTTGGAGAAGGTGATCCCGTGACAAACCGGTAAATTACTGCGCTTGGAATCTTCCATACTGAATTTTTTCAGTATGGTGTCGATGTACCTGGACTGTGAATGTCCTAACTTACTTTTAGATCCATCACGATAAATCCGGATTCCCAGATTGTAAGAGGCATCACTTAGGTCTTTCATGGAGAACCTGTGTGACAAGAACCCTTTGACAAATTATAGCATAGGAATGTCATTTCCTATCAAGAGAATGTCATCCACGTACAAGACGAGCAATACAACAGTTCGTGCTACAATCTTACTATAAATGCAAGGTTCATCTGGATTTTTGATAAAGTCAAATTCTTTCACTGTCTCATCAAAACAGATGTTCCAACTCCGCGATGCCTGCTTTAGTCGATAAATAGACTTAAGCAAGTTGCACACTTTTCCGTTGCTTCCACTCTGAATGAAACCCTCTGGCTGGTCCATATAGACACACTCCGCTAAATTTCCAATTAGAAAAGCAGTTTTTATGTCCATCTGCCAAATCTCATAATCGTGGAAGGCAGCAATGGCTAGAAGGATCCGAATAGATTTGATCATAGCCACTGGAGAAATGGTTTCGTCATAGTCCCAGCAAGTTCTTTGATGAAAACCCTTTGCAACAAGTCTAGCCTTATAAGTTTCAACCTGTCCATCTACACCAATCTTCTTTTTGATGATCCATTTGCAGCCTACGGGTTTTACCCCTTTTGGAGCAATGTCCAAAGTCTATACCTTTTTGGTGTATATGGACTCCATCTCCGTCCGCATTGCATCCAGCCATTTTACCGAATCAGTGCTCTGAATGGCTTGCTGGAAGTTATTAGGCTCATCAACATCAATGATGCAATCCTCTCTATCCCCGTCTATGAGAAAACTGTAGTATCTCTCAGGCGGATGAGACAGCCTACTACTCTTGCGGAGAGGTAAGGGAATGTCCTGTTCTTTTGAAACTTCTGGTTCCACCAAGCTTTCAGTAATAGCTTGTGGTTCTGGAATTTCTTCCAGTTCTATTGCGCTCCAACTAGTTTCCTTTTCTAAGAATTGGTGTTCTAGAAAGTGGGCATGACGGAAAAAAAAACCTTTTGTTCCTCTGCGTGATAGAAAAGATACCTCCTGGTGTTCTTTAGGTATCCCACAAACTTATACAGTACTGAGCGTGTCTCGAGTTTGTCACCATGCTGCTTTTTGACAAAAGACGGACATCCCCATATCTTCAGATATTGAAGATAGGATTTCTTCCCACTCCACATCTGATATGGTGTTGTAGGCACAGTTTTGGTTGGAACCTTGTTTATAAGATATGCAGCTGATTCTAGTGCATAGCCCCAGAATGATCGCGGTAACTCAGTGTTACTCATCATGGAACGTACCATATCCAATAGGGTTCGGTTCCATCTCTCCGATACACCATTGTGTTGTGGAGTGTATGTGGGAGTAAGCTGAGAGAGAATTCTATTCTCTTTTAGGTAAGCCAGGAACTCAGCACTTAAGTATTCACCTCCTCAATAAGATCTAAGTGTTTTGGTACTTCTGCCGGTTTGTTTTTCTACTTCATATTCTTGGAATTTCTCAAAAGCCTCGGATTTATGCTTCATTAAGAAGACTTGTCTATACCTGGAGAAATCATCCGTAAAAGTAATGAAATAGGAAAAACCACTTCTTGCATGTGTAGACATTGGACCACACACGTCGCTATGTACGAGTCCCAAGAGCTCGCTCACTCTTACTCCGTGTCCAGTAAACGGGGTCTTTGTCATCTTTCCTTTGAGACATGATTGACAAGTTGCATAAGAATGTTATTTGAACGGATCCAAATATCTTTCTTTATGTAACTTAGATAACCTTTTCTCATTGATGTGACCCAGTCTATAATGCCATAAGAAAGAATGATTTAATTCTGGAGACATTCTTTTGTGTGTATTCTGGATATTGAAAATCTGCGGTTGGTTTAAAACGTATATACCGTTGCTTAATGTACCCGACCCAATCAAAACATGATTAAGGTGAATGTTTACAACATTGCTTACAAATGCAAAATCATAACCTTTTTAGACATTAAAGGTACAGATATGATATTATAAGTTGAACTGGATACAAAATAATAGTTGTGTAAAACCAAAACATGTCCATCTGTCAATCCTAAGTGATAGTCCCCCACGGACTCAGCATCCATGCTTGCTCCGTTTGCAACTCTGAGGGTCATATCACCCGCCTTTAAAACCGTACGGCTTCTCAGTGCCTGCAAGGAATTACAGATATGAGATCCTGATCCGGTATCCAATACCCATGAAGTAGAGTTGATTGACAGACAGTTTTCAATAACATACACACATGTAGCCGAAGCCACAACTTGCTTCGGGTCATGGTTCTTGGCCTTTCAAGCCCTGCAATCTTTCTTCCAGTGTCCTTTCTTGTGACAATAAAAGCATTCTTCCTTTCCCACAATCTGTCCCGCTATCTTTGCTTTTCCCTTAGCTTCCACCTTACTAACACCGCCCCTTGGTTTGGTGGGGGCCTTCTTCTTCTTTCCTTTGGCTTTTGCCTTGGACCTTGAAGAGGAAGCTCCTCCAACAAACAAAGTGGGTGTTTCCTTGACTTTCTGTAGGGTGCCCTCTGCACTGCTCAATATGTTGAGGAGTTCCGGAAGTTGCATGTTGAAATTCAGGATAAACTGGGCGTAGGTGGAAGGAAAGGACTGGAGAATCAAGTCAGTGCAGAGCTCGTTCTCTAACGTGGTCCTGAGGTCCTCAATGTAGCCAATCATCTTAAGCATTTGTTCCGCTTCAGATGATCCGACGGCCAACCTCGCTGAAAATAGCTTCTTCAAGGTCTCGTATCTTGCAATACGGGATTGCTCTCCATATACTTCCTTAGTATGGAGAAATATGGATTCTAGGTCCATATTCTCGTGCCTCCTTTGATGTTCATTGTCCATAGAGGCAAGCACAAGGCATTTGGCCTTTGCGCAGTCAATCTCTCAGGTCTTACGGATTTCCCTGTCCGCGACACTAGAGTCTGGGCCTGAGACGGCAGGGGCTTTTGTAGTAAGAACATAGCCCAACTTGTCATAAGTGATTGCCGTTTTGATATTCCTGAACCAATCTTTATAGTTTGGCCTTGTCAGTATGTTTTTATCTAATAGTAACTTAAGGCCCGTCATGATGTTTGGTTGCTGCAATTAGGAGAGAGAGAAGAAACACTTTAGCATGATGCTCTTGCAAGTTTAGAGTAGTTTTTAGTTTGTCTAAACAGGATGGCTCCCACTGTTTCTCGAATCCTTCCTCAAACCATAAAAGAAGAATTAGTCAGGATTGATCTTACCGTACAATACTTGCTTAACCGTTCAGCCACGCCGGTGTCGGTACTTCGAGGGAGGTTTTACAACGCTTTCGCGAAGTTCCTTAATTAAATAACCTCTTTTCCCTATGGGCGTAGCCCCGCTAACACCTTTCTAGTCACCTACTTGGTTTATAGCATTGATCGTTAAGTTGAAAAATCTCCCGAGGAGTAGCATATACTCACAGTACGATCGGGATCCAAATATCACCGTGTGATAAAACTGAAGGAATCCTACTAAAATCATCACACTCCAAATGGTATGCAACACTAGTAAGTTTCAGTTTCTTTAGAAACACCCGATGTGGATTTTTGCCCCATGCTCTTATGATCTTGACGAAGGCCAACATATCATAAGTCACATGTCAAGTTCTACTCGTCATTATCAAGGTTAATTTGAAGCCACCCGTACATACCCTTGACGAAGGCCAAAATGGCAGTACGACTGTCCCAAACCAACGCATCTATATATGCAACAGATAAATATTTAGCAGCTGCCAATCACTATGCCTTGGCAAAGGTCAAAATACATAGGTTGAATACTACTGAATATTTAACTGAAATGACGGAGGGCTACGAATGGTTTTGGCGAAACCGTGAACGTAGTGAACTGGATATAATCGAAGGAACCTGATAGTTTTTAAAAGGAGTGGTTTAAGCTCCGCATTTTAAAAGTTTTGCTGTTTTGGAAAAAACCGAGTGTTTTGAAATTGTTCCAACAATTCAACTTTGGTTTGTTTTCTTTGCATTTATATAATGCGTCCCATCATATACTCCTATCATTACAGAGAGAATTGAAAAAAAAAATCACATCCTCTTATGCCATCCGCATTCGCCATGAGGCCCCGTCATCACCCGTTAGGTTACTTAACTAACGACAGAGGGGGGGTTAGCTAGCGCGGATGTAAAACATAAATGACGCCTACTATATACCATATATAGATACTTTACAATCATCTCATGCAATAATAAACATTCCAGTCACAGATAAACATTTCAGATATTCTAGGAATGCCATGTTTTGTTTAAGCCTACAACGGAAAAACGGATCCCACGGTCACGATGAATAGCCAAACCCACCCCAGACCCTTACGGGTACGGCAAACTACCCGCCAAATTCCAGAACTGAAGCAGCCTCCCTCAACAAAGTGAGTAGGCCACTCGGCACTTCAAAGAATCCGGTAGTTTGTGTACCCCACCTTAGGTCTTTCCTAGGAGCAGAAGACAGTAAAAAGAAAATAATACAACGGTGGCTACAAGCTCAACCCGGATGTACCCCGCAAAATAATATTACATCAATTTTACAATTTACATGAATGAAAGATAAACAACGCTCATCTCACATCCCCGGCTATTCATCATCGACAATCAGAAAATGTTTATATACACAAACCAACAGATATGTGCAACCTCGACTAACCGACGTAGAGCAATTAGTCGACGTTTAAAACACATATAACAATACAGAAGAACCAATTAACTAAGTACAATAAGAATTCGATCGAAACATATTTTCCGTATCTATCCCAAATGCAAACCAGCACACAGAAACATACTGGGTAGAAACAAAATATTCCAGAAATCATAATACCAAAAATAAGATATAACAGAATAAATCCGAGTTGAATCAGCCACGACTTGGCTGCAGTTCCGCCGCAGAAAGACGATTCTGCCGCGGATCCGCGGCTATCTTGGCGATTCAGAAGCTCGAATTTCTTGTGTCATCTTAGAAAACCCTGCATGTATTTTTCATGATACTGAAATGATTTTACAGACAGTTTTGAAACACGACAGAAACTGGGGTTTTCGGTATTTAGTTTTCCGGTTTTTCCGACGATCGAAATTCTACTACTTGCTAATCTGCTAGATTAGGTTTAGTTGGCTCTGATACCACTGTAAGTCGATGTTATGCACTCCACGGAATCGCGGGGAGGCGGAACATGTAAAAAACGATAATTTTAGCATCATAACATCGACTGTAAGCCATGATCGTAATCTAAACCGTATCTAGCAAAAGCAAAAGAAGTATAAACTAAGTACAAAAATTATACCTCAAGAAACCTAGTCCTTCTTCTCCTTATCTCACAGTCTTCCTCACCTGCATGAACTCCTCGAAGTGGTATGGATGTCATCTCCTCGTCGGCTTGCTCGAATCCTAGATGATCCACCCGAACGTTTGTGCACCAAGCTTATCTTCTAAACCAAAAAAACTAGATCAAGTAGATTGCCAATCTAAATGATCTAGGTTGTGTAGATGGTGTAGATGGATTTAGGAATCTTTCTATTTCTTCTTAGGTAACTCAACACATGAGTATCCTAAGGTTGAGGAAGAAGAAGATGTTTTAGAAAAAGCTAGTGAAGAGAATGTATGAGACAGAGTGTAGCTCACTTATGGTTCTAAACTGAACACTTTCTAATTTTCATCTATTAAATTAAATGAATAATACTTATTAGGGTTCAATTTACAACCAAATGAGTTATGGCTTCAAAATCCACCATGTGTCAGATTTAGCCAAGCTCAATATCATTCAATTTCCACCTCATTTCTACCATGTCATAATGCATAAATCATTTAATCCAAAACGAAAAATACATATATGAAACATCATCTTCTAGAAGCATCTTTGAATAAATTACAAAAAAGCCCCTCGTCCGTACATACGTACCTGCATTCGTATTTCGAAAAATACGAATACTGAAGACGAAGAAAATCCATCAGTACAATACTAGGATCCGGCTTAAACCAAAGCCCACTAGTATTGTCCGTCCGACTCAGCATGCGTGCGCGAGTGTACGCACGTGAACGAATCCTTTCGAAAAACCATACAATATCTACACATTTTGCCCGATGCAGGGAAACACTCTGTGTGTGACTCTAAAGACTCGACTCTACGCTGGCAGTGGGTTTAACTACAGGCCGCAAGTGGTACTAGCTGTACGTAACGGTCCTCAGGTATTGTCGATAAGAAAGCCGATAAGCATAACTCATCCGAACTCATACTGAGTCTGTATGTGACAATCTTCGTACAGTCCGGTCTGTTCGTCTAAGAGTATCGCATGTCGGGCCTAGGGGGCGGTAAACGTCAGTCCCCTAATAGCTGTACAAGTTGTTTCGGAGTGTAGCCCAGAACACCCTGAGAAACTACTGGAAATACTACGAGTAAATCACGCTTGCCCTGGCCAGGGACTTTGTGTAATGGCTCTCCTAGACACAGCGCGATATCAACTCCCAATACCGGGA
The DNA here is from genome assembly GCA_030015575.1 of Agapanthus africanus. Taxonomy (NCBI): domain Eukaryota; kingdom Viridiplantae; phylum Streptophyta; class Magnoliopsida; order Asparagales; family Amaryllidaceae; genus Agapanthus; species Agapanthus africanus. The sequence goes on from CM057337.1 coordinate 343,279,607, forward strand.
GAGACGAATCCTGTCTAACCGTCACTGTCTCCAAGTGCTTCGGGACTGCACCCAACTACTACCTGTTTGCACGACTCAATAGAGCCATGGTAGGGTAGTAATCTAAGAACAGTGGGAACACAATCGAGGCGAAGTGACAGTGTCATGTCAACGGACTAAGCTGTACCCATGTCACCTGGGAACTGATATCTGACGATAGGTATAATACTAACCAACAGTTCCCAGCGAGTCCTATCCAGTATACTTGTGACCTAATGAGCACCTGCATACTATCTCCAGTACGACGTACTGATGGCTGTAGGACAGACCATCTCCCCTCCTGGGATGAGAAGCGTATACACTAGTCTACTCTGGAGTATCGATGCCCTGTCTCGATAATCCTATGACCAGGGACCAGTATAAGGATGTGCTTGTAGACTACCCAGCCCCCAATAGTGTGACTGTCATCACAACGCTGGTAGTCAAGCAAAGATCCTAAGGGCTCTATCAATATGTATTAGCGATATGTTAAAAAAACACATACACAAATTAAGATAGACACAAACCAAGTAGCATACTACCATATTGAGCAAGAATGTCAATATGTGTATATATCCCAAGCTTCCAAAATGTAATATACAAACTAGTACTATATTGTTGGATATAATGCCCTCAAAGTCAATTATTGGATCACTGGCACGTGATTGCAATGAGTGAGGGAGGACCTATGCCGGTAGGACAGTCTTACTCAAGATGATAGTATGCTATCTGGTTTGTCTTTATCATCGTGTACAGAATTAGGTGACCTTAGAGGTCACTATTACACGTTGATAGAGCCCTTATGATTCTTGTTTGACGACCAGCAGTATGATGGCGATCATATACGTGGGAGTTGGGGTCTATAAGCACATCCTTAAAGTGGTCCCTAGTCGTGCGAGTTTCGAGACTGGGCATCGATACTCCGTTAGTAGACTGGTGTATACAGTCGAAACTCCGACGAGGGACGGTGGCCGTTCTAACAAGCCAATGGTGTCAGTTGGTTCACCTAAGATGTATACAGGTGCTCATTGGGTTATGAGTACACCGGACAGGACTCGCCGGGAACATGCTAGTTGGTATTATACCTGACGTGAGATAGCAGTTCCCTGGTGACATGTGTACAAGTTAGTTCATCGACTTGAGATCGTCACTTGTCTCGTGTGAGTTCCCACTGTGCTTTGATTACTACCCTACCACGGCTCAAAGGAGTCGTGTAAACAGGTTTTAGTTGGGTACAGTCCCGAGCCACATGGAGGCAGTGAGCGGATCGGCAGGGGTTCTTCTCTCCCGGTATTGGGGGTGAGGTCGCGCTGTGTGTAGGAGAGCCATTACACGGAGTCCTTGGCCAATGCAGGAGATTTACTGGTAGGTATTCCAGTAGTATCTCAGGGTGTTCTGGGCTACACTCCGACACGACTTGTACCGCTTTTAGGGGTCTGACTTTTACCAACCCCCTAGGCCCGCCATGCGATGCTCATAGACGACCGGACTGGATTGTACGGATATTGTCACTGATAGGCTGAGGAGGGTGTCAGGATGAGTTCGCTCATCGACCTCCCTTTTGGTCAATACCTGATAGCTCGTTACGTATGGCTAATACCTCTGACGTGCTAGTGGTTAAATCCACAGCCAAAGTATTGACGAGTCTTTAGAGTCTCCAACAGACAATTTCTCAAGTTTCGGGCGAAACGTTGTAGAGGCCGTATGATATATGGCAGGGTTCGATCTTATACGTGCGGTATTGCACGGATCATGATCGGACGGATCATACTAGTGGGCTTTGGTTTAAGCCGGATCCTAGTATTAGATTTGTTGGATTATTTTAGTCTCATCGCATTCGCATTCAGTCGGAATGCGGGTGCAGGTATGTATATACAGGTGAGGGGTATTCTTGTGATCCGTCACGAGTTTACTTTAGATGTTGTCGTATCTTTTTATTGTTGTAAACATTTGGATTAATGTTTACAAATGGAAATTGTGAGCTTATTTCATCATTTTGTGCATTAAATGATACATGTACTTCATAGATGACTCATGGTATCATTTCTTGTGCAAATGTCACCTTATGTGATTGATTAGTGAGATGAAATGAGAGGAAGAGAGAGAAGGGCATCCATATGAAAAGTTTTGGTCTTGTATTTTTGATTCTCACTCTCATTTTTGATAGCACAAAAAAAGAAAGAATATGGCTTCTTCTTCTTCTTCGTCCTCTAGCTCATTATCTCCATCAATGGCAACACCTCTAACCTCCATCCAAATCCATGGATGCAAGAGACAAAGTGATCATAAACATTCTCTATATCACCTTGGACACGTCGGCTAGCACACTTCATGCCCGAGTTGCTTCGGATGAAGCGGGAGCCCGTAAAAAGAATCGTTGATGTGGTGCCCTTTCCGACGAGGAGATCGAGACCGGAGATACCGCGAGGTGCTTGGGATGGTGGCCGAAGATCGAAGGACACGGATCGATCGGTATAGCTTTCCAACCCTTTCTCTAGTTGCTATTTATAGGTTAATGGTTCGATCCGGAATTTAAGCATACGATAGCGCCGGTTTCTAGTTTGAAAAAGTTTTTGTTTTCCGCATTTTGGCCTCGGATAGACGGTCGGAGCGCTACCGTAGACTTACATGGTATCAGAGCCACGCCATTAACCTTTACCAGCTTGCTCTAACGTGTTTAGAACTTCGATCGAACGAAAATTCCAAAACCGCGATTTCAAGTCATGCAGTTTCTGTCGATTTTCTTTTGTTGTCAAAAAATTATTTGTTATGTTGCAGAAATACGTGCAGGCATTTATAAGACTACTGCAGAAATTTGGTTGCATGAAGACACTGTTCAGCCGCGGAACCGCGGCATTACCCCTCTTTTAGCCGCGGTTCCGTCGCTACTTTGTGCCTTCAATGCACCATTTTTCCTACAGTGGTCTCTGTGTTGGAATTGGGATTTTTGGTATTATTTGTTTGGGCCCAGATTATTTTCAGTGTAGCAGTTGTGCTTGGGGCCCACTTCGGGAAATTTTGTCGATCGAAAATTTTAAACATGTTAGTTCACAGTATTTACATTATATCTGCAACCGTCAATGTCATTTGATCGGTAAATCCTACCTAATTGCTATAGTTCTTTTAGAAGGATTTGCAAACATGACATTCACGTTGATGTTCTGTGTTGTGCTGTGATGTTGCGGATTTGTCGTGGTGGATAGCCTGAATACAATGTTAGTACAGTTTTGTTGTATTTGTACATTTGATATTGCGGGGCGAGCGTCCGACATGTGGACTACCGTTACTGCCTTTTTGTATATTATTCTTTTGGGGCACGACCGGGCTGAGGTCGATGTACCCGTTGTATATTTTACTTTCTTTACTTGGATTACCCCGCGGAGGGGTGCACGGGTAGCCGGGTTCTAGAGGGCAACGGGCCCGCATCTCATGGTTTTAAAACGGAGGGAGCTTCACTCTAGAATTGGCGGGCTATTCGCCGCACTCGTAGGGGGTACAGGTTGATCCAAGGAAGGATGCTCAAGTTACCGGATTCCGTGAAGTGCTGGGTGGTCCATTCACGTTGTTGAAGGGGGCTGCCTCGCTTCAGGTTTTGGTGGGTAACTTGCCGCTCCCGTAGGGGTCTAGGATTTCATTGCTCAGGTTATCCACACAACCAGGAGAACGTCGGGTTTCAGTAGCGGCTCTATGAAACTCGGGGATCCCAGATTATCTGTATTGTTCTGTGATGCTTATTACTCTCTGCAATGTTGCATTTTATTACGCCATCAGCGAATATTATATATTGATATATATATTACTAGATGTTGTATATGTTTTATACCCGTGCTAGTCCACTCCCCGCTCTGTCGTTAGTTAAGTAATCTAACGGGTGATGACGGGACCCGGTGGCGAATGCGGATGACATATACGTACATCATTATTTTCGTTCTTTATTGGTGTCATTAATTGATGGGACTGCATTGATTCGGATCAATGCAAGCTAAACAAACCTATTCTGATGTTGTTGGAACATTTTTCAAAAAAGCTGTTATTGCAAGGACGTTCTTTTTTGTTTTGCACAGTGGTATTCGGTTATGAATATCCAGCACCTCAGTCGACGAGGCAAGGGCCGAGATCCCTTCACCGGGAGTGACCCCTTGGACAGAAGTTTGCGTCAGGGTAATAACTTCACTATAGCCGATTACTTTTTGGTTTGCATCGTGGTATTCAGTTGGAATATCCCGCACCTCATTCTACGGGGAAAGAGCCGAGATCCCTTCACCGGGAGTGACCTCTTTAGCAATGGTTTTCGCCACTATATTTTTATAAAAAGCATCTGGTTCCTTCAACGATATCAAATTCAATACGTTAAAGCTTTTTCGCCAAAAACCATTCATAGCCCTCCGTCATTTCAGACGGGTAGCACTTAGTATTCATGCTATGTTTGTTGACCTTCGTCAAGGCATAGTGAATGGCAGCTGCTTGTTACTTTTCTGCTGCATAGATAGATGCGTTGGTTTGGGACAGTCGTACAGCCTTGTTGACCTTCGTCAAGGGCTTGTACGGGTGGGTTCAAATTAACCTGGAAAATACGGGTAGAACTTGACATGTGACTTATGATTTGTTGACCTTCATCAAGGTCATAAGAGCATGGGTAAAAATCACATCGGGAGTTTCTAAAGAAACTGAAACTTGCCAGGCATGCGCATACCTTCTGGAGTGTGATAGCGTGAGTGGATTCCATTACGTTATCATGCGATGATAGTTGGATCCCGATTCCTACTGATGAGTTGGTTTACTCCTCGGGTGATCCCGACTAATTCTTCTTTCAAGTTTGGAGGAGAATTTGAGGTTACATTGGGAGGTTTCCTGATTAGATAAAGTGATAACCATTCTGATCTAGGTTAGAGTGCACGCTGAGTGTTTCTTTTCTCTCTCTCTTTGGCAGCGACCATGGCCCGACCCTTGACTACGACTCAGTGACCAAGTTAACCGAACCTTCTTAAAACACTGGCTTTTGGATTGTCAGAGTTGCAAACCTCATTGCCACTCCTACTCTTACCCTTTTCTCCAGAACACCCCGTATTATTACGAACATCCACTTCCATTGGATAAAACCATCGTATGGTTATATACGAACTCGAAGGAACTTGTTCCAGATTCGAAGATGGTTTCTGGTTCTGGAGAAAATTAATAGGACTATTCAGTTGTCTTTTCCTTTTACTTTCTCTCAGGTTGCGAGTGCTCCTTGGATTAGGACGGTACACCTATTACGCTAATTGGATAGTCTTCTTCCAAACCATAGGCAGGTGCCGAACGGTAGGGAATGAAGAAAACCATTTAGCCTAAAAGGTGTACAGAAGGTATTAAGTAAAGACAAATAAAGGGATTAGTAAGAGTGTAAAGTAAATTGCGACTGCTATTCACGACCAAACCAAGTATTTCATAGCCACTCCTACTTCACCTTTGTATTTCTCCAGGACACTCCGTATCACTACGAAGATCCACGGTTATTTGAATACTCCATCGTATGGTTATATACGAACTCGAAGGAACTTGTTCCAGTTCGGGGATGGATTCTGGTTCAGGAGAAATATGAATAAGATTTATTCGGTTGTCTTTTATCTTCACCTTCTCTCAGGTTACGAGTACTCCTAAGATTAGGAGAGTACACCCATTATGCTTATTGGATAGTCTTCTTCCAAACCATAGGCTGGTGCCGAACGGTAGGGATGGAAGAAAACCATTTAGCCTAAGAGGGTGTACAGAAGGTAATGACCAAAGACATATAAAGAGATTTGGAGAGATGGCAAAGAAATATACGGTTATAGTTGTGAGTCTGATTATGGAAAAGGTATTACTAGGAATACCCGGATACCCCTTCGAAACATTTACATATTTCAGTTTCACTATGCATTGTTAAAAGAAAACTGATTTCCCAATTAGTCCCTACTCCAGGGTATGTATTTACCAGGTTTGATTCTCAAATCTGTATGATTTTACAGATGATGAGTGGGAGTAAGTTATTGGAAATTGGGTGATCATCCTCATTATATCGGGATTCGTTGTAATTGGTGATATTTGGGGAAATCGCCTGTGCTGTTGCGATGTAATTCCTTTTACTTTCTCTCAGGTTGCGAGTGTACCTTTTACTTTCTCTCAGGTTGCGAGTGCTCCTTGGATTAGGACGGTACATCTATTACGCTAATTGGATAGTCTTCTTCCAAACCATAGGCAGGTGCCGAACGGTAGGGAATGAAGAAAACCATTTAGCCTAAAAGGTGTACAGAAGGTATTAAGTAAAGACAAATAAAGGGATTAGTAAGAGTGTAAAGTAAATTGCTACTGCTATTCACGACCAAACCAAGTATTTCATAGCCACTCCTACTTCACCTTTGTATTTCTCCAGGACACACCGTATCACTACGAAGATCCACGGTTATTTGGATACTCCATCGTATGGTTATATACGAACTCGAAGGAACTTGTTCCAGTTCGGGGATGGATTCTGGTTCAGGAGAAATATGAATAAGATTTATTCGGTTGTCTTTTATCTTCACCTTCTCTCAGGTTACGAGTACTCCTAAGATTAGGAGAGTACACCCATTATGCTTATTGGATAGTCTTCTTCCAAACCATAGGCTGGTGCCGAACGGTAGGGATGGAAGAAAACCATTTAGCCTAAGAGGGTGTACAGAAGGTAATGACCAAAGACATATAAAGAGATTTGGAGAGATGGCAAAGAAATATACGGTTATAGTTGTGAGTCTGATTATGGAAAAGGTATTACTAGGAATACCCGGATACCCCTTCGAAACATTTACATATTTCAGTTTCACTATGTATTGTTAAAAGAAAACTGATTTCCTAATTAGTCCTTACTCCAGGGTATGTATTTACCAGGTTTGATTCTCAAATCTGTATGATTTTACAGATGATGAGTGGGAGTAAGTTGTTGGGAATTGGGTGATCATCCTCATTATATTGGGATTCGTTGTAATTGGTGATATTTGGGGAAATCGCCTGTGCTGTTTGCCGGACGGCAAATATTTTGTTTTGAATATCCGTTGTTATGTACCAATTTCAAATTGATATATCTGTACGTTTATTTTTATAAAGTGAGATATAACCTTTTGAAATTATGTCCATGACATTTAACTATATCAGTGGATGGTTAGGTAAGGAGCATTAAACAGCGGTGTAATTCTTCTTAACTATAGGTACAGTTTTCAACCTACGACACACAGGGAATGAGTTATTAGACTCAGGGGACTTATACAGAGTATTGTATGTTGTCCAGTGTCCATTAGGACAGAAGGGTTGGTACTCGTACTATATTCTGTTTACTTGTGAGTTCTCTAGTTCTTAGACATGTGTTTCATAGAAATGCAAGGTCTAAGTTTTGAGAAGTTATAGGTATAAGAATAAAGTAGAGAACCAGATGGTGCAAGTATCAGGATTCTTCAAGGTGATCGAAGATGTAGATACTTGTGTATGGTATTCAGTTGATTGTAATGATTAAGAGAACTTGCTTCTCTTTCAGGTTACTCATAATTGGAAGCATTCCTAAGTTGAGTAATACTGATCGGCCTCTCTCCATTTAGTTGACATGCACTGGAGACAGTTGCATGATTTGAATCTGGTTCAAATTAAATCAGTGCCTCTGTTTCCATATTGGATATAGAATAGTTCATATCTTAACAATGTTAAGGTACGGGGAGTTGTCCGGCTATGCTTAAAACCAGACTCCGGATAACTCAAGGCACGTTTCTGTAATGGCTGTTTGTGGGTTGACCCGGGCTATGACGAGGGTTGACTTTCTACCATCAGGAAGATCAATAGTGATATTGTTCTTGACTCGCCACAGTTTTAGTAAAATGGATTTTTTTTAAGAAAACAGTAGTGGGAGTATGGTAGAACTGGAAGCGATTCCAGAACCGCGAACGATTACTGAAAATTTGATAAGAACATAAAGATTCAATCTGGGTTGACATTCCATTGGCCACTCCGTAGATATGGTCGGTAACCTCAGGCACCCGAGAGATACTCCGGTAGCCTCAAGGACGGTGACAGGAAGGTTCTTGTTTACCCAAACTTGACACTACTGTTGTTCCAGGCTATAAGACCCGGCGGGAGGATGAGTATAGCGTCGTTCTGAACTGGCTTTAGAAGTGTACGTGTATATGACTCTGCCAGAGGGTTGTCGCAGTCAGTGGGAGTAGCGGAAGCATTGGTGGACAAGTAGCTTATGTCTATTTATGGACTAAAGCAGATATAACGGAGATAGATCATCTATTTCTGATGTGACAGTCATAGGTTTGGCTTCATCAGAATAGCGGATGGATCTGTTATAAAGGTAGTAGGGTGTGATGTCCTGGTATTTGGATGACATACACAGAGTAGGAAGTGAAATTCCTATACTACGATCGGTTATACTTTGGTTGTCACATAGTGGTTTCTCCACAGAGGAATTGGATATTATATCAGATATTCTGGTTACTAGATATTTGGTTTTAGATCTAGATTTGGGTAGTTTCCCAATCTGGGTACTTAGACAGCATTCTAAAGGTGTTTTAGAATGGACGACTCCTGGCACGGTAGTGTACCTGCAGGTAATGGAGTCACCCTCTCTAAAGGTGTCTTACAGACTAAAGGGGAGAGGGATGTGCATGATTGGCAGATCACTTGCTTAGGCAATTGAGTCAATCATGAGATGTCAAGTACCACACCAAATGTTGTTTTTGCACTAGATGAAATAAGTTTATATTAATCCTATCCTGGAGAAACGATCGGAAGCAGTTTTAGAACATAAACGGATGTTCTAGGGATATGATAACGGCAGCCTCTTTCGCGAGACGGTTATCATTCCAGGCTTCCAAGGTGACCTGGATGACAGAGTGACTGTTAGAGTTATATTTTTCCCTCTGACAAGGGGCAGTATTTTGGACAGATGGTCCAAGCGGATACTGAGGGAGGCATGACGCAGGATACTGATTAAGTTCAGTTGACGATACAGTCTAAGAAGTTTGGATTTGAAGTTCATTTATGAACTAGGTCCCATTAGATATCCAAACATATTCTAAGACAGGTATTGCTCATTTTGGGAGATGACTTTCTCCGCGAACTTGAGATAAAGAGAGACATAGAAAGAAACATCAGGGCGGATCCACTCACTGAGGCTATTCATCGAACGCAATAGTTTCGCAAACGGGCTTTGTGAGACTGATTAGTAGAGGAGTTGGGTGTTCGGTATCACACGGGCTGTGAGTATGCGACATCGCAATAATTAGCCTTAAGTGCAAGTGGGAGATTGTTGGATATAGTGCTCTCAAAGTCAATTATTGGATCACAGGCACGTGATTGCAATGATTGAGGGAGGACCTATGCCGGTAGGACAGTCTTACTCAAGATGATAGTATGCTATCTGGTTTATCTTTATCATCGTGTACAGCTTTAGGTGACCTTAGAGGTCACTATTACACGTTGATAGAGCCCTTAGGATTCTTGCTTGACGACCAGCAGTATGATGGCGATCAGATACGTGGGAGCTAGGGTCTATAAGCACATCCTTAAAGTGGTCCCTAGTCGTGGGAGTTTCGAGACTGGGCATCGATACTCTGTTATTAGACTAGTGTATACAGTCGAGACCCCAATGAGGGGCGGTGGCCGGTCTCACAAGCCATTGGTGTCAGTTGGTTCACCTAAGATATATATAGGTGCTCATTGGGTTATGAGTACACCGGACAGGACTCGCCGGGAACATGCTAGTTGGTATTATACCTGACGTCAGATAGTAGTTCCCTGGTGACATGTGTACAGGTTAGTTCATCGACCTGAGATCGTCATTTGTCTCGTGTGAGTTCCCATTTTGCTTTGATTACTACCCTACCACGGCTCAAAGGAGTCGTGCAAACAGGTTTTAGTTGGGTACAGTCCCGAGCTACATGGAGGCAGTGAGCGGATCGGCAGGGGTCGTCTCTTCCGGTATTGGGGGTGAGGTCGCGCTGTGTCTAGGAGAGCTATTACACGAAGTCCTTGGCCAAGTCAAGAAATTTACTGGTTGGTATTCCAGTAGTATCTCAAGGTGTTCTGGGCTACACTCCGACACGATATGTACCGCTTTTGGGGGTCGGAATTTTACCAACCCCCTAGGCCCGCCATGCGATACTCATAGACGAAGGGACTAGACTGTACGGATATTGTCACTGACAGGCTCAGTAGGGTGTCAGGATAAGTTCGCTCATCGACCTCCCTTTTGGTCAATACCTGGTAGCTCGTTACGTACGGTTAATACCTCTGACGTGCTAGTGGTTAAATCCACAGCCAAAGTATTGACGAGTCTTTAGAGTCCCCCACAGACAGTTTCTCAAGTTTCGGGCGAAACGTTGTAGAGGCCGTATGATATATGGCAGGGTTCGATCTTATACATGCGGTATTGCACGGATCATGATCGGACGGATCATATTAGTGGGCTTTGGTTTAAGCCGGATCCTTGTATTAGATTTGTTGGATTACTTTAGTCTCATCGCATTTGCATTCAGTCGGAATGCGGGTGCAGGTATGTATATACAGGTGAGGGGTATCCTTATGATCCATCACGAGTTTACTTTAGATGTTATCGTATCTCTTTATTGTTGTAAACATTTGGATAAATGTTTGCAAATGGAAATTGTGAGCTTATTTCATCATTTTGAGCATTAAATGATACATGTACTGTAGGGTTCCTAGGCACTCTCAAGAGGTCTCACAAGGCATCAACCATGCCAATTTCAAATTTTACCGGTGCCGAGAAACCCTAAAACGGATCGTTAACTAGAATTTTAGGCGAAAAGTTAAGCTAGTTAACATCTTAACTAAAAGTGAGAAGCTACAACCTTTGTAGATCCGGTTCTCCACTTCCTTAGCTCCACGTAAACGTCCTCTCGCTGTCCTAGTTGGATCTCGGACTCTAGCATCGGCTTCATCGGAGAAATGAGCGGACAAGTCGTCGGCCACGATGCCGAAGATGATCTACGTCGAGGTTACACAAGATCAAGCTCCAACTTCACCAAGTTGTGAAACTTGTGAAGAAAACACCCTATACTACTTGGCAAGAGGTAGAGGGTGAAGAAATAGGAGGTGGGTTCACTTTAGAATTGGATTTCTCACACTTTTGCTCAAGATGCCATTGATGAAAGCAAGCTTTTTCTTGAAGAAGAAGATGAAGAAGAAGATAGAATATGATAAGTGTTCCTTTTAAAATGCAAAAGAAATGAATACTTATCATAATATGAACCATGGTTAGGTGTAGAGAATTGACTAAGGTTAGATGAATGGTTAGGGTTAAGCATGAAGACAAAATGGTCACTTTGGTCAAAGCTTCATGAAGCTTCAACAAGCTTCAAGAATGATAGCAACCATTTTGTTTTCTTTTGCAATTTCTTTTTAATCCATATTAAAAAGATAAATGAATAAATAAATAAAAATCCTAACCATTTACTTAACCACGGTTTAATTCTTTACACTTAACCAAATGAGCAAGTATCATCAAACATGATACAAACATGTGCACAAAAGTATATCACATATACAACTTGCACATCAAGTGAGAAAATCCATTTAAAGTGAACCAATACTAGTTAATGCAAAGTAATATATCAAATATATAATTATACATGAAATCATTAAATCAACACTTGATTTAACGATCCGGTCATATCGCATACAACCGACTAGTATCCTATGTATCGGCTTATCGAATCAATCCTTGATTCGATATTTAGGTTATATCGCATATAACCAATCGATACATTCATCGCGAGAATGAAATACGGTATCACATACACGCATTATTCTCGGTCCTGCACATATCTCATATGCGCTCCTATTTCGTTTCGCTTGAGCCAGGAAACCTCTGTGTAGGACTCTAAAAACTCGTCAATACGCCGGCAGCAGATGATGATCATATCAAGCACCCACAAGCCGCAAGCGGTCTGCTAAACGTAACGGCCATCCGGGCATTGAGCGATCAGAAGATCGACGAGCTAGTCCGCACACACTCCTGTGAATCCAACCAGTAACACTTACCGTACAGTCCGGTCTGTTCGTCTGATATGTCGCATAGCAAGTCTAGGGGTGGTAAACGTCAGACCCCAATAACCGATAAGTCGTGCCGATGTGAGGCTCATAACGGGTCGAGAAACTACTGGTAACACTTACCAGCAGATCTCTGATTAGCCCTGGCCAGGGACTTCCCTGTTACGGCCAATCGAGCACAGCGCAACATCAACCCCCAATACCGGGAGAGATGAAACCCCTCCTATCGCTCATTGCCTCCATATGACTCGGGACTGTACCCAAAGACCACCGTTTTGCACGCCCTCATGGACGTGGTAAGGTGGAGATCAAAGCACAGTGGGAATCACACAAGACTCTATGACGATCTCGGGTCTACAGACTAACCTGTACAAGTGTCACCTGAGAGCTGCCATCTGACGTGAGGTATAATACCATCTGGGAGTTCTCGGCGAGTCCGTCCAGTGTACCCAGTCTCCACTGAGCAGCCGTATACCATCTCTGATGTCAAACACCAATGGATATGGGATCATCCATCGCCCATCTCATTGGTCGAGAAGCGTATACGCTAGTCTACACTGGTATATCGATGCCCCGTCTCGATACACCCATGACTAGGGACCTTGAAGGATGTACCTATGGACTACCATGTCCCCACTAGTATGATCTGCATCATAGTCCAGGTAGTCAAGTACACATCCTAAGGGCTTTACCAACATGTAACTATAAGACAGTTTAAAGAGACAAGTGTACATGTTAAGATAAAGAGCAACCAGATAGCATACTATCATATCGAGCAAGAAATTCATCTATATATATGTCCAAGCATCCAATATAATATACATCATCTGTACAATACTGGCCTCTAGGGCATACATACAATTAACAATCTCCCACTTGCACTAGGGCCAGCTGCTGTAGTATCGCATACCGAGCATCACGAAGAGTCTCTCAAACTGTATCTGGGGAATGGCCTTCGTGAGTGGATCCGCCGTGTTGTTCTTCGTGTCAACCCTCCTGACCTCGATCTCCCGGCGATCAACTATCTCCCGGATCAGGTGATATCGCCTCAGAATATGCCTGGATCGCTGATGGGACCTGGGTTCCTCGGCTAAAGCCACCGCTCCATTGTTATCACAATACAAAGGTATTGGATGCTCAATGGATGGAACCACACCAAGTACAGTAATGAACTTCTTGATCCAGACAGCCTCTTTGGCAGCATCGTTGGCAGCGATGTATTCAGCCTCCATTGTCGAGTCTGCCACGGTTTCCTGCTTGGAACTCTTCCAGCTAACCGCCCCTCCGTAAAGGGTAAAGACAAATCCCGACTGCGACTTAGAGTCGTCCTTATCACTTTGGAAGCTCGAATCGGTAAAGGACTCCACATGGAGTTCTCCGTTACCATACACCAAGAGCATCTCTTTAGTCCTTCGTAAGTACTTGAGAATGCTCTTCACAGCTTTCCAGTGACTCTCTCCAGGATCAGCTTGATACCTGCTCACTACACTTAGTGAGTATGCAACATCGGGTCTAGTACATAGCATCGCGTACATGATAGAGCCTACAGCCGAAGCATAGGGTATCCCTTGCATGCGAGCTCTCTCCAAATCAGTCTTGGGAGACATCTCTTTGGAGAGAGTGACTCCAGAGATCGTGGGAAAGTTCCCACGCTTGGATTCTTCCATACTAAACCTCTTTAGTATGGTGTCAATGTACTTGGATTGGGACAATCCCAATATCCGTTCGGATCTATCTCTATAGATCCTGATTCCCAATATGCAGGAGGCATCACCAAGATCTTTCATTGAGAATCTTTGTGATAAGAAGAGTTTGACCGATTGCAGCATAGGAATATCATTTCTTATCAAGAGTATGTCGTCCACGTACAATACGAGGAAGACCACCTTACTCTCTGCTACCTTCTTGTAGATACAAGGTTCATCTGGGTTTTTGACGAAATCAAACTCTTTGATAACGACGTCAAAGCAGATGTTCCAACTCCGCGATGCTTGCTTTAATCCATAAATGGATTTAAGCAGCTTGCACACCTTCCCGCTGCTCCCACTGTCTACGAAGCCCTCTGGCTGAGTCATGTACATGCACTCTTCTAAATCACCATTTAGAAAGGCGGTCTTAACATCCATTTGCCAGATTTCGTAGTCATGATATGCAGCGATGGCAAGCATGATCCGGATGGATTTAAGCATAGCCACTGGAGAAAAGGTTTCGTCATAGTCCACACCTGGTCTTTGACAAAAACCCTTTGCAACAAGTCTAGCTTTGAAAGTCTCCACTTTCCCATCTACACCAAGTTTTTTCTTGAAGATCCATTTGCTCCCAATGGGTTTTACCCCTTCAGGAGCAACTTCCAAAGTCCATACTTTGTTGGTGTACATGGATTCCATCTCGGACCGCATAGCATCTAGCCATTTCACTGAGTCCCTACTCGTGATGGCATGCTCGAAACTAGATGGGTCATCATCCTCCATGATGCAATCTTCGTTTCCACCGTCAATGAGAAAACCGTAGTATCTCTCAGGTGGACGAGAAACCCTGCTAGATCGGCGGAGAGGCTGGGGTTCGTCGGGTACTACTGAATCCTCTGGTTCTACTAAATCTTCAGTTATAGTTTGTGTTGCTGGAACCTCTTCCAGTTCTACCTCAATGCCACTAATCTGTTTCATAAGAAAACCTTTTTCTAAGAAAGTGGCATGTCGAGAAACAAACACCTTTTGTTCCTCGGGGTGGTAGAAGATATACCCTTGTGAATTTTTGGGATATCCTACAAACTTACATAAGACTGATCTTGCCTCGAGTTTGTCCGGATTTTGTCTTTTGACATAGGCTGGACAACCCCATATCTTAACATACTTAAGAGATGGTCTCTTCCCTTTCCATATCTCATATGGAGTGGTAGGCACTGATTTGGTAGGAACCATATTCAATAGGTGTATGGCTGTCTCAAGCGCATACCCCCAGAAGGAAATAGGTAACTCAGCTGTACTCATCATTGAACGCACCATATCTAATAGGGTGCGATTCCTTCGTTCCGATACACCGTTGTGCTGTGGTGTATAAGGTGGAGTAAGCTGAGAGAGAATTCCATTCTCTTTTAGATAATCTTGGAACTCATTGCTCAAGTATTCTCCTCCTCGATCAGATCGAAGGATCTTAATACTTTTGCCCGTTTAGTTCTCTACTTCTTGCTTATATTCTCTGAATTTCTCAAAAGCTTCAGACTTGTGTTTCATTAGGAACACATGCCCGTATCTAGAGAGATCGTCAGTGAATGTAATGAAGTAGGAAGAACCGTTCCTGCCATGGGTAGACATGGGACCGCATACATCACTATGTACCAGTCCTAAGAGTTCAGTAACTCTTTCTCCGTGTCCACTAAACGGAGCTTTGGTCATTTTTCCTTTGAGACATGAATGGCAAGTATCATAAGATGATAATTCGAACGGATTCAAATAACCATCCTTATGTAACTTAGCCAGTCGTGTCGCATTGATATGACCAAGTCTACAATGCCACAAGTAGGATTCGTTCATTTCTGAACTTTTCCTCTTGTGTGTGTTTTGTATATTGAGGACTGTATTTTGATTTAGAATGAATATGCCATTATGTAACGAGCCTGATGCAATCAACTTTTGATCTAGGAATATGTTCATAACATTATCCTGTACTACAAAATTATATCCTTCTTTACTCAATAAAGAAACTGATATAATGTTGCACATCATGTTCGGTATATAATAGCACTTATTCAGAATCATTGTATCACCACTTGGTAATACTAGGTGATATTCGCCAACTGCTTTGGCTGCAACATTTGCACCGTTCCCTACTTGAACAGAATGATCACCTTTACCCAGTTCTCTACCTTTCCGTAGCCCATGTAACTGCTTACATATGTGGGATCCTGATCCGGTATCTAATACCCAGGACGTAGGGTGAACTGAAAAACAGTTCTCAATAACTAACACACCCGAAGAAGATGCATCAACATGCATGTTCTTTTGGGCGGCTTGAGAATCTAGATATTCTCCTATTCCCTGTTCAGTCTTATAACTCTTATAAGAAAGAACGGGTCCAACGTTCCCCTGCACAGTATAACATGCGGGTTCGGTCAATACATCCATATTATTATCTTTATTAGGGCATGACATGGTCGCTACCTGGAGAGAGAGAGAAGAAAACACTTTAGCGTATGCTCTTGCAAGATCAGATTGGTTATTATCTTATCTAATCAGGATGGCTCCCACTGGTTTTTATCAAATCTTCCTTCAAACCCTAAAAGGAAAGACTAGCCGGGATTAATTACACACTACAAGTTCGCCAATCTTTCAGCCAGGCCAGTGTCGGTACTTTGAGGGAGGTCCCCCGTGCTTTCGCACGAACCTAATTAATGTAAACCTCGTTTTCCCAGAGGCGTAACCCCGTTGACACCTTTCTAGACACCTACTTGATTAGCTAATTGCAATGTGTAAAACTCTCCCAGGAGTAACTCTTACTCGCAGTGGGTATCGGGATCCAACTATCTCATAGAAGGTATGCAATCTCATTGCAAATTTCAACACTTGAAATTCCCAATAATATTTTACCCCTAGTGTTCTATGACCTTGACGAATGCCAAACAACCCATAGTCCAATAGTCAAGTTCAACCCGTACATTTCTTGATTGAATTAAACCCACCCGCACGACCCTTGACGAATGCCAAACAACGCCGTACGAATACCCTAATCCAATCTGCATCATATGCATAAGTAGATAAATACTAGTTAGCTACCGTACACTACGCCTTGACAAATGCCAAACTACCGTAGCACGAATACTAAGTAGTACTTATCTGAAATGACGGAGGGCTACGCAGGTTTTCAGAAAACCTATTGCGTTATGAACTTGATATCGTTGTAGGATCAAATGAAGTTTTGAAATGGAGTGATTTTGAGGCTTTTCTAGTTTTGCTAAAGGGGTCACTCCCGGTGAAGGGATCGTCGGCCCTTTCCTCGTCGAATAAGGTGCGGGATATATCATATATATCACTGTGCAAAGAAGAAACTATAGAAGCAATCAAAAGCAGACCGAGTATGTAGCATCTGCCAGTTATTGTTAAAGGAGTCACTCCCGGTGAAGGGATCTCGGTCCTTTCCTCATCGAATAAGGTGCAGGGTATATCATATATACCGCTATGCAAAGCAAGAACTGTAGCTACCTGTTTTATTTTAAAATTTGATTCTACAACATCATTTGGTTTCTTTTATTTCATTAATCACATTAATGAAGTCCCATCATTTAATTCACCTAAACATCACAGATAAATACGACGTACACTTATGCCATCCGCATTCGCCTGGATGTCCCCTCGTGCACCGTTAGGTTAGGTAACTAACGACAGAGCAGGGCAGGGCTAGTGCGGGTGCAAAACATAAGTAACGTCTATATAATATATCATATATACTATATACTGTATCTATCACAGAACATCACATGATCACATCACAGATATCGCAGCAGAAGAAACAAATGAAACATTGGATATACTAGGACGTCCGTGTTTTCAATACACGGATTCCACGGTCGTGATGAATAGCCAATCCCACACCCCTAGACCCCTACGAGAGCAGCAAGCAACCCTACCAATTCTAGGGTTAGGAGACCCGAACTCGACTCCTCGAGATGGTCTCCCACTGGACCCTAGAACCCGGTTACTTGTGCTCCCCTCCTTGGGTCTATCCTAATGCGGAAAAGTAAATAATATACAAAAGGTGACAACTTCCGCAACCTGGAAGTGCCCCAAATAAAAGAATATTACATACAAGTTTTTACATGAATGAAAATGAAAAACACTCATCTCACATAAAAACCCCCGGCTATTCAAACACGACGATCCAATATAACATATCCAGCAACACATAACATCACATGTCATCAACGTAAGTAAATATGCGCATCCCAATTGTCGTTGACATATAGCAACGAAACCGGCGATATCACATATTACACTTACGGTGACAGAAAAGAAAGTGTAAAACTACAACAGTTGGAATCCGCATCCTCATTAGACATCACTTGCCTAATCAAATAAAATACTTAGACATCACATGCCTAACAGTTATAAACCCCGCATTTTAGTCTCATTATCAAAAACTCTTTTCAATATCAAGTGAGACTAAACCGATGGATTTATAACATTCATTCAGTTATCTCATAACTGTTTGTGAATTCCAATTATTGTATCCCATTCCGGATAAATAGAATATATTAAACTTTTCGATCGAACATTCGAACACCCAAGTTTTCCCGAAACCGTTCAACATATGAAATAGGTTCAAAGACATTCACTTCATGCCTCAGTACCAACGGTCCAGTCGTAGAAGGGTCAAGCCAACGCCTCACATGTGGCACGCCGTACTGCCCCAAACCTAAAGGTTCAAAGGGCAGTTCAAGACGGTCACATAATCGAGTTAAGGTTTGTTGTCTTCTAGAGGGACCATCGCGTTACTTGCACTACTCAGAACGTCCTTAAACCATAGAAAAATCCAACACTTGGATATTTTCCGGCAGGGGAAAGATTGGGTATTTACATCCGGTCGAACTTTTTAACATATTCCAAAATATCCGGAAAGCCATACAGACAAAATTTGATAATTCGATCGAATCTTTGATTCCCAATACAACCCCACAATACTCATCTGTAGAGTCACAATAAAAATACCCAGAAAATATAGCATTAAATTATATGAGTTACTGTGCAGAAATCATCAGACAAGGGGACCGTACGGCCGCGGAACCGCCGCACATGCCTAGCTCGTGCCGCGGTTCCGCGGTGGAAAAATCGATTTAGGCCCTCGTATTTCACAGTAATTCAAATAAGACCCTGCTTATTTTTTTGCATATTTTTAATTGACAAAAATCCAAATTTTCAGAAAATTTCCAGAGAGCATTTTGGCTTTTAGGGTTTCGGTTCGATCGGGTTTCAAAAATCGTCTAGACTTCGCCTAAGGCTCTAGCTAGGCTCTGATACCACTGTAGGGTTCCTAGGCACTCTCAAGAGGTCTCACAAGGCATCAACCATGCCAATTTCAAATTTTACCGGTGCCGAGAAACCCTAATACGGATCGTTAACTAGAATTTTAGGCGAAAAGTTAAGCTAGTTAACATCTTAACTAAAAGTGAGAAGCTACAACCTTTGTAGATCCGGTTCTCCACTTTCTTAGCTCCACGTAAATGTCCTCTCGCTGTCCTAGTCGGATCTCGGACTCTAGCATCGGCTTCATCGGAGAAATGAGCGGACAAGTCGTCGGCCACGATGCCGAAGATGATCTACGTCGAGGTTACACAAGATCAAGCTCCAACTTCACCAAGTTGTGAAACTTGTGAAGAAAACACCCTATACTACTTGGCAAGAGGTAGAGGGTGAAGAAATAGGAGGTGAGTTCACTTTAGAATTGGATTTCTCACACTTTTGCTCAAGATGCCATTGATGAAGGCAAGCTTTTTCTTGAAGAAGAAGATGAAGAAGAAGATAGAATATGATAAGTGTTCCTTTTAAAATGCAAAAGAAATGAATACTTATCATAATATGAACCATGGTTAGGTGTTGAGAATTGACTAAGGTTAGATGAATGGTTAGGGTTAAGCATGAAGACAAAATGGTCACTTTGGTCAAAACTTCATGAAGCTTCAACAAGCTTCAAGAATGATAGAAACCATTTTGTTTTCTTTTGCAATTTCTTTTTAATCCATATTAAAAAGATAAATGAATAAATAAATAAAAACCCTAACCATTTACTTAACCAAGGTTTAATTCTTTACACTTAACCAAATGAGCAAGTATCATCAAACATGATACAAACATGTGCACAAAAGTATATCACATATACAACTTGCACATCAAGTGAGAAAATCCATTTAAAGTGAACCAATACTAGTTAATGCAAAGTAATATATCAAATATATAATTATACATTAAATTATTAAATTAACACTTGATTTAACAATCCGGTCATATCGCATACAACCGACTAGTATCCTATGTATCGGCTTATCGAATCAATCCTTGATTCGATATCTAGGTTATATCGCATATAACCAATCGATACATTCATCGCGAGAATGAAATACGGTATCACATACACGCATTATTCTCGGTCCTGCACATATCTCATATGCGCTCCTATTTCGTTTCGCTTGAGCCAGGAAACCTCTGTGTAGGACTCTAAAGACTCGTCAATACGCCGGCAGCAGATGATGATCATATCAAGCACCCACAAGCCGCAAGCGGTCTGCTAAACGTAACGGCCATCCGGGCATTGAGCGATCAGAAGATCGACGAGCTAGCCCGCTCACACTCCTGTGAATCCAACCAGTAACACTTACCGTACAGTCCGGTCTGTTCGTCTGATATGTCGCATATCAAGTCTAGGGGTGGTAAACGTCAGACCCCAATAACCGATAAGTCGTGCCGATGTGAGGCTCATAACGGGTCGAGAAACTACTGGTAACACTTACCAGCAGATCTCTGATCAGCCCTGGCCAGGGACTTCCCTGTTACGGCCAATCGAGCACAGCGCAACATCAACCCCCAATACCGGGAGAGACGAAACCCCTCCTATCGCTCATTGCCTCCATATGACTCGGGACTGTACCCAAAGACCACTGTTTTGCACGCCCTCATGGACGTGGTAAGGTGGAGATCAAAGCACAGTGGGAATCACACAAGACTCTATGACGATCTCGGGTCTACAGACTAACCTGTACAAGTGTCACCTGAGAGCTGCCATCTGACGTGAGGTATAATACCATCTGGGAGTTCTCGGCGAGTCCGTCCAGTGTACCCAGTCTCCACTGAGCACCCGTATACCATCTCTGATGTCAAACACCAATGGATATGGGATCATCCATCGCCCATCTCATGGGTCGAGAAGCGTATACGCTAGTCTACACTGGTATATCGATGCCCCGTCTCGATACACCCACGACTAGGGACCTTGAAGGATGTACCTATAAACTACCATGTCCCCACTAGTATGATCTGCACCATAGTCCAGGTAGTCAAGTACACATCCTAAGGGCTTTACCAACATGTAACTATAAGACAGTTTAAAGGGACAAGTGTACATGTTAAGATAAAGAGCAACCAGATAACATACTATCATATCGAGCAAGAAAGTCATCTCTATATATGTCCAAGCATCCAATATAATATACATCATCTGTACAATACTGGCCTCTAGGGCATACATACAACTAACATGTACTTCATAGATGACTCATGGTATCATTTCTTGTGCAAATGTCACCTTATGTGATTGATTAGTGAGATGAAATGAGAGGAAGAGAGAGAAGGGCAGCCATATGAAAAGTTTTGGTCTTGTATTTTTGATTCTCACTTTCATTTTTGATAGCACAAAAAAAGGAAAGAATATGGCTTCTTCTTCTTCGTCCTCTAGCTTATTATCTCCATCAATGGCAACACCTCTAACCTCCATCCAAATCCATTGATGCAAGAGACAAAGTGATCACAAATATTCTCTACATCACCTTAGACACGTCGGCTAGAACACTTCGTGCCCGAGTTACTTCGGATGAAGAGGGAGCCCGTAAAAAGAATCGATGATGTGGTGCCCTTTCCGATGAGGAGATCGAGACCGGAGATGCCGCGAAGAGCTTGGGTTGGTGGCCGAAGACCGAAGGACACGGATCGATCGGTATAGCTTTCCAACCATTTCTCTAGTTGCTAGTTATAGGTTAATGGTTCGATCCGGGATTTAAGCATACGATAGCGCCGGTTTCTAGTTTGAAAAAGTTTTTGTTTTCCGCATTTTGGCCTCGGATAGACGGCCGGGGTGCTACCGTAGACTTACATATACAATAATGGCCTCTGGGGCATATCACACTAACAATATCTGGCGGTTGGGTGTCATGACTGCTTTTCTAAATAGCGATTTAGAAGAGAGCGTCTATAAGTACACAGACAGAGGGCTTCGTAGATAGTGGGAGCAGCGAAAACGTATGCAAGTTGCTTTATGGGTTAAAGTAGACATCGCGGAGTTGGAACATCTGTTTAGATATGGTAGTCAAAGGGTTTGACTTCATCAAAATGATAGATGAACCTTGTATATACAAAAAGGTAGTAGGGAGTATGGTGGCGTTCCTCATATTGTATATGGATGACATACTCTTGATAGGGAAGGAGTTTCCTATGCTGCCCTCGGTCAATCTCCTCTTATCACAGGGATTCTCCATAAAGGATCAATGTGATACTACCTAAATCCTGGGTTTTGGATCTATGAGATAGATCTAAGTGGATGTTTGGATTCTCACCAGGTGTACTGAGATGGTATCAATCGACCTTAGGGAGAAACACTGAATAGCTTCCAGGGTGGTAAGGACGATTGAATGTCTGTCACAGGCATTGTCTTTACCCTCAGTGGAGGGACGGTATGTTGGAAGAGTTCCAAGATAGATACCGTGACAATCTAACGATAAAGGTTGGATACATTGCTACCAAGGATACTACCAAAGAGGTAGTATGGATGTATATAAGTTCATGAGATGAACTTCGTTCCTACCATTGTGTGACAATGGAGTTGTGGCTTAGGCCTAGGAACCCCCGTACCATCAGTGATCCAGACATATTCTAAGGAAGTATCACCTGATCATGGAGATGGTTGATCTCCAGGGAGATCGAGGTTAGGAGAGTAGACACAGAGGACAACAGGACGGATCCACTCACAAAGGCCTATTCCCAAGAGAGACTTTTATGGGATGGTTGAGTATGCGATACTTCAGCCACTGCTGATTGTTGGGTATGGGATACTACAACAAATAGCCCTAGTGCAAGTGGGAGATTGTTAGTTATATATATGCCTTAGAGGCCATTACTGTACATACGATGTATATTATAGTGGATGCTTGGACATATATAGGGAGGACTTTCTTGTTCGACATGATAGTATTCTATCTGGTTGCTCTTTATCTTAACATGTACAATGATTGTCTCTATATTACATGTTGATAAATCCCATAGGATGAGTACTTGACTACCAGGATTGTGATGCAGATCATACTAGTAAGGACAGAGTAGTCGACAAGTACATCCTTCAAATGTTCCTAGTTGTAGGTGTATCGAGACAGGGCATCGATACACCAGAGTAGACTAGCGTATAGCTTCTCGACCCATATAGATGGGCGATGTATGATGCTATATCCATTGGTGTTTGACATTAGAGATGGTATGCTGGTGCTCACTGGAGATAGGGTACACAGAACGGACACGCCGAGAACTCCTAGATGGTATTATACCTATCGTCAGATAGCAGTTCTCTGGTGACACTGGTACAGGTTAGTCTGTAGACCCGAGATCATCATAGAGTCTTGTGTGATTCCCACTGTGCTTTGATTTCCACCTTACCATGTTCAAGAGTACATGCAAAACGGTGGCTTTTGGGTACAGTCCCGAATCACGTAGAGGCAATGAGCGATAGGAGGGGTTTCGTCTCTCCCGGTATTGAGAGTTGATGTTGCGCTGTACTCGATTGGCTATAACAGGAAGTCCCTGGCTAGGACTGATTCAGAGATATCCTGGTAAGTGTTATCAATAGTTTCTCGACCCGTTATGAGCCTCATATAAGCACGACTTATCGAGTTACTGGGGTTTAATGTTTACAACCCGTAGACGAGATATGCGACATATCAGACGAAGAGGCCAGACTGTACGGTAGTGTTACTGATTGGATTCGCAGGAGTATGAGCAGGATTGCTTATTGATCTCCTGATCGCTCAATACCCGGGTGGCCGTTACGTTTAGCAGACCGCTTGCTGCTTGTGGGTGTTTGATATGATCATCACCTACTGCCAGCGTATTGACGAGTCTTTAGAGTCCTACACAGAGGTTTCCTGGCTCAAGTGAAATGGAGTAGGAGCACATATGTGATATGTGCAGGACCGAGATTAATACGATATGTGATACCATTTTCTATTCTCGCGATTTGTGACATCGGTCGGTTATATGTGATATAGCCGGTTTATCGGATCAAGTGTTGATTCGATAAGTTGTTCCATATGATATTAGTCGGTTATATGTGATATAACCGGATTATTAAATCAAGAGTTGATTTGATAATCTAATGTATAATTATATATTTGATATATTATTTTACATTAACTAGTATTAGCCCACTTAAGATTTCTTTTCTCACTAGATTTGTGCACATTGTATATATGTGATATATATTAGTGTACAAGTTATTGTGTCATGTTTGATGATACATGCAAGATGGGTGTATGAGACACACACATGCTTATGATAATTATTAGGGTTTTTATTTATTTTAGTAATTACAAAATGGTGGCAATTTGTCATGGCTAATAGCTTGTAAAAATCATTGACCAAGTCCACTCATTTGTTTTGCCGAAGATATTTATTAACCCAACCAACTATCCTAACCATAGTTATGACTCTATAAGGGTTAGCATATGATGCTTAACTCACCCACGGTTGCAATTTTCTTTTGGATAATTATCATAAGAGTTTTCCTTCTTCTTCCTCCTCAAGCTTTTCTAGCTTCCATGGAGATGGTGGAAAATGAGTGAGAAATTCATTTCTAATGTGAGCAAAATTCCTACTTCATCATCCTCTACTACTTGCCATTTAGTATAGGGTGTTTGCTTCACTAATTCTATAATTAGTGAAGAGGTAGCTTGGGTTAGTGTCTCCTCGACGTAGATCATCTTCGGCCTCGGAGACTTAGATGCAAGCTTGTTCATTTCTTCATGGGAGCTTCTCTAGAGTCCAGGAGTTCATGATCGCAGTGAAGGGACTACTACACGGAGCTATTGAAGTGAAGAACCGGTCTACAAAGGTTGTATTCCTTGTTCTCTTTAGTTGCAAAGATGTTTGCATTGTTGGATATATGTATGCCCTAGAGGCCATTATATGATAGTGTATGTACTGATGTGTATATATATATATATATATATATATATATATTCAGAGGACAGTCTTGCTCGATAAGATAGTATGCTATCTGATTACTCTTTATTATATGTTCACTTGATCATGCTTTTACTCATTTGATACATGTTGATAAAGCCCTTAGGATAAAGGCTTGACTACTGGGATTATGATGTGGATCATACTAGTGGGACACCTATAGTTTATAAGCATATCCTTCAAATGTTCTTAGTCGTAGGTATATCGAGACAGGGCATCGATATTCCAGAGTAGACTAGTGTATACCATTCTTGTTCCATATGATGGGCGATGGATGATCCCATATCCATCTGGTGTGGTGACACCAAAGATTGTATACGGGTGCTCAGTAAGACTGGGTACACTGAACGGACTCACCGAGAACTCCTATGTGGTATTATATCATACATCGGATAGCAGTTCTCAGGTGACACTGGTACAGGTTAGTCTGTAGACCCGAGATTGCCATACAGTCTTGTGTGTCCTCCTACTGTACTTTGATCTCCACCCTACTACGGCTCTACCGAATCATACAAACGGGTGGATTTTGGGTACTGTCCTGAGGCACATGGAGGCAATGAGCGATAGGAGGGGTTTCGTCTCTCCCGGTATTCGGGGTTGATGTTGCGCTGTGCACGATGGCTATAACAGGAAGTCCCTGGCCAGGGCTGCTGAGATATTACAGATAAGTGTTATCAGTACTTTCTCGAACTGTTGTAAACCATATACCGGCATGACTTATTGAGTTATTGGGGTCGACGATTCTATCCCTAGACTCGATATGCGGGATATCTGACGAAGAGACCGGACAGTACGGTAAGCGTTGCTAGTTGGATTGACGGGAGTTTAGATAGGTTCGCTTGTTCTTCTTCTAATCGCTCAGTACCCGGGTGGCCGTTACGTTTAGCTGACCGCTTGCGGCTTGTGGGTGTTTGATGTGATCATCACCTATTGCCGGAGTATTGACGAGTCTTAGAGTCCCACACAAATGTTTCCTAGCTCAGGCAAAACGATATGGTGTGCATATGAGATATGCGCGGGAGCTTGATTAAATACGTTTATGAGATATCGTATGTTAATCGGGCGTTTACTATTGGTCGGGTCGTATATGATATGACCGGTTTATTAAATCAAATGTTGATTTAATAATGACTTTTAGCTCACTTTTATATTAAACCTTTTCTTTATGCTTGTATGCATATATGTATATACATACACATTATGATGTGTATGCACACATACATACATACAAGTGCATCATGGTTGATGATACATGGATGATGGCAATGCAAGACTCACATGGTTCAAATTAATATGTGGACTTTTATTTTGAGATAAAAAGGAAAAGGAAATTAACTTATGACTCATTGTTTCCAAATGACTCATATTTTCCACACTCTTCTTGGATTGACCATTGACTAACTGTAACATTTCAAAAAATAAGAATATCATTTTTGGGAATTTTTATAATTTAATATTAATTTTAGTGAATATTTTAATATTTCGGTATAATTAAATACCGATAAATTGGGGAAAAATTTTGAAAATTATAGAAATTACTAAAAGAGGGTGTTTTATGTGAATTATGAAAATTTTATGTTTTTATGATTAATTTGACACTAATTTAGTGCTAATTGCGATTAAAAATCGCTAATCGGGTTTTAAGCTTATTTTGTGCAAACATGCACCATATCTTTTTTTCACTTGTTACATTTTCTTATGACTTTCCTACATGTTTTATTTCATGGTTGTTGGTTTATTAGAGGGGAGAAAAGAAAAGAAAAGAAGGGAAAAGGATTAAAGTATATAGGTATAAGTGAGAGAGAGAAGGGGGGTTTTACCTTTGACTTGTTCGGAACCATTCCTCCTTCAAATTTTACCTCATTTCCTCTCTCCCTCTTCCTTTGTTCCTGCTGCTGCCGCCTCTTCCCTCTTCCTCCATCTCCAAGCCACAAAAACACCATGGAGAGCAACTCAAAACCCCACCCTCATTTCACAAAAAAGATGCACAAGCTCAAGAGAAACACATTAGACCAAGAAAGTAAGGATTTTGGCCACTTGGGACAACTCAAGAATTTTCTTGAGTTGCCAAATGAGGTATTTTCTGAACCATTAGCTTAGTTTTCCCATTACTTATACCCCCATGTTAGATTAGAACCAATATCGAGTGGTTTTGTGGACTTAGAAAGTTCTAGTTAGGGTTTATGGGAATTTGAGAGTTGTGATGTGAAATTGAACTCAATAGAGGCCACACAAACCCCCTAGTGCTAGAATTAAGACTCAAACCAGAAACTAGAAACCCGGAATACGGATTTAGAAACCGATATCGGAAGAATTGAGGAATCTGTGAGGGTTATATGGAATCTGCTATCACCTCGAAACTCTGAAAATTATTTTATGAACACGTAGAGATGTGCAGGCACCCAGGAAGCTAACCCCAAACCCTATATCCTCTTTTTGGCCGAAGATTTAATCTGTTTGGCCGCAATTTACGGCCTGGGTCCCACCATTTTGATTCGTTTTGGTTCTGTAGCTCCTACATCTATAAATTAGACCCCTGGCATACGCAAAATTGTCCAATTTGACCTAGGGTGAAATCTGGGACCATTTTCTATAGTTGTTGTTTTGGATTCATGTTTCCGTATTTCGTATTTTAACTTCTGGATTCTCCTATTTGGGTTTTACCTCGATCACTTGACGTTTGTACGACGAGATCGAGGGTTGTTTGATGGTTTTGAAAGCGGAATCCACAGGTTCTAACCTATAGGCCTTAGCATGTCGTTTTGGTTTTCGTATGTCGTTTCGTCTTCGAATTTGATTTTAATATGCTTTGCGATACGTTATGATGTGTAGGTACCCCACGAAGACTTCGAGACGACAAGAATGTGCGTGGCGGCGTCCGAAACGGAAAGCGAAAGCAAGGTGAGTAGATTATATCTATAGGGGAAGTCGGGTGGATGGCGTATAGCACCCCGGCAGTTCGAGGTTTAGTATACTTTATTTATACTATATATGTGTTCGATAGCATTAGGTGCGATATGGATAATTGAGATGAGATTGGGTGTACTATGGATAGAATAGGGTTTAGTTGTAAACTAGTATAGTTCCTAGTTGCGAACCCTAGAATAAGTTTACACCCACGCGCATACACATGCTTATTTGTTATGGTTATACCTAGATGATGAGGATTGTGAATGATATTTGGGGATGAGTCGATGAGATTGAGCACAGTGCCATGAGATCGGTGATATGATGTGATTCGTATTTGGGATACGACATGAGAATTTTACCGGGCCTTTGGACGTGTGTTTCACACACGCATTCATATTTATATAGATGGTATCGATTGTATTAGACTTAGATTGTTGGATATAGTGCCCTCAGAGTCAATTACTGGATCGCAGGCACGTGATTGCAATGATCAAGGGAGGACCTGTACCGGTAGGATAGTCTTACTCAAGAGGTTTGTATACTATCTGGTTTGTCTTTATCATCGTGTACATGTTTTAGGTGATATTGTGGTCCACTATTACATGTTGTTGGAGAATAGTATACTACCATGGTTTATCTTTATCATCGTATACTGCTTTAGGTGACCTTACAGGTTGCTATTGCACGCTGATAGAGCCCTTAGGATTCTTTCTTGACGACTAGCAGTATGATGGCGATCATATACGTGGGAGCTGGGGTCTATAAGCACATCCTTAAAAGGTCCCTAGTCGTGAGAGTTTCGAGACTGGGCATCGATACTCCATTAGTAGACTAGTGCATACAGTCGAGACCCCGAAGAGGGACGGTGGCCGGTCACACAAGCCATTGGTATCAGTTGGCTCACCTAAGATGTATACAGGTGCTCATTGGGTTATGAGTACACCGGACAGGACCCGCCGAGAACATGCTAGTTGGTATTATACCTAGCGTCAGATAGCAGTTCCCTGGTGACATGTGTACAGGTTAGTTCATCGACCTGAGATCGTCATTTGTCTCATGAAAGTTCCCACTGTACTTTGATTACTACCCTACCACGGTTCAAAGGAGTCGTGCAAACAGGTTTTAGTTGGATAAAGTCCCGAGCCACATGGAGGTAGTGAGCGGTCGGCAGGGGTTTCGTCTCTCCCGGTATTGAGGGTGAGATCGCGCTGTGTCTAAGAGAGCCATTACACGAAGTCCTTGGCCAAGGCAGGAGATTTACTGGTAGGTATTCCAGTAGTATCTCCGGATGTTCTGGGCTACACTCCTACACGACTTGTACCGCTTTTGGGGGTCTGACATTTACCAACTCCCTAGGATCGCCATGCGTTACTCATAGACGAACGGACCGGACGGTACGGATATTGTCACTAACTGGCTCAGTAGGGTGTCAGGATGAGTTTGCTCATCGACCTCCCTTTTGGTCAATACCTGGTAGCCCGTTACGTACGGCTAATACCTCTGACGTGCTAGTGGTTAAATCCACAGCCAAAGTATTGACGAGTCTTTAGAGTCCCCCACAGACAGTTTCTCAAGTTTCGGGCGAAACGTTGTAGAGGCTGTATGGAGATATGGCAGGGTTCGATCATATACGTGCAGTATTGCACGGATCATGATCGGACGGATCATACTAGTGGGCTTTGGTTTAAGCCGGATCCTAGTATTAGATTTGTTGGATTATTTCAGTCTCATCGCATTCGCATTCAGTCGGAATGCAGATGCAGGTATGTATATACTGGTGAGGGGTACCCTTGTGATCCGTCACGAGTTTACTTTAGATGTTGCCGTATCTTTTTATTGTTGTAAACATTTGGGTTAATATTTACAAATGGTAATTATGAGCTAGATATCATGATTTGGAGCATTTATTATGACACATGCACAAGTGGTGACTCATGGTCTCTTTTCTTGTGCATGTGTCACATTATGAGAAGGTTTTGTGTCTTGATATGATAAGGAGAGAGAGAGGCGCTGCCATGAGATAGTTTTTGGTCTTGTATTTTTCACATTACTCTGTCACTCTCATTATCATTCAATACAAAAGAAAAGAAAGAGAAGAAACTTCTTCTTCTTCCTCTTTCTTCTCTAGCTCATAATCTCCATCAATGGCAACACCTCTAACCTCCATCCAAATCAATGGATGCAAGAGACAAAGTGATCACAAACATTCTCTACATCACCTTGGACACGTCGACTAGCACACTTCGTGTCCGACTTGCTTCGGATGAAGCGAAAGCCCGTAAAAAGACTCGTAGATGTGGTGCCCTTTCCGACGAGGAGATCGAGACCGGAGTTGCCGCGAGGAGCTTGGGATGGTGGCCAAAGACCGAAGGACACGGATCGATCGGTATGGCCTTTCTATCCCTTCTCTAGATAGCTAGTTGTAGGTTAATGGTTCGATCCGGGTTTTAAGCATACGATAGCGCCGGTTTCTAGTTTGAAAAAGTTTTCGTTTCCGCATTTTGGCCTCGGAAAGACGGCCGGGACGCTACCGTAGTCTTACATGGTATCAGAGCCACGCCATTAACCTTTACTATCTTGCTCTAGCGTGTTTAGAACTTCGATCGGATGAAATTTCCAAAAACCGCATTTCCATTTGTTCAGTTTCGGTCGAAATTTTTTTGTGCTCTAAAATTTTTTTTAGGCATGTCAGAAAATCAGGCAGGCTTTTATTAGAACACTGCAAAAAACTTGTTGCATGATCTTACTGTATAGCTGCAGAACCGCGGCCGTACCCCTACTTAGGCCGTGGTTCCACCCCTTACTGTAGCTAAATTGCACCATTTTTCCTACAGTGCTCTCTCTATTGGAATTTGGGTTTCTGGTAATTTTTGTTTGGGCCCTGATTATTTTGAGTACCGAGTATTGTACTTGGGGTCCACTTCGGGAAATTTTGTCGATCGAAAATTTTAAACATATCAGTTCACAGTATTTACATTATATCTACGACCGTGAATGTCATTTGATCGGAAAATCCTGTCTAATTGCTATTATTCTTTTTGACGGATTTGCGAACGTGACATTTATGCTGATGTTCTGTGTTGTGCTGTGATGATGCGAATTTGTCGTGTTGGATAGCCTGGATGCAGTGGTAGTACAGTTTGGTTGTATTTGAACATTTGATATTGCGGGGCGAGTGTCCAACATGTGGACTGCCGTCACTGCCTGTTTGTATATTATTCTTTTGGGGCACGACCGAGCTGAGGTCGACGTATCCGTTGTATATATATTTTACTTTCTGTACTAGGATTACCCCACGGTGGGGTGCACGGGTAGCCGGGTTCTAGAGGGCAACGGGCCCGCAACTCATGGCTTTGAGACAGAGGGGGCTTCACTCTAGAATTGGCGGGCTATTCGCTGCACTCGTAGGGGGTACAGGTTAACCCAAGGAGGGGTGCTCAAGTTACCGGATTCAGTGAAGTGCTGGGTGGTCCATTCACGTTGTTGAAGGGGGATGCCTCGCTTCAGGTTTTGGCGAGTAACTTGCCGCGCCCATAAGGGTCTAGGATTTCATTGCACAGGCTATCCACACGACCAGGAGAACGTCGGGTTTCAGTAGCGGCTCTATGAAACACGGGGATCTCAGATTATCTGTATTGTTCTGTGATGCTTATTGCATTTCTGTGATGTTGCATTTTATCACGCCATGAGTGATTATTATTTATTGATATATATACTATTAGATGTTGTATATGTTTTACTGCCGCACTAGTCCAGTCCCCGCTCTTTCGTTAGTTAAGTAACCTAACGGGTGATGACGGGACCCAGTGGCGAATGCGGATGGCATATACGTACATC
Organism: Agapanthus africanus; assembly: GCA_030015575.1. Taxonomy (NCBI): domain Eukaryota; kingdom Viridiplantae; phylum Streptophyta; class Magnoliopsida; order Asparagales; family Amaryllidaceae; genus Agapanthus; species Agapanthus africanus. The sequence goes on from CM057337.1 coordinate 343,311,412, forward strand.
GTATTTTCGTTCTTTTGTGGTGTGATTAATTGATGGGACTGCATTGATTCGGATCAATGCAAGCTAAATAAACCTATTCTGATGTTGTTGGAACATTTTTCAGAAAAGCTGTTATTGCAAGGACGTTCTCTTTTGTTTTGCATAGTGGTATTCGGTTATGAATATCCAGCACCTCAGTCGACGAGGCAAGGGCCGAGATCCCTTCACCAGGAGTGACCCCTTAGACAGAAGTTTGCATCAGGGTAATAACTTCACTATAGTCGATTGCTTTTTGCTTTGCATCGTGGTATTCAGTTGGAATATCTTACACCTCATTCTACGGGGAAAGAGCCGAGATCCCTTCACTGGGAGTGACCTATTTAGCAAAGGTTTTCGCCACTATATTTTTATAAAAAGCTATGCAGTTCCTTCAATGATATCAAGTTCATTACGTTAAAGGTTTTTTCGCCAAAAACCAGCTGTAGCCCTCCATCATTTCAGATTAGTATTTCTTAGTATTCGCGCTACGTTTGTCGTTGCTATTTGCCGAGACGTAGTGTGCAGTAGCTCTGTTGTGCTTTTCTGTCGCATGAATATATGGATTGGTTAGGACGGTCATACAACTTTGTTGATTATTCGTCAAGGGTCGTGTGGGTGGGTTTATCACAATCAAGATGACGACGGGTTGAACTTGACTAGGACCTTTTGATTTGTTGATTATTCGTCAAGGTCACTTGGGTCCTAGGGGTAAAAAAATCACATCGGGAGTTTCTAAAGAAACTGAAACTTGCCAGGCATGCGTATACCTTCTGGAGTGTGATAACGTGAGTGGATTCCGTCACGTCATCATGCGATGATAGTTGGATCCCGATTCCCACTGATGAGTTGGTTTACTCCTGGGTGATCCCGACTAATTCTTCTTTCAGGTTTGGAGGAGAATTTGAGGTTACAGTGGGAGGTTTCCTGATTAGCTAAGTTGATAACCATTCAGATCTAGGTTAGAGTGCACGCAGCGTGTTTCTTTTCTCTCTCTCTTTGGCAGAAACCATGACCCGACCCTTGACTATGACTCGGTGACCAAGTTAACCGAACCTTCTTAAAACACTGGCTTTTGGATTCTCTGATTTGCATACCTCATTGCCACTACTACTTTTACCCTTTTCTCCAGAACACCCCGTATTATTACGAACATCCACTTCCATTGGATAAAAGCATCGTATGGTTATATATGAACTCGAAGGAACTTGTTCCAGATTCGAGGATGGTTTCCGGTTCTGGAGAAAACGAATAGGACTATTCAGTTGTCTTTTCATTTTACCTTCTCTCAGGTTGCGAGTGCTCCTTGGATTTGGACTGTACACCAATTACGCTTATTGGATAGTCTTCTTCCAAACCATAAGCAGGTGCCGAACGGCGGGGAATGAAGAAAACCATTTAGCCTAACGATGGTGTACAAAAGGTAATAAGTTAAGACAAATAAAGGGATTAGTAAAAGGGCAAAGTAAATTGCGACTGCTATTCATGACCAAACCAAGTATTTCATCGCCACTCCTACTTCACCTTTGTATTTCTCCAGGACACTCCGTATCACTACGAAGATTCATAGTTATTTGGATACTCCATCGTATGGTTATATACGAACTCGTAGGGACTTGTTCCAGTTCGGGGATGGATTCTGGTTTAGGAGAAATATGAATAAGGTTTTATTCAGTTGTCTTTTATCTTCACTTTCTCTCAGGTTACGAGTACTCCTAGGATGAGGAGAGTACACTCATTATGCTTATTGGATAGTCTTCTTCCAAACCATAGGCTGGTGCCGAACGGTAGGGAAGGAAGAAAACAATTTGGCCTAAAGGGGTGTACAGAAGGTAATGACTAAAGACATATAAAGGGAATTCGAAAGATAGAAAAGAAATATACGGTTATAGTTGTGAATCTGATAATGGAAGAGGCATTACTAAGAATACCCGGATACCCCTTCGAAACATATTTATGTTTCAGTTTCACTATGTATTGTTAATAGAAAACTGATTTCCTAATTAGTCCTTACTCCAGGATATGTATTTCCCAGGTGTGATTCTCACATCTGTATGGTTTTACAGATGATGAGTGGGAGTAAGTTATTAGGAATTGGGTGATCATCCTCATTATATCGGGATTCGTTGTAATTGGTGATATTTAAGGAAATCGCCTGGGTTGTTTGCTGGACAGCAAATATTTGGTTTTGAATATCCGTTGTTATGCACCAATTTCAAATTGATATATCTGTACGTTTATTTTTATAAAGTGAGATATAACTATTTTGAAATTATGTCTATGACATTTACCTATATCAGTGGATGGTTAGGTAAGGAGCATTAAACAGCGGTGTAATTCTTCTTAACCATAAGTACAGTTTTCAACCTACGACACACGGGGAATGAATTATTAGACTCAGGGGACTTATACAGAGTATTGTATGTTGTCTAGTGTCAATTTGGACAAAAAGGTTGGTACTCGTACTATATTCTGTTTACTGTGACTTCTCTAGTTCTTAGAAACGTGTTTCGTAGAATTACAAGGTCTAAGTTTTGAGAAGTTATAGGTATAAGAATAAAGTAGAGAACCAGGTGTTGCAAGTATCGGGATTCTTCAAGGTGATCGAAGATGTAGATACTTGTTTATGGTATTCAGTTAACAGTAATGATTAAGAGAACTTGCTTCTTTTTCAGATTATTCATAATTGGAAGTACTCCTAAGTTGAGTAATGCTGATCGGCTTCTCTCCATTTAGTTGACCTGCACCGGAGACAGCTGCTTGATTTGAATCTGGTTCTAATTAAATCAGTGCCTCTGTTTCTACGTTGGATATAGAATAGTTCATATCTTAACAATGTTAAGCTACGGGGAGTTGTCCGGCTTATGCTTAAAACCAAACTCTGGATATCTTAAGGCACGTTTCTGTAATGGCTGTTTGTGGGTTGACCCGGGCTATGACGAGGGTTGACTTTCTACCATCTGAAAGATCAATAGTGATATTGTTCTTGACTCGCCACAGTTTTAATAAAATGGGAATTTTTTTCATAAAACAGTAGCGGGAGTATGGTAGAACTGGAAGTGATTCCAGAACCGCAAACGATTACTGAAAAGTTGATAAGAACCTAAAGATTCAATATGGTTTGACATTCCATTGGCCACTCCGCAGATATGGTGGGTAACCTCAGGCACCCGAGAGGTACTCAGGTAGCCTCAAGGACAGTGACAGGGAGGTTCTTGTTTACCCAGACATGCCATTGCTGTTGTTCCAGGCTATGAGACCGGGCAGGAGGATGAATATATCGTCGTTCTGAACTGGCTTCAGAAGTATACGTGTATATGACTCTGCCAGAGGGTTTTCGTAGTCAGTGGGAGCAGCGGAAGCATAGTGGACAAGTAGCTTATGTCTATTTATAGACTAAAGCAGTTATAGCGGAGATGGATCATCTATTTCTGATGTGAAAGTCATAGGTTTGACTTCATCAGAATAGGGGATGGATCTGTTAAGAAGGTAGTAGGGTGTGATATCCTGGTATTTGCATGACATGCACAGAGTAGGAAGTGAAATTCCTATATTACGATCGGTTATACTTTGGTTGGCATACAGTGGTTTCTCCACATAGGACATGGATATTATATCAGACATTCTGGTTACTAGATCTATGGTTTTAGATCTAGATTTGGGTAGTTTCCCAATCTGGGTATTTAGACAGTATTCTACGGGTATTTTAGAATGGACGACTTCTGGAACGGTAGTGTAGCTGCAGGTGATGGAGTCACCCTCTCTAAAGGTTTCTTACAGACTAAAGGGGAGAGGGATGTGCATGATTGGCAGATCACTTGCTTAGGCAATTGAGTCAATCATGAGATGTCAAGTACCACACCAGATATTGTTTTTGCACCAGATGCAATAAGTTGAATCCAATCCTGGAGAAACATTCGGAAGCGGTTTTAGAACATAAGTGGATGTTCTAGGGATTTGATAACAGCAGCCTCTTTCAGGAGACTGTTATCATTCCAGGCTTCCAAGGTGACCTGGATGACAGAGTGACTGTCAGAGTTATAGTTTTTCCCTCTAACGAGGGGTAGTAGTTTTGACACGAGGTCCAAGCAGATACCGAGGGAGGCATGACACAGGATACTGATTAATTTTAGTTGACGATACAGTCTGAGAAGTTTGGATTTGGACATCATTTATGAGCTAGGTCCCATCAGATATCCAGACATATTCTAAGACAGGTATTGCTCATTTCGGGAGATGGATTTCTCCGCGAACTTGAGATAAAGAGAGACATAGAAAGAAACATCAGGGCGGATCCAATAACTGAGGCTATTTCTCGAACGCAATAGTTTCGCAAATGAGTTTTGTGAGACTGGTTAGTAGAGGAGTTGGGTGTTCGGTATCACATGGGCTGTGAGTATGCGACATCGCAATAATTAGCCTTGAGTGCAAGTGGGATACTGTTGGAAATAGTGCCCTCAGAGTCAATTATTGGATTGCAGGCATGTGATTGCAATGATTGAGGGAGGACCTGTACCGGTAGGACAGTCTTACTCAAGAGGTTTGTATACTATCTGGTTTGTCTTTATCATCGTGTACATGTTTTAAGTGACATTGTGGTTCACTATTACAAGTTGATGGAGAATAGTATGCTGCCATGGTTTATCTTTATCATCGTGTACTGCTTTAGGTGACCTTACAGGTCGCTATTGCACGCTGATAAAGCCCTTAGGATTCTTGCTTGACGACCAGCAGCATGATGGCGATCATATACGTGGAACGTGGGTCTATAAGCACATCCTTAAAAGGTCCCTAGTCGTGGGAGTTTTGAGACCGGGCATTGATACTCGATTAGTAGACTAGTATATACAGTCGAGACCCCGACGAGGGGCGGTGGCCGTTCTCACAAGCCATTGGTGTCAGTTGGCTCATCTAAGATGTATACATGAGCTCATTGGGTTATGAGTACACCGGACAGGACTCGCCGGGAACATGCTAGTTGGTATTATACCTAGCTTCAGATAGCAGTTCCCTGGTGACATGTGTACAGGTTAGTTCATCGACCTGAGATCGTCATTTGTCTCGTGTGAGTTCCCACTGTACTTTGATTACTACCCTACCACGTCTCATAGGAGTCGTGCAAACAGGTTTTAGTTGGGTACAGTCCCGAGCCACATAGAGGCAGTGAGCGGATCGGCAGGGGTTTCGTCTTTCCCGGTATTGGGGTTGAGATCGCGTTATGTCTAGGAGAGCCATTACACGAAGTCCTTAGCCAAGCCAGGAGATTTACTGGTAGGTATTCCAGTAATATCTCAGGGTGTTCTGGGCTACACTCCGACACGACTTGTACCGCTTTTGGGGGTCTGACTTTTACCAACCCCCTAGGCCCGCCATGCGATACTCATAGACGAACAGACCGGACTGTACGGATATTGTCACTGACAGGATCAGTAGGGTGTCAGAATGAGTTCGCTCATCGACCTCCCTTTTGGTCAATACTTGGTAGCCCGTTACGTACGGCTAATACCTCTGACGTGCTAGTGGTTAAATCCACAGCCAAAGTATTGACGAGTCTTTAGAGTCCCCCACAGACAGTTTCTCAATTTTCGGGCGAAACGTTGTAGTGGCCGTATGGAGATATGGCAGGGTTCGATCATATACGTGCAGTATTGCACGAATCATGATCGGACGGATCATACTAGTGGGCTTTGGTTTAAGCCGGATCCTAGTATTAGATTTGATGGATTATTTTAGTCTAATCGTATTCGCATTCAGTTGGAATGCGGATGCAGGTATGTATATACAGGTGAGGGGTATCCTTATGATCCGTCATGAGTTTACTTTAGATGTTGCCATATCTTTTTATTGTTGTAAACATTTGGATTAATGTTTACAAATGGTAATTATGAGCTAGATATCATGATTAGGAGCAATATTTATTGTGACACATGCACAAGTGGTGACTCATGGTCTCATTTCTTGTGCATGTGTCACATTATGAGATGGTTTTATGTCTTGATATGATAAGGAGAGAGAGAGAGGATCTGCCATGAGATAGTTTTTGGTCTTGTATTTTTTACATAACTCTCTTACTCTCATTATCATTCAATACAAAAGAAAAGAAAGAGAAAAAACTTCTTCTTCTTCCTCATTCTTCTCTATCTCATAATCTCCATCAATGGCAACACCTCTAACCTCCATCCAAATCAATGGATGCAAGAGACAAATTGATCACAAACAATCTCTACATCACTTTGGACACGTCGGCTAGCACACTTCGTGCCCGAGTTGCTTCGGATGAAGCGGGAGCCCGTAAAAAGACTCGTAGATGTGGTGCCCTTTCCGACGAGGAGATCGAAACCGGAGTTGCCGCGAGGAGCTTTGGATGGTGGCAAAAGACCGAAGGACACGGATCGATCGGTATAGCCTTTCTATCCCTTCTCTAGATAGCTAGTTGTAGGTTAATGGTTCGATCCGGGTTTTAAGCATACGATAGCGCCGGTTTCAAGATTGAAAAAGTTTTCGTTTCCGTATTTCGGCCTCGGACAGACGGCGGGGGCGCTACCGTAATCTTACATGGAGGTTAGAGGTGTTGCCATTGATGGAGATTATGAGCTACAGAAGAAAGAGGAGGAAGAAGAAGTTTTTTCTCTTTCTTTTCTTTTATGTTGAATGATAATGAGAGTGAGATGACGATAATCAGTACCCCAGATTATGTGATATGACGATAAGGATACCAGATAATTGATGAGATGAATGTGATATTGACCTGTACCCAGCTATTGGGATGCCGTGCGATGATTTACCGTACGAGCTTTATCTTAATGATAGATCCGTACTCATGACTCGAGGACGTCCTATGATATACTGTATCGTATGTGATACTTTTGAGGCGGGATCACCGACTATTATATATATATATATATATATATATATATATATATATCGAATCAGATGTAGTTGTTTTCCATACCCCTCCCGATTAGCGTATTTGCTAGATCTGTAGTTGCTTAGTGGATGTTAGACTAGGCCGATGTTATACCTATTTCAAAACTAACGAATCGAGAGTATTTCAATGATAGGCAAAAGGATTCTACGGATATTTTCAAAAGACGCATCTTTTCTTAAAAACACCGTCGCCTTTATTTTACTAAAAACCCCGATTCGTCTTATTTCAAATGGCAAAACTGCATGACATTTATATATTGTTGTAGATTCTTCACTGTTTCGTTGATTATTCGATTTCCGTATATTCATGCTATTCGCATCGCATTGCATGTGTAAATGAGTTTATTGTATATTAAACCCATGCTGTTAGGACACCAGCACCATTATCGATGATGCGTATGTTCCACGTACACTTGCTTGCCGGCTCACATACTTCATCATCGATAATTGCCATGTCACTATACTGTAGTACTGTTGCATTTAGGATATGATCCCTTGCATGTCATACTTGGGTACATACCTATTGTACACCCATACGTGCATACATACGTATTCACACATACATAGATGATTCTCGCTGGATTTGGAGATTTGGGAACTGCAAGATACTCTTTAAAACTGATTCATTTTAAAAGAGCGGTTTCCCTCAATATGTGCATATTACTACTTCATATTGCATGATATACTGATATGCTTACATTTCTTTTACATGTCGCATACATCATACTTTTGATTATACGCATTGAGATATGTTGTTTCCATGATATTTCTGGATTTGGGAACCGTGGATATTTCCAAAGAGAGTATGTGATCTTTTTAAAAAACCCGGTTACCCTTGATATGATATTTCTGTGCGTCCACCATATGTTTTCTCGGCGCTGAGAGCGACATGTGAAACCCGATTCGAGGAGCGGATGAGGCCGATTGCGGGTATATGGTTGGCCCGATATGGTACCCCGGGGCGAGAACGGATCGCTGTGTTGCAGACGGTGATCCTGGCAGAGGGACTAATACCTACCGGTGATAGTATTTGGGCTCGGCGGATATCCGGAGGATACCGACTGGAGTCGAGAGATGATATGGGCCGATCCGGACTGACGGAGTCCATAGGCCGATCTGGACTGGCGGAGTCCGATATATGAGGATTTACGTGCCGATGCTAGGCACAGGTTTCATGATGTTTTCGAGTGTCGATGCTGGACACTCAGGTTCCATGATTTGGATATGTCGCGAGCGACACATGTTAATTTACATCCTCATACTTCCAAGCATACGTTTATGATATTTACATGCATGATGCTTATTGTCATTGGGTGACACGTGGATGATTTCCACAAACATATATTGACATTGATGACATTGATCATATAGTTGGATGATATCCATATATTCATAGACTTCATGATATAGTCGACATTGATCATACCTCATACTTATGATATGTTATTACCTGAGGCACTGGCACGAGCACTTGGCACTACACTCATGTATAGATGTTACATTACCACCTTATCATGCTTCAGACTTATTCATTTGAGGTTTATACATATTTAATCGTATTGACCTAGAATTGTGTCATACATACGATTTCTGCTCTGTGATGTTTTCTATTCACGAGTTGGCAACTCACCCCCGTTGTGCCACAGTTCTTGCAGGTTTTTTCGTATAGGTTCCATTGAGGCTTTTCAGACACACTGCTTCCTTTCTGGGTGATTGCATTGGTAGGTGGGTTCACTCGCATCGTGACCACCCTTGTATTATTTTATTCAGTTGTATCTAGTAATTCCATCAACCAAACTTGTATATTGTTTCAGACTTAGAAAACCAGTTATGTATTATTTCGACCTTAGAGTCGCGCGTTGTAGTATTTTGCTTTTCATGCTGATTTTGAGTTCTTTTTGAGTTTTGATCCTCACCCTTTGGCGTTATATATTATATTGCTTGCGTGGTTGTGACCATCGATTGACGAAGAGCTAGCTCCCGCTTGGGGATGCCTTTTATCATTATATATATACTTTTATCATTTTGTACCCCGTTCGGGGCCAGTATTTACAAAGGAAACTCTGCAAAAATTTTCAGAAAAGACTAGAGATTTTTAAAATGCATATTCGGCTTACTTATTTAAAAAACCACAATTTTAAACATGTTTTCTTACTTCCTAAAAACTAGTATCTTTATTTACTTCTTAAAATGGTTTTAGATTTCTGGGTTTTTGGCTTACTCGGATTAGATGTGGTCCTATAGACTTCATATGATTCAAGTGCCAGTCGCGTGCTCTTCCGGGTCGTGACACTACCCCTAGGTTAATTTCCTTTGTTCTTTTAACTCATGACAAAATATTTAGATATTTCTTTCAACCATGGTTGGATGTGAGAGTGTCTCACATATATATCCTTTTGTTTTTATTTTAAAACATAACAATTATCATTATCTTGAAAAAGCTTTGCCATCTTCATATTCCTCCTTCTTCAAGCTCTCTTGAGTTTCTTTATGTGTGAGGAAAAGAAAAAGAAAGTGTTTTTAAGTGAGATAACAAACCACACAATCATTCTATACTAGTCTAGCCTATTAGTTTAGAGTGTTTGCATCACATCCTCATTGATCAAGTGAAGCAAGGAGCTTAGGGCAAAGAGACTTCGGGTGGATCGTCGTGGACTAGGAAGGATTCAAGCGAGCCGTTCCAAACTCTAGAAGATCCAAGGAGTCACTCAAGGAGGTCTACAAAGGTTGTAGTCTCTCCACTTAGTGATAGATTATTTATTGTATGTGATACTATGAGTTGTTACCCTATATTTCTAGTTCGATTCCTAGTTAAGTTTGCTTAGCGCCTCTTAAAATTTAAATTGTGGCATGTGTGATGCTTCCAAACCCTATATGAGGTGATAAGGAAACCCTACAGTGGTATCAGAGCCAAGCTAGAGCTTTAGAGTAACATAGACGACATTAGAAACCTCGAACGGATGAAATACGACGCCCGTAGGGTGCTCTCTGGAAACTTTTCAAAAAGTTAGATTTTTTTCATATTAAAAATACTCAGAAAATCGTGCAGGGTATTTTATGGGCCCACAAGAAGAACGAAGCCCTAACTCGACTATACGACCGCGGAACCGCGGCCAAAATTGTCATTTTGCGGCGGTTTCGCGGCGCCGTTAGTGAGGCTTGGACTGTGGCTTCTTGTGTTGGCCCATATGTACTTATAGCAATCTCTTGTAAATTTTAAAACTGCTCAAGTGTTGAGCTTTCTGAGAAGGCTTTGGGTGATCAATCGTTCGATCGAATGTTTTAACTGCGCCTAATTTATGAGAATGTGATACAATAATTAGAATCTACAAATTTGTTTGTTGCGTGTAAATCTAGCATTTCGGTCTCGGGAGTAATCGGAAATCTTGTTGAATTATCCAACTTATTTTGAAAAAGGTGTTTTCATCGGTGAGACATAAATGCGAGCTTTACATTGTTAGGCATGAAATCTTGGATATGTGATATTCCGGGTTTGTGTTGTCTAAGGACAGTTACGATTCCAATTGTTGTAGTTTTTCATTTTATTTCTCTGTGACCGTAAGTGTAGTATGTAGTGTATCGCCGGTTTCGTTGCTATACATCAACGACAATCAGGGTACGCATACATACTTACGTTGATGATATATGATATTATGTGTTGCTAAGATATGATGTGCAGGATTGTCGTGATTGAATAGCCCGGGGTTTTATGTGAGATAAGAGTTTTCTTTTCATTCATGTAAAATTCAGTTGTTTATAATATTCTTTTATTTGGGGCACATCCGGGTTGAGGATGATGTCATCATTGTTGTATGTTATTTATGTTTCCGCCTTAGGATAGACCCAAGAAGGGGGGCACAAGTGACCGGGTTCTAGGGTTCAGTGTGAGGCCATCTCGAGGAGTTGAGACCGGGTCTCCTAAACTCCAGAATTGGTAGGGTCACTTACCGCTCTCGTAGGGGTCTAGGGGTGTGGGCTTGCTATTCATCGCGACCGTGAAATCCGTATTTTCTATTGATGGCTAAATACAAAATACGGACCTCCTAGATATCCTATATTATATGTGCTTTTGCTGCTTATATTCTGTGATGTGATCATTTAATATATCTGAGAGGAATGGAATATTATATATATGATATATAATAGACGTTGCTTATGTTTTGCACTCGCGCTAGCCCCGTCCCGGTATGCCGTAAGTTAAGTAACCTAACAGTGCATAACGGGACACCGTGACGAATGCGAATGGCATAACCGTATGTTATATTTTTCGTTTCTTTCTGTGATTGCTTTAGGACCTAAATGATGGGACTACATTAATGAGATTAATGTAAAGAAAAATGAACCTAAAAAGATGTTGTAGAATCGGATTTAAAACCCACTCGGCCTTTTAAGAAAAAGCAAGTTTTCAAAGTGCGGAGCTTAAGCCACTCTTTTTAAACCTATTGGATTCTACAAGGATATCAAGTTCAAAGCGTTAAAAGTTTTCTTAAAAACTATCCGCAGCCCTCCGTCATTTTAGGAAGTAGAGTACTTAGTATTCGTGCTGCGTATTTTGACTTTAGTTAAGGCGCAGTGTACGGTAGCTAAGTGATGTCTTCCTACACTGCATATGATGCAGATTACCTAGGACATTCAGATGATTATGTTGACTTTAGTTAAGGTTCATGTGGGTGGGTCTAGTTAATCATGAAATGACGGGAAGAACTTGACTAGTACTTATGATATGTTGACCATAATTAAGGTCATGAGTGCTAGGGGTAAAAACAATATCGGGAATTTCAAGAGTTGAAATTTGCAATGAGATTGCATACCTTCTATATGATAGTAGGATCCCGATCCCACTGTGAGCAAGAGTTGCTCTCGGGAGAGTTTTGCACTTTACAATTAGCTAACCCATTAGGTGTCTAGAAAGGTGTCAAACAGGGCTACACCTCTGGGAAAACGAGGTTTATTCTAATTAGGTCCTTGCGAAAACACAGGAAACCTCCCTCAAAGTACCGGCACTGGCCTGGCTAAACGTTTAGCGAAGTTGTAGAATGTAATTAATCCCAGCTAGTTTTCTTTTTTAAAAGGTTTTAAAGAAAATTTGATAAAAATAGTGGGAGACATCGATTAGACAAGATAATAACCAATCTGATCTTTGCAAGAGCTTTCGCTGAGTGTATTCTTTTTTCTCTCTTAATAGCAGATACCAATGACAGGACTCAAGCTTCTACTAGATAAAAATAAACTGAATGGGACCAATTATAAAGACTGGCTGAGGAATCTCAACATTGCCTTGACTTATGATAAGGTATCATATGTCCTCACGGCTCCAACCCCGTCCATCCCAGGCCCTAAACCTTAAGTTGCGGATAAAGAAATCCGCAAGACATGGGTCGCTGACTGTGCCACGGCCAAATGCCTCACGCTTGCATCTATGGATAACACACATCAGAAGCAGCATGAGAATATGGACGTCCAAGCCATATTCCTGCATACAAAAGAGTTGTATGGAGAGCAATCTCGCGTATTACAATACGAAGCATCAAAAAAGATGTTTCAGATGCGAATGGCCCCTGGCACACCAGTAGGAGACCATGTTCTGAAGATAATAGCTCTCATAGAAGAGCTTGAGGACCATGGGTGGACAATGAGCAATATACGGATATTATTCTGCAGTCTCTCCCCTCTACCTTTGCTTAATTTATAGTTAAGTTCAACATGCACAACATGGAGAAGGAACTACCTAAACTCCTTAATATGTTAAGGAGTGCAGAAAGCACGCTGAAGTCAGTGAAGACTCCTGTTTTGAGTGTTGGGCCATCTTCCTCCTCTCGCCCGAAGGCTAAGGCCAAGAGAAAGATGAAGAACAAACCCACCAAATCTAAGGGTAGAGTCAAAAAGGTTAAGGGGAAAGACAAGTCCAAGGCTGGGGAATCGAGGAAAGGAGAATGTTTCCACTGCAAGAAGACGGGACACTGGAAGTGGAACTGTACTGAGTACCTTGAACTCAAGAAAAAAAAAACATGGTGATGCTTCAGCTTCAGGTGTGTTCGTAATTGAAAACTGTTTTTCTATTAACTCTGCTACCTGGGTATTAGACACCGGTTCGGGTTCTCATATTTGCAATTCTGTGCAGGCGTTGAGAAATAGCAGAGTTTTGAAGACAGGTGATCATACTCTCCAGGTTGGAAATGGTTCCAATGTAAATGCAGTTTCAGTGGGAGAGTATCACCTAGGGTTGCCGTCGGGTTGTATATTGGTTTTGAACCCATGTTATTTTGTGCCAAGTATGCATTGAAATATTATATCCGTTTCTTTGTTAGACAATGAAAGATACCATTTTGCTATGCAACACAATATTATGAACATTAGACTTAATCAAAAGTTGATTGGTTGTGGTACACTTAATAACGGGATATACGTCCTTAATCAACTCACAGTTTTCAACATTCAACACACAAGTAAAAGAAAATTTTCAGATATAAATGAAGCTTTTCTTTGGCATTGTAGACTTGGTCATATTAATGAAACAAGACTAAACAAGCTTCATAAAGATGGATATTTAAATTCTTTTGAGTATAAATCTTATGCAACTTGCCAGTCTTGTATCAAAGGTAAAATGACCAAAACTCTGTTTACTGGATACGGAGAAAGAGCTACTGAGCTCCTAGGCCTCAGACATAGTTATGTATGCGGGCCAATGTCTACATATGCAAGAGGCGGTTTTTCTTACTTCATAATTTTTACTGATGATTTCTCAAGATTCGGTCATGTGTTTTTGATAAAGCATAAGTCTGAAGCTTTCGAGAAATTCAAGGAGTACAAACTTGAAGTAGAAAACCAAACAGGAATGAGAATCAAGATACTTGGATCAGATCGAGGTGGAGAGTACTTAAGTACTGAGTTCTTGGACTTCCTAAAAGAGAATGGGATTCTCTCTCAGCTCACTCCCCCTTACACACCACAGCACAACGGTGTGTCAGAGCGGCGGAATCGTATCCTATTAGATATAGTACGATCCATGATGTGTGATTTTGAGTTACCCCTCTCCTTTTGGGGGCATGCATTGGAAACTGCAGCTTTTCTGTTAAACAAAGTTCCAACCAAGACCGTATCTACCACTCCATATGAGATATGGCATGGGAAAAGACCATCTCTTAAGTGAGTTAATATTTGGGGTTGTCCGGCTTTTGTCAAAAAGCAGAATCCAGACAAACTCGAGATACGGTCGGTCAAATGTATATTTGTGGGATATCTAAAACATTCGTTTGGGTATCTTTTCTACCACAAGGAGGAAAAAAAGGTGTTTGTTCCTCAGTATGCCACATTTTTAGAAAATGAGATTTTTCCAAATGATGTTGATGGCAATGTGGTAGATCTAGAAGAGGTTCTAGAGACACAAGTTATAAATGACGACTTGGCTGAACCTGATGTTGCAACAGAATCTAATGAAGCTCAGCCACTCCGTAGATCTAGTAAGACTTCTCGCCCACCGGAGAGATACTACGGTTTTTCTCACTGATGGTGATAGAGAAGATTGCATCGTGGATGATGATGACCCTGCCAGTTTTCAGCAAGCTATCACGAGTGGTGACTCTGTGAAATGGCTGGATGCCATGAGATCCGAAATGGAGTCCATGTACACTAACAAAGTATGAACTTTGGAGAATGTACCCTCCGGGATAAAACCTGTAGGCTGCAAATGGATCTTTAAAAGAAAGATCGGTGTAGATGGACAGGTGGAGACCTATAAGGCAAGGTTGGTAGCGAAAGGTTTTCGTCAAAGACCAGGTTTGGACTATGACGAGACTTTCTCTCCGGTAGCCATGCTTAAATCCATTCGGATCCTACTTGCTATTGCTGCTCACTACGACTATGAAATTTGGCAGATGGACGTTAAAACTGCATTTCTAAATGGTGATTTAGATGAATGCGTTTATATGGATCAGCCAGAGGGCTTCATTGACAGTGGGAGCAGCGGAAAAGCATGTAACTTGCTTAAATCAATTTATGAATTAAAGCAGGCATCACAGAGTTGGACACCTATTTTGATGATGTTATCAAAGAGTTTGATTTCATCAAAAATCAAGATGAACCTTGTGTTTATAAGAAGACTGTAGGGAGAACTGTCGCATTACTCGTATTGTATGTGGATGACATTCTTCTGATAGGAAATGACATTCCTATGCTACAGTCAGTCAAATCATTCTTATCACAAAGGTTCTCCATGAAGGATCTAGATGATTCCACATACATATTGGGCATAAGGATCTATAGGGATAGATCCAAACGGTTATTGGGATTGTCCCAAACCAAGTACATCAACACCATCCTAAAGAGGTTTACTATGGAAGACTCCAAGCGGGGGTCTTTACCCTGCTTGCCATGGAGTCACTCTCTCCAAGGACGATTGTCCAAAGTCCGATGAAGAGAGAGCTCGCATGAGCATTATTCCCTATGCTTCTGCCGTAGGATCGATAATGTATGCGATATTATGTACACACCCTGATATAGCTTATGCACTTAGTGTAGTAAGAAGGCATCAGTCAAACCCAGGGAAGAATCAATGGACTGCTGTGAAGAATATTCTTAAGTACTTGCGAAGGACTAAAGAATTTTTCTTGGTGTATGGTAACGGGGATCTCCAAATGGAGGCCTTTACCGATTCGAGCTTCCAAAGTGACAAGGATGAAAGAAAGTCTTTCTCAGGGTTTGCTTTTACCCTCAATGGAGGGACGGTAAGTTGGAAGAGTTCCAAACAGGATACCGTTGCAGACTCAACGATGGAAGTTCAGTACATTGCTGCAAATGATGCTGCCAAAGAAGCCGTCTGGATGAGGAAGTTCATCTCGGAGCTAGGAGTAGTTCCAACCATTATTGATCCAATACCTTTGTATTCTGACAATAATGGGGCTATGGCGTTGGCCAAAGAGCCCAGGTCCCATCAGAAGTCCAGACACATCCTAAGGCGATATCATTTGATCCGAGAGATAGTTGGTCGCCATGATATCCAGATTAAGAGAGTAGATACAAAGGACAACACTGCGGATCCATTCACCAAGGCCCTCCCTCAGCCGCAGCATGAGGGACTTTTTGAGATGTTGGGTATGAGATACACCAATAACTGGCCTTAGTGCAAGTGGGAGATTGTTGGATATATGTATGCCCTAGATGCCATTATATGATAGTGTATGTACTGATGTGTATACATATATATATTCAGAGGACGGTCTTGCTGGACATGATAGTATGCTATCTGATTGCTCTTTGTCATATGTTCACTTGATCATGCTTTTACTCATTTGATACATGTTGATAAAGCCCTTAGGATAATGGCTTGACTACTGGGATTATGATGTGGATCATACTAGTGGGACACCTGTAGTTTATAAGCATATCCTTGAAATGTTCCCAGTCGTAGGTATATCGAGACAGGGCATCGATATTCCAGAGTAGACTAGCGTATACCATTCTTGTTCCATATGATGGACGATGGATGATCCCATATCCATCTGGTGTGGTGACACCAAAGATTGTATACGGGTGCTCAGTGAGACTGGGTACACTGAACGGACTCACCGAGAACTCCTATGTGGTTTTATATCATACGTCGGATTGCAGTTCTCAGGTGACACTGGTACAGGTTAGTCTGTAGACCCGAGATCGCCATAGAGTCTTGTGTGTCCTCCCACTGTACGTTGATCTCCACCCTACTACGGCTCTACTGAGTCGTACAAACGGGTGGATTTTGGGTACAGTTCCGAGGCACATGGAGGCAATGAGCGATAGGAGGGGTTTCGTCTCTCCCGGTATTGGGGGTTGATGTTGCGCTGTGCACGATTGGCTATAACAGGAATTCCATGGTCAGGGCTGCTGAGATATTACTGATAAGTGTTATCAGTAGTTTCTCGAACTGTTGTAGACCATATACCGGCTTGACTTATTGAGTTATTGTGGTCGACGATTCTATCCCTAGACTCGATATGCAGCATATCTGACGAAGAGACCGGACTGTACGGTAAGTGTTGACAGTTGGATTGACAGGAGTTTAGACAGGTTCGCTTGTTCTTCTTCTGATCGCTCAATACCCGGGTGGCCGATACGTTTAGCTGACCGCTTGCGGCTTGTGGGTGTTTAATGTGATCATCACCTACTGCCAGAGTATTGACGAGTCTTAGAGTCTCACACAAAAGTTTCATAGCTCAGGCAAAACGATGTGGTGTGCATATGAGATATGCGCAGGAGCTCGATTAAATACGTGTATGAGATACCGTATGTTAATCGGGCCTTTACTATTGGTCGGGTCGTATATGATATGACCGGTTTATTAAATCAAATGTTGATTTAATAATGACTTTTAGCTCTCACTTTTATATTAAACCTTTTCTTTATGTTTGTATGCATAAATGTATATACATACACATTATGTTGTGTATGCACACATACATACATACAAGTGTATCATGGTTGATGATACATGGATGATGACAATGCAAGACTCACATTGTTCAAATTAATATGTGGACTTTTATTTTGAGATAAAAAGGAAAAGGAAATTACCTTATGACTCATTGTTTCCAAATGACTCATAGTTTCCACACTCTTCTTGGATTGACCTTTGACTAACCCTAAGTTAATTTCATTTGTTCTTTTAACTCATCACAAAATATCTAGATATTTCTTTCAACCATGGTTGGATGTGAGAGTGTCTCACATATATATCCTTTTGTTTTTATTGTAAAACATAACAATTATCATTATCATGAAAAAGCTTTGCCATCTTCATCTTCCTCATTTTTAAAGCTCTCTTGAGTTTCTTTGAGTGTGAGGAAAAGAAAAAGAAAGTGTTTTTAAGTGAGATAACAAACCACACAATCACTCTATACTAGTCTAGCCTATTAGTCTAGAGTGTTTGCATCACTTCCCTATTGATCAATTGAAGCAAGGAGCTTTGGGCAAAGGGACTTCTGGTGGATCGTCGTGGACTAGGAAGGATTCAAGCCAGCCGTTCCAAACTCTAGGAGATCCAAAGAGTCACTCAAGGCGGTCTACAAAGGTTGTAGTCTCTCCACTTAGTGATATATTATTTATTATATGTGATACTAATAGTTGTTACCCTATATTTCTATTTCGATTCCTAGTTAAGTTTGCTTAGCACCTCTTAAAATTTAAATTGTGGCATGTGTGATGCTTCCAAACCCTATATGAGGTGATAAGGAAACCCTAAATGCATTTCATTTCGTCAGATTTTCTAGTAAACGATTATATGTTATGGTTAGCAAGAACGGCTAAAATTTTAATATGGCATGAAAGATGCCTCCCGAAACCTTGCTGTCGTGCTAGGCAACCCTGCAATAAAGCCCTTAGGCTGTGTACTTGACTACCAGGACTATGATGGAGATCATATTAATGGGGCTAAAGGTAGTCCATAAGTACACCCTATAATTGTTCCTAGTCGAGGGTGTATCAAGACAGGGCATTGATACTCCAGAGTAGAATAGTGTATACGCTTCTCGACCTATATGATAGGCGATGGATGATCCCATATTCATTGGTTTTTGACATCAGAGAAGGTATACGGGTGATCAGTGGAGACTGGGTACACTGAACGGACTCGCCGAGAACTCTTTGATGGTGTTATACCTATCGTCAGATAGCAGTTCTCTGGGGACACTGGTATAGGTTAGTCTGTCGACCCGAGATCGTCATAGAGTCTTGTGAGATTCCCACTGTGCTTTGATTTCCACCATACCACGGTCAATAGATCGTGCAGAAAGGTGGTTTTTATGTACAGTCCCGAGTCATATGGAGGTAATGAGCGATAGGAGGGGGTTCGTCTCTCCCGGTATTGGGGGTTGATGTTGCGCTATGCTCGATTGGCCATAATAGGAAATCCCTGGCCAGGGTTGCTGAGATCTACAGGTAAGTGTTATCAGTAGTTTCTCGAACCGTTATAGACCTTGCATCGGCATGACTTATCAGGCTATTGGGGTCTGACGTTATACCACCCCCAGGCTGTGATATGCGACATATCTGACAAAGAGACCGGACTGTACAGTAGTGATACTGATTGGACTCGCAGGAGTACGAGAAGGCTTCCTTGTTGATCTTCTGATCGCTCAATACCCGGGTGACCGTTACGTTTATCAGACCACTTGCGGCTTGAGGGTGTTTGATATGATCATCACCTACTGCCGGCGTATTGACGAGTCATTAGAGTCCTACACAGAGGTTTCATAGTTCATGCAAAATGAAGTAAGAGCTCATATGTGATATGTGCGGGACCGATATTAATGCGCGTATGTGATACCGTATTCTATTCTCGCGATATGTGATATCGGACGGTTATATGAGATATAGCCGGGTTATCGGATCAAGTGTTGATTCGATAAGTTGATTCATATGATATTAGTCGGTTGTATGTGATATAGCCGGATTATTAAATCAAGTGTTGATTTGATAATTTAATGTATAATTATATATTTGATATATTAACTTACATTAACTAATATTTGCTCACTAAGATTTCTTTTCTCACTTGTGTACACTTAGTATATATATGATATATATTAATGTACATTGTTTTGTGACACGCTTGATGCCACATGCTTCAAGGGTGTATGAGACTTACACCATGCTTATAATAATGTGAGGTTTTATTTATTTACAGTAATTCAATATTAGTTGGAAATTGTCATGCTTGGAAGCTTGGAGAAGCTTGAAGTATTTTGGACTTAGTCCACTAGTTTGATTTTACTTGTAGATATTTATTAACCTAACCATTATTGTTAGCCATGATTTAATCTCTACATGTGTTAGTCTATGACACTAACTCTTCCATGGTTGCTATTCTCACCTAATGAGTTCATTCTCTCATTCTTCACTTGTGCTTCTTCTTCCTCATGAGAAAGCTCACTAGCATTTCTTAAGGTGAGAAAATATTGTGAGAAAAAGAAAACTAAAGAGAGCCCATTTTCTACTTCATCATCCTCTACTATTAGCCATTTAGTTTAGGTGTTTGCTTCACTAATCTATCATTAGTGAAGAGGTAGCATGAGCGTGAGTCTCCTCGACGTAGATCATCTTCGGCTTCGAAGACTTCGAGCAAGCTTGTTCATTTCTCCAAAGGAACCTATACTAGAGTTCGAGAGATCACTACTCGCAGCGAAGGGACTACTACATGGAGCATTAGAAGTGAAGGACCGTTCTACAAAGGTTCTATCCTCATTCACTTGTTTGCAAAGTTGTTTGCATGTAGTTTCGTCTAAATCTCTAGTTAAGATTCTAGGGTTAGGGTTCTTTAGAACGACAAAAATTTGAAAACGGCATGGACGATGCCTCCCGAAACCTTACTGCCGACCAAGGGAACCCTACAAATTAATCCCGGATAATCTTACCTTTTAGGGTTTGAAGGAAGATATGATAAAAACAGTGGGAGCCATCCTGATTAGATAAAATAATAACCAATCTGATCTTGCAAGAGCAAACGCTGAATGTTTTTTTCTCTCTCTCCTGGTAGCGACCATGTCATGCCATAATCAGGATAATAATATGGATGTATTGACCAAACATGCTTATTATACTAAGCTGGGGAACGTTGGTTCCGCTCTATCTTATAATTGTTATAAGTCCGAGAAGGGAATAGAGGAATATCCAGATTCCTATGCTACCTATTCGAGGAATAAGCATGTTGATGCATATTCATTGCATGTGTTCGTTACCGAGAACTGTTTCTCAGTATCCTCTACGTCCTAGGTATGAGATACTGCATCAGGATCCCACATATGTAATCTGATTACATGGGCTACTGAAAGGTAGAGAACTGGGATTGGTTGATACGTCCCTAAGTATTAGAGAATGGTGCAATGGTGCAGCCAATTCAGTTAGCAAATATCACCTTGTATTACCAAATACATTGATTCTGAACGAATGTTATTACGTACCGAACCTGATGTACAACATTAAATCGGTTTCTTTGTTAAGTTAAAGAAGGATATAATTTTGTATTGATGGATAATGTTGTGAACATTTTCTTTAATAAAGAGTTGATTGGATCAGGCAAGTTATGTAATAGCATATACGTTCTAAATCAAACCACAGTTCAAAGTATGTAGAACACACACAAGAGGAGTAGTTCAGAAATGAACGAATCCTTCTTGTGGCATTGTAGACTATGTCATATCAATGCGACACGACCGGCTAAGTTACATAAGGATGAATATTAAAATCTGTTAGAATTTTCATCTTTTGAATACTTGCCAGTCTTGTCTCAAAGGTAAAATGACCAATACTCCGTTTACTGGAAATAGAAAAAGAGTTAATGAACTCTTGGGATGGATACATGATGATGTATACGGTCCTATGTCTACAAATTCGAGGGTTGGTTCTTTGTACTTCATTACATTCATCGACGATCTCTCATGATTCGGCAGGTGTTCCTGTTGAAACACAAGTCTGAAACTTTTGAGAAATTGAAGGAATATAAGCTTGAAGTTGAGAACCAGACGGGTAAAAGTATTAAGTCCTTCGATGTGATCGGAAAAGGGAATAATTGGGCATGGAGTTTCTAGATTTTCTAAATAGAGAATGGTATTCTCTCTCAGCTTACTCCTTCGAGTACACCACAGCACTACGGTGTATTGGGGTGGAGTTATCGCACCCTATGAGATATGGTGCGCTCTATGATGAGTACTGCTGAGTTGCCTGTTTCCTTTTGGAATTATGCACTTGAGAAGCTGCATACCTATTGAATGGGGCTCCATCCAAATCAGTGCCTACCACTCCATATGAGATATGGAATGGGAAAAGACCATGCCTTAAACGGGTTAAGATATGAGGTTGTCCGGCTTATATTGGAAAGCAAAATCCGGACAAGATCGAGGCAAGGTCAGTTCTGTAAGTTTGTTGGATATCCCGAACATTTGCGAGGGAATATCTTCTACCACACTGAGGAGAAAAATGTGTTTTATTTCTCAGCATGCCACCTTTTTTAGAAAAGGAGTTTCTTATGAAGAAATTTGTGGTCATGAGGTAGAACTGGAGGGATTTCCAGCTAGACAAACTGACAGCTGATGATTTGGTAAAACTAAAGGATTTAATAGTCTCCAACGAGGTAGGGTTCCTCATCCACCTGAGAGATACTACGGTTTCCTCGGTGACGGTGGGAGCGAGAATTGCATTATGGTTGATGATGACCCAACCAGGTTCAGGCAGGCCATTACGAGTGGGGACTCTTTGAAATGGCCGGATGCTATGAAATCAGAGTTGCAATCCATGTACGCCAACAAATTATGACTTTGAATGTTGCACCTGAAGGGGTAAAACCCATTAGGAGTAAATGGATCTTGAGAAGATTCTTGGTGTAAATGGAAAAGTTGAGACTATCAAAGCTAGACTTGTAGTAAAAGGTTCTCGTCATGCAACCAAGTGTGGATTATGATGAAACCTTTTCTCCAATGGATACGCTTAAGTCTATCAGGATTAAAGCACACATCGCGGAGTTGGAACATTTGTTTTGATTTGGTAGTCAAAGAGTTTGACTTCATCAAAAAGGTATATGAACCTTGTATATACAAGAAAGAAGTAGAGATTAAGGTTGTCTTCCACGTATTGTACGTAAATGACATACTCTTGATAGGAAATGGTTTCCTATGCTATACTCGATCAAGCTCTTCTTATCACGAGGATTCTCCATGAAAGATCTAGATGATACCTACTACATCTAGTGGATTATGATCTATGGTGATAGATCTAAGTGGATGTTGGGAGTGTCCTAAATCCAGGTACATTAACACCATACTAAAGGGGTTTAGTATAGAGGATTCTAAGCGTGGTGGTTCACCCACTTACTCATGAATCACTCTCTACAAAAAGATGTCTCCCGAGACTGATTTGGAGAAAGCTCGCGTGCATAGGATACCCTATGCTTCGGCAGTAGGCTCTATCATGTATGCGTTATTATGGACCAGACAAGATGTAGCTGATTCACTAGGTGTAGTGATTAGGAATCAATCGGATCTTAGGAGAATCACTGGATAGCTATGTAGGACATTCTTAAGTACTTGAGAAGCACTAAATAAATGTTCTTGTTGTTTGGTAACGGTGAACTCCAGTGGGAGTCCTTTACCAATTCCAGCTCCCAGAGAGATAAGGACGACTGAAAGTCAGTCACGGGCTTTGTATTTTCCCTCAGTGGAGGGACGGTATGTTGGAAGGGTGCCAAGCTAGATACCGTGGCATACTAGACGACAAAGGCTGAATACATTGCTACCAACGATGCTGCAAAAGTGGCCGTCTGGGCATTTCTTGTTCATGAGATGAATAAAGTTCCTACCATTGAGCGTCCAATACGTGTCATTGAGACAACAATGGAGTTGTGGCTTTGGCCAAGAAACGCCGGTCCCTTCAGCGATCCAGACATAATCTGAGGTCTGTATCACCTATTCAAGTAGATGGTTGATCTCTTAGGGATCAAGGTCAGGAGAGTTGAAGCGAAGGATAACACGGAGGATCCACTCACAAAGGCCTTTCCCTAGAGAGACTTCAATAGGACGTTGAGTATGAGATATTGCAACAAATGGCCTTAGTGCAAGTGGGAGATTGTTAGTTATATGTATACCCTAGAGGCCATTAGTGTACATGTAATGTATATTGTAGTGGATGCTTTGACATATATAGGGAGGACTTTCTTGCTCGACGTGATAGTATGCTATCTGGTTGCACTTTATCTTAACATGTACACTTATTGTCTTTCTATTACATGTTGATAAAGCCCTTACAATGAGTACTTGACTACCAGGATTATGATGCAGATCATACTAGTGGGGCAATGGTAGTCCGTAAGTATATCTTTCAAAAGTTCCTAGTTGTGGGGGTATCGAGATGCGGCATCGATATTCCAGAGTAGACTAGCGTATACGCTTCTTGATCCATATGATGGGCGATGGATGATCCCACATCCATTGGTGTTTGCCATCAGAGAAGGTATACGGGTGCTCAGTGAAAACTGGGTACACTGGACGAACTTGCCGAGAACTCCAATATGTTATTATACCTATCGTCAGATAGCAGTTCTCTGGTGACAATGGTACAGGTTAGTCTGTCGACTCGAGATCGTCATAGAGTCTTGTGTGATTCCCACTATGCTTTGATTCCACCTTACCACTTTCAAGAGATCATGCAAAATGTTGGTTTTTGGGTACAGTCCCGAGTCACATGGAGGCAATGAGAGATAGGAGGGGATTTTTCTCACCCGGTATTGGGGTTTGATATTGCGCTAGGCTCGATTGGCCATAACAGGAAATCCCTGGCCAGGGTTACTGAGATTTACTGGTTAGTGTTATTAGTAGTTTCTCAAACCATTATGGACCTTGCATCGGCATGACTTATCAGGCTATTGGGGTCTGACGTTTTACCGCCCTCAAGCTGTGATATGCGACATAGCTGATGAAGAGACCGGACTATACGATAGTGTTACTGATTGGATTCGCCGGAATATGAGCAGGCTTGCTTGTTGATCTTCTGATCGCTTAAGACCCGGGTGGCCATTACGTTTAGCAGACCGCTTGCGGCATGTAGATGTCTGATATGATCACAACCTATTGCCGGCGTATTGACGAGTCTTTAGAGTCCTATACTGAGGTTTCCTGTTTCAAGCGAAACGAAGTAGGAGCACATATGTGATATGTGCGGGACGGAGATTAATACCCGTATGTGATACCGTATTCTATTCTCGCGATATGTGATATAGGTCGGTTATATGTGATATAACCGGGCTGTCGAATCAAATGTTGATTCGACAGGATGATACTTTTGATATTAGTCAGTTGTATGTGATATAGTCGGATTATTAAATCAAGTGTTGATTTAATAATTTAATGTACAATTATATATATTTGATATATTAACTTACATTAACTAATATTAGCCCACTTAACATTTCTTTTTCTCATTGAGCTTCTTCTTCCTCATGAGAAAGCTTACAAGCTTTTCTCAAGATGATAAAGTATTGTGAGAAAAAGAAAACTAAAAAGAGCCCATTTCCTACTTCATCATACTCTACTATTAGCCATTTAGTTTAGGGCGTTTGCTTCACTAATCTACCATTAGTGAAGAGTTAGCATGTGCTTGAGTCTCCTCGACGTAGATCATCTTCAGCCTTGAAGACATCGAGCAAGCTTGTTGATTTCTCTAAGAGAACCCATACTAGAGTTTGGGAGATCACTACTCGTAGCGAAGGACTACTACACGGAGCATTAGACGTGAAGGACCGGTCTACAAAGGTTGTATTCCTTATTCACTTTTTTGCAAAGTTGTTTACATGTAGTTTCGTCTAAATCTCTAGTTAAGATTCTAGGGTTAGGGTTCTTTAGAACGGCAAAAATTTGAAAACGACATGGACGATGCCTCCCGAAACCTTGCTGCTGTTAACACCAGAATATTGCTTTTACTACCGCCCATTCTTATGCTCGTTTACTTATCGGTAGGTACTCTTGTGCCGTGTTTGCTAGTTAATTGCAGGATACTGCTTCTCAGCTTTAAACAGTGAAATTCATGGAAAAGTACGACAAATTCCGGATTACTGCAAACCACAGATAAAACACGGGTCTCCGCTCTCTATCCGTATGTTGCCACACACCAGTTTAAGGGAAAAAATGGCAAATCAATGTCATTTTCATGCACAAAGCTCAATGTCAACACAAGATCAAACATATCTATGCGGAGCTCAAGGAAATCATGGCAAAAGATCCACATCATATCACCTTTTGATCTACTGAAATTCTGGAAGAAATGTGAAGAGCTTCTGAGAAACAACATATACCACACTGAAGAGTACTGAAAACCAGGAAAACCCACCAAAGCAAATGACCCAGTTTGTCATGACCCGAAAGAGCACGTGACTGGCCCTTGAACCATATGAAGTCTATAGAAACCCATCTGATCCAAGTAAGCCAAAAGCCCAGAAATCTAAAACCATTTAAAGAGTAAATAAGGAAAACTGGTTTTAAGAAGTAAAGAAATCATGTTCCAAAAATCAAAGTTTTTAAACAACTAAGCCGAATATGCATTTTTAAAAATGTGTAACCTTTCCTGAAAATTTCGGCAGAGTTTCCTTTGTAAAAACTGGCCCCGAACGGGGTACAACAAGAATAATATATATGAAATGATAAAAGGCATCCCCAAGCGGGAGCTAGCTCTTCGTCAATCGACGGTCACAACCACGCAAGCAATAATAATATACAACGCCAAAGGGCGAGGATCAAAACCCAAAAAGAACTCAAAACAGCCAGAAAACCGTAATACTACAAGCGCGACTCTAAGGTCGAAATAATAGAACACTGTTTTCTAAGTCTGAAACAATATACAAGTTTTGGTTGATGGAATTTCTAGATACAATGAATAATACATGAACAATGGCGGTTTTGATACAAAAGAACCCACCTACCCAAGCAAGTCACCCATAAGGAAGCAGTGTGCCAGAAATGCCGCTATAGAATCTGTACGGCTAAACCTGCAAGAACTGTGGCACAACGGGGCTGAGTTGCCAACTCGTGAATAGAAAATATTTACAAGCAGAGATCGAATGCATGACCGATCCTAGGTCAATACGATCAGATATAAATAAAGCTCAATATGAATAAGTCTGAAGCATGCTAAACTGGCAATATAATCTCTATACATGAGTGTAGTGCCAAGTGCTCGTGCTAGTGCCTCAGGTAATAGCATATCATAAATGTGGGGTATGATCAATGTAATCAAAACTGCATATACGTGGATCCCGTCCACTCGTCACACAATGACAATAACCATCATGCATGTAAATATCATAAAGCATGTGCATGGGAATAATATGAGGATATAAACCATCTGTGTCCCTCACGACACGTCAAAATCATGGAACCGGAGTGTCCAGTATCGACACTCAAAAACATCATGAAAACTATGCCCAACATCGGCACGTAAATCTTCATATATCGGGCTCCGTCAGTCCGGATCGTCCTACGGGCTCTGTCTGCGGTATCGGCCCTCGGCCCCGGCAGTACGCCCATATCCATCTATCGACTCTAGTCAGTATCCTCCGGATAACCGCCAGGTCCAACCAATCACCGGTAGGTACTCGCCACCCTGCCAGGCTCATCGTCTACTCCACGAAAAACATTTCTTGCCCCGGGGAAACATACTGGGTCCACCATGTACCCGCAATCGGCCTCATCCGCCTCCTCGAATCGGGTTTCACATGTCGCTCTCATCACCGAGAAAACACATGGTGGACGCACTGAAATATCATATCAAGGGTAACCGGGTTTTAAAACAATTACATATTCTCCTTTTGAAACACCCACGGTTCCCAAAAACCAGAAATATCATGGAAACAACATATCTCAATGCGTATAATCAGAAAGCATGATATATGCGACATGTAAAGAAATGTAAGCAACATACACTGAATGCAACAGTACTACAGTGTAGTGACATGGCAATTATCGATGACGAAGTGTGTGAGTCGGCAAACAAGTGTACGTGGAACATACGCATCATCGATAATGGTGCTGGTGTCCTAGCAGCATGACTGAAATATATCAACAATACAAGCGATGCAATGGAAATAGCATGAATACGCGGAATCAAATAATCAACGCAACAGTAGAGAACCTGCCTCAATAGATATAACATGCAACCTTGCCTTTTGAAATAAGACGAATCATGGGTATTGGTAAAATAAGGGCTACGGTGTTGTAAGAAAAGATGCGCCGTTTGAAAATATCCGTATAAACCCTTCTGCCTATCTTTAAAATATCCCCGATTCGTTAGTTTTGAAATAGGTATGACTCGGGTCTAGTCTGACGCCTACTATGCGAACTACGAACCCAACAACCAAGTCAATCGGGAGGGGCATGGAAACCACCTAAATCTGAGTCGATATACATATATATATATATATAGTCGGTGATCTCGCCTCAATAATATCACGTACGATACAATATATCATATAACATTCTCGAGTCATGAGTGCGAATCTAACATCAATATAAAGCTCGTACGGTAAATCGTCGTACGGCATCCCAATGGCTGGGTACGGGTCAATATCACATTTATCTCATCACATATCCGGTATCACTACCATCATATCACATCTCAAATACGAACTCTGTCAGATCGCCCAATCTCGCGGCCTCAATCAAACCTCATCGACTCATCTCAATCCCATGTATGAACACATAGTCCCATACCCATGTGTAGATATACACACCTCTATATGCGCACAGATAAATGAAAGAATGCATGCAAGTATATGTGTACGTGTATGTGTGGGTGCAACCACTACTCTAGGGTTTCGCACTATACTAAACCAACACATCCTTATCACCAATAACACCATTATTACCATCAATAATCCTAAACAATACATAATAAATATATGTGTGTATACGTATTCGAATATATCACCACGGACTGCGGGGGTGCTATACGCCATCAACCCGACTTCTCCCCGTAGATATAATCTACTCACCTTGCATCTTGTGTGCCGATGCCGATGTCACTATCTTCATCTTCTTCGCCTCAACATCACGTAGGGTACCTACAAGTATATCACTACGCTAAAGCACATGAAAATCACATCGGAAACCAAAATAGCACACGCTACTCGCATAGGTAAAAACCTATCGTCTCGCATGTAAACACGATCAATATCCACTTGTCGTTGACGTCCAAACGCCACCCGACAGGAATGAATCACCAAATACCAAAATCCATGCTAAAATAAGTCGTAAATCATACGCCAACTCAAGCAAATCAACCCAGATTTTACCCTAACTGGAATCAGTCAAAACTAGACATACCCAGGGTCAAGAATAGAGGAAATAGGGCCATGCACAAAAATCGAGGCAATTCCCTCCTGCTCTGGGCGCAATTTGCGGCCAGAGGGAATAAATTGGCGGCCGTACTTTGGAGTTAGGGGCTAGGGTTTGGTGTGGTGGTTCCATGATGCCTGCACATCTCACTGTCAACTCAATTTTATTTTTGGCGTCTCGGGGTGATAGCAGATTCTTAAATACGATCACAGATTCACAGTTTTTCTCCGACATCGTCTCATAAATCCGTATTTTAGTTCTAGTTCCAGGTTTGGGTCTAAAATAACATCTAACCAGGGTTTCTAAGGTCACCACAATCCTCAATTTCATCTTTAATCTCAGATCTCACATAAACCCTAACTTAAAGTTTCACAAATCCACCAAACGACAACATATCGACATGAAACTAGAATGGATGCAATAAGAATTGAATTACTAAACTAGGGGTGCAGAAATTACCTCCTTAGGCAACTCAAGAAAATTCTTGGTTGCTCATGGTCCTCAAAATCCAATCTTGCTAGGTTCAATGTGTAGCTAGTGAGCTTGGGAGCAAGTTTTGTGAAGTGGGAATGGGGTTTTGGGGTTGATTTCATTGTGGATCTAGGGTTTTTGTGAAGAGGGAGAGAGAGGGATGGCAGCAGCAGCAGCAACAAGGGGAGGGAGGGGAGAGAGAATGAGAAGGGGAAAGTGATGGGGAATAGTTCATAAAGTGAGGGTTGACTTGGTCTCTCTCTCTCATCATTATGCTACTTTTTCCTTTTCTTTTTTTTTTCTCTTTCTTCTCACCCTAATAGTGAACCCAAAAGAACAACGATGGCAATAGAAATGTAACACAAGTGTAATAAGTGTGTAAAATGATATGTGCACATTTTTGCACAAAAATGCAAAAAATCCAATTAGCGATTTTTAATCACGATTAGCACTAAATTAGTATATAACTAATCTTAAAAACTTTAAAATGGCATAATTCCATAAAATACCCTATTTTAGAATTTTCCATAATTTCCCCCCAATTATTTGTATTTAATTATACCAGAATATTAAAATATTCATTAAATTAGTATTAAAATATAAAATTTCCCAAAAATCATATTTTATTATTTTGAAAACGTTACAATCTACCCCCCTTAAAGAAATTCGGTTCCCGAATTTAAATTTAAAACCCCAAAGACAAATATTTCAATACAAATTCCAAGTCATCGGGGCTCCGAAATCATCAATACATAAAACGTATCATAGCGCAATGCATGCGCATGAGTATTGAGCAGATAACTCAAAAGCAACACTCCATCAAGCATCCCGCAATCATCGGAGTTATGGTAAAGACACAAATGTCAAATCCAATACAAAACCAATATGATATAGATCAGAACTATGCATGTGAATAGCTGATGTAAATGCATGCCAAATCTTTTTGAGTCGCTGTGCGATGCGCGTAACACTGCACAGTGGCGGACATTTTTCATAAGAAAATAACTATATACGTATATATATATCCTTTGTTTAATATGTACGTTCCGCCGTTTTGAAAGCAATTTAGAAGTGTTTCCTTGTTTGTAAAACGTTCCGTGTCATATTGGACACGTAGGTATATATATACCGAGACTATAGCTCGCTCCCTGGAAATCCCTTCGAACTATCAATGCATGCAAAATATATCCAGGTACTGTCCTCTGACTAGTCCTTCTCGGTACAAAACGAATATCAAATATCATAGAAATGTACTGCTCCAAAAGGAATAAATCCCAAAAATGCACATAACACCACCCTGTGCGTCTGGTGCGCACTGAAATCAAAATCCATATATGTGCCATACAGGTGCACAAAACAACATCTAGGTTCAACGGGTGTGCACGAAGCATCTGTCATAGGCAATGTGTGTGTCTAACAGCCAAAATCCGGTGCATCTGATATGCACGAAGAATCTCGATTTAGTGCATCGGGTGTGCACCAAAATCGTATCTCAAAACATGCGCCCAACATGCGCGAAAATCCAAATCGGTGCATCCATCATGCACGAATGAAAATCTAAACCCTGCGCACTCAACATGCACGGAATCACAAAATCCAATAGCAAACGTCGAACATGCGTAAGTCCAGTCGAAAGCACGGAGTGCAAAAATAATAAATATCAGGGTCAAGCCGACGATATATAATGCGGCTCAATCAAAATCAAGTGTACCGCGATGGAAAAGCTCACAACCGTGTGCATCAGTGTGCACAAATCAAATCAAAACACTAAAAGTACATGAAACTATGCTGGAAGCGTAAATCAAATCACCGGCATAAAATAGGCATGAATTCACAATCAACACCTCAAGAATAATAACTATGCGCAAGGTATAAATACCCAGTAGGTGCAACCATGGTGCGCGAAAACAGAAATCATAGAACTCAGCCATCAAAACCACATCATACGAATAGATCGCCCAAAATACCGAAATCCAAAGCGACGGATACGTGGTAGTCAAATCACAAAATCATAAATCATAAATCATAAATCATAAGTACTGTCGTCGATATATCCTCCTTCGAGTCGAGAAGGTGCTGGTACATCCAATGCTAGTGGCGCAAGATATCTACTTACCTCATGCTCGCGGCTGGCGTCCTCTGCCTCTGGTTCCTTATCTTCCCTGTGGACTACCAATCTCGCAATCCATCGGCTCTTCGGCCCGGTCAGTTGTGCTGACAGGAACGATTCCGTTCTGGTACTTCCCTGGTCATCTCTCGGTCAATCCTCACGACCGCTCGTAATGCAGCACATCTCTGGCGCTGACCTCGGTCCTCTGAATGCACATCACACATCTGCTCCTGGTGCAAATCTTATTGCAGCAGTGTACTGGAAGGAATCCTACTCAAGGTCTCTTCTGATCTCACCTAAGCCAAACTGTACGGAGGCTGGTACTCTGGTACAATCTTTCCTCGCTCTCTGGACATCCGCGTCCTCAGCACAGCATCTCCTCGGAAGCTGTTCGCATCCCTGTGCCTCTGTATGCATATCCGACCTTTAATCTTAACGAGGTGTAGTAACAGCTCGTCTGCTTCTCACACGAACTTCTTGTCCCGCTTGTCTATATCATCGACCATTTCGACATCGCGTCTTTATCTGCGCACTGCAATGTCCTCAGCTACGGTCCCTCCGAAGTCTCTAACACGGACTCGAAATCACGAACTCGGTATCTTCATCACTCAATAGGAGATATCTAGCCGATTATGTCCTCAACGTGCGTATCGCATCTCTGATGTCAGCGGAGTGGAACGTCATCTCGTCGAAATCTCATGCGAACTCTTTACTCCACTCTGCTTCAATATCGACTGATTCGGACTCATCTCATCGTGGCTACACAGACTGCGCTCCAACGGCTACGCTTGTATCTGGAGTCTCCCAAGCAGTGTCCCATCACATGATATCCGAATGATGTCGAATCGTCCGATCGACTCGTCAGAACCTCATAATCCCCCAAAAGCTCAACATCTCGGGTACAGTTTAACAGTAACGAGTACATACCACAGCATCGGTGGTCCAGCCGTAGAAGGGCAAACCCAAGCCTCACTAATGGCGCCGCGGAACTGCCGCAAACCCTAAGGTTCAAAGGCTTTCACACGGTCATTATGTCGAGTTAGGGTTTCATTCTTCTAGAGGGTCCATAGAATCGCTTGCATGTCTTTCCGATTACTTTAAACTTGGAAAATGGGTTCCTGACATTCGATCGTCTCAATCGACTCTCAACGAATCTGCGTGAAGTCGCCTCTAGCTGGAATCAATCTATCTGATGACCATGCATCGGGGTAAGCGAACGAACCACATGTCCTAGTCAATAATCCTCGGTGACAAGCGACTCATTATCATATCTCTAAGAATATGCTCATGCTGCAGTAGCTCCAATCATCTGCGCGATATCTCATCTTCCGCAGCAGCAACTGGCTCCTTCGTCCGTGCGCTGGACAACGCCTCAATCGTCCTGGATAAGCGATAATATCAACGGTCATCACATCCTGGCTGGCCTCTATCAGTGGCACAATCCTCTGGTGCCGATCAGCACATCCAGAAATCTCGTAAAAGCGATCAATCCAATGCTCATGGCGCGAAAACACAATAAGACGACTCCTCAATTTGCAATCGTAAGTCTCTGGAATCACGCCCTGGTCAGTCTTCGTCCACGACGAGCTCATGCTGACGCAACTCGAGCCGTAGCTCACTCTGCCCGTGCAATCGTGGCGGCAAAACCATAACCAGTATCGATGAGGATAGATCATAAGAAGGAATATAATACGGTGCAAGGAAATGTACAACCTAAGGTTTCTTGAGCAGAGTGGTGTGTCGTAAGTATGCTGCGGAACATACCCACGGTACGTCACTCTACTTTAGTCACCTATTCCATCAACCAAGGGTCATCCTACGCGACAAAAGTTCGGGTCTAATACCCCCTCGACTAAGTCTAAGTTCCGTAAGGTCAAGCCTAAGTTCCGTATATAGATAACGCCCTAGGCTCCACATAGTCAAACTTAGACTCGAACCAAGGTCAACCTAGCGCTCTGATACCAACTTTGTCACGACCCGAAAGAGCACGTGACTGGCCCTTGAACCATATGAAGTCTATAGGACCCTATCTGATCCAAGTAAGACAAAAGCCCAGAAATCTAAAACCATTTAAAGAGTAAATAAGGAAAACTGGTTTTAAGAAGTAAAGAAATCATGTTTCAAAAATCAAAATTTTTAAACAACTAAGCCGAATATGCATTTTTAAAAATGTGTAACCTTTCCTGAAAATTTCGGCAGAGTTTCCTTTGTAAAAACTGGCCCCGAACGGGGTACAACAAGAATAATATATATGAAATAATAAAAGGCATCTCCAAGCGGGAGCTAGCTCTTCGTCAATCGACGGTCACAACCACGCAAGCAATAATAATATACAACGCCAAAGGGCGAGGATCAAAACCCAGAAAGAACTCAAAACAGCCAGAAAACCGTAATATTACAAGCGCGACTCTAAGGTCGAAATAATACAACACTGTTTTCTAAGTCTGAAACAATATACATGTTTTGGTTGATGGAATTTCTAGATACAATGAATAATACATGAACAATGGCGGTTCTGATACAAAAGAACCAACCTACCCAAGCAAGTCACCCATAAGGAAGCAGTGTGCCAGAAATGCCGCTATGGAATCTGTACGGCTAAACCTGCAAGGACTGTGGCATAACGGCGGTGAGTTGCCAAATTGTGAATAGAAAATATCTACAAGCAGAGATCGAATGCATGACCCATCCTAGGTCAATACGATCAGATATAAATAAACCTCAATATGAATAATTCTGAAGCATGCTAAACTGGCAATATAATCTTATACATGAGTGTAGTGCCAAGTGCTCGTACTAGTGCCTCAGGTAATAGCATATCATAAATGTGGGGTATGATCTATGTAATCAAAACTGCATATACGTGGATCCCGTCCACTCGTCACCCAATGACAATAACCATCATGCATGTAAATATCATAAAGCATGTGCATCGGAATAATATGAGGATATAAACCATCTGTGTCCCTCGCGACACGTCAAAATCATGGAACCGGAGTGCCCAGCATTGACACTCGAAAACATCATGAAAACTGTGCCCAACAACGGCACGTAAATCCTCATATATCGGGCTCCATCAGTACGGATCGGCCCACGGGCTCTGTCTGCGGTATCGGCCCTCGGCCCCGGCAGTACGCCCATATCCATCTATCGACTCTGGTCAGTATCTTCCGGATAACCGCCAGGTCCAACCAATCACCGGTAGGTACTCGCCACCCTGCCAGGCTCATCGTCTACTCCACGAAAAACATTTCTTGCCCCGGGGAACCATACCAGGTCCACCATGTACCCGCAATCGGCCTCATCCACCTCCTCGAATCGGGTTTCACATGTCGCTCTCAGCACCGAGAAAACACATGGTGGACGCACTGAAATATCATATCAAGGGTAACCGGGTTTTAAAACAATTACATATTCTCCTTTTGAAACACCCACGGTTCCCAAAAACCAGAAATATCATGGAAACAACATATCTCAATGCGTATAATCAGAAAGCATGATGTATGCGACATGTAAAGAAATGTAAGCAACATACACTAAATGTAACAGTACTACAGTGTAGTGACATGGCAATTATCGATGATGAAGTGTGTGAGCCGGCAAACAAGTGTACGTGGAACATACGCATCATCGATAATAGTGCTGGTGTCCTAGCAGCATGACTGAAATATATCAACAATACAAGCGATGCAATGCAATTAGCATGAATATGCGGAATCGAATAATCAACGCAACAGCAGAGAACCTGCCTCAATAGATATAACATGCAACCTTGCCTTTTGAAATAAGACGAATCAGGGCTATTGGTAAAATAAGGGCTACGGTGTTGTAAGAAAAGATGGGTCGTTTGAAAATATCCGTATAAACCCTTCTGCCTATCTTTAAAATATCCCCGATTCGTTAGTTTTGAAATAGGTATGACTCGGGTCTAGTCTAACGCCTACTATGCGAACTACGAACCCAACAACCAAGTCAATCGGGAGGGGTATGGAAACCACCTAAATCTGAGTCGATATAAATATATATATATATATAGTCGGTGATCTCGCCTCAATAGTATCACGTACGATACAGTATATCATATAACATCCTCGAGTCATGAGTGCAGATCTAACATCAATATAAAGCTCGTACGGTAAATCGTCGTACGGCATCCCAATGGCTGGGTACGGGTCAATATCACATTCATCTCATCACATATCCGGTATCACTACCATCATATCACATCTCAAATACGAACTCTGTCAGATCGCCCAATCTCGCGGCCTCAATCAAACCTCATCGACTCATCTCAATCCCACGTATGAACACATAGTCCCATACCCATGTGTAGATATACACACCTCTATATGCGCACAAATAAATGAAAGAATGCATGCAAGTATATGTGTACGTGTATGTGTGGGTGCAACCACTACTCTAGGGTTTCGCACTATACTAAACCAACACATCCTTATCAACAATAATACCATTATTACCATCAATAATCCTAAACAACACATAATAAATATATGTGTGTATACGTATTCGTATACATCACCACGGACTGCGGGGGTGCTATACGCCATCCACCCGACTTCTCGCCGTAGATATAATCTGGTCACCTTGCTTCTCGTGTGCCGATGCCGATGTCGCTATCTTCATCTTTCTTCGCCTCAACATCACGTAGGGTACCTACAAGTATATCACAACGCTAAAGCACATGAAAATCATATCGGAAACCAAAATAGCACACGCTACTCGCATAGGTAAAAACCTATCGTCTCGCATGTAAACACGATCAATATCCACTTGTCGTTGACGTCCAAACGCCACCCGACAGGAATGAATCACCAAATACCAAAATCCATGCTAAAACAAATCGTAAATCATACACCAACTCAAGCAAATCAACCCAGATTTACCCTAACTGGAATCAGTCAAAACTAGACATACCCAGGGTCAAGAATAAAGGAAATAGGGCCATGCACAAAAATCGAGGCAATTCCCTCCTGCTCTGGCCGCAATTAGGGAATAAATTGGCGGCCGTACTTTAGAGTTGGGGGCTAGGGTTTGGTGTGGTGGTTCCATGGTGCCTGCACATCTCACTGTCAACTCAATTTTATTTTTGGGGTCTCGGGGTGATAGCAGATTCTTAAATACGATCACAGATTCACTGTTTTTCTCCGACATCGTCTCATAAATCCGTATTCTGGTTCTAGTTCCAGGTTTGGGTCTAAAATAACATCTCACCAGGATTTCTAAGGTCACCACAATCCTCAATTTCATCTTTAATCTCAGATCTCACATAAACCCTAACTTAAAGTTTCACAAATCCACCAAACGACAACATATCGACATGAAACTAGAATGGATGCAATAAGAATTGAATTACTAAACTAGGGGTGCAGAAATTACCTCCTTAGGCAACTCAAGAAAATTCTTGAGTTGCTCAAGGTCCTCCAAATCCAATCTTGCTAGGTTCAATGTGTAGCTAGTGAGCTTGGGAGCAAGTTTTGTGAAGTGGGAATGGGGTTTTGGGGTTGATTTCATTGTGGATCTAGGGTTTTTGTGAAGAGGGAGAGAGGGATGGCGGCAGCAGCAGCAACAAGGGGAGGGAGAGGAAAGAGAATGAGAAGGGGAAAGTGATGGGGAATGGTTCATAAAGTGAGGGTTGACTTGGTCTCTCTCTCTCTCATCATCATGCTACTTTTTCCTTTTCTTTTCTTTTCTCTTTCTTCTCACTCCAATAGTGAACCCAAAAGAACAACCATGGCAATAGAAATGTAACACAAGTGTAACAAGTGTGGAAAATGATATGTGCACATTTTTGCACAAAAATGCTAAAAATCCAATTAGCGATTTTTAATCGCGATTAGCACTAAATTAGCATATAACTAATCTTAAAAACTTTGAAATGGCATAATTCCATAAAATACACTATTTTAGAATTTTTCATAATTTTTCCCCATTTATTTGTATTTAATTATACCAGAATATTAAAATATTCATTAAAATAATATTAAAATATAAAATTTCCCAAAAATCATATTTTATTATTTTGAAAACGTTACACAGTTCCTCTTTATGGCCGAGGTTCCATGGCATAAGCATGCTTAGGCCGCGGATCCGCGGCCATATGGGCCCCGCAAATGGTTATTTTTCTGGGGTAGTTTGGGAACTTCATCTTGGGTCAGAATTTGGCCCTAGGTTTTCAACTCTCCTCCTATAAATACCCCAGTTTTGAGCCATTGTAGGGGATCAATTCTTATGCCCATTTTTTGTTAGTTTTTAGTTTAACTTCTTCTTCTTCTTCTTTTTCATCTTTCCTCCATTAAATTGTTGTGAGAGCTTTTGAGTGGATGTTAAATGAAGGTGAGGGTTATTTTGTATCATTCTTTTGCTTAGCTTCCCCCTTGAGCTCTCTACCTTAACTTGATCTTGCAATCTCTTAAGTGAGCTTGCAAGTTTAAGCTTTGGTCATTGATCTCAAGGGGTTGTATCATTTTGGAATCAATAATGTTCTCTCTTTTGTGCTTCATTCTCCATGAGTTCTTTGCCTTTTCTTGATCTTGCAACCTCTTAATTGAGCTTGCAAGTTTAAGATTTGGTTATTGAACCCATGTTTTTTTTTGGGTTCTATGGTTCCTAGTTTCATTTCTTGCTCATTTACTTTCATGCACTTAAATTCCATGCACTTTTAATTACTTGCTTGTAATCTTTTCTTTTCTTTGTTTATCTTTTCTTTTGCTCTTTTTGGTTCATTTTTTTAATGGTTGTAAAATGTTGTTGTTAAGAATAAATACAATATTGTAAGTTAAGGTTTCATTCCTCATTTCCTTTTCCCGTTATTTTCCTTTGAACTCCGCCCAAACGTTACGCAAGCACTCTGTTAGGCACCCTACCCTACCAAGGTAACGGTGATTCCTAACCGCGACCGGTTGCGTTCGGTTTGGCCGGAGGCGAAAGCAAGAGAAAAGAACGGAAGGACAAGGGTAAATAAGCCGGATTCCACGAATACCGTACTTAAATCCTCTAATCCACGTTGTTGCCGATTGCTCTAGCTTCAATTGGTCAAGACTCGGCTTAAAGGTTTTGAGTGCGGATTTCCTTAGCTTACACTTTCGTATCTTTTTCTTAACAACATTATACTTGCATATAACACTTAGGATAGAATTGAACAAACATATACACATTCTTTATTGACTCGTCTGAAACTCGAACGGACATACAACCATCTCCCTGTGGATCGACCCATGCTCAACCGGCTAGCTATATAGCGACACCGTCCTGATCGCGGTTATAACTTTGAACTCCGACACGCCAAAAGCGTGCGATCAGCTGCCAACCTAGGAAAGCATATAAATTAATCCCGGCTAATCTTACCTTTTAGGGTTTGAAGGACGATTTGATAAAAACAGTGGGAGTCATCCTGATTAGATAAAATAATAACCAATCTGATTTTGCAAGAGAAAACGCTGAGTATTTTCTTCTCTCTGTCTCCTGGTAGCGACCATGTCACGACTTAATCAAGATAATAATATGGACGTATTGACCGAACCTACTTATTACACTGAGCTGAGGAACGTTTGTAAGTCAACGTTACACACCCCATAAGATGCGGGGAGGCGGAATAGGTAAAACAATCATTTTGTTCAAAGTAACATCGATTATCAAACGGAACTTTGCTAAACCCAAACTGACAAACTATCTAGAAGTAGTTAACTATTATGATAGATGATTATACCTCAAGATACTAGTCCTTCTTGTTCTTGTTGTTCACCTCCTCGTCGGCCTCCTCGATTTAATAGAAGATCCACCCGAGAGTTCCTTCTTCAAGATTTAACCTCTAACTTGAGGTAACTAAGTGACTAGGATTGCTAATCCAAGTGACTTAGAGGATATAGAGATTGATTAACCATACGACCTCTATATCGTTTCGCCTAAAGCAGGGAAACCCTCTGTGTGGGACTCTAAATACTCGACACTACGCTGGCAGTGGGTTTAACCACAGGCCGCAAGCGATACTAACTGTACGTAATAGTCTCCACGTAGATGTCGATAAGAAGGTCGATGAGGAAACCCATCCGAACTCCTACTGAGCCTGATGTGACAATCTCCGTACAGTCCGGTCTGTTCGTCTAAGACTATCGCATATTGGGCCTAGGGGGCGGCAAGCGTCAGTCCTCTAAATGCGGTATAAGTCGTGTCGGAGTGAAGCCCGTTATATCTTGAGAAACTACTGGAATACCTACCAGTAAAACTCGCTTGCCCTGGCCAAGGACCTTGCGTAATGGCTCTCCAAACACAGCGCAATATCAACTCCCAATACCGGGAGAGACGAATCCTTTCTAACCGCCACTGCCTCCATGTGCTTCGGGACTGCACCCAACTGCTACAAGTTTGCATGACTCAGTCGAGCCGTGGTAGTGTAGCAATCTAAGAACAGTGGGAACACACTCGAGGCAAAGCATCAGTGTCAAGTCTACGGACTATGTTGTACTCATGTCACCTGGGAACTGTTAACTGACGACGTATATAATACCAACCAACAGTTCCCTATGAGTCCTGTCCGATGTACCCGTAACCCAACGAGCACCTGCATACTATCTCCAGCACAACGTACTAATGGCTGTGGGTCAGACCATTTCCTTTGCTGGGACGAGAAGCATATATACTAGTCTACTCCGGAGTATCGATGCCCTGTCTCGATAAACCTATGACTAGGCACTTGAAAAAGGATGTGCTTGTAGACTACCCAGCCCCTACTAGTGTGACTGCCATCACAACACTGGTAGTCAAGCAATATCCTTAGGGCTCCATCAATATGTATTTGCGATATGCTAAAAGAAACATATACACATATTAATGTTGGAGTTAGTGCCCTCAGAGTCAATTATTGGATCACAGGCACGTGATTGCAATGATTGAGGGAGGACCTATCCCGGTAGGACAGTCTTACTCGAGATGATAGCATGCTATCTGGTTTATCTTTATCATCGTGTACTGCTTTAGGTGACCTGACATGTCGCTATTGCACATTGATAGAGGCCCTAGGATTCTTGCTTGACGACCAGCAGTATGATGGCGATCATATACGTGGGAGCTGGGGTCCATAAGCACATCCTTAAAAGGTCCCTAGTCGTGGGAGTTTCGAGACTGGGCATCGATACTCCATTAGTAGACTAGTGTATACAGTCGAGACCCCGACGAGGGGCGGTGGCCGGTCTCACAAGCCACTGGTGTCAGTTGGTTCACCTAAGATGTATACAGGTGCTCATTGGGTTATGAGTACACCGGACAGGACTCGCCGGGAACCTGCTAGTTGGGATTATACCAGACGTCAGATAGCAGTTCCCAGGTGACATGTGTACAGGTTAGTTCATCGACCTGAGATCGTCATTTGTCTCGTGTGAGTTCCCACTGTGCTTTGATTACTACCCTACCACGGCTCAAAGGAGTCGTGCAAACAGGTTTTAGTTGGGTACAGTCCCGAGCCACATGGAGGCAGTGAGCGGATCTGCAGGGGTTCGTCTCTTCCGGTATTGGGGGTGAGGTCGCGCTGTGTCTAGGAGAGCCATTACGCAAAGCCCTCGGCCGAGGCAGGAGATTTACTGGTAGGTATTCCAGTAGTATCTCAGGGCGTTCTGGGCTACGCTCCGACACGACTTGTACCGCCTTTGGGGGTCTGACTTTTACCAACCCCCTAGGCCCGCCATGCGATACTCATAGACGAACGGACCGGACTGTACGGATATTGTCACTGACAGGCTCAGTAGGGTGTCGGGGTGAGCTTCCTCATCGACGTCCCTTTTGGTCAATAGCTGGTGGCCCGTCACGTATTGGCTTATACCTCTGACGTGCCAGTGGTTGAATCCACAGCCATAGTATTGACGAGTCTTTAGAGTCCACCACACTTTCAGTTACTCAGCTTTCGGGCGAAACGCTGTAGAGGCCGTATGGAGATATGGCAGGGTCCGATCAGATACGTGCGGTATTGCACGGATCAGGATCGGACGGTTTGTACTAGTAGCCGTATAGGTATATGGCAGGGTTCGATCAGATACGTGCGGTATTGCACGGATCAGGATTGAACGGATTTTACTAGCCGGCTTTGGCTTAAGCCGGTCCTAGTCTAGTACAGTGTAGATTTTGTCTCATTGCATTTGTATCCGGACGGAATACAGATGCGGGTGTGTATGCACAGTGTCGGGGTTTTCCTGTAATTTATTACGGGACCACTTTTCTGGAGTTGCCAGTTTGCATTCCGTTCCGGCCGTTTTTCCTTTGTTCTTTCCCGGCCGGACTTTTCCGATGGAGGGGGTAATTTGCAGTTTTGCAAATTACTTTTGTGGAGGGGGTTTCTTGCATATATATTGATTATGATAGTTTTCATATCTTTCCTCCATCACTTGCTTTTATGTGAAGTGAAAGGGTATGGGTTGAATAGTTGATAAAGCATGGTTGATGTTCTCTTTGACCTTGGATGTGGTCACCTCCTTGTGCTCCTACACTCACCTCCCTTCTTGCTTCATATATTCTTTTCCTCCACCATTTCTAGATGAGGGTTTTCATTTTTTAGAAAAGAGAGAAGAAAAAGAGAGAAGAAGGAGAGAGCTTCATCTTCATCTTTGAGAGAGTATATCATTCCTCATCTCATTCTATTGTTAGAAAATTGAAAGCACCAATCTTCTATACACCATTCCTCCATCCATGGCAACCAATACCCCAAAATGAGACAAGCATCTTCTACTACACATTCTACAGCACATCTTGAGCATGTCGAGTTGCCTGCTTCATGCGCGAGTTGCCTCGGTATTGAGGCGGGAGCCCGTAAAAGAAGAAGGCGATGTGGTGCCCTTTCCGGCGAGGAGGCGACGATGTGGAGGCAACACTTTCCGCGGGAGATCGGGACGGTGACGAGAAGACCGGAGGACTCGGATCACTCGGTATACTCCTCACCCTATCTCTTGATTGCTAGCGTAGGTTAATGGTTAACGATCCGGGTTTTTTCTTTGTCCGCGGTAGCGCCGGTTTCCGAGTAAGGAAAAATTTTGATTCCGCAATTTGGCCTCGAGTAAGACGGCCGGGGCGCTGCCGTGGCGCAACATGGTATCAGAGCCATGCCATTAACCTTACCTAGCTTTTGTGTAATGTGTTTTACGTTTCCGATCGAACAAAATCCCGAAAACACGTATTTCATGTACATCAGTTTTCTGTCGATTTTTTCCGGGCTCGAAAAATTTTTCAGGTTGTCTCAGAGTGATGTGCAGGTAAATACAAGCATACTGAAGAAATTTTGTACCATGAACTGTTCATGTCACCGCGGAAGAGCGGCCAAAACCTTGCTAGGGCCGCGCTTCCGCGGCAAGTTGAACAGTGCACCCCCCGAAAATTTTTCAGTATGTTTGTCAGTAAGAAATGTGGTTTCTGGGATATTAAAATTGGGCCCAGGTTTTCTGTGAGTGCTACAGTTTTGATTGGGGGCCCACTTGTTAATTTTTGGTCAATCGGAAAATTTTAAACACATTATTTCACAGTATTTACATTATATCTGCGACCGTGAATGTCACTCGATCGGTAAATCTGGTCTAACTGCTATAGCCCGGTTAGACGGATTTGCGAACGTGACTTTCACGTTGATGTTCTATGTTTATGCTGTGATGTTGCGGATCGGTCGTGGGGATAGCCTGGATGCAATGCTAGTACAGCTTTGTTGTATTATGTACATTTGATATTGCGGGGCGAGCGTCCGACATGTGGACGGCCGTCACTGCCTGTTTGTATTATTCTTTTGGGGCACGACCTGGTTGCGGTCGATGTACCCGGTGTATGTATATTTTACTTTCTGTACTAGGGTTGCCCCGCGGTGGGGTGCACGGATAGCCGGGTTCTGGAGGGCAACGGGCCCGCATCTCAGGGCATTGAGACGGAGGGGGCTTCAGTCCAGGATTGGCGGGCTATTCGCCGCACTCGTAGGGGGTACAGGTTGACCCAGGAGGGGTGCCCAAGTTACCGGATTCC
The DNA here is from genome assembly GCA_030015575.1 of Agapanthus africanus. Classification (NCBI taxonomy): domain Eukaryota; kingdom Viridiplantae; phylum Streptophyta; class Magnoliopsida; order Asparagales; family Amaryllidaceae; genus Agapanthus; species Agapanthus africanus. Next base: position 343,354,777 of record CM057337.1, read on the forward strand.
GTGAAGTGCTGGGTGGTCCATTCACGGTACTGAAGGGGGCTGCCTCGCTTCAGGTTTTGGCGGGTGACTTGCCGCGCCCGTAGGGGTCTAGGATTTCATTGCACAGGCTATCCACACGACCAGGGGAACGTCGGGTTTCAGCAGCGGCTCTGTGAAACCCGGGGCTTCCAGATATCTGTATTGTTCTGTGATGCTGTAGATTTCTGTGATGTTGCTTTTTATTCACGCCTTGAGCGAAATACTATATATTGGTATATATATTAGTAGATGTTGTATATGTTTTACATCCGCGCTAGTCCAGTCCACGCTCTGCCGTTAGTTAGCTAACCTAACGGGTGATGACGGGACCCAGTGGCGAATGCGGATGGCATATACGTACGTCAGTATATTTTCGTTCTTTGTGGTGTGATCAATTGATGGGACTGCATTGATTCGGATCAATGCAAGTTTAAACAAACCTATTCTGATGTTGTTGGAACACTTTTCAAAAAGCTGTTATTGCAAGGACGTTCACTTTTGTTTTGCATCGTGGTATTCATTTGGAATATCCTGCTCCTCAGTCGACGAGGCAAGGGCCGAGATCCCTTCACCGGGAGTGACCCCTTGGACAGAAGTTTGCGTCAGGGCATTAACTTCACTATAGCCGATTACTTTTGCTTTGCATCGTGGTATTCAGTTGGAATATCCTGCACCTCATTCTACGGGGAAAGAGCCGAGATCCCTTCACCGGGAGTGACCTCTTTAGCAAAGGCTCTCGTCACTATATTTTTATAAAAACTATGCAGTTCCTTCAACGATATCAAGTTCATTACGTTAAAGGTTTTTCGCTAAAAACCAGTCGTAGCCCACCGTCATTTCTTACAAGTATTACTTAGTATTCGTGCTGCGTTTGTTGACTGTGTCAAGGCGTAGTGTGCGGTAGCTAAGTAGTGTTTGTTTGCAGCATATTAATGGGATTGGTTAGGACAGTCGTGCGGCCTTGTTGACTGTGTCAAGGGCTCGTACGGGTGGGTTTAATGCAATCCAGGATAATGACGGGCTGAACTTGACTAGGACTCTTTGATTTGTTGACTGTGTCAAGGTCACTTGGGTCCTAGGGGTAAAAATCACATCGGGAGTTTCAAAAGAACTGAAACTTGCCAAGCTTGCGCATACCTTCTGGAGTGTGGTGACGTGAGTGGATTCCGTCACGTTATCATGCAATGATAGTTGGATCCCGATTCCCACTGATGAGTTGGTTTACTCCTCGGGTGATCCCGACTAATTCTTCTTTCAGGTTTGGAGGAGAATTTGAGGTACAATGGGAGGTTTCCAGATTAGACAAATTGGTAACCATTCTGATCTAGGTTAGAGTGCACGCTGAGTGTTTCTTTTCTCTCTCTCTGGCAGCGACCATTGACCCGACCCTAAGACTATGACTCAGTGACCAAGTTGACCGAACCTTCTTAAAACACTGGCTTTTGGATTGTCAGAGTTGCAGACCTCATTGCCACTTCTACTTTTACCCTTTTCTCCAGGACACCCCGTTTTACTACGAACGTCCACTTCCATTGGACAAAACCATCGTATGGTTATATACGAACTCGAAGGATTTCGAGGATGGTTTCTGGTTCTGGAGAAAACGGATAGGACTATTCAGTTGTCTTTTCTTTTCACCTTCTCTCAGGTTGCGAGTACTCCTTGGTTTAGGAGATAGTACACCTATTACGCAAATTGGATAGTCTTCTTCCAAACCTTAGGCTGGTGCCGACCGGTAGGGAATGAAGAAAACCAATTAGCATAACGATGGTGTGCAGAAGGTATTAAGTTAAGACAAAGCAAGGGATTAGTAGGAGGGCAAAGTAAATTGCGACTGATATTCACGACCAAACCAAGTATTTCTTCGCCAATCCTAAATCACCTTTGTATTTCTCCAGAACACTCCGTATCACTACGAAGATCCCATTTTATTGGATAATCCATCGTATGGTTATATACGAACTCGAAAGGAACTTGTTCCAGTTCGGGGATGGATTCTGGTTCAGGAGAAATAGGAATTAAGTACATTCAGGTGTCTTTCATCTTCACCTTCTCTCGCATTGCGAGTGTTCCTAGGATTGGGACAGTACACCCTTTATGCCTTTTGGATAGTCTTCTTCCAAACCATAGGCTGGTGCCGAACGGTGGGGAAGGAAGAAAACCATTTGACCTAAAGGGGTGTGCAGACGGTAATGACTAAAGACATATAAAGGGATTTGGAGAGGTGGCAAAGAATTATACGGTTACAGTTGTGAATCTGGATAATGGAAGAGGCATTACTAGGAATACCAGGATACCCCGACGAAACATTTCAATGTTTCAGTTTCACTGTGTACTGTTAATAGAAAACTGATTTCCCGATTAGACAATTACTCCAGGGTATGTATTTACCAGGTTGGATTCTCACATCTGTATGGTTTTACAGATGATGAGTAGGAGTAAGTTATTGGGAATTGGGTGATCATCCTCATTATATCGGGATTCGTTGTAATCGGTGATATTTGAGGAAGTCACCTGGGTTGTTTGCCGGTCGGTAAATATTTGGTTTTGAATATCCGCTGTTGTGCACCAATTTCAAATCGATATATCTGTACGTCTATTTTCATAGAGTGAGATATACCTTTTGATATTATGTCGATGACATTTACCTATATCAGTGGATGGTTAGATAAGGAGCATTGAACAGCGGTGTAATTCTTCTTAACCATAAGTACAGTTTTCAACCTACGACGCACAGTGAAAGAGTTGTTAGACTCAGCGGACTTATACAGAGTATTGTATGTTGTCCAGTGTCCATTAGGACAGAGGGGTTGGTGCTCGTACTATATTCGGTTTACTTATGGCTTCTCTAGATTTTAGACAGCTGTTTCGTGGAAACACAGGGTCTAAGTTTTGAGGAGTTATAGGTATTTGAATAGAGTAGAGTACCAGGTGTAGCAAGTATCGGGATTCTTCAAAGAGATTGAAGATGTAGATACTTGTGTATGATATTCAGTTGATAGTAATGATGAAGACAGATTGCTTCTCTTTCAGGTTACTCATAATTGGAAGCATTCCTAAGTTGAGTAACGCTGATCGACCTCCTTCCATTTAGTTGACATGCACTGGAGATAGTTGCATGATTTGAATCTGGTTCAATTGAATCAGTGCCTCTGGTTCTATATTGGATATAGAACAGTTCATATCTTAACGATGTTAAGGTACGGGGAGTTGTCCAGCTTATGATTGAAACCAGACACTGGACAACTCAAGGCACGTTTCTGTAATGGCTGTTTGTGGGTTGACCCAGGCTATGACGAGGGTTGACTTTCTACCATCTGGCAGATCAATAGAAATATTGTTCTAGACTCGCCACAGTTTTATTAAAAATGGATTTTTTCAAAAACAGCAGTGGGAGTATGGTAGAACTGGAAGTGATTCCAGAACCGCAAACGATTACTGAAGATTTAATAAGGAACCTAAAGATTCAATCTGATTTGACATTCCATTGGCCACTCCGCAGATAAGGTGGGTAACTTCAGGCACCCGAGAGGTACTCCGGTAGCCTCAATGACGGTGACAGGGAAGTTCTTGTTTACCCACACTTGCCATTGTTGTTGTTCCAGGCTGCGAGACCCGGCAGGAGGATGAGTATAGCGTCGTTCTAAACTAGCTTTAGAAGTGCACGTCTATATGACTCTGCCAGAGGGTTGTCGTAGTCAGTGGGAGCAGCGGAAGCATTGGTGGACATCAGGCTTATGTCTATTTATAGACTAAAGCAGATGTAGCGGAGATAGATCATCTGTTTCTGATGTGACAGTCATGGGCTTGACGTCATCAGAATAGTGGATGGATCTGTTGAGAAGGTAGTAGGAAGTGATATTCCTATACTACGATCGGTTATATTTTGGTCGTCACACAGTGTTTTCTCCACATGGGACTTGGATATTATATCAGACATACTGGTTACTAGACCTATGGTTTTAGATCTAGATTTGGGTGGTTTCCCAATCAGGGTACCTTGACAGCATTCTAAGAGTATTTAGAATGGACGACTCCTGGCATGGTAGTGTACCTGCAGGTAATGGAGTCACCCTCTCTAAAGGTGTCTTATAGACTAAAGTGGAGAGGGATACGCATGATTGACAGATCACTTGCTTAGGCAATTGAGTCAATCATGAGATGTCAAGTACCACACCAGATGTTGTTCTTGCAGTAGATGCAATAAGTTGATATTGATCCAATCCTGGAGGAACAGTCGGAAGCAGTTTTAGAACATAAGTGATTGTTCTAGGGATATGATAACGGCTGCCTCTTTTAGGAGACGGTTATTGTTAGTGTATATGCCCTAGAGGCCATTACTGTATCATACTAGTTTGTATATTACTTAATGGATGCTTGGGATATTCACCTTGTATATACAATCTTGCTCAAAATAGTAGTATGCTACTTGGTTTGTTTCTACTTCAATGTGTACTTGTGTTTATTTCAGTATATCACTTATACGCATTAGTGGAGCCCATAGGATCTTTGCTTGATTACCAGCGTTGTGATGGCAGTCACACCAGTGGGGGCTGGGTAATCTATAAGCACATCCTTATTCAGGTCCCTGGTCGCAGGACTATCGAGACAGGGCATCGATACTCCGGAGTAGACCAGCGCATGCGCTTCTCATCCCAGTGTGGGAGACGGTCTGTCCCACAGCCGTCAGTACGTCGTACTTGAGATAGTATGCGGGTGCTCGTTAGGTTACGGGTACACTGGACAGGACTCGTCGGGAACTGACTAGTTGGTATTATACCTATCGTCAGTTATCAGTTCCCAGGTGACATGAGTACAGCTTAGTCCGCTGACTTGACACTGTCACTTCGCCTCGGGTGTGTTCCCACTGTACTTTGATCACTACCCTACCACGGCTCAAAGGAGTCGTGCAAACAGGTGGTGGTTGGGTGCAGTCCCGAAGCACTTGGAGGCAGTGACGGTTAGACAGGATTCGTCTCTCCCGGTATTGGGGGTTGACATCGCGCTGTGTCTAGGAGAGCCATTACACGAGTAGTCCCTGGCCAGGGCAAACGAGATATACTGGAAGGTTTCCAGTGTTATCTCAGGGTGTTTTGGGCTTCGCTCCGGCACGACTTGTACCGCTATTGGGGGACTGACGTTTACCGCCCCCTAGGCCCGCCATGCGATGTATCAGACGAACAGACCGGACTGTACGGAGAATGTCACACTCAGGCTCAGTAGGAGTTCAGATGGGTTTTGCCTCGTCGGTCTTCTTGTCGGCATTACCTGGGGACCGTTACGCACAGCTAGTGCCGCTTGCGGTCTGTGGTTAAACCCACTGCCAGCGTAGTGTCGAGTCTTTAGAGTCCCATACAGAAAGCTTTTCGCCTTTAGGCAAAAGAGTAGAGGTCGCATGGTATTGCGACGGGTCGCATGGTTTTGCGACAGGGTTCGGTCACATCCGTGCACTTGTGCACGTACAGTGTCCTGACAGTTTACACTAGCGGGCTTTGGTTTAAGCCAGATCCTAGTGTACCTTATGGGATTGGATTTATCCAGTTTGCATTCGTGTTCCTCGGAACGCGGATGCGGGTGTGTATGCACAGTTGACAGGGAGGCAGAGGCAGTGGATTCTCATTAGGGTTGTTGACAGTTGACCGTTGACTTTTGACTTTTTGCTCAACCCTAATGAGAATATGATTTGTGATTAACTATTATATTAATTAAGTATTATGGTGATATGGTTGTTGACTTGTTGACTTTTGTTGACTTGTTGACTTTGGTGACTTGTTGACTTTTGTTGACTTGTTGACCGGTTGACTAGGCTTGACTAGTTGACCATCATGATGACCATGGTTATCATTTCATGCCAAAGACTTTTTTTTCTTGCTTGCTTTTTTGAGTAAAATGAATGCATGATATGATAACCTTATGGTTGCTTCTAACCATTACCAAAAGACTTTTTTGATATGATGAGTTATGATCACTTTGGATTATGAGAGGGTGAAAGGAAAAAGAGAGCCTCATTCTTTCTTATTCATTCTCTCTCTTGTTCTTGAGCTCTCCCCTTGCTCTCACCCTCAACCTCTTGCTCCCTCTCTTGATCTATGGTTCTCTTGTCTCATGAGTTGAGAATCAAGAACCATAGATAAAATCCCATTCTATTTCCTCTCTACTCATTCTAGTTCACTAGGTTTAGCAAACCAAGTGAACTAGTTTCTTCAAAGACCGAAGAAGGAGCTAAAGGTTGGAGCTTTCAAGTGGATCTATCTTCGGCGTACGGAGACGACGAGAAGGAGCCATCGGACCACCACCGGAGCTTGGAGACGAAGGAGTTCAAGACAAGCTAGGTATAACCATCTCTATCCGAGTAGCTAAATATCTTTAGCTTAGTATGCTAGTTTTAGTTTAGGTAAAGATCCCGACCTAGCTTAGTCCATGTTGCCTCTTGCGTTAAAATTTTGATTTTATACCGTTTCCGCCTCCCCGTAAGAACCGGGGGTCGCAACGTGGACTTACAGTGGTATCAGAGCCTAACTAAACTTAAACTAGCTTGGTAGTGAAGTGTAACGAAGTTCGGAACCGGAAAAATCCAAAAACCAAACTTTTACAAAATCTGAGTTTCTGTTGAAATTTTTTCTGGTCAAAATGAAAAACTTTATACTCCTAAATTCGGCTCAGGGTTTTGTGTGAACACCCAAGAAAAACGATGCAGTAAGTCCTCCAATCCGCCGCCCATCCGCCGCGTGAACCCCATTTCCGCCGCGGAAGCGCCGCGTACTGTAGTCCTCTGTGCATCGTTTTTCGTGCAGTGTGTGTCTGTGTTGGTTTTGGGATTTTTGATATATATTATATGTGCCCAGATTTTCCAGAAAAGAAATTTCCTTTTGGGGTCCTATAATTCCGTATTTTTCCGAACTTCACTGCACTTTGACTATGATGGTTATATCTGTGATGTTTGCATGTATTGAACGTCGGCCAATCGCTATAAGTCGATTGGTCGGGGTTATACATGATCTGTAATGTGCTGGAATGTGTATATAAATATGTTGGATTGTCGCGGGTGAATAGCCGGGGGTTGTGAGACGAGAGTTTTCTTTTCTTGCAATTCATGTAAATTTGTAAATTGATGTAATAATTATTTGTATGGCCGCACAACCGGGTCGGGGTTGTAGCCGTCATTGTATAATTTCTTTTTACTGTTTTTGCTCCTAGGATAGACCCATGGAGGGGTGCACAAACTACCGGGTATGCCGAAGTGTCGAGTGGCCTACTCATGGAGATGAGGGAGGTTGCTACGCTTCGGGTACTTGGCGGGTAGATTGCCGCACCCGTAGGGGTCTTGGGTGGGGTTTTGGCTATTCACCGCAACCGTGTAATCTGTTTTTGTTACAGGCTCGTACAAATTACAGATTCCTAGTATATCCAATGTATTTATCTGTGATCTGAAATGTTTATCATTGCAGTATATCTATATATGATATTATTTAGGCGTTGCTTATGTTTTACAGACGCGCTAGCCCAGCCCCCGCTCTGTCGTTAGTTAAGTAACCTAACGGGTAATGACGGGGCCCCGTGGCGAATGCGAATGGCATAAGCGTACGTCATATTTTGGTTGTTTCTGCAATGGTAGGATTAAATGATGGGACGCATTAAAAGAACTAATGCAAGAATATCACGCATTAAAAGAACTAATGCAAGATAATAAACCAAGTTAAAGTCGTTGGAACACTTTCGAAAAACCACTCGGTTCTTTTCAAAAACAACTTTTAAATGCGGAGCTTGAGCCACTCCTTTTAAAAGCTATCTCGTTCCATCGACCAAATCAAGTTCACTACGTTCACGGTTTTGCCAAAACCATTCGTAGCCCTCCGTCGTTTCGTATGAATATTCAATAGTATTCAAGCTGTGTTTGTTGACCTTCGTCAAGGCATAGTGATTGGTAGCTATTGGGTATTCATATGTAGCATAGATAGATGCGTTGGTTTGGGACATTCGCATTACCTTGTTGACCTTCGTCAAGGGTATATACGGGTGGATTCAAATTAACCTGGATAATGACGGGCAGAACTTGACATGTGACTTATGATTTGTTGACCTTCGTCAAGGTCATAAGAGCATGGGGCAAAAATCCACATCGGGAGTTTCATAAGTACTGAAACTTGCTAGATTTGCATACCATTTGGAGTGTGATGATTCTGGTAGGATTCCTTCAGTTTCATCACGCAATGATATTTGGATCCCGATCCTACTGTGAGTATATGCTACTCTTCGGGAAATTTCTCACTTAACGATCAATGCTATAAACCTAGTAGGTGCCTAGAAAGGTGTTAGCGGGGCTACGCCCCCAGGGAAAAGAGGTTCTTTAATTAAGGAACTTCGCGAAAGCGTTGGAAAACCTCCCTCGAAGTACCGACACCGGCCTGGCTGAACGGTTAAGCAAGTATTGTACGGTGGGATTGATCCTGACTAATTCTTCCTTTATGGTTTGAGGAGGGATTCGAGAAACAGTGGGAGCCATCCTGTTTAGACAAACTAAAAACCACTCTAAACTTGCAAGAGCATCATGCTGAGTGTTTCTTCTTCTCTCTCCTAATTGCAGCGACCAATCAACATGACTGGACTTAAGTTACTCCTAGATAAAAACAAACTGACAGGGCCAAACTACAAAGATTGGCTCAGGAATGTCAAGATAGCAATCACTTATGACAAGCTGGGGTATCTTCTTACCACCAAAGCTCCCCCTGTCCCTGGTCCAACTTCCAGCGTCGCGGATAAGGAAATCCGTAAGACTTGGGAGATTGATAGCGCGAAGGCCAAATGCCTCCTGCTTGCCTCGATGGACAACGAACATCAGAGGAGGCATGAGAATATGGACATGGAGTCCATATTGCTCCATACAAAAGAACTGTATGGAGAGCAATCACGTATCGCAAGATACGAAGCGTCGAAAAAGTTATTTTCGACAAGAATGGCCGTCGGATCATCAGTAGCCGAGCATGTGCTAAAGATGATCGGCTTCATTGAGGAGCTCGCTGACCTAGGGATCACATTGGAGAGTGAGCTATATACGGATATAGTTCTCCAGTCCCTTCCTTCCACTTACGCCCAGTTTATACTGAACTTCAACCTACAAGAAAAAGAGGTTGAACTATCAGAGCTCCTCAACATGCTGAGGAGCGCAGAGGGCACCCTACAGAAAGGTAGGGAAACATCCACTTTGTTTGTAGGAGGATCATCTTCTTCTAGGTCCAAGGCGAAAGCCAAGGGAAAGAAGAAGAAGGCCCCCGCCAAACCAAGGGGCGGTGTTGGTAAAGTGGATACGAAGGGAAAAGGCAAAGCAACAAAGATAGCGGGGAAGCTTGTGGATAAGGAAGAATGCTTCTATTGTCATAAGAAAGGACACTGGAAGAATGATTGCAGGGCCTGGAAGGCCAGAACACAGGAATTGAAGCAGGTTGCAGCTTCAGCTTCAGGTGTGTATGTTATTGAAAACTGTCTTTCAATAAACTCTACTTCCTGGGTATTGGATACCGGATCAGGATCTCATATCTGTAATTCTTTGCAGGCGTTGAGAAACCGTAGTGTTTTGAAGGCAGGTGACATGACCCTCAAAGTTGCGAACGGAGCTAGCATGGATGCTAAAGCCGTGGGGGACTATCACCTGGGAATGTCAGATGGACATGTTTTGGTTTTGCGTAATTGCTTTTTTGTACCCAACGCAACTTGTAATATCATTTCTGTATCTTTAGTTTCTAAAGAAGGTTATGAATTTGCGTTTGTAAGTAATGTTGTAAACATTCACCTTAATCAAGTTTTGATTGGGTCAGGTACATTGAGTAATGGTATATACGTGTTAAACCAACCACAGATTTTCAACGTCCAGAATACACACAAAAGAAAGTCTCCGGAAATGAATCAGACTTTCTTATGGCATTGTAGATTGGGTCACATCAATGAGAGAAGGTTGACTAAGTTACATACAGAAGGATATTTGAATGCGTTCGAATATCAATCGTATGCCACTTGTCAATCTTGTCTCAAAGGAAAGATGACAAAGACTCCGTTTACTGGACAAGGAGTAAGAGCGAGCGAGCTCTTAGGACTCGTACACAGTGACGTGTGCGGTCCAATGTCTACACATGCCCGAAGCGGACATTCTTACTTCATTACTTTTACGGATGACTTCTCAAGGTACGGTTATGTCTTCTTGATGAAACATAAGTCCGAGGCCTTTGGAAAATTCCAGGAGTATAAGAATGAAGTAGAGAAACAGACCGGCAAAAGTATTAAGATTCTAAGATCGGATCGAGGTGGAGAATACTTAAGTGCCGAATTCCTGAATTACTTAAAAGAGAATGGTATTCTCTCTCAGCTTACTCCTCCATACACTCCGCAACATAATGGTGTATCGGAGAGACGGAACCGAACCCTATTGGATATGGTTCGGTCCATGATGAGTAACGCTGAGTTACCGCGATCATTCTGGGGATATGCACTAGAAGCAGCTGCGTATCTCTTGAACAAGGCTCCCACCAAGACTGTGCCTACCACCCCATATGAGATGTGGACTGGGAAGAAACCCTGTCTTAAGTATCTTAAGGTATGGGGATGTCCAGCTTTTGTAAAAAAGCAGCATGCGGACAAGCTTGAGGCACGTTCAGTACAGTGTAAGTTTATGGGATACCCAAGGAACTCTAGGGGGTATCTTTTCTATTCAGCTGAGGAACAAAAGGTCTTTGTTTCTCAGCATGCCCGCTTCTTGGAAACTGAGTTTTTGGAAACCCAGATAAGTGGGAACACAATAGAACTGGAAGAAGTTCCAGAACCACAGACTGTTACTGAAAGCTTAGTGGAACCAGAGGGTTCAACAGAACAGGACATTCCTGCGCCACTCCGCAGGAGTAGTAGGCAGTCTCATCCGCCCGAGAGATACTACGGTTTTCTCATAGACGGGGATAGAGAGGATTGCATCATAGATTATGATGAGCCTACTAGCTTCCAGCAGGCCGTTCAGAGCGTTGACTCAGTAAAATGGCTGGATGCAATGCGGACCGAAATGGAGTCCATGTACACCAACAAGGTATGGACGTTGGACATTGCTCCAAACGGGGTAAAACCCGTAGGATGCAAGTGGATCTTCAAAAGGAAGATGGTGTAGATGGACAGGTTGAGACCTATAAAGCTAGGCTGGTAGCAAAGGGTTTTCGTCAAAGACCTGGCTTGGACTACGACGAAACCTTTTCTCCAGTAGCCATGCTGAAATCCATTCGGATCCTTCTTGCCATTGCTGCCTTCCACGATTATGAGATCTGGCAAATGGACGTAAAGACAGCTTTTCTGAATGGAAATTTAGAGGAGTGTGTCTATATGGACCAGCCAGAGGGTTTCATTCAGAGTGGGAGCAGCGGAAAGGTGTGCAAGTTGCTTAAGTCCATCTATGGACTAAAGCAGGCATCGCGGAGTTGGAACATCTGCTTTGATGAGACGGTCAAAGAATTTGGCTTTATCAAAAATCCAGATGAACCATGCATCTATAGTAGATTTGTAGCGAGAACTGTAGTATTCCTCGTTTTATACGTGGATGACATTCTCTTAATAGGAAATGACATTCCTATGCTACAATCTGTCAAGGGGTTCTTGTCACACAGGTTCTCCATGAAAGACCTGGGTGATGCCTCATACATTCTGGGTATCCGGATCTACCGTGACAGATCCAAGAGGATATTACGACTTTCACAGTCCAGGTACATCGACACCATACTGAAGAGGTTCAGTATGGAAGATTCCAAGCGCGGTAACCTACCGGCTTGTCACGGGATCACCCTCTCTAAAGAGATGTCTCCCAAGACTGATTTGGAGAGGGATCGCATGTCTATTATACCCTACGCTTCTGCGGTAGGCTCTATAATGTATGCGATATTGTGTACCAGACCAGATGTAGCTTATGCACTGAGTGTGGTAAGCCGGTATCAGTCTAACCCTGGGGAGAAACACTGGATAGCGGTAAAGAACATTCTCAAGTACCTGAGAAGGACTAAGGAGATGTTCTTGGTGTATGGCGGAAAGGACCTCCAGATCGAGGCCTTTGCTGACTCCAGCTTCCAGAGTGACAAGGATGATTCCAAGTCCATGTCGGGTTTTGTCTTTACCCTCAATGGAGGGGCGGTGTGTTGGAAGAGTTCCAAACAGGAAACCGTTGCAGACTCGACGATGGAAGCGGAATACATCGCTGCATCTGATGCCGCAAAAGAAGCTGTCTGGATGAGGAAGTTCTTGAAAGAACTTCAGGTGGTTCCGTCCATTGTTGATCCAATACCTCTGTATTGCGACAACAACGGGGCTATAGCATTAGCGAAGGAACCCAGGTCCCATCAGAGATCCAGGCACATCTTGAGGCGGTATCACCTGATCAGGGAGATCGTAGATCGCCAGGAGATCGAGGTTCGGAGAGTCGCTTCAGAAGATAACACTGCTGATCCATTCACCAAGGCCCTGCCCCAGACTCAGTTCGAGCGGCTGATCGAGATGATAGGTCTTCGATACGCCAGTACATGGCCTTAGTGCAAGTGGGAGATTGTTAGTGTATATGCCCTAGAGGCCATTACTGTATCATACTAGTTTGTATATTACTTAATGGATGCTTGGGATATTCACCTTGTATATACAATCTTGCTCAAAATAGTAGTATGCTACTTGGTTTGTTTCTACTTCAATGTGTACTTGTGTTTATTTCAGTATATCACTTATACGCATTAGTGGAGCCCATAGGATCTTTGCTTGATTACCAGCGTTGTGATGGCAGTCACACCAGTGGGGGCTGGATAATCTATAAGCACATCCTTATTCAGGTCCCTGGTCGCAGGACTATCGAGACAGGGCATCGATACTCCGGAGTAGACCAGCGCATGCGCTTCTCATCCCAGTGTGGGAGACGGTCTGTCCCACAGCCGTCAGTACGTCGTACTTGAGATAGTATGCGGGTGCTCGTTAGGTTACGGGTACACTGGACAGGACTCGTCGGGAACTGACTAGTTGGTATTATACCTATCGTCAGTTATCAGTTCCCAGGTAACATGAGTACAGCTTAGTCCGCTGACTTGACACTGTCACTTCGCCTCGGGTGTGTTCCCACTGTACTTTGATCACTACCCTACCACGGCTCAAAGGAGTCGTGCAAACAGGTGGTGGTTGGGTGCAGTCCCGAAGCACTTGGAGGCAGTGACGGTTAGACAGGATTCGTCTCTCCCGGTATTGGGGGTTGACATCGCGCTGTGTCTAGGAGAGACATTACACGAGTAGTCCCTGGCCAGGGCAAACGAGATATACTGGTAGGTTTCCAGTGTTATCTCAGGGTGTTTTGGGCTTCGCTCCGGCACGACTTGTACCGCTATTGGGGGACTGACGTTTACCGCCCCCTAGGCCCGCCATGCGATGTATCAGACGAACAGACCGGACTGTACGGAGAATGTCACACTCAGGCTCAGTAGGAGTTCAGATGGGTTTCGCCTCGTCGGTCTTCTTGTCGGCATTACCTGGGGACCGTTACGCACAGCTAGTGCCGCTTGCGGTCTGTGGTTAAACCCACTGCCAGCGTAGTGTCGAGTCTTTAGAGTCCCACACAGAAAGCTTTTCACCTTTAGGCAAAAGAGTAGAGGTCGCATGGTATTGCGACGGGTCGCATGGTTTTGCGACAGGGTTCGGTCACATCCGTGCACTTGTGCACGTACAGTGTCCGGACAGTTTACACTAGCGGGCTTTGGTTTAAGCCAGATCCTAGTGTACCTTATGGGATTGGATTTATCCAGTTTGCATTCGTGTTCCTCGGAACGCGGATGCGGGTGTGTATGCACAGTTGACAGGGAGGCAGAGGCAGTGGATTCTCATTAGGGTTGTTGACAGTTGACCGTTGACTTTTGACTTTTTGCTCAACCCTAATGAGAATATGATTTGTGATTAACTATTATATTAATTAAGTATTATGGTGATATGGTTGTTGACTTGTTGACTTTTGTTGACTTGTTGACTTTGGTGACTTGTTGACTTTTGTTGACTTGTTGACCGGTTGACTAGGCTTGACTAGTTGACCATCATGATGACCATGGTTATCATTTCATGCCAAAGACTTTTTTTTCTTGCTTGCTTTTTTGAGTAAAATGAGTGCATGATATGATAACCTTATGGTTGCTTCTAACCATTACCAAAAGACTTTTTTGATATGATGAGTTATGATCACTTTGGATTATGAGAGGGTGAAAGGAAAAAGAGAGCCTCATTCTTTCTTATTCATTCTCTCTCTTGTTCTTGAGCTCTCCCCTTGCTCTCACCCTCAACCTCTTGCTCCCTCTCTTGATCTATGGTTCTCTTGTCTCATAAGTTGAGAATCAAGAACCATAGATAAAATCCCATTCTATTTCCTCTCTACTCATTCTAGTTCACTAGGTTTAGCAAACCAAGTGAACTAGTTTCTTCAAAGACCGAAGAAGGAGCTAAAGGTTGGAGCTTTCAAGTGGATCTATCTTCGGCGTACGGAGACGACGAGAAGGAGCCATCGGACCACCACCGGAGCTTGGAGACGAAGGAGTTCAAGACAAGCTAGGTATAACCATCTCTATCCGAGTAGCTAAATATCTTTAGCTTAGTATGCTAGTTTTAGTTTAGGTAAAGATCCCGACCTAGCTTAGTCCATGTTGCCTCTTGCGTTAAAATTTTGATTTTATACCGTTTCCGCCTCCCCGTAAGAACCGGGGGTCGCAACGTGGACTTACAGTTATCACTCCAGGCTTCCAAGGTGACATGGACGACAAGGAGGTTGTCAGAGTTGTAGTTCTCCCTCTGACGAGGGACAGTATTTTGGACAGGTGGTCCAAGGCAATACTGAGGGAGGCATGGCGCAGGATACTGATTAAGTTCAGTTGTTGATACAGTCTAAGAAGTTTGGATTTGGAGTTCATTTATGAGCTAGGTCCCATCAGACATCCAGACATATTCTAAGACAGGTATTGCTCATTTCGGGAGATGGCTCTCCGCGAACTTGAGATATAGAGAGACATGGAAAGAAACATCACAGCGGATCCACTCGCTGAGGCTATTCCTCGAACGCAATAGTTTCGCAAACGGGTTTTGTGAGACTGACTAGTAGAGGAGTTGGGTGTTCGGTATCACACGGGCTGTGAGTATGCGACATCGCAATAATTAGCCTTGAGTGCAAGTGGGAGATTGTTGGAGTTAGTGCCCTCAGAGTCAATTATTGGATCACAGGCACGTGATTGCAATGATTGAGGGAGGACCTATCCCGGTAGGACAGTCTTACTCGAGATGATAGCATGCTATCTGGTTTATCTTTATCATCGTGTACTGCTTTAGGTGACCTGACATGTCGCTATTGCACGTTGATAGAGGCCCTAGGATTCTTGCTTGACGACCAGCAGTATGATGGCGATCATATACGTGGGAGCTGGGGTCCATAAGCACATCCTTAAAAGGTCCCTAGTCGTGGGAGTTTCGAGACTGGGCATCGATACTCCATTAGTAGACTAGTGTATACAGTCGAGACCCCGACGAGGGGCGGTGGCCGGTCTCACAAGCCACTGGTGTCAGTTGGTTCACCTAAGATGTATACAGGTGCTCATTGGGTTATGAGTACACCGGACAGG
This sequence comes from Agapanthus africanus, assembly GCA_030015575.1. Lineage (NCBI taxonomy): Eukaryota > Viridiplantae > Streptophyta > Magnoliopsida > Asparagales > Amaryllidaceae > Agapanthus > Agapanthus africanus. The sequence goes on from CM057337.1 coordinate 343,370,433, forward strand.
ACTCGCCGGGAACCTGCTAGTTGGGATTATACCAGACGTCAGATAGCAGTTCCCAGGTGACATGTGTACAGGTTAGTTCATCGACCTGAGATCGTCATTTGTCTCGTGTGAGTTCCCACTGTGCTTTAATTACTACCCTACCACGGCTCAAAGGAGTCGTGCAAACAGGTTTTAGTTGGGTACAGTCCCGAGCCACATGGAGGCAGTGAGCGGATCTGCAGGGGTTCGTCTCTCCCGGTATTGGGGGTGAGGTCGCGCTGTGTCTAGGAGAGCCATTACGCAAAGCCCTCGGCCGAGGCAGGAGATTTACTGGTAGGTATTCCAGTAGTATCTCAGGGCGTTCTGGGCTACGCTCCGACACGACTTGTACCGCCTTTGGGGGTCTGACTTTTACCAACCCCCTAGGCCCGCCATGCGATACTCATAGACGAACGGACCGGACTGTACGGATATTGTCACTGACAGGCTCAGTAGGGTGTCGGGGTGAGCTTCCTCATCGACGTCCCTTTTGGTCAATAGCTGGTGGCCCGTCAAGTATTGGCTTATACCTCTGACGTGCCAGTGGTTGAATCCACAGCCATAGTATTGACGAGTCTTTAGAGTCCACCACACTTTCAGTTACTCAGCTTTCGGGCGAAACGCTGTAGAGGCCGTATGGAGATATGGCAGGGTCCGATCAGATACGTGCGGTATTGCACGGATCAGGATCGGACGGTTTGTACTAGTAGCCGTATAGGTATATGGCAGGGTTCGATCAGATACGTGCGGTATTGCACGGATCAGGATCGAACGGATTTTACTAGCCGGCTTTGGCTTAAGCCGGTCCTAGTCTAGTACAGTGTAGATTTTGTCTCATTGCATTTGTATCCGGACGGAATACAGATGCGGGTGTGTATGCACAGTGTCGGGGTTTTCCTGTAATTTATTACGGGACCACTTTTCTGGAGTTGCCAGTTTGCATTCCGTTCCGGCCGTTTTTCCTTTGTTCTTTCCCGGCCGGACTTTTCCGATGGAGGGGGTAATTTGCAGTTTTGCAAATTACTTTTGTGGAGGGGGTTTCTTGCATATATATTGATTATGATAGTTTTCATATCTTTCCTCCATCACTTGCTTTTATGTGAAGTGAAAGGGTATGGGTTGAATAGTTGATAAAGCATGGTTGATGTTCTCTTTGACCTTGGATGTGGTCACCTCCTTGTGCTCCTACACTCACCTCCCTTCTTGCTTCATATATTCTTTTCCTCCACCATTTCTAGATGAGGGTTTTCATTTTTTAGAAAAGAGAGAAGAAAAAGAGAGAAGAAGGAGAGAGCTTCATCTTCATCTTTGAGAGAGTATATCATTCCTCATCTCATTCTATTGTTAGAAAATTGAAAGCACCAATCTTCTATACACCATTCCTCCATCCATGGCAACCAATACCCCAAAATGAGACAAGCATCTTCTACTACACATTCTACAGCACATCTTGAGCATGTCGAGTTGCCTGCTTCATGCGCGAGTTGCCTCGGTATTGAGGCGGGAGCCCGTAAAAGAAGAAGGCGATGTGGTGCCCTTTCCGGCGAGGAGGCGACGATGTGGAAGCAACACTTTCCGCGGGAGATCGGGACGGTGACGAGAAGACCGGAGGACTCCGATCACTCGGTATACTCCTCACCCTATCTCTTGATTGCTAGCGTAGGTTAATGGTTAACGATCCGGGTTTTTTCTTTGTCCGCGGTAGCGCCGGTTTCCGAGTAAGGAAAAATTTTGATTCCGCAATTTGGCCTCGAGTAAGACGGCCGGGGCGCTGCCGTGGCGCAACAATTAAGATAGATATAAACCAAGTAGCATACTGTTATGTTTATGCAAGACTGTTATTACAACTGTGAATATCCCAAGCTTCCATTAAATAATATACAAGCTAGTTTGATACAATAATGGCCCCTAGGGCATATACACTAACAATCTCCCACTTGCACTAGGGCCATGTACTTGCATATCACAGACCTATCATCTCGAATAGCCTCTCGAACTGCGTCTGAGGTAAGACCTTTGTTAATGAATCTGCAGTGTTCTCTTCTGTAGCAACTCTCCGGACCTTGATCTCCCAGCGATCTATGATCTCCCTGATCAGGTGATACCGTCTTAAGATGTGTCTGGACTTTTGATAGGACCCGGGTTCCTTCTCTAAAGCTATAGCCCCATTGTTGTCACAATACAGAGGTATTGGATCAACAATGGATGGAACGACCAGAAGTTCTGTTAAGAACTTCTTTACCCAGACTGCTTCTTTTGCGGCTTCAGAAGCTACGATATACTCCGCTTCCATCGTCGAGTCAGCAACGGTGTCCTGCTTGGAGCTCTTCCAGCACACCGCCCCTCCATTGAGGGTAAAGACATAACCTGACATGGACTTGGAGTCATCGTTGTCACTCTGGAAGCTGGAGTTAGCAAAAGCCTCGATCTGGAGGTCTTTTCCGCCGTAAACCAAGAACATATCCTTAGTCCTTCTCAGGTACTTTAGAATGTTCTTTACTGCTGTCCAGTGCTTCTCTTCTGGGTCTTACTGATACCGTCTTACTACGATCAGTGCGTAAGCTATATCTGGTCTGGTACACAACATCGCATACATTATAGAACCTACCGCAGAAGTGTAGGGTATAATCGACATGCGATCCCTTTCCAAATCAGTCTTGGGAGACATCTCTTTGGAGAGGGTGATTCCGTGACAAGCCGGTAAATTACCGCGCTTAGAATCTTCCATACTGAATATTTTCAGTATAGTGTCGATATACCTGGACTGCGAAAGTCCCAACATCCTTTTAGATCTATCACGATAGATCTCCATCCCTAGAATGTAAGAAGCATCACCCAGGTCTTTTATGGAGAACCTGTGTGACAAGAATCCTTTGTCAGATTATAGCAAAGGAATATCATTTCCTATCAAGAGAATGTCATCCACATATAAGATGAGGAATACGACAGTTCGTGCTACAATCTTACTATAAATACATGGCTCATTTGGATTTTTGATAAAGTCATATTCCTTGACCGTTTCATCAAAATAGATGTTCCAACTCCACGACGCCTGCTTTAGTCCATAAATGGACTTAAGCAACTTGCACACTTTCCCGCTGCTCCCACTCTGATAGAAACCTTCTGGCTGATCCATAAAGACGCACTAGTCCAAATTCCTATTTAGAAAAGCCGTCTTTATGTCCATCTGATAGATCTCATAATTATGGAAGGCAGCAATGGCAAGAAGGATCCGAATGGATTTGAGCATAGGCACTGGAGAAAAGTTTCGTCATAGTCCAAACCGGGCAATTGACGAAAACCCTTTGCAACAAGTCTATCCATATAAGTTTCCACCTGTCCATCTATACCAATCTTCTTTCTGAAGATCCACTTGCATCCTAAGGGTTTTACCCCATCTGGAGCAAAGTCCAAAGTCCACACTTTATTGGTGTACATGGACTCCATCTCGGTCTGCATTGCATCCAGCCATCTTACCGAGTCACTGCTCTGAATGGCTTGGTGGAAGCTAGTAGGTTCATCATTATGAATGACGCAATCCTCTCTATCCCCGTCTATGAGAAAACCGTAGTATCTCTCAGGCGGATGAGATGACCTACTACTCCTGTGGAGGGGTGTGGGAATGTCATGTTCTTCTGGAACTTCTGGTTCTACCAAGCTTTCAGTAGTAGCTTATGGTTCTGGAATTTCTTCCAGTTCTATTGCGCACCAACTTGTTTCGTTTTTTAAAAACCGTTGTTCTATAAAATGGGCATTACGAGAAACAAAAACCTTTTGTTCCTCTGCGTAATAGAAAAAATACCCTTTGGAGTTCTTTGGATATCATACAAACTTGCACTGTACTGAGCGTGCCTCGAGTTTGTCCGCATGCTTCTTTTTAACAAAAGCTGGACATCCCCATATCTATAGATACTGAAGATAAGGTTTCTTCCCACTCCACATCTTATATGGTGTGGTAGGCACAGTCTTTATAGGAACTCTGTTCAAAAGATATGCAGCTGATTTTAGTGCATAACCCCAGAAAGATTGCGGTAACTCAGTGTAAGTCGATGTCACGCACCCCACGTATCCGCGGGGAGGCGGAATTATCAAAAAATTATTTTTACGAGCTTCGCAACATCGACTCAAACCAAGGATCGAACACAAACCGTAGCTAGCAAACTACTTGAGGTTTAACTACTCGGATTCGAAGTTATACCTCACGTTACAAGTCCTTCGGGTCTTCATCGCTGTACTCCACATCTCGTAGGCTCTATGGAACATGGGTACCTCAACGGCCTCCTCGAGTCAAAGACGATCCAAACGAGAGTCTATAGTCCGAGCTCCAATCTCAAATCTGAGATAACTACGGCTTCTAGATTGCTAGTCTATAAGTCCTAGAGGGTGTAGAGTATTTAGATGGATTAATTAGTCACTTAAACCCTAGGATTCTCAACTCATGAGAGCTTTTAGGGTTTGAGGTAGAAGATGAAGTCTTAAGGAGAGAGAAGTGTTTTATAATCATGAAATGAATAACTCTCATGCTAGAAAAATATGAAGCATAATAATATCTCTCTTGATAATATCAAGATAATATCTAGCATGCTTCATTTAATTCTAAGTGTGAATAACCTCATGAGTCATTAAGCATATAATGTAAACATACACCTCATCCTCCACCTGATTTAGTTTAAATCCTAAAAGGAAATAAATACAAATGAGTCACCTTCTTCTAGAAGCTTCCAGAGAAATTACGAGACTGCCCCTCCCATCTGTATTTCCGAAAAACACGGATAATCTTTGACTGAATAAATCCATCTGTATAATACTAGAATCTGAATTAAACCAAAGCCCGCTAGTATTATTTGCCCGGTCACAGTACATTCATAAGTTTACATAAGTTATCACGGCCCTGCCGTAAAACCATACGGCCTCTACACCTTTTGCCCGGTGCAGGGAAACTCTCTGTGTGGGACTCTAAAGACTCGACACTACACTGGCAGTGGGTTTAACCACAGGCCGTAAGCGGTACTAGCTGTATGTAACTGTACCCAGGTAGATGTCGATAAGAAGGACAATGAGGAAACCCATCCGAACTCCAACCGAGCATGTATGTGACAATTTCCCTACAGTTCGGTCTGTTCGTCTAGGACTATCGCATATCGGGCCTAGGGGGCGGTAAACTTCAGACCCCTAATACCGGTATAAGTCGTGTTGGAGTATAGCCCATTACACCTTGAGAAACTACTGAAACCTACCAGTAAATCTCGCTTGCCCTGGCCAGAGACTTTGCGTAATGGCTCTCCATACACAGCGCGATATCAACCCCCAATACCGGGAGAGACGAATCTTGTCTAACCGCCACTGCCTCCAAGTGCTTCGGGACTGCACCCAACTACTACCTGTTTGCATGACTCCTTAGAGCCTTGGTAGGGTAGTAATCTAAGAACAGTGGGAACACACCCGAGGTGAAGTAGCAGTGTCAAGTCGACGGACTAAGCTGTACTCATGTCACCCGGGAACTGCTATCTGACGATGGGTATAATACCAACCTGCAGTTCCCAGCGAGTCCTGTCCGGTGTACTCGTAACCTAACGAGCACATGTATACTATCTCTAGTACAACATACTGATGGCTGTAGGACAGACCATCTCCCTATGCTGGGATAAGAAATGTATATACCAGTCTACTCCGGAGTATCGATACCCCGTCTCGATAATCCTACGACTAGGGACCTGTATAGGATGTTTCTTATAGACTACCCAGCCCCATTAGTGTGACTGCCATCACAACGCTGGTAATTAAGCAAAGATCCTAAGGGCTCTACTAATATGTATAAACGATATGTTAAAAGAAACATATGCACATATTAAAGTAGAAACAAACCAAGTATCATACTACCATTTTTAGCAAGACTGTCAATACAACTGTGAATATCCCAAGTTTCCATTAAGTAATATACAAACTAGTATGATATAGTAATGGCCTCTAGGGGATAAACACTAACAATCTCCTACATGCACTAGGACCATGTACTGGCATATCGCAGACCTATCATCTCGAATAGCCTCTCGAACAGCGTCTGAGGAATGGCCTTTGTGAATAGATCAGCAGTGTTTTTCTCCGTATCTACCTCTTTACCCCGATCTCTCGGCGATCTACGATCTCCCTGATCAGGTGATACCGCCTTAAGATGTGTCTGGACTTCTGATGGGACCTGGGTTCCTTCGCTAAAGCTATAGCACTGTTATTATTGCAATACAGATGTATTGGATCAACACTGGTAGGAACCACTGAAGTTCTTTGAGGAACTTCTTCATCCAGACAGCTTCTTTTGCTACATCGCACGTAGCTATGTACTCCGCTTCCATCGTTGATTCAGCAACGGTGTCCTGCTTGGAACTCTTCCAACGGTCTGCCCTTCCATTGAGGGTAGAGACATAACCCGACATGGACTTGGAGTCATCCTTGTCACTCTGGAAGCTCGAGTCAGCAAAGGCCTCGATCTGGAGGTCCTTTCCGCCATACACCAAGAACATCTCCTTAGTCCTCCTCAGGTACTTGAGAATGTTCTTTACTTTTATCCAGTGCTTCTTCCCTGGGTTTTCCTGATACCGGCTTACCACGCTCAATGCGTATGCTACATCTGGTCTGGTACGTAATATCGCATACATTATAGAGCCTACCGCAGAAGCGTATAGTATAATCGACATGCGAGCCCTTTCCAGATCAGTCTTAGGAGACATCTCTTTGGAGAGGGTGATTCCGTGACAAGCCGGTAGGTTACCGTGCTTAGAATCTTTCATACTGAATCTTTCCAATATGGTGTCTATGTACCTGGACTGTGAAAGTTCCAACATCCTCTTTGATCAACACGATAGATCTGGATCCCTACAATATAGGTGGATCACCCAGGTTCTTCATGGAGAACTTCTGTGACAAGAATCCTTTGACTGATTGTAGCATAGGAATATCATTTCCTATTAGGATAATGTCATCCACGTACAAGACGAGGAATACTACAGCTCTCCCAACAATCTTACTGTATATGCATGGTTCATCTGGATTCTTGATAAAGTCAAATTCTTTGACAGTATCATCAAAACAGATCTTCCAACTCCGCGATGCCTGCTTCAGTCCATAAATGGACTTAAGCAACTTGCACACTTTACCGCTATTCCCACTCTGAATGAATCCCTCTGGCTGTTCCATATAGATGCATTCTTCCAAATTACCATTTAGAAAAGCCGTCTTTACGTCCATCTGCCAGATCTTATAATTGTGGAAGGCGGCAATGGCAGGAAGGACCCGAATGGATTTGAGCAAAGCCACTAGAGAAAAGGTTTCGTCATAGTCCAAATCAGGTCTTTGACAAAAACCCTTTGCAACAAGTCTAGCCTTATATGTTTCAACCTGTCCATCCAGACCAATCTTCTTTCTGAAGATCCATTTTCTTCCTACAGGTTTTATCCCATCTAGAGCAATTTCCAAAGTCCATACTTTGTTGGTGTACTTGGACTCCATTTCGGTCCGCATTGCATCCAGCCATTTTACCGAGTCGCCGCTCTGAATAGATTGCTGGAAGCTAATTGGGTCATCATTATCAATGATGCAATCTTTTCGATCCCCATCTATGAGAAAACCGTAGTATCACTCGGGCGGATGAGACTTCCTGCTACTTCTGCAGATAGGCGCTGGGATGTCCCTCTCTTCTGAACCTTCTTGTTCTACTAAACTTTCAGTAACAGCTTATGGTTCTGGAATTTCTTCCAATTCTATTGCGCTCCCACTCTTCTGATTTTCTAAAAATTCAGCTTCCAAGAAGTGGGCATGACGAGAAACAAAAACCTTTTGTCCATCTGCGTAATAGAAACAATACCCCTTGGAGTTCTTTGGATATCCCACAAACTTACACTGTACTGAGTGTGCCTCGAGCTTGTCCGCATGCTGCTTTTTAACCAAAGCTGGACATCCCCATGTCTTCAGGTACTGAAGATAGGGTTTCTTCCCACTCCACATCTGATATGGTGTGGTAGGCACAGTCTTGGTTGGAACCTTGTTCAAAAGATATGCAGCTGATTCTAGTGCATAACCCTGGAAAGATCACGGTAACTCAGCCTTACACATCATGGAACGAACCATATCCAATAGGGTTTGATTTCTCCGTTCCGAAACACCTGTTGTGTTGTAGTGTGTATGGAGAAGTAAGCTGAGAGAGAATTCCATTCTCTTTTAAGTAACCCAGGAACTCGGCACTTAAGTATTCACCACCTCGATCAGATCTCAGTGTCTTGATACTTTTGCCTGTTTGATTTTCCACTTATTCTTGTATTCCCGGAATTTCTCAAAGGCCTCGGATTTATTCTTCATCAAGAAGATATGTCCATACCTAGAGAAATAATCTATAAAAGTAATGAAGTAGGAATAACTACCTCGCGCATGTGTAGATATTAGACCACACACATCGCTGTGTATGAGTCCTAAGAGCTCGCTCGCTCTTACTCCGTGTCCTGTAAACGGAGTCTTTGTCATTTTTCCCATGAGACAAGATTCACAAGTAGCATAAGATTGATATTCGAACGTATTCAAATATCCTTCTCTATGTAACTGTCACGACCCGAAAGTACGGAACGTGATCGGCACTTAGATTACGAAGCGTCTAGAGGCGCAACACAACCTAAGTAAGCCGAAGCCCAGAAATCTAAATCATAAAGAGAAGAAGAAGTAAAAGAAAACATATAGAAAAACAAGTTTAAAAATAAGATCAAATTTTCTCAAAAATTTCGGCAGAGTTTCCTTTGTAAAAACTGGCCCCAAACAGGTACAACAAGTATAAATACATATAAACAATAAAAAGCATCCCCAAACGGGATCTAGCTCTACGCCAAAAGGCGGAAACAACCACACCAATGCACAATAGTATACAACGCCAAAAGGGCGAGGCTCAAATTTAAAAGAACACAAATCCACCAGATAACATAATAATACAAGCGCGACTCTCAGGTCGAAATAAATAACTGGTCCAGTAACTATCAAGTAATACAAGTTTGGTTGATGGAGCTTACTAGATACAAATGAAATAATAAAAATACAACGGCGGTGCAGATACAAATGAACCAACCTACCGTGCAAATCACCCGGAATGAAACGATGTGCCAGCAACTGCCGAGGAACCCTGTACATCAACCTGTAATAAAATTTGGCAAAACGAGGGTGAGTTGCCAACTCGTGAGTAGAAGATATCTGTGAAAAGAAATCGAATGCACGACGCTGTCCTTGGTCATAATAATATACTAATATAATACTAATTATCTAGTAATGGCCGGGTAATAAACTACGTGTAGTGCAAAAGCTCCGTGCCCGTGTCAGTGCCTCAAATAGTAATATGTCATGTGAATGAGTATGCATGCACCATGAATGTAAAACAATCAATCCTGAAATCTGGATATATCTGTATAAGAAATCTTTAGCTTTTATCATGGTAAAATGTGTATAGAAATCTGAAATATCAACGATGAAATCCATGGAAATCCGTGTCAAGCATCGACACAAAATATGTAAAGCTCAAGTCTCAATACCTCATAATCTCAATGTCTCATAGTCTCAATATCTCGGGCTCCGTCAGTCCGGATCGGCCCATATCATCAAATTTCACGACAACGGTCGGTATCCTCCGGATATCCGCCGCGCCAGACATCACCGGTAGGTAGTCCTCCCCTGCCAGGCTCATCGTCTACAACTCGATCTTCTTGCCCCGGGGTACCATACCGGGCCCACCATGTACCCGAGACGGTTCATCTACTCCTCGAATCGGGTCTCGAAATCTAACAGAAAACATGAAATCTCATGGTGGACGACACATACATCACGAGAAAACCGCATCTTATATTTTAAAAAGAGAGGAGGAGAGAGAGAGACGTTTTTATATATTCTTGCGGTTTTCCCCGAAATCCAGAAATCTCATAGAAATCCAAAATCTCAAAATCATGAGTAAGTATATGATAAGTGTCGGCATATGCCCCATAATACTGCATGATAACATGAAAATGTGAATGCATGAAATGTCTAAGTAATAAATGCCATGTCTATTCTAACACCAGAGAGTAATCACAATATTATATCGACCTAGCTGTTAGCTAATTCTATCAATAAAAGATAATATGTTCTAAAGTGTACGTGACATAGCAATTACCGATGATGATGTGCGTGAGCCGGCAAATAAATGTGTGTGGAATATGCGCATCATCGGTAATGGTGTTGGTGTCCTAACAGGCAGTGTTTTATACTGATTATAGAAACATATGTATGAACATGCACCCTGATGATTACGGCCTGAATGTAAGACAGATGTGTAACAACCACTCATTTGATATACAAGTACAACTACAACTATATGACTCGAGCCTAAACTAGTGTCCATCTAACCTCCTAAGGAACTAAACCTAAGAAACTAGTCAATAAGAACTAAGAGTCCACCTAAGGTCTGAATCCATATCTCTAATAGTCGGCGATCCAGCTTCAATAGCGTCACGTACGTAGTACGGCTTCTTCGAATCAAGAGTGCGTATCAATCATCACATCTATGCCTCGTACGGTAAAATCCATCATACGGCATCCCAATATCGGGGTACGGGCCAAGTATCACCTACGTGTCTCATCATTCGTATAATACCATCATCAAATCATGTTATGATCGAGGTACTGTACTGTAATCGCATACATCAATCATATATCATTGCCAGCATAAACATACATCGTTAACTTATCCTCAGAAATATCATGTCACATGTATCAAATTGTGATTAGGTCACACTTATATCATATCGTAATCAACTCACATCTAAATGATATCGTAATCAAGTCATACATATATGATATCGAAATCAAGTTGCACCTATATGATGTCATAATCAAGTCACGCCTATATGATATCGTAATCAAGTCATACATATATCATACCAGAATTTCAGGCACAGGTTACTGTCCGGGTACTATTTTAGAGTCCCATGTACTTCAATATCATCACCACCCTTTATTATTGTTCAAGTATACAAATCCATTATCTCATTTTCTAATGATCCGCTAACATCATAACACGACTGTATAGCCAAGAATCACGGCATCAGCCCAGTTATATTGTTTCATCCCTGTGTATCATATCACATCCTTGTATCACATATACGTATTGTGTATATATATATATATACCTACACCTAGTCCTATACACACACACACACACACACACACACACATACACGTATACCTCACATCGAGTTTCAGTGTGTGCGTGTGTGTGTATCTACCTGAAACCTACGAATCTCCTCCAAGATATTCATCCTCGGGTAAGGTCTTTCTAAATCAATCCAGTCCAACCTAAGGTTACTACTAGGGTCCTACTCACCGAAATTCTAAGGTCATGTCTGGCTTCCTAATGACAATAAGTACTTATTCCTATTCTACGCTTGCGGGGGTGCTAAACGCCATCCACCCGACTTCCCCCCATAGATATACATCTACTCACCTGGTCCTTTTCTGGCGAAAATGATGTCGCCATCCTCCTCTTTATCGCCCGCAGTCCACGTGAGGGGTACCTATACGCAAACATATATAGTATCGTAAACTGAATCACGGACAAAAGTCAAAACGACGCACGGAACGCGCATAGGTTAAAATCTATGCCCTGTTCACGCAAAAGAACCAAATATCGCTCGATATCGGCGTACAAACTCCGATTAACCGAGATAAACATCAACAAACAACTCGTAGTTTAAAACTCATTACTTATAATATAAAATATGATTTAATCCATCGAAACCCTAAAAATCAATCAAATCGTCCGATTTCGAAAAACCAGAAAACGCTAATTTACCGTTTTACTTCAAAACTTGACATTTTAATGAAACTAATGCTCATAAAACTCATTAAATAGAATAACTAGATTATACAACCAATTACTATATTTTTAACGCCCCAATTGTATTAATTGGAAATTTCTAATTTGCAAAATTGCCCGATTTCGATACTTTTAAGCAAAATTTCACAATATCACAACTAAACTTGATTTTGCATGAATTAATGTATTAAACTACAATTCATGATGATAATAATATAATGAAATCATAATTTAGATTTTAAAACTCATTTATTTAAGAATTTCCAAATTCTAGTTAGCAAAAATAGCATTTTTATTACTATTTTTCAATTATCAATAGAAACTAGTAACCAATTTAAGTTTTTCATTCCACTAACAAGTTAATATCCTCTTTAAAACCACAATCTAGTGTTACAAACATTAATTGGAATTTTATCTCATCAATATATACAACTTATAGAAATCTAGTTTGCAAAAATACTTAATTTAAACAAATTGGAACGAACAAATTATAATTTAACAACCATGCAAGATTTTTCACTTCTAAAAATGTTAAACTAGTTATTATAACCCTACTTAATTAATAAAAACCATAACTTAATTTTATAAAACCTAACTTGAATTTAAAAATTTGTAGATAGAAATTATTTATTAAATCTAATTATGCTTAAATGAAACATCTAATAACAATAAATCAAAAGAAAAAGATTTATACCTCTACAACATGAAATCCAAACATGAAAATAAGCCTCCAAAATGAATGCTTCCCATCTCTAAAATCCATGTAAAGATGAGCAAAGAATAGAGGGTAGGAATTAATTACGGTTTTGTGGATTTTTTATTGAATTTTTGATGAATTTTTGATGGATTTTTGATGGATTTTGTAGCAAAAACCAAGTGGGGAAAAGGGGGGCTGCCAAGGGGAGGAGACCGGCCAAAATTAGGAGGAGGGAGAGGAGAGTGAGAAAAGTTAAGAAAAGTGTAGAAACTTCACCCCAAAATATCACCTCTTTATGTCTTTTCATCATTTCATTTAATTTCTTTCATTTCTTTACTAAACAACTAAAGAAAATTCTAGAATCATGGAAAAATTTGTAAATAAATTTTGCATGATACACACTAGATTCTAATATGCAATGGTTCATTTTTGCAAATTAAACCCATTCGAATTTGTAATTTACACTAATTTAGTGTATAAATAAAGCTTATGTTAATATTTAAAATAATTAATTTAGGAAAAATATTTAATTAAACTAAAAATTTATAAGTGGCTAAATAAACACCATTTACTAGTAATAACATAATTAAAATGGGTAATTTTAAATTTATAGTGAAAAATAATTACGGTTTAGTTTTACGAAAAATACGTTTTACTTTACCGAAAATTATAAAATTCACTTAAACGATTTTATTTATTTATTTATTTTTAAAATGTTACAGTAACTTAGTCAACCGTGTTTCATTGATGTGACCTAGTCTACAATGCCATAACAAAGCCTGATTTATTTCCGGAGACTTTCTTTTAAGTGTGTTCTGGACATTGAAAACCTGAGCTTGATTTAATACGTATATACCGTCATCTAATATACCGGACCCAATCAGAACTTGATTTAGGTGGATGTGAACCACATCACTTACGAATGTAAAATCATATACCTCTCTCGAAAGTGAGGACACTGATATGATATTACAAGTCAAACTAGGTACATACAAACAGTTACGTAGAATCAATATCTGCCCACTTGTCAAACCAAGACGATATTCTCCCACTGATTCAGCGTCCACGCTCATTCCGTTCGCAACTCTGAGAGAAAAATTGCCTACCCTGATAACTCTACGGTTTCTCAAAGCATGTAATGAATTACAGATATGAGATCCTGCTCTGGTATCTAGTACCAAGGAAGTAGAGTTAATTGACAAACAGTTCTCAATTACAAACACACTCGAGGCCGAAGCCACAACATGCTTCGAATCCTGGCTACTGGCTTCCAAAGCCCTGCAATCCTTCTGCCAATGCCCGTTCCCATAACAATAGGAATATCCCTCCTTCCCTACACCAAGTACCGAAACTTTTGCTCTTTCCTTTCCTTCTACTTTACCGACACCGTATATCGGCTTTGTGGAGGCCTTCTTCTTTTCACCTTTTGCTTTCGCCCTGGATGCAGAAGAAGAAGGTCCCCATTAAGCAGAGCGGGTGTCTCCCTAGTTTCTTTCAGGGTGTAAGTAGAAGGTAGGGATTGTGGAAATAAGTCAGCATATGACATGTTTCTCAACGTGGTCTCCAGGTCCATGAGCTCATCAATATAGCTAGTCATCGTAAGGACGTCGTCCCCTACAGATGACCCGACAGCCAACCTCGCTTGAAGCAATTCGTTTGAGGTCTCATATCTTGCGATATGAGATTGCTCTCTATATAAATCTTTGTTATGGAGGAAGATGGAAACTAAGTCCATCTTCTCGTGCTGCTTCCGGTATACACCATTCTCTGAAGCAAACACGAGGCACTTGGCATTCACATGTCCTTTTCCCTTGTCTGACGGATATCCATATCCGCGATGGTGGAAACTGGACCTGCGACGGCGGGGGCTTGAGTAGTAATAGGGTGATCTAGCTTGCAATATGCAATGGACATCTGGACAGACCTTTGCCAGTCATAAAAGTCAGATTCAGTCAACTTGTTATCTAGATGTAACCTAGTCATGGTCACATGGTCGCTGCAGTTGAGAGAGAGAAGAAAATACTTTAGCATGATGCTCTTGCAAGTTTAGACTGGTTTTTAGTTTATCTAAACTGGATGGCTCCCACTGTTTATCGAATCCTTCCTCAAACCATAAAAGAAAAATTAGTCAAGACTGATCTCACCGTACAATACATGCTTAACCGTTCAGCCAGGCTAGTGTCGGTACTTCGAGGGAGGTTTTGCGATGCTTTCGCGAAGTTCCTTAATAAAATAACCTATTTTCTCTGGAGGCGTAGCCCCGCTAACACAGTTCTAGACACCTACTTGGTTTATAGCATTGATCGTTAAGTGACGAATCTCCTGATGAGTAGCATATACTCACAGTAGGATCGGGATCCAGATATCATCGTGTGATAATGCTGAAGGAATCCTACCAACATTATCAAACTCCAAATAGTATGCAACACTAGCAAGTTCCAGTTTCTTTAGAAACTCCTGATGTGGATTTTTGCCACATGCACTTATGACCTTGACGAAGGACAACAAATCATAAGTCACATATCAAGTTCTACCCATCATTATCTTATTAATTTGAACCCATCCGTACATACCCCTGACGTTAGCCAAATGGCAGTACGACTGTCCTAAACCAACTCATCTATCTATGAAATATATGAATACCCCAGCAGCTACCAAACACTATGCCTTGACAAAGGCCAACAAACATAGCTTGAATACTACTGACCATCCATATGAAATGATGGAGGGCTACGACTGGTTTTGGCGAAACTGTGAACATAGTGAACTTGATATAATCGAAGAAACCTTATAGCTTTTTAAAAGGAGTGGTTAAAGCTCCGCAATTAAAAATTCTGCTCTTTTAAAATAACCGAGTGGTTGCTTTTAAATTTGTTCCAACGATTCAGTTTTGGTTTGTTTTCTTCGCATTAATATAATGCGTCCCATCATTTATCCTATCATTGCATAAAACAAAGAAAATACAACGTCTGCTTATGCCATCCACATTCGCCACTGGGCCCCGTCATTCACCCGTTAGCTTACTTAACTAACGACAGAGCGGGGGCTGGGCTAGCGCGGATGCAAAACATAAGCAACGCCTACTAGATATCATATATAGATATTGTACATTCGTCAGACGCAATAATAGGCATTCCAGATCACAGATGAACATATTGGACATACTAGGAATCCGCGTTTCGTTTGAGCCTGCAACAAAAGACGGATTACACGGTCGTGATGAATAGCCAAACTCCACCCTAGACCCCTACGGGTATGACAAACTACCTGTAAATCTACGGTAACGCCCCGGCCGTCGATCCGAGACCAAAATGCGGAAACAATTTTTTTTTTCTAAACTTGAAACTCGCGCTAACGCAGACTTTAATCCCGGATCGAACCATTAATCTATAGCTAGCAAACTAGAGAAAGGTTAGAAAGGCTATACCGATTGATCCATGTCCTTCGGTCCTTAGCCACCTTCCCAAGCTCCTCGCGGCATCTCCGATCTCCGGTCTCCTCGTCGGAAAGGGCACCACATCTTCGAATCCTTTTACGGGCTCCCGCTTCATCCGAAGCAACTCGGACATGAAATTTGCTAGCCGACGTGTCCAAGGCGTTATAGAGAATGTGTGTGATAACTTTGTCTCAAGCATCCATTGATTCTCAACACATGAGAGTGTATAGATGGAGGTTGAAGATGATGCCATTTAATAGAGATAGTGAGCTCAAGAAAGAAGGATGAAGAAGAAGAGCTTTCTTTTGTTTCTTGTTGCAATGATAAAATGTGAGTGAGTTCATAATACAAGAGCTAACCACAACCATATGGATGCCCTCTCTCTCTTTCTACCCCTCATTTCAACACTCTAATCAATCAATAATGTGACATATGCACAAAGAAAGAGACCATGAGTCACTAAACATGCACATGCCACATTAAATGCTCTTCATGATGACTTAAGCTCACAATTTCCATTTGTAAACATTAATCCAAATGTGTACAACAATAAAAAGAGAATGGCATCTACCAAAGTAAACTCGTGACGGATCACAAGGATTCCCCTCACCTGTATATACATACGTGCATTCGCATTCCGACTGAATGCAAATGCGATGAAACTAAAGTAATCCAATAAATCTAATACTAGGATCCGGCTTAAACCAAAGCCCACTAGTATGATCCGTCCGTTCATGATCCGTGCACGACTGCACGTATATGATCGAACCCTGCCATAATACCATACGGCCTCTACAACGTTTCGCCCGAAACTTGAGAAACTGTCCGTAGGGGACTCTAAAGACTCGTCAATACACTGGCTGTGGATTTAACCACTAGCACGTCAGTGGCACTAGCTGTACGTAACGGGCTACCAGGTATTGACCAAAAGGGAGGTCGATGAGCGAACTCATCCTGACATCCTATTAAGCTTGTCGGTGACAATATCCGTACAGTCCGGTCCGTTCGTCTATGAGTATCGCATGTCTGGCCTTGGGGGATGGTAAAAGTCAGACCCCCAAAAGCGGTACAAGTCGTGTCGGAGTGTAGCCCAGAACACCCTGAGATACTACTGGAATACCTACCAGCAAATCTCCTGCCTTGGGCAAGGACTTCGTCTAATGGCACTCTTAGACACAGCGCGATCTCACCCCCAATACCGGAAGAGACGAAACCCCTGCCGATCCGCTCACTGCTTCCATGTGGCTCGGGAATGTACCCAACTAAAACCTGTTTGCACGACTCCTTTGAGCCGTGGTAGGGTAGTAATCAAAGCACAGTGGAAACACACACAAGAAAAATGACGATCTCAAGTCGATGAACTAACCTGTACACATGTCACCAGGGAACTGCTATCTGACGTGAGGTATAATACCAAGTAGCATGTTCCCGGCGAGTCCTGTCCGGTGTACTCATAATCCAATGAGCACCTGTATACATCTTAGGTGAACCAATTGACACCAATGTCTTGTGAGACCGGCCACCGCCTGTAAAATTTCAAAAAAATAAAAAAAAAATTGGGAATTTTTATAATTTAATATTAATTTTAATGATTATTTTAATAAGACGGTATAATTAAATATCGATAAATTGGGAAAATTTTGGAAAATTATGGAAATTACTGAAATGAGGGGTTTTTATGTGATTTGGGCGAATTATGAATTTTTATGATTATTTATATTCACTTTTAGTGCTAATCGCGATTAAAAATCGATAACAGTGTATTAAACCGGATTTGTACACATGACATGCACCATGTCATTTCTACACTTATTACATTTTATCATGTCTTTCTTCTTGTTATATATCATGGTTGTTGTTTTATTTGAGAGAAGAAAAGAAAAGAAAGTCAAAGGAGACACAATGATGGCAAGGGGTGTGGGCATGAGAGAGAGAGAGAGGGTGAGGTGTCAAACCGAAGTGATGGCTCATTGTTCTCTCTTCATTTTTCCTTCATCTTTCTCACTCTCTCACCATCTATGGCAGCACACTCTCCTCCCTCCTCTTCAAACCCTCAAAACACCCCCAAAACAAACCCAAAGCCCTATCTCACTTTCTTTAAAAAGGTTCACTAGCTCAAGGGAAGCACATTGGACCAAGAAAAATCAAATTTTGAGGAATTTGGGCAACTCAAGAAAATTCTTGAGTTGCCAAATGAGGTATTTCCTTCACCCTTACCATAGTTTTCCATTCACTTTAGCACCTATGTTTGTTTGAAACCGATATATCGATGTTTAGTGAACTTAGAAATT
The DNA here is from genome assembly GCA_030015575.1 of Agapanthus africanus. Lineage (NCBI taxonomy): Eukaryota > Viridiplantae > Streptophyta > Magnoliopsida > Asparagales > Amaryllidaceae > Agapanthus > Agapanthus africanus. The sequence goes on from CM057337.1 coordinate 343,388,747, forward strand.
TCTAGTTAGGGTTAGGATTTGAATTGAATTGTAAAATGAAATTGAGACTTGTAGTGACCTTAAAACCCTGTTAGTGATATCATATTGGACTTAAACCTGAAGCTTAACCCCGGAATACGAAATTAGAAACCCGATATTGGAAAAACTTCGAAATTTTGATGGTATTTGGAAATCTGGTAACACTCGGGGACCTGAAAATTTATTTTGCAATGACAGTGATACATGCAGGAACCTGGGAAGCTAACCCCAAGACCCCAGCCCCTGACTCTACTTTTTGGCCGCAAATAAATCCCTTCTGGCCGCAATTTGCGGCCAGACCTGGTACATTTTGGTTCGTGCTTGTTCTGTAGGTCCGTCTCCAGTAAACTAGACCCGTGGCATATGCAAAATTGTCTAATTTGACCTAGGGTAAAATCTGGGACCATTTGTAATAGTTGCTGTTTTGATTCGGGTTTTAGTTTTTCGTATTTTGAATTCTGGATTTTTGGAATTTGGTTTTAACTCGATGATCGGACGTTTGTACGACAATATCGAGGGTCATTTGGTGATTTTGAAGGCGTGGTCCATTGGTTTTAACCTATAGGCCTTATGTAGGGTTCCTGGGCACACTAATGAGGTCTCATAAGGTATCAACCATGCCAATTTCAAATTTTACAAGTGCCGAGAAACCATAATACGGATCGTTAACTAGATTTTAGGCGAAACAATGAAACTAGTTAACAACTTAACTAAAAGAACGGAAATACAACCTTTGTAGATCCGGTCCTCCACCTCCATAGCTCCATGATGAACTCTCCTCGCTGTCCAAATAGAATCCCGGGCTCTAGCGTCGGCTTTGTAGGGTTCCTAGGCACCCTAGTGAGGTCTCTAAAGGCATCGAACATGCCAATTTCAAAAAATCTAGGTGCCGAGAGACCCGACTACGGATCGTTTGCAAGAATTCTAGGCGAAAAAGCTAACTAGTTAACACTTAACTACGAGATACGGAAATACAACCTTTGTAGATCCGGTGCTCCACCTCCATAGCTCCGCAACGAGGTCCTCTCCGCTGTCCAAATCAAATCCGGGCTCTAGCGTCGACTTCATCGGAGAATAAGCGAGCTAGGTCGTCGATGTCCATGCCGAAGATGATCTACGTCGAGGCATCGCTAAATCAAGCTCGGACTTCACCAAGTCAAGAAACTTGTGAAGAAAACACACTCTACTACTTGGCAAGAGGTAGAGGATGAAGAAATAGAAAGTGGGTTAACTATAGAATTGGATTTCTCACTCAAAAACATCAATCACCATTGATGAGGTAATCTTTTCTTCACTTGAAGCAAGGAAGAAGAAGAAGAATAATATGATAAGATTAATTAGAAAAGAAAAGAAAAACCAATCCTTATCATATAATGAACCATGGTTAGATGTAGAGAGTTAACTAAGGTTTAAGTGAGTGGTTAGGGTTAAGCATGAGACAAAATGGTCATTTGGTCAAAGTCTTCATGAAGGTTCATGAATGAACAAAAGAAAGCAACCATTTTCCTCATTTTGCCTTTTCTTTTTCCAAAAAGATAAATGAATAAAATGAAATAAAAAAAAAACCCTAATCACCCACTTAACTATAGTTTAATTCTTAACACTTAACCATAATGCATGTATCATCAAACATGATACAAGCAAGTGCACAAAACTATATCGAATATACAATGTGCACACCCGAGTGAGAAAATCCATTTTAAAGTGAACCGATACTAGTTAATGCAAATTAATATATCAAATATATTATTATGCATTAAATCATTAAATCAACACTTGATTTAACGATCCGGTCATATCGCATATAACCGACTAATATCAACAGTAACAACTTATCGAATCAACACTTGATCCGATAACCCGGCTATATCGCATATAACCGATCAATGTCACAAATCGCGAGAATCGAATACAGTATCACATACTGGTATCATTCTCGGTCCCGCACATATCTCATATGCGCTCCTATTTCGTTTCGCTTGAGCCAGGAAACCTCTGTGTAGGACTCTAAAGACTCGTCAATACGCCGGCAGCAGATGATGACCATATCAAACATCCACAAGCCGCAAGCGGTCTGCTAAACGTAACGGCCACCCGGGTATTGAGCGATCTGAAGATCGACGAGCAAGCCCGCTCACACTCCAGTGAATCCGACCAGTAACACTACCGTACAGTCCGGTCTGATCGTCTGATCTGTCGCATATCTCGCCTAGGGGTGGTAAACGTCAGACCCCAATAGCTCGATAAGTCGTATCGATATGAGGTCTATAACTGTTCGAGAAACTACTGGTAACACTTACCAGTAAATCTCAGCAACCCTGGCCAGGGATTTCCTGTTATAGCCAATCGAACACAGCGCAACATCAACTCCCTATACCGGGAGAGACGAATCCCCTCCTATCGCTCATTGCCTCCATGTGACTCGGGACTGTACCCAAAAACCACCGTTTTGCACGCCCTCTTGGACATGGTAAGATGGAAATCAAAGCACAGTGGGAACCACACAAGTCTCTATGACGATCTCGGGTCAACAGACTACTCTGTACCAGTGTCACCAGAGAACTGCCATCTGACGTGAGGTATAATACCATCTGGGAGTTCTCGGCGAGTCCGTCCAGTGTACCCAGTCTCTACTGAGTACCCGTATATCATCTCTGATGTCAAACACCAATGGATATGGGATCATCCATCGCCCATCTGTATGGGTCGAGAAGGTACACGCTAGTCTACTCTGGTATATCGATGCCCCGTCTCGATACACCCACGACTAGGGACTTTGAAGGATGTACTTATGGACTACCATGTCCCCACTAGTATGATCCGCATCATAGTCCAGGTAGTCAAGCACACATCCTAAGGGCTTTATCAACATGTAACAGAGAGACAATCAGTATACACGTTAAGGTAAAGTTCAACCAGATAGCATACTATCATGTCGAGCAAGAAAGTCCTCCCTATATATGTCCCAGCATCCACTACAATATACATCCTATGTACAGTAATGGCCTCTAGGGCATACATATAACTAACAATCTCCCACTTGCACTAGGGCCATCTGTAGCAGTGGTTGTAGTATCTCATACTCAACCATCTCATAAAAATCTCTCTCTGGGAACAGGCCTTTGTGAGTGGATCCGCTGTGTTGTCCTCTGAATCTACTCTCCTAACCTCGATCACCCTGGAGATCAACTATCTCCATGATCAGGTGATGCGGCCTCAGAATACGCCTAGGTCACTGATGGGACGGGTGTTCCTTGGCATAAGCCACAACTCCATTGTCTCACAATGGTAGGAACGTAGTTCATCTCATGAACCAATATACACCCAAACAGCCTCTTTGGTAGCATCTTAAGTAGCGATGTATCCAGCCTTCATCGTCTAGTATGTCACGGTATCTAGCTTGGAACTCTTCCAACATACCGTCCCTTTACTGAGGGTAAAGACAATGCCTGTGACTGACACTCAGTCGTCTTTATCACCCTGGAACACTTCCAGTGATTCTCCCCAGGATCGATTGATACCATCTCACTACAACTAGTGAGAATCCTAACATCCAATTAGATCTATCTCATAGATCCAAAACCCAGGATTTAGGAGGTATCATCTTGATCCTATGTGGAGAATCCTTGTGATAAGCGGAGATCGACCGAGCGTAGCATAGGAAACTCCTTCCCTATCAAGAGTATGTCATCCACATACTCTACGAGGATCGTCATCATACTCCCTACTACCTTTTTGTTTATACAAGGTTCATCTACCATTTTGATGATGTCAAACTCTTTGACTAACACATCAAAACAGATGTTCCAACTCCGCGATGCCTGCTTTAATCCTATAAAGCATCTTGCTCACGTTTCCGCTGCTCCCACTGTCTACGAAGCCCTCTGGCTGTGTACTTATAGACGCACTCTTCTAAAACATCATTTAGAAAAGCAGTCATGACACCCGACCACCAGATATCGTAGTCATGGTATGTAGCCGTGACAAGTAGGATCTGGATGGACGTAAGCATAGCTACTTGAAAAGGTTTCATCATTATCCACACCTGGTCAATGATGCAAACTTTTAACAAGTCTAGCTTTGAAAGTCTCAACTTTTCCATCTACACCAAGTAATCTTCTCAAGATATACTTGCTCCTGATGGGGATTTAACCCTTCAGATATAGCAACCAAAGTCCATACTTTGTTGGTGTATAAGGATTCCATCTCAGATCGCTAAACATCCAGCCATTCTAACAGAGTCTTACTCTCGATGGCCAGCTCAAACTTAGTTGGGTCATCATCTCATGATGCAATCCTCGTTCCCACTGTCATAGAGAAACAGAAGTATCTCTCAGGTGGGTGAGGAACCCTACTAGATCGGCGGAGAGGCCGAGGTTCGTTGGTAACTATTGAATCCTTTGGTTCTTTCAAATCATCTGTTGTAATTTGTATAGCTGGAACCTTTCCAGTTCTACATTACAGACTATGCCTCGAGCTTGTCCGGATTTTGCTTTCAGACATAGGCTGGACAGCCCCAAATCTTAACTAGCTTAAGACATGGGCTCTTCCCTTTCCATATCACATATGAAGTGGTAGGCACTGATTTGATTCGAACCCTATTCAATAGGTATGCAGCTTCTCAAGTGCATAACACCCAAAAGGAAATAGGTAACTCAGTAGTACTCATCATAGAGCACACCTTATCATATAGGGCGTTATTGCTCCGCCCCGATATACCATCGTGCTATGGTGTATACGGAGGAGTAATGCTGTGAGAGAATCTCATTCTCCTTTAGAATAATCCAGGATTTTCGTGCTCAAGTATTCTCCTCCTTGATCACATCAAAGGACATAATACTTATACCCGTATTTTGGTTCTCTACTTCTAACTTATATTCTGTGAATATCTCAAAAGGTTCGGACTTGTGTTTCAACAGGAACATAGGTCTGAAACTCGAGAGATTATCAGAGAACGTAATGAAGTATAAAGAACCAGTCCTAGCATGTGTAGACAGGGGACCTACATACATCAACATGTATCATCCCAAAAGTACACTAACTCTTTCTCTGTTTCCAGTAAACGGAGCTGTGGTCATCTTATCTTTGTGACATGACTGGCGAGCTTCACAAGATGTAAATTCAAACTGATTTAAATATGCATCTAAATGTAACTCAGCCAGTCGGGTCGCATTGATATGACCTAGTCTACAATACCTCAAGAAGGAATCGTTCAATTCTGAACTCTTCCTCTTGTATGTGTTCCGTATACTAAGAACTGTAGTTTGATTTAGAACATCAATGCTTTTAGATAACGTGCCTGAACCGATCAACTTTTGATATAGGAAATGTTCAAAACATTATCCAACAATACAAAATTATATCCTTTCTTTACTAATAAAGAGAGAGATATGATTTTGTATATCAGGTTTGGTATCTAATAACATTCGTTCAGAATCAATGTATTGGTAATACAGGGTGACAGTGACCAACAGACTTGGCTGCAACACTTGCCCCGTTTTCTGTCTCATGAAACTTATCACCCGTTCTCAGTTCTCTACCTTTCTGTAGCCCTATGTAACATATTACATATCTGGGATCCTGATTTGGTATCACATACCCAGGACGTAAAGGATACTGAGAAACAGTTCTCTGTAATGAACACACCCGAAGATGATGCATCAGCATGCACTCTCTTCGTTTGGGCGGCACGGGAATTCTGGTAATCCCCAATTTCCTGCTCTGTCTTATAACAATTATAAGTTGGAGCGGGACCAACGTTCCCCAGCTCAGTATAACAAGCGGGTTCGGTCAATATTCCGTATAATTATCTTGATTAAGGCGTGACATGGTCGCTACCTGGAGAGAGAGAGAAGAAAATACTCAGCGTGCGCTCTGTCAAGAATAGATTGGTTATTATTTTATCTAATCAGGATGGCTCCCACTGCTTTTTATCAAATCTTCCTTCAAACCCTAAAAGGAAAGACTAGCCGGGATTAATTACACACAACAAGTTCGCCAATCTTTCAGCCAGGCCAGAGTCGGTACTTTGAGGGAGGTCCCCCGTGCTTTCTCACGAACCTAATTAATGTAAACCTCGTTTTCCCAGAGGCGTAACCCCGTTGACACCTTTCTAGACACCTACTTGATCGGCTAATTGTAATGTATAAAACTCTCCCAGGAGTAACACTTACTCGCAGCGGGTATCGGGATCCAACTATCTCATAGAAGGTATGCAATCTCATTGCAAATTTCAACACTTGAAATTCCCGATAATATTTTGCCCCATGTGATCTATGACCTTGACTGAGTCAACAAACCATAGACCGCAAGTAAAGTTCAACCCGTCATTTCTCGATTGAATTAAACCCACCCGCACGACCCTTGACTGAGTCAACAAGGCCGCACGACTACCCTAATCCAATCGCATCATATGCTTTGCCGATAAGCAATAATCAGCTACCGCACACTATGCCTTGACTGAGTCAACAAACGCAGCACGAATACTAACTATTACCTATCTGAAATGACGGAGGGCTACGACAGGTTTTTAAGAAAACCTTTTGCGTAATGAACTTTATATCGTTGTAGAATCAAATGATTTTAAAATGGAGTGCTTTTGAGGCTTTTCTAGTTTTGCTAAAGGAGTCACTCCTGGTGAAGGGATCGTCGGTCCTTTCCTCGTCGAATGAGGTGCAGGATATATCATATATATCACTGTGCAAAGCAAAAACACTTAAAAGCAATCAAAAGACAAACCGAGTTTGTAGCATCTGCCAGTTATTGCTAAAGGAGTCACTCCCGGTGAAGGGATCTCGGTCCTTTCCTTATCGAATAAGGTGCAGGATATATCTCATATACCGCTGTGCAAAGCAAAAAACTGTAGCTACCTGTTTTATTTTGAAATTCGATTCTACAACATCTTAGGTTTCTTTTATTTCATTAATCATATTAATGAAATCCCATCATTTAAGTACCTAAACATCACAGATAGATATGACGTACACTTATGCCATCCGCATTCGCCTCGATGTCCCCTCGTGCACCGTTAGGTTAGGTAACTAACGACAGAGCAGGGCAGGGCTAGCGCGGGTGTAAAACATAAGTAACGTCTATATAATATATCATATATACTATATACTATATCTATCACAGAACATCATATGATCACATCACAGATATCGCAGCAGAAGAAACATATGAAATATTGGATATACTAGGACGTCCGTGTTTTCAATACGAGCCAGTATAAAACACGGATTCCACGGTCGTGATGAATAGCCAAACCCACACCCCTAGACCCCTACGAGAGCGGCAAGCAACCCTACCAATTCTAGCGTTAGGAGACCCGGACTCGACTCCTCGAGTTGGTCTCCCATTGGACTCCAGAACCCGGTTACTTGTGCTCCCCTCCTTGGGTCTATCCTAGTGCGGAAAAGTAAATAATATACAACGGGTGACTACTTCCGCAACCTGGAAGCGCCCCAATAAAAGAATATTACATACAAGTTTTTACATGAATGAAAATGAAAAACACTCATCTCACATAAAAAACCCCGGCTATTCAAACACGACGATCCAATATAACATATCCAGCAACACATAACATCACATGTCATCAACGTAAGTAAATATGCGCATCCCAATTGTCGTTGACATATAGCAACGAAATCGGCGATATCACATATTAAACTTACGGTCACAGAAAAGAAAGTGTAAAACTACAACAGTTGGAATCCGCAACCACCTCAGACATCGCATGCCTGACCAAATGAATTACTTAGACATCGCATGCCTAACAATTATAAACCCCCCATTTTAGTCTCATTATCGAAAACACTTTTCAATACCAAGTCGGGCAATTCAACAAGATTCCCGACATCCTGATCGAATGCTCGTCGCAAACTTCAGTAGGAGGCCGCACCCCCGATACCGTCGACGAAGTGCACCAAGGCGGAACATCGCTGCTGCGAGCACCCGAACGGATGCTTTCGGCGACGGGGTTCTCCTACAGTCACTTGGTCGGGGCTATGGAGTGAGGCTGTCTATTAAGTTTACCCGGCGAGTATCCGCGTACGCTACGTGATTGCGACGGACTTTTGATCACATCAAAATTCCGTGGCAACCGATCAAGTGAGACTAAACTGCTATGTTTATAACATTCATTCAGTTATCACATAACAACTTGTGAATTCCAATTATTGTATCCCATTCCAGATAAACAGAAAATTTTAAACTTTTCGATCGAACAGTCGAACACCCAAGTTTTCCCGATACAGCTCAACACATGAAATAAGTCTAACAACATTCAGTTCATGCCTCAGTACCAACGGTCCAGCCGTAGAAGGGTCAAGCCAACGCCTCACATGTGGCACGCCGTACTGCCCCAAACCCGAAGGTTCAAAGGGCAGTTCAAGACGGTCACATAATCGAGTTAAGGTTTGTTGTCTTCTAGAGGGACCATCGCGTTACTTGCACTACTTAGAACGTCGTTAAACTACGGAAAAATCCAACACTTGGAAATTTTCCGACAGGGGAAAAGTTGGGTATTTATATCCGGTCGAACTTTTTAACATATTCTAAAATTTATCCGGAAAGGCACAAAGACGAAATTTGACAATCCGTTCGAAACAACAAAGTTCTAAAACCCCCAGAAAATTAAACTCTGTAATAAATATAAAATAAAATACCCATAAAACTCAGCTTCAGAAATAATTAATTACTGTGCAAACCAGGAGCGGTGACGTCATCTTCCTGCCGCGGAACCGCCGCATAAGGAGGCTCATGCCGCGGTTCCGCCCCAGTTAGAACTGTTCATGCAATAATTTTTTCGCCGTAATTCATAGAATTTCCTGCTGAGTTTTCTGCATATTTTTAATTTTGAAAAATCCACGATTTTAGAAAAAGTACAGAGAGCAATTTTAGGGTTTTGGTTTTGATTCGATCGGAGTTCAAATTCCGTCTAGACTTCGCCTAAGGCTCTAGCTAGGCTCTGATACCACTGTAGGGTTCCTAGGCACCCTAGTGAGGTCTCTAAAGGCATCGAACATGCCAATTTCAAAAAATCTAGGTGCCGAGAGACCCGACTACGGATCGTTTGCTAGAATTCTAGGCGAAAAAGCTAACTAGTTAACACTTAACTACGAGATACGGAAATACAACCTTTGTAGATCCGGTGCTCCACCTCCATAGCTCCGCAACGAGGTCCTCTCCGCTGTCCAAATCAAATCCGGGCTCTAGCGTCGACTTCATCGGAGAATAAGCGAGCTAGGTCGTCGATGTCCATGCCGAAGATGATCTACGTCGAGGCATCGCTAAATCAAGCTCCGACTTCACCAAGTCAAGAAACTTGTGAAGAAAACACACTCTACTACTTGGCAAGAGGTAGAGGATGAAGAAATAGAAAGTGGGTTAACTTTAGAATTGGATTTCTCACTCAAAAACATCAATCACCATTGATGAGGTAATCTTTTCTTCACTTGAAGCAAGGAAGAAGAAGAAGAATAATATGATAAGATTAATTAGAAAAGAAAAGAAAAACCAATCCTTATCATATAATGAACCATGGTTAGATGTAGAGAGTTAACTAAGGTTTAAGTGAGTGGTTAGGGTTAAGCATGAGACAAAATGGTCATTTGGTCAAAGTCTTCATGAAGGTTCATGAATGAACAAAAGAAAGCAACCATTTTCCTCATTTTGCTTTTTCTTTTTCCAAAAAGATAAATGAATAAAATGAAATAAAAAAAAACCCTAATCACCCACTTAACTATAGTTTAATTCTTAACACTTAACCATAATGCATGTATCATCAAACATGATACAAGCAAGTGCACAAAACTATATCGAATATACAATGTGCACACCCGAGTGAGAAAATCCATTTTAAAGTGAACCGATACTAGTTAATGCAAATTAATATATCAAATATATTATTATGCATTAAATCATTAAATCAACACTTGATTTAACGATCCGGTCATATCGCATATAACCGACTAATATCAACAGTAACAACTTATCGAATCAACACTTGATCCGATAACCCGGCTATATCGCATATAACCGATCAATGTCACAAATCGCGAGAATCGAATACAGTATCACATACTGGTATCATTCTCTGTCCCGTACATATCTCATATGCGCTCCTATTTCGTTTCGCTTGAGCCAGGAAACCTCTGTGTAGGACTCTAAAGACTCGTCAATACGCCGGCAGCAGATGATGATCATATCAAACATCCACAAGCCGCAAGCGGTCTGCTAAACGTAACGGCCACCCGGGTATTGAGCGATCTGAAGATCGACGAGCAAGCCCGCTCACACTCCAGTGAATCCGACCAGTAACACTACCGTACAGTCCGGTCTGATCGTCTGATCTGTCGCATATCTCGCCTAGGGGTGGTAAACGTCAGACCCCAATAGCTCGATAAGTCGTGTCGATATGAGGTCTATAACTGTTCGAAAAACTACTGGTAACACTTACCAGTAAATCTCAGCAACCCTGGCCAGGGATTTCCTGTTATAGCCAATCGAACACAGCGCAACATCAACTCCCTATACCGGAAGAGACGAATCCCCTCCTATCGCTCATTGCCTCCATGTGACTCGGGACTGTACCCAAAAACCACCGTTTTGCACGCCCTCTTGGACATGGTAAGATGGAAATCAAAGCACAGTGGGAACCACACAAGACTCTATGACGATCTCGGGTCAACAGACTACTCTGTACCAGTGTCACCAGAGAACTGCCATCTGACGTGAGGTATAATACCATCTGGGAGTTCTCGGCGAGTCCGTCCAGTGTACCCAGTCTCTACTGAGCACCCGTATATCATCTCTGATGTCAAACACCAATGGATATGGGATCATCCATCGCCCATCTGTATGGGTCGAGAAGGTACACGCTAGTCTACTCTGGTATATCGATGCCCCGTCTCGATACACCCACGACTAGGGACTTTGAAGGATGTACTTATGGACTACCATGTCCCCACTAGTATGATCCGCATCATAGTCCAGGTAGTCAAGCACACATCCTAAGGGCTTTACCAACATGTAACAGAGAGACAATCAGTATACACGTTAAGGTAAAGTTCAACCAGATAGCATACTATCATGTCGAGCAAGAAAGTCCTCCCTATATATGTCCCAGCATCCACTACAATATACATCCTATGTACAGTAATGGCCTCTAGGGCATACATATAACTAACAGGCTTCATCATAGAAATGGGCGGGCTAGGTCATCGACAACGATGCCGAAGATGATCTACGTCGAGGCATCACAGGATCAAGCTCCCACTTCACCAAGTCATGAAACTTGTGAAGAAAACACCCTATACTACTTGGCAAGAGGTAGAGGATGAAGAAATAGGAGGTGGGTTCACTTTAGAATTGGATTTCTCACTTGATTCCATCACTTACCATTGATGAGGCAAGCTTTTCTTTCTTGTGAAGAAGAAGAAGAAGAAAGAATATGATAAAGTGTTAAAGAATAATTGAAAAAGAATTGATTCTTATCATATTCTAACCTTAGTTAAGTGTAGAGAATAGACCATGGTTAGTTATGATGGTTAGGGTTAAGCAAGAGACAAGAATGGTGGACTAGGTCAAAGCTTCATGAAGCTTCAACAAAACTACAAATAAAGCCACCATTCTTTTCTTATCATTTCCAAAATGAATAAACAAATAAATAAATGAATAAGCAAAACCCTAACATCAACTTAACCATGGTTTAATTCTTTACACTTAACCAAATAAGCATGTATCATCAAACATGATACACTCATGTGCACAAAAGTATATCACATATACAACTTGCACAATTCAAGTGAGAAAATCCATTTAAAGTGAACCAATACTAGTTAATGCAAAGTAATATATCAAATATATAATTATACATTAAATCATTAAATCAACACTTGATTTAACGATCCGGTCATATCGCATATAACCGACTAGTATCCTAGTTATCGAATCAATCCTTGATTCGATAACTAGGTTATATCGCATACAACCAATCGATACATTCATCACGAGAATAGAATACGGTATCACATACTCGCATTATTCTCGGTCCCGCACATATCTCATATGCGCTCCTATTTCGTTTCGCTTGAGCCAAGAAACCTCTGTGTAGGACTCTAAAGACTCGTCAATACGCCGGCAGCGGGTGATGATCATATCAAACACCCACAAGCCGCAAGCGGTCTGCTAAACGTAACGGCCACCCGGGTATTGAGCGATCAGAAGATCGACGAGCAAGCCCGCTCACACTCCTGTGAATCCAACCAGAAACACTTACCGTACAGTCCGGTCTGATCGTCTGATATGTCGCATATCTCGCCTAGGGGTGGTAAACGTCAGACCCCAATAGCTCGATAAGTCGTGTCGATATGAGGTCTATAACAGTTCGAGAAACTACTGGTAACACTTCCCAGTAAATCTCAGTAACCCTGGCCAGGGATTTCTGGTTATAGCCAATCGAACACAGCGCAACATCAACTCCCTATACCGGGAGAGACAAATCCCCTTCTATCGCTCATTGCCTCCATGTGATTCGGGACTGTACCCAAAAACCACCGTTTTGCACGCCCTCTTGGACGTGGTAAGGTGGAAATCAAAGCACAGTGGGAACCACACAAGACTCTATGACGATCTCGGGTCAACAGACTACTCTGTACCAGTGTCACCAGAGAACTGCCATCTGACGTAAGGTATAATACCATCTGGGAGTTCTCGGCGAGTCCGTCCAGTGTACCCAGTCTCCACTGAGCACCCGTATATCATCTCTGATGTCAAACACCAATGGATATGGGATCATCCATCGCCCATCTGTATGGGTCGAGAAGGTATACGCTAGTCTACTCTGGTATATCGATGCCCCGTCTCGATATACCCACGACTAGGGACTTTGAAGGATGTACTTATGGACTACCATGTCCCCACTAGTATGATCCGCATCATAGTCCAGGTAGTCAAGTACACATCCTAAGGGCTTTACCAACATGTAACAGAGAGACAATCAGTATACACGTTAAGGTAAAGATTAACCAGATAGCATACTATCATGTCGAGCAAGAAAGTCCTCCCTATATATGTCCCAGCATCCACTACAATATACATCCTATGTATAGTAATGGCCTCTAGGGCATACATATAACTAACACCGTAGGGTATCGTTTTGGTCTTCCGATGTGATTTTAATGCGCATTTGCGATTGTGTATATGTGTAGGTACCCCACGTGACGTCGAGACGTTGAAGATGAATATGGCGACATCGGCATCGGCACACAAGAAGTAAGGTGAGTAGATTTATGTCTACGGGGAGAAGTCGGGTGGATGGCATATAGCACCACCGCAGTTCGATGTATAGTATGCTATATATATATGATATCTTTTGTGAGTAATGGATATATATGTGGTTTATGATACGTGGATGATTTTCAGGATATGCTTAAGTGTTCATGGAATTGTAGTGTTACTTGCGGAACCCTAGAGTAGTTGCTGCACCCACACACGCATACACACTTGCATACATTCTTTCTTTTACCTGTGCGTATATGGGGATGTGTATATTTACACATGGGTATGGGACTATGTGTTCATATACTGGATTTGAGGATAGTACCTGGGATTTGAGATGAGTCGATGAGATTGGATTTGAGGCCGTGAGATCGGTGATATTACAGGGTTTGTATTTGAGATACGACATGATGTTTTAGCGGGTCCTTTGACGTTGTGTTTCATACACGCGCATGCATACATAGATAGTATCTGTACTGTAATAGACGTAGATCAGTACCCCGGATCATGATTTCTGATAAAGAGGATACCAGATGAATAATGTGGTGAATGTGATATTTGACCCGTACCTTGATTTGGGATGCCGTACGACGGATTTACGTACGAGCTATATATTGATGATAGATTCGCACTCTTGACTTGAGGATGACATGTTATAGATATTGTATCATATGGGATACTTTTGAGGCGGGATCACCGACTGTTATATATATATATATATATATATATATATATATATATATATATATATATGTATCGACTCAGAGGTTAGGCTGTTTCCTTACCTTTCGTTTAGCCTGTTAGTTCAGCCCTATAGTTTAGTGTAGTTGTTAGGCTAGATTCCATTCCTACCTATTTCAAAAACTAAGGAATCGTGGGTATTTTAAAAGACAGGCCAAGGGATTCTACGGATATTTAAAAGGACGTATCTTTTCTTAAAAACACCGTAGCCCTTATTTCCAAAACACCGCGATTCGTGTTATTTCAAAAGGCACTACTGTATGACTTATATTTATATTAAATGCAGATTATTTATCATTGTGTTTATCATTCAGCTCCCGCACCTTATTGCTGTTCGCTCTGCATCGCATACTTATATTGTGATTTCATATACCATTATTGATATCATGCTGTTAGGACACCAGCACCATTACCGATGATGCCTATGTTCCACGTACACTTACTTTCCGGCTCACAGAAATCCTCATCGGTAATTGCCATGTCACGTACACTTTAGACAATACTATTTCATCGACATAGCTTGTTAGCTGATAGTTTCGACATAATATTAGTGTACTTGCATTATATGCTAGTTTAGACATTGCAGTTATTACTTGCTACTTCATGCATATTATTATTCACTGTCATGCCGTATTATAGAGTTTTATGCCTACATTCACTGTTTACGTGCTATTGATGATTAGATTTCGGATTTTCCTGAGATTTCCTGGATTTGGGGGAAAACCGCAAGACATTATATAAACTTCTCTCTCTTTTTAAAATAAAAACTGCGGTTTTCTCATGATGTATGAGTCGTCCACCATGAGTTTTCTGTTGGATTTCGAGACCCGATTCAAGGAGCCGGATGAACCGTCTCAGGTACATGGTGGACCCGGTAAGGTACCCGGGGGAAAGAAGATCGAGTAGTAGACGATGAGCTCGGTTGGGGAAGACTACCTACCGGTGATTTTATCTGATGCGTCGGATATCCGGAGGATACCGTCGTGGTCCTGTGATTTATGTTAGGGGCTGATCCGGACTGACGGCGCCCTAGATAGTGAGATTGAGACACTGAGATTTTGAGATTTGATGATAGAGGCCAGTCCGGATAGCCGGAGCCTGAGATATTGAGATATTGGGATTTATGTTTTGTGTCGATGCTAGACATTGTTTATGCTGATTTCATTTATGATACCTCGTTTTAAATATACAAAAATCTCACTAAGTTATGAAAGCAGTTTCTTCATTTACATGTATTCTGTTTTCATGCATCCATACCTCATCCATATGATATATTGCTACCTGAGGCACTGACACGAGTACGTGGGATTACACTTGGGTTAGATGTTTACCCTTGCCACCTTTTCATGTTTCAGACTTATCATTTTGAGGATTATATTTATCGTATGACCTAGGATTGCGTTATTCATGCGATTTCTACTCGTAAATGTTTTCTATTCACGAGTTGGCAAGTCACCCCCGTTGTGCCACAGTTTCTTGCAAGTTTTGCCGTACAGGTTACATTACGGCTTTGCTAGCACACTGCTTCCTTTCCGGGTGATTTGCTTGGTAGGCGGGTTCACTTGCATCGTGACCACCATTATACCTTGTATACTATTTATTTCAGTTGTATCTAGTTAAACTCCATCAACCAGACATGTATTTATTTCAGACTTGAGACCAGTTGTTTATTCTTTCGACCTTAGAGTCGCGCGTTGTATTTCTATGGATTTCATGCTGTTTTGAGTTTCCTTTTCTGTTGTGATTCTCGCCGTTCGGCGTTGTATATTATATTGCTTGCATGGTTGTGACCGTCGTTTGACGAAGAGCTAGCTCCCGCTTGGGGATGCCTTTATTCATTATATATGCTTTATCAGGTTTTTGTACCTGTTTGGGGTCAGTATTTACAAAGAAAACTCTGCCGAAATTATTTAGAAAGACTTGTGATTTTTAAAATGCATATTTCGGCGTATGTTGCAAACTACTTGATTTAAATTGGTTTTCCCTTCACTCTACCACTTTTCATGGTTTGGATTTCTGGGTTTTCGGCTTACTTAGATTACGTACACCTCGAGACATTTCGTAATTTAAGTGCCGGTCATGTCCGTACTTTCGGGTCATGACATCGCCCCTCATCGGGGTCTTGACTGTATACACTAATCTACTCCGGAGTATCGATGCCCTGTCTCAAAAACTCCCATGACTAGGGACCTTTTAAGGATGTGCTTATAGACCCCAGCTCCTACGTATATGATCGCCATAATACTGCTGGCAGTCAAGCGAGAATCCTAAGGGCTCTATCAACGTGTAATAGCGACCTGTAAGGTCACCTAAAGCAGTACACGATGATAAAGATAAACCAAATAGCATACTATCATCTTGAGTACGACTGTCCTACCGGCATAGGTCCTCCCTGAATCATTGCAATCACGTGCCTGTGATCCAATAATTCTAAGGGCACTATATCCAACAATCTCCCACTTGCACTCAAGGCTAATTATTGCGATGTCACATACTTATAGCCCGTGTGATACCGAACACCCAACTCCTCTACTAATCAGTCTCACAAATCCCGTTTGCGAAACTATTGCGTTCGAGGAATAGCCTCAGTGAGTGGGTCCGCCCTGATGTTTCTTTCTATGTATCTCTTTATCTCAAGTTCGCGGAGAAAGCCATCTCCCGAAATGAGCAATACCAGTCTTAGAATATGACTGGATATCTTATAGGTCCTAGTTCATAAATGAACTCCAAATCCAAACTTCTTAGACTGTATCGTCAACTGAACCTTATCAGTATCCCGCGCCATGCATCCCTCAGTATCCGGTTAGACCATCTGTCTGTTCAGACCATAATATTGCATCAATCATTCCCCTATTCTTATCCTTTTTATAAATAAACAGGTACTCTTGACGCACATTTGTTGCATATTACAGGTTACAGGTTTCTGGAGCAAATACAGTGAGAAAGACACAAAACAACAGAAAAAGGGACTTTTGACCAACAATTAGACGGATCTCAGTCAAGCCTAGTCGAAGAACAGTTCAAGGTCCAAAAAGTCAAGTGAAACGGTTAAAAAGCCCAATACAAGTCTTCACTAAAAATCTGGAGAAGATCCAGAAGTCCAACAGAGAAAAGAAGAGTAAAAACAGAAGCCCAAAGAGCCAAGGAAAAAGCCCCAAAAATCACAAAGCCCAATTCCTTAGTTTGGCCGCGGATCCGCGGCCAAACCCATGCTGGCGCCGCGGATCCGCGGCCTTACAGAGAGGTTGTCGGTGGAAATTTGATGCGTCGGTGCGACGGTTCTGGTGTTGGGATTCTCAGGGGTCAAATCTGTAAATTCACATGCGCGAGAGTCTGTAACCCTAGGTTTCCTATTTTCCTATAAATTGTAATTTTAGATCTAAAAATTGTATGCCTCTTTTCAATAAATAAAATTCAGAAATTCTGGACGTGACATTCAGATCTGTTCTTTATCGCTTGGAGGGAGCCATCACCATTAGTAAGTATTTTATTTTAATTATAATGTCTTCTCATCCCCTAATGAGCGAGTAGTCTCCTCTCTTGTTAGGGTTAGCCTTAGGGAAAGGGTTGAGAGATGAGATCTCTCACCCCTTTTAATGCCTAACCCATTAAGAACTCCATGCATGCGCGCACAACCGCTCCCTGCGGCACCCTACCCCTCGAGGTAACGGTGAACCGCAGTATAAAAGGCCGGTTGCGCGCGTTATCCATGGGGGTTGGGGTAATTAACGATAAAGGAAGGATACGAATCTAGAGGAAGAAAACATCTTCCCAAAAGAGTCGTATCCACTTTATCGATAATTACTATAACACCTAATGGATCTATAATACGGCATTGAAAGCGGTGAAGGAAACATCAATCTCCAAAACTTCCTCTAAGCCTAACCTTAGCAAGAATTTAAATTAGATTAATTAAGTTTTAGATCTAGATTTTTTATAAAACCAAAACGACAAATAGAATCAACTCGTTTAGACACACTAAAGAAATTTACCCGTCTCTGTGGATTGACCCGCACTCACCGGCTAGCTGCGAAGCGACGCCGTTCCTGATTGCGGTAATTACAGTTTTTGACACCAATCAAATGGCGCCGTTGCCGGGGACGGCGTAATCTTTCTTTTTGTGAATTTTCGGGTTGATATAAAATTTTAAAAATTATAAAAATCTGAAAATATAAAAAATAAACAAAAAAAAATAATCAAATTTGATCTGTTTGAAGGGTGGATCTTTTGGATCTTTCAGGAACAACGAAGAATCGTAGATCTGGAATTTTACAGAGGCCAAAACATAAATTGGTATATAAGAACAGAGAAGAACTGAAGGCACAGAACATCATAATTTTTTCCAAAGCTCGATCCCACTTCCCTGCCGCGTTTCCGCCGCAATTGAGGCCATTAGGCCGCGGATCCGCGCTCCTCTGTGCACGTCAGCGCACAAAAATTTTTCTGGGTTTGTCTCTCTTTCTTCCCTCTGCAACCTAAAGTATATCTCTCTGTAAAAAGTTTTCTGCAGGAATTCTTTGCGTAAAGAGTCTTTCTCCCCTTTCTAAATAACAGATTTCTGCAGGTTTCTTTGCGCCGCGCTAAAAATTTTTGATTGCAAGTGAAATTTTATTTGTTTTGCATAATTTAACCGGATTCTAAGGGGCTATTTGACCAAACTTAGATTGGGTGGGGATTTCATCACCCTTCCCAGGACCCCAGAAAACACCTAAGCATTTTGCATCAACCACCTTTAATTAAAAAAGATTAGACTCAGACCTAAGGACAGCGAGCTCAATAGGAAAAGGACTAGGGTAGGCATCGGCCGTTTATCCTAACCGACATTGCGGTGTCTAGGCTAGTGGTTTTTAATTAGGCCCACTGTAGTGGTGGTTCCTTCCCACTTACCTGGCCGTATTGTCCGTGAAGAGGCGGTTTGAGGTCTATTTCTAGCCCTAGTTAGGAGCTGTCTAGTAGACCTAGGCGACCCTAGATCTAGGCCTGATTGTGCATGTGTGGTTGATTCAGTTGTGTCACGAATCCGTTTTCAAAAACCTCCTTGCAAAACTCACAAATAAAAAAAAAATAAAGAAAAATCTTTTCAAAAACTTGCAACTTGCCGCTAAAGAAAACTTGCAAACCACTTCCACCACTTCTTCTCACTGACGTTATCTTACCCCCACATTCTGTTTTCCTTTTTTTTCTGACTGCACTACCCTTTAGTGTATGTCATTTTGGACTAGGGATACTAACGCCCGATTAGTCCGTGTTTCGTTGGTACCGACCAACGAACCCTTCGACGAACCCTTCGTCGATCTTCCTTCCACTTCCTTACCTCCACATTCAAATTCTTCTTTCGAAGGTATGTCGGGATTCAACCCCAACGATACCTTAACGACGGGAATGATTCCACCTCCGCCAGGTGCGAATAACCCGAATCTACCGCCTGTTGTAGCGCCCACACGAGTTGCGCTCCAGGACCTCTTCTACCCCGTCCGCACTTCTTTACCCACATGTCTTTCACCCCCACCGGCAAATGGGGATAATTTTGAAATAAAACCACACTTCATCAATATGCTGCCTAAGTTTCATGGTTTGGAATCCGAAGATGCATATATTTTCATTAATAAATTCCAAAACGTTTGCGCCATGATGAAGACAACCCAATTAAGTGATGACGTAATAAGGCTAAGGGTCATTTCTTTTACCTTATGTGACTTAGCCGAGAAGTGGCTATATAGCACCGCATCACACTCCATTAGAAATTGGGACGAGTTTGTAAGAGCTTTTCTAAAAAAATTCTATCCTCACCACAAAACTGCTAGAATCAGAAACGAAATCATACAATTTTCACAGCTTCCTTCCGAACCATTTTGGAAGTGCTTCGAGAGATTTAAAGACCTACTTGTTCAATGCCCTCATCATGGGATAGAAAATTGGCAACTTTGCCAAACTTTATACGAGGGATTGAACGCAGCAACGAAGCAGTTGCTAGAAACAATTTGTCAAGGTCATTTTCTCTCCAAGTCTAGCGACGAAGCTTGGCAGTTTCTTGAGGACCTAAGTGAGCAAACAATTCAGTGGGAGAGTACCAAGACCACATCATCTTCTTCAGTGGGTCAATCTAGGGCAGGCATACATCAAATAGATATGTCGATAGCTATGAAGGCCGAGATGGCCTCACTTATGAAAAAGCTAGAAGCCATTGAGACCAAAATCTCATCATCTTCTCCTGCCCCTACTCTACCCACACGAACTGTTTATGCTTGTTGTTCGAACCCATCGCATTTAACCAAAGAGTGTCCTTATAATGCACCTATTCAAGGACAGGATCAAGTCAATGCTGCATTTCAGCAACGACAAAGAAATGATCCTTACTCTTCGACATACAATCAGGGGTGGAGGAGTCACCCAAATTTCGCTTGGAACCAAAATCAACAAGTCCAAGGAAATAACAATTTTCAAAGACCTCCTCCACCACAACAACAAGCACCTTCACAAACACAAAACCAGCAACCTTTCCAACAACAACCTTATACAAATCAAACGAACAATTTGGTTCAACTTAATGATGATAAGGTTAGCTCGCTCGAGAAAAGTCTTGAAGCATTCCTCAAGCAAACTACAGAATCCGCAGCAAGATTTGAAAGTTATGTGCAATCTTTAATGAATAACAATGCCTCACACGATCAAAGTATCAAATCTATTGAGGCACAAATTGCACAATTAACTGCTGCGTTGAGCGAGAGAGAAAAGGGAAAGCTTCCATCTCAACCAATGCCCAATCCCGGTCACGCACAAAACGCATATCACAATCATAATGTAAATGCGGTGACCACGTTGAGATCCGGAAGAGAGTTGCAAAATGATGTGGAAACTAGTGATGACATCCCCGCCGGTGGTTCTTCTTCTTCTTCCCCTTCTTCATTTTCTTCACCTCCTTCTTCACCTTTTTCTTTAGAGCCTATTCTCCACCCTTCACACGGCTCTACTTCTTCTGACTCGAACGGACCCATTTCTAACAACACGAACACATCCACACTCGGATCCGTTCCTATTCCACATTCTACTCCACAGACTTTTGACTCAACAAATTTTCAGAATGCACCATTTCCAAACAGGTTGAGTCCTAATAAACCAAATACACAAGTGGAGAAGATTGTGGAAATATTTAAGCAGGTTAGCATAAATATACCTCTCTTGGATGCTATCCAACAAGTCCCTTCATACGCGAAAATCTTAAAGGGATTATGCACTTCAAAGAGAAAAGCATCTCAAGTACCCAAGAAAGTGCTAGTGGCTAGTGCAGTGAGCAATGCTATTAACCACCATCAAACCTTACCCCAAAAACGAAAGGACCCCGGCTGTCCTACGATTTCAATTACAATTGGGGATAAGAAAATTAATCAAGCACTTTTAGATCTTGGGGCTAGTGTTAACCTGATTCCCTACTCCTTGTACGAACAATTAGTGGTTGGAGAGTTGAAACCCACTCGTTGCACTCTCCAAATGGCTGATCGATCAATCACCTATCCAAGGGGTCAACTAGAGGATGTGTTGATCAAAGTTGGGGAGTTCATATTTCCCGTTGATTTTATCGTTATGGATACACAACCTGTTGCTAACCCAATAAACCAAATTCCGGTGATTCTTGGTCGACCATTTTTGGCCACTTCCAATGCCGTAATAAATTGTCGCAATGGCTCCATGACCCTATCCTTCGGAAAGAGGTCTAGTGAGTTCAATATTTATAAGATGGGAAGTCTGCCCCCCGTGCCTAAAACTAGTACACGAGAAGTTTGCTCTATTCACGAAATCACGCAGGAGGACTGCGAGCTTGAAGAATTTCTATTTGATGAAGACAGTTTTGACGCCACTAGTGCGTCCCTCCTTGAGCCTACTACTGTTGACACAACCGATGTTGATTATGAATGTTTCACTTTTTTGGATGATGACGACTCACAGCCCGAATATGAGTCGTTTGAATTTTTGGATGAGTCAGTCGAACCATCCGAATCGGTTGTTTGCAGTGATTTCGAACCTGTGTTAGAGTCCTTTGAGTTCGAGGTAGATTCCGCAATGATTCTTTCGCCTCAGAAATTCGAACTCACGCCCTTGCCGTCTCACCTTAGATGTGCTTACATAGGTGAGAATGAGACTTTTCCTATTATCATATCAGCCTCTCTAGCCTTCGAGCAAGAGAACGCTATTTTAAAAGTCTTACAAGATTGGCGGCAAGTTTTCGGTAGGACTATGGCGGACGTCGAGGAGACAAGTTCCTTCATAAGTGAATATCATACACAATTGATGGATGATGCCATGTCAATAGAGGACCCACAGGAACATCTTGGGGGTATTGTGGTGAGTCAACTTCCTCCCTTAGAAGTTGAAATACCCCTGTTTCTTTTAATAAGGTACGAGAATGCCAACACTCCACTGATTGCTGATCACTTACATTCTCGTATCAATGCATCACCATCACCTGTATATTCACCTCCACACCTCCCATTCCACTACTTCTATCTTCCCCAATTCTTTGCGGACCACCACAACTTATTTTTTTACCCACCAATATTCTTTACTGATAAATTTTTCAAATGGTTGGTGTTGACTTTTGGCCTATGCAAAGTTGGGCAGTATTGTCTAACATAGTTTAATTGAAGTTTGGGGGAGGGTCCTTTTTGTATATATTTTTTGTTTTTCTTAACAACAAAATAAAAAAAACTATAAATAAATAAACAGGGGAGTATCGGTATTTTGACCCTCTTGGTTTAGCGTGACAGTGAGGACACTGTCAAGTTCAAGTTTGGGGGTATGCTTGGTATGTCTTCTTCCTTCGCATTCAATTGTACATATTTTTGCATTTGCATATTTATTTGAAAACCCATAAAAATTTGAAAAAACTTCAAAAATTATAAAAATAAATGTATTCAATTTTGGTTAATTGACTTGAGTTTGACTAATAGGTTAACTGGTTAGGAACAACTAGATCTTAGACTTAGTGAATTAAAAACCCTAAAAATAACATTTCTTAAAGTTTAACGGTAGAAAGTATATGCCTTGTAGTTTATTTAGAAATAGGCAAATTTTGGGTTCACTTCTTGGGTTTAGTCGAAACAAGGGAAGAGTATTGATGTTCTTATTAGAGTATAAGTTTGAAAAATAGTTCCTAGCTTAAGTCTAGATTCTGAAAATGTATACCCTACAATTTGCACTATCACGCACCTTGAAACTTGGAATAGTAGAAGAGACCTTGAAATACTCTTGTCTAAAGTCCTTAGTACAATAAAAGAAAGAAAAAAAAATGAATAAAGAAAAAATGGACACTGGTTTTTGTGATTACTTAAGGCTGCAAAAATAGAAAAATATTTAGCGAGGGTGCTTCATCACTTAGTGCCTTAGACCAACTGGTTTGGGAGTCACTGCTAAAGCCTTGGGTGTTGCAAGGACTAGGAAGTACGCTTTAAAGTGCAAACGCATTTTGTAATCGGTCGTTGGTACCTCAAGAAGTATTAACGGTCGCATGAAGGATGTGTAAGCAAATTTCATTCACCAACTAATTAGTACTTTGGACAATGGAAAAGGGCATGATTGCTTGAATTGAATTTCCAAGTATAGGGGTGATCTATACACACACGTAGGGGTATGTGATTGGAATTTAGATAAGAGAGAGGAATGAAAGATAAAACTTGTATCTTTAATGGAGTTGATAGAAAATTCCTAAGTAGAGATGAAACCCTAGAAGGAAGACTTAAGAGATGCCGAAAGCTAAGTAGGTCTACATAACATATATAATCTTAAGTTAAATAATAAGGAAGTGTGAAGAATATGGGTGGATGATTTACAAGTGGAAGATAATAGAATTCCTTGTTAGAAGACCTAAATGAAGAACAAAAGTCAATGGGCCGAGTTGATAGGATTTTGTGGGTGTAATCCGCTGAAAACCCTCAGGAGACAACACTCCTCCTACTAGGGACACCTAGAGGTTTAACGGCTTGTTGCACGTGCTCAGTGCAATCGCGTTTCCCTGCGAAAGTGCGGTAAGGATTTTAGAGAATAAAATAATAAGTTTGCTCGAGGACGAGCAAAAGGTAAGTTTGGGGGTATTTGTTCAGACCATAATATTGCATTTATCATTCCCCTATTCTTATCCTTTTTATAAATAAACAGGTACTCTTGACGCACATTTGTTGCATATTACAGGTTACAGGTTTCTGGAGCAAATACAGTGAGAAAGACACAAAACAACAGAAAAAGGGACATTTGACCAACAATTAGACGGATCTCAGTCAAGCCTAGTCGAAGAACAGTGCAAGGTCCAAAAAGTCAAGTGAAACGGTTAAAAAGCCCAATACAAGTCTTCACTAAAAATCTGGAGAAGATCCAGAAGTCCAACAGAGAAAAGAAGAGTAAAAACAGAAGCCCAAAGAGCCAAGGAAAAAGCCCCAAAAATCACAAAGCCCAATTCCTTAGTTTGGCCGCGGATCCGCGGCCAAACCCATGCTGGCGCCGCGGATCCGCGGCCTTACAGAGAGGTTGTCGGTGGAAATTTGATGCGTCGGTGCGACGGTTCTGGTGTTGGGATTCTCAGGGGTCAAATCTGTAAATTCACATGCGCGAGAGTCTGTAACCCTAGGTTTCCTATTTTCCTATAAATTGTAATTTTAGATCTAAAAATTGTATGCCTCTTTTCAATAAATAAAATTCAGAAATTCTGGACGTGACATTCAGATCTGTTCTTTATCGCTTGGAGGGAGCCATCACCATTAGTAAGTATTTTATTTTAATTATAATGTCTTCTCATCCCCTAATGAGCGAGTAGTCTCCTCGCTTGTTAGGGTTAGCCTTAGGGAAAGGGTTGAGAGATGAGATCTCTCACCCCTTTCAATGCCTAACCCATTAAGAACTCCATGCATGCGCGCACAACCGCTCCCTGCGACACCCTACCCCTCGAGGTAACGGTGAACCGCAGTATAAAGGGCCGGTTGCGCGCGTTATCCATGGGGGTTGGGGTAATTAACGATAAAGGAAGGATACGAATCTAGAGGAAGAAAACATCTTCCCAAAAGAGTCGTATCCACTTTATCGATAATTACTATAACACCTAATGGATCTATAATACGGCATTGAAAGCGGTGAAGGAAACATCAATCTCCAAAACTTCCTCTAAGCCTAACCCTAGCAAGAATTTAAATTAGATTAATTAAGTTTTAGATCTATATTTTTTATAAAACCAAAACGACAAATAGAATCAACTCGTTTAGACACACTAAAGAAATTTACCCGTCTCTGTGGATCGACCCGCACTCACCGGCTAGCTGCGAAGCGACGCCGTTCCTGATTGCGGTAATTACAGTTTTTGACACCAATCACTGTCCAAACTACTGCCTTTCGTCAAAGGGAAAACTATAACTCTGATAGTCACTCTGTCACCCAGGTCACCTTGGAAGCCTAGAATGATAACTGTCTCCCGAAGGAGGATCTCGTTATCATATCCCTAGAACATCGACTTATGTTCTGAAATTGCTTCCGAACGTTTCTCCAGGATTTGATTAATATCAACTTATTGTATCTAGTGCAAAAACAACATCTGGTGTGGTGTTTGACATCTCATTATTGACTCAATTGCCCAAGCAAGTGATATGTCAATCATGCACATCCCTCTCCACTTTAGTCTATAAGACACCTTTAGAGAGGGTGACTCCATCACCTGCAGGTATACTACCGTGCTAGGAGTCGTCCATTCTAAAACACCTGTAGAATGCTGTCTAAGTACCCAGATTGGGAAACTATCCAAATCTAGATTTAAAACCATATATCTAGTAACCAGAATGTCTGATATTATATCTATATCCTGTGTGGAGAAACCACTGTGTGACAACGAAAGTATAACCGATCGTAGTATAGGAATTTCACTTCCTACTCTGTTTATGTCATCCAAATACCGGGACATCACACCCTACTATCTTCTTAACAGATCCATCCCCTATTCTGATGAAGTCAAACCTATGACTGTCATATCAGAAATAGATGATCTATCTCCGCTATATTTTCTTTAGTCTATAAATAGACGTAAGCTACTTAACCACTATGCTTCTGCTGCTCCCACTGACTACGACAACCCTCAGGCAGAATAATATACACGTGCACTTCTAAAGACAGTTTAGAACGACGCTATACTCATCCTCCTGCCGGGTCTCATAGCCTGGAACAACAGTAGTGTCAAGTCTGGGTAAACAAGAACCTCCCTGTCACCGTCTTTGAGCATACCGAAATACCTCTCGAGTGCCTGAGGTTACCCACCTTATCTGCGGAGTGGCCAATGGAATGTCAAACCTGATTGAATCTTTAGGTTCTTATCAAATTTTCAGTAATCGTTTGCGGTTCTGGAATCACTTCCAGCTCTACCATACTCCCACTACTGTTTTCTGAAAAAATCCATTTTTATTAAAACTATGGCGAGTCAAGAACAATATCACTATCGATCTACCAGATGGTAGAAAGTCAACCCTCTTCATAGCCCGGGTCAACCCACATACAGCCATTACAGAAACGTGCCTTGAGTTATCCAGAGTCTGGTTTTAAGCATAAGCCGGACAACTCCCCGTACCTTAACATCGTTAAGATATGAACCATTCTATATCCAATATAGAAACAGAGGTACTTATTTAATTGGAACAAGATTCAAATCATGCAGCTGTCTCTAGTGCATGTCAACTAAATGGAGAGAGGCTGATCAGCATTACTCAACTTAAGAGTGCATCCAAATATGAGTAACCTGAAAGAGAAATAAGTTTCTCAAAAACCATTACTAGCAACTGAATACCATACACAAGTATCTACATCCTCTATTACCTTGAAGAATCCTGATACTTGCGACACCTGGTTCTCTACTTTATTCTTATACATATAACTTCTCAAAACTTAGACTTTGCATTTCTACGAAACACTTGTCTAAAAACTAGAGAAGTCACAAGTAAACAGAATATAGCACGAGGACCAACCCCTCTGTCCTAATGAACACTGGACAATATACAATGCTTTGTATAAGTCCCCTCATTTGAATAACTCAAACCCAGTGCGTCGTAGGTTGAAAACTGTACTATTGTTCTGAAGAATTACACCGCTGTTGAATGCTCCTTACCTAATCATCAATTGATATAGCTAAATGTCATGGACATAATTTTGAAAAGTTATATCTCACTTTATAAAAATAAACGTACAGATATATCAATTTGAAATTGGTATTTAACAACGGATATTCAAAACCAAATATTTGCCGTCCGGCAAACAACCTAAGTGATTTCCTCAAATATCACCAATTACAACGAATCCCGATATAATGAGGATGATCAACCAATTCCCAATAACTTACTCCCACTCATCATCTATAAAACCATACAGATGTGAGAATCATACATGGTAAATACATACCTTGGAGCAAGGATTAATTATGAAATCAGTTTTCTATTAACAATACACAGAGAAACTGAAACATGAATATGTTTCGAAGGGTATCTGGGTATTCCTAGTAATGCCTCTTCAATTATCCAGATTCATGACTGTAACCGTACATTTCTTTGCCATCTCTCCAAATCCCTTTATATGTCTTTAGTCGTTACCTTCTGCACACCATCGTTAGGCTAAATGGTTTTCTTCCTTCCCTACCGTTCGGCACCAGCTTATGGTTTGGAAAAAAACTATCCAATAATCATATTAGGTGTACTATCCTAATCCTAGGAGCACTCGCAATGCGATAGAAGGTAAAGATAAAAGACAACTTGTCACGACCCGAAAGTACGGAACGTGACCGGCACTTAGATTACGAAGCATCTAGAGGCGCAACGTAATCTAAGTAAGCCGAAACCCAGAAATCTAAACCATAAAAGAAGAAGAAGAAGTAAAAGAACATGAAGAAAAACAAGTTTAAAAATATCATCAATTTTTCCCAAAAATTGAGGCAGAGTCTCCTCTGTAAAAACTGGCCCCTAGACGGGTACAACAAGTATAATATAAATAAACAATAAAAAGCATCCCCAAACGGGTGCTAGCATCAACGCCAACAGGCGGAAACAACCACAACAAGCACAATAATATACAACGCCAAAGGGCGAGGCTCAAAACTCAAAGAAAACAAAACCACCATATCAGAATAAAAAATGCGCGACTCTAAGGTCGAAATAAAAAAAATACTGGTCCAATAAACTTATCAAGAAATACAAGTATGGTTGATGGAGCTTACTAGATAAAAATGAAAGAATAAAAAATACAATGGTGGTTCAGATACAAGTGAACCAACCTACCGTGCAAATCACCCTGAAGAAAAGATGTGCCAGCAAGCTGCCAGGGAAACCTGTACATCGAACCTGTAATAAAATTTGGCACAACGGGGTGAGTTGCCAACTCGTGAGTAGAAGACATCTACGAAAAGAAATCGAATGCACGACTCTATCCTAGGTCATAATATTACACTATTATATCCCAATCATCTAGTAATAGCAGGGTAAGACTTCGTGTAAATGCAGATACTCCGTGCTCGTGTCAGTGCCTCATATAATACTATGTCATATGAATGGATATGCATGCATCATGAATATAAAATAACCAATCCTGAAATCCAGAAATATCTGTATAAGAAATCTTTAGCTGTTATCATAGTAAAATGTGTATAAGAATCTGAAATCTCAACAATGAAATCCATGGAAATCCGTGTCAAGTATCGACACAACACATGTAATCTCAAGTCTCAATATCTCGGGCTCCGTCTGTCCGGATCGGCCCATATCATCAAATCTCACGACAACGGTCGGTATCCTCCGGATATCCGCCGCGCCAGACATCACCGGTAGGTAGCCTTCCCCTGCCATGCTCATCGTCTACAACTCGATCTTCTTGCCCCGGGGTACCATACCGGGCCCACCATGTACCCGAGACGGTTCATCCACTCCTCGAATCAGGTCTCGAAATCCATCAGAAAACATGAAATCTCATGGTGGACGACACATACATCACGAGAAAACCGCATCTTATTTTAAAAAAAAGAGAAGAGGAGAGAGAGAGAAGTTTGTTTATATATTCTTGCGGTTTCCCCCAAAATCCAGAAATCTCATAGAAATCCAAATCTTAAAATCATAAGTAACTATATGATAAGTGTCGGCATATGCCCATAATACTGCATGATAACATGAAAATATGAATGCATGAATGTCTAAGTAATAAATATCATGTCTATACTAACATCAGAGAATAATCACAATATTATATCGGTCTAGTTGTTAACTGATTCTATCCATAAAAGACAATATGATCTAAAGTGTACGTGACATAGCAATTACCGATGATGATGTGTGTGAGCCGGCAAATAAGTGTGCGTGGAATATGCGCATCATCGGTAATGGTGCTGGTGTCCTAACAGGTAAAGTTTATACTGATTATAGCAACATATGTAAGAACATGCAACATTATGATTACAATGTGAAAGTAAAGACGGATGTGTGTTATCCACTCATTTGATATACAATTACCACTACCACTATACGACTCGAACCCAACGTAGTGTCCATCTAACCCCCATAAGGAAAACTAAACCTAAGAACTGGTCGATAGAAGTATACCTAAAGCCTGAGTCCATATCTCTAATAGTCGGCGATCCTGCCTCAATAGCGTCACGTAAATAGTACGACTTCCTCAAATCAAGAGTGCGGATCAATCATCACATCTATGCCTCGTACGGTAAAATCCATCGTACGGCATCCCAATATCGGGGTACAGGTCAAATATCACCTACGTGTCTCATTATTCGTATAATATCATCATCAACACATGTCATGATCGAGGTGCTATGCTGTAATCGCATACATCAATTATATAACATTGCCATCATAAATATACCTCATTAATTTATCCTCAGAAATAGCATGTCATATGTATCATGTTGTGATCGAGTCATACTGATATCATATCGTCATCAAGTCACACCTATATGATATCGACATCAGGTCACACCTATATGATGTCGTAATCAAGTCATACATATATCATATCGTGATCAGTCACAAGTTACAGTTCGGGTTCTATTTTTGAGTCCCATGTACCTCAATATCATCACTACCCATTATAATTTGGGTATACCTGTTCATTATCTCATTCTCTAATGATCCGCTAACACTTTAATACGACTGTATAGTCAAGAATCACGGCATCAAGCCCAGTTATCCTGTTTCATTCCCGTGTATCAATGTATCCCACATACGTGTTGTATATATCTATATATATACCTATACCTAGTACTATATATATATACACATACCCGTATACACCATGTCGAGTTTCAGTGTGTGCGTGTGTGTGTTTCTACCTGAAACCTACGAACCTCTTCCAGGGTATTCATCCTCTGGTATGGTCTTCCTAAATCAGTCTGGTCCAGCCTAGGGTCATTACTAGGGTCCTACTCATTAAGAATCTAGGGTCACATCTGGTTTTCTAATGTCAATAAGTACTATTCCTATTCTACGTTGCGGGGGTGCTAAACGCCATCCACCCGACTTCCCCCAGTAGATATGCATCTACTCACCTGGTCCATGTCTGCCGAAGACGGTGTCGCCATCATCCTCTTCATCGCCCGCAGTCCACGTGAGGGGTACCTAAACGCAAACATATAAATAGTATCGTAAACTGAATCACATACAAAAGCCAAAACGACGCAAGAAACAAGCATAGGTTAAAACCTATGTCCCGTCCACGCAAAAGAACCAAATATCGCTCGATATCGGCGTACAGACTCCGATGGATCGAGATAAACATCAACAAATAACTCGTAGTTTTAAAACTCATTACTTATATTATAAAACATGATTAAATCCATCGAAACCCTAAAATCCATCAAATCGCCCGATTTCGTAAAACCCGAAAATGCCAATTTACCGTTTTTCTTCAAAACTTGACATTTAAATGAAACCAATGGTCATAAAACTCATTAAATAGCATAACTAGACTATACAAACCATTACTATATTTTTATTACACAAATTTGTATTAATTTGAAATTTCTAGTTTGCAACATTTAGTAATTTTTAACATCTTTCAAGCAAAATACCACAATTCCACAACAAAACTTGATTTTACATGGATTAATGTTTTAAACTACAATTCATGATGATAATGATATAATGAAACCATAAATTATATTTTTAATCTCATTTATTTAGGAATTTCCAAAATCTAGTTTACAAAAATAGCATTTTATTAGTATTTTTCCAATCATCAAAAGAAACTAGTGATCAAACTAAGTTTTTCTTTCCATTAACATGCTAATATTCTCACTAAAACTACAATCTAATGATAGCAACCTTAATTAGAATTTTATATTACCCACAAACACATTTTATAAAAACCTAGTTAGCTAAATAGCTTAATTAAATCAATTTTGGATAAACAAATTATTATACAACAACCATGCAAGATTTTTCCACTCTAAAAATGTTAAACTAGCTATTATAACCTTATTTAATTAATAAAAATCACAACTTGATTTTTCAAACCCTAACTTGAATTTTAAAAATAGTAAATAGAATTAATATATTAAATCTAATTATGCTTAAATGAACATCTAATAACAATAAATCAAAAGAAGGAAATTTATACCTCCAAAATATGAAACCCAAACATGAAATAAGCCTCCAAAATGCATGCTTTCCATCTCCAAAATCCATGCTAAATAGGTCAAAGGAAAATGGTAGAGGTTGAATGTTGATTTTTGAGATTTATTTTTGGAATTTTTGATGAATTTTGATGATTTTTAATGCAAAAATGATGGGGGGAAAATTTTGGGGCTACCCATGGAGGGGAGGCCGGCCATGGAGAGGGAAGAGGGTGGAGAGAGAGAAAAAATGTGTGGTATTGTGTAGAAAGTTCATAAATAATGTATTTTTTCACTTAAACCCTTTATTATCTAACTTTTTCAATTTAACCCTTTTCCTAGAAATTTCTAGAACCATGGAGAGATTTTGGAAAAGATTTTGCATATTACACACTTGATTCTAATATACCATGGCTCATTTTTACAAATTAAAACCATTCAAATTTGTAATTTACACTAATTTAGTGTAAAAAATAAAGCTTATGTTAATATTTAAAATATTTAATTTAGGAAAAATATTTAATTGAACTAAAAATTTATAAGTGGCTAAATAAACACCATTTACTAGTAATAACATAATTAAAATAGATATTTTTAAATTTATAGTAAAAAATAATTACGGTTTAGTTTTACGAAAAATACATTTTACTTTACCGAAAATCCTAAAATTCACTTAAAATTTTATTTATTTATTTAATTATTTTTAAAATGTTACAGTCTTCCCCCCTTTAAGAAATTCGGTCCCCGAATTTAAATTAAAACTCCCCCTCCAAATACTAAAACATCGAGCAAAACGCTCAAGTCGTCGGGACTCCGAAATCGTCAATATATAACTAAAATCAACTCCGTCAAGCTTAACGCAATCATCGGAGTTATGGTGAAGACAAAATATCAAAACCCAATACGAAAACCAGCATAATATACATCAAAACTATAACTTAAATATAGTGCGCATCATAGTAAAATCGTCCAAATATCTGGATAAGGAAATATGCAACACCCCTTTTTGAAAATCGCCGTGTGATGCACGTGTCACGGCATAAGTAGCGGACGTTTATTTAAAAAAATAACTATATATATATATCTTTTATTTAACATATACGTCCCGCCTGGTTACTAAATCAAATAATAATGACTATGAAAATATACTGCTCAAACTGAAATCAATCCCAATCACATCATTAAAATATCATGTACGTCCGGTGCGCACTGAAATCGAAATCACAGTACAAAAATGCATGAAAACTAGGTCGAAACATATGTCAAAGTCATGTGTAACCATATGCACGAAATCAAATCAAAATCACAAAAGGTATTAAAACCAAATCAAGTGCACTGGGTATGTACTAAACAACATCAATACAACCGATATATGAAACACACTAGAATGTAATGAAGGTACACACATGAAATACCAATAGTAGAACAAGGTCCTCAAAATCCAATCAACGAAAAGATGAAATTCAAATCACCAAATCGCAATCGTAAACACTATCGTCAATGTGCGCCTCTTTTCTCTGATGTCGATTGCTTCGAACTCGTCTCTTCGTAGCTGTGCTGACTGCGCTACCAACGGCAGTACTCATATCTAGAGTCTCCCACATAGTCGATCCCTTCACATGATATCCGGACTACATTAAACTTTTCGATCAATCCATCAAAATCCCATAAGTCCCCGAGAGCTCAACACTCAAGTACAGTTTAAAAATATCCGGTACATACCCCAGCATCGATGATCCAGCCGTAGAAGGGCAAACCCAAGCCTCACTAATGGCACCGCGAAACTGCCGTAAACCCTAAGGTTCAAGGGCGTTCTCGTGGTCATTATGTCGAGTTAGGGTTTCATTCTTCTAGAGGGTCCATCGAAATACCTGCATGTTCTTCCGAATACTTTAAACTTGGGAAAATGGTTTTCTGATAATCGTTCGAACACTTTAACTTCATCCGGAAGGCATGTGAATACCCTTCGTTCGCACGCTAAGCAATGCTTCAATCCTCAAGAATAACCAATACTCTAATGGTTATCGTATTCGAGCCGCAGCTCCCTCTGCCAGTGTGCCCGTGGTAGCAGAAACTACCATCCGATATCGACGAAGATAGATCAAAGGAACGAATGAAATACGGTGCAAACAATGTACATCCTAGGGCTCCTTAAGCAGAGTAGCGTATCGTAAGTATACCGCGGACCATACCCACGGTACGTTACTCTACCTAAATCGCCTACTCCATCAACCAAGGGTCACCTAGACTTATACAAGGTTAAACCTAGCGCTCTGATACCAACTTTGTCACGACCCGAAAGTACGGAACGTGACCGGCACTTAGATTACGAAGCATCTAGAGGCGCAACGTAACCTAAGTAAGCCGAAACCCAGAAATCTAAACCATAAAAGAAGAAGAAGAAGTAAAAGAACATGAAGAAAAACAAGTTTAAAAATATCATCAATTTTTCCCAAAAATTGAGGCAGAGTCTCCTCTGTAAAAACTGGCCCCTAGACGGGTACAACAAGTATAATATAAATAAACAATAAAAAGCATCCCCAAACGGGTGCTAGCATCAACGCCAACAGGCGGAAACAACCACAACAAGCACAATAATATACAACGCCAAAGGGCGAGGCTCAAAACTCAAAGAAAACAAAACCACCATATCAGAATAAAAAAATGCGCGACTCTAAGGTCGAAATAAAAAAAATACTGGTCCAATAAACTTATCAAGAAATACAAGTATGGTTGATGGAGCTTACTAGATAAAAATGAAAGAATAAAAAATACAATGGTGGTTCAGATACAAGTGAACCAACCTACCGTGCAAATCACCCTGAAGAAAAGATGTGCCAGCAAGCTGCCAGGGAAACCTGTACATCGAACCTGTAATAAAATTTGGCACAACGGGGTGAGTTGCCAACTCGTGAGTAGAAGACATCTACGAAAAGAAATCGAATGCACGACTCTATCCTAGGTCATAATATTACACTATTATATCCCAATCATCTAGTAATAGCAGGGTAAGACTTCGTGTAAATGCAGATACTCCGTGCTCGTGTCAGTGCCTCATATAATACTATGTCATATGAATGGATATGCATGAATCATGAATATAAAATAACCAATCCAGAAATATCTGTATAAGAAATTTTAGCTGTTATCATAGTAAAATGTGTATAAGAATCTGAAATCTCAACAATGAAATCCATGGAAATCCGTGTCAAGTATCGACACAACACATGTAATCTCAAGTCTCAATATCTCGGGCTCCGTCTGTCCGGATCGGCCCATATCATCAAATCTCACGACAACGGTCGGTATCCTCCGGATATCCACCGCGCCAGACATCACCGGTAGGTAGCCTTCCCCTGCCATGCTCATCGTCTACAACTCGATCTTCTTGCCCCGGGGTACCATACCGGGCCCACCATGTACCCGAGACGGTTCATCCACTCCTCGAATCAGGTCTCGAAATCCATCAGAAAACATGAAATCTCATGGTGGACGACACATACATCACGAGAAAACCGCATCTTATTTTAAAAAAAAGAGAAGAGGAGAGAGAGAGAAGTTTGTTTATATATTCTTGCGGTTTCCCCCAAAATCCAGAAATCTCATAGAAATCCAAATCTTAAAATCATAAGTAACTATATGATAAGTGTCGGCATATGCCCATAATACTGCATGATAACATGAAAATATGAATGCATGAATGTCTAAGTAATAAATATCATGTCTATACTAACATCAGAGAATAATCACAATATTATATCGGTCTAGTTGTTAACTGATTCTATCCATAAAAGACAATATGATCTAAAGTATACGTGACATAGCAATTACCGATGATGATGTGTGTGAGCCGGCAAATAAGTGTGCGTGGAATATGCGCATCATCGGTAATGGTGCTGGTGTCCTAACAGGTAAAGTTTATACTGATTATAGCAACATATGTAAGAACATGCAACATTATGATTACAATGTGAAAGTAAAGACGGATGTGTGTTATCCACTCATTTGATATACAATTACCACTACCACTATACGACTCGAACCCAACGTAGTGTCCATCTAACCCCCATAAGGAAAACTAAACCTAAGAACTGGTCGATAGAAGTATACCTAAAGCCTGAGTCCATATCTCTAATAGTCGGCGATCCTGCCTCAATAGCGTCACGTAAATAGTACGACTTCCTCAAATCAAGAGTGCGGATCAATCATCACATCTATGCCTCGTACGGTAAAATCCATCGTACGGCATCCCAATATCGGGGTACAGGTCAAATATCACCTACGTGTCTCATTATTCGTATAATATCATCATCAACACATGTCATGATCGAGGTGCTATGCTGTAATCGCATACATCAATTATATAACATTGCCATCATAAATATACCTCATTAATTTATCCTCAGAAATAGCATGTCATATGTATCATGTTGTGATCGAGTCATACTGATATCATATCGTCATCAAGTCACACCTATATGATATCGACATCAGGTCACACCTATATGATGTCGTAATCAAGTCATACATATATCATATCGTGATCAGTCACAAGTTACAGTTCGGGTTCTATTTTTGAGTCCCATGTACCTCAATATCATCACTACCCATTATAATTTGGGTATACCTGTTCATTATCTCATTCTCTAATGATCCGCTAACACTTTAATACGACTGTATAGTCAAGAATCACGGCATCAAGCCCAGTTATCCTGTTTCATTCCCGTGTATCAATGTATCCCACATACGTGTTGTATATATCTATATATATACCTATACCTAGTACTATATATATATACACATACCCGTATACACCATGTCGAGTTTCAGTGTGTGCGTGTGTGTGTTTCTACCTGAAACCTACGAACCTCTTCCAGGGTATTCATCCTCTGGTATGGTCTTCCTAAATCAGTCTGGTCCAGCCTAGGGTCATTACTAGGGTCCTACTCATTAAGAATCTAGGGTCACATCTGGTTTTCTAATGTCAATAAGTACTATTCCTATTCTACGTTGCGGGGGTGCTAAACGCCATCCACCCGACTTCCCCCAGTAGATATGCATCTACTCACCTGGTCCATGTCTGCCGAAGACGGTGTCGCCATCATCCTCTTCATCGCCCGCAGTCCACGTGAGGGGTACCTAAACGCAAACATATAAATAGTATCGTAAACTGAATCACATACAAAAGCCAAAACGACGCAAGAAACAAGCATAGGTTAAAACCTATGTCCCGTCCACGCAAAAGAACCAAATATCGCTCGATATCGGCGTACAGACTCCGATGGATCGAGATAAACATCAAAAAATAACTCGTAGTTTTAAAACTCATTACTTATATTATAAAACATGATTAAATCCATCGAAACCCTAAAATCCATCAAATCGCCCGATTTCGTAAAACCCGAAAATGCCAATTTACCGTTTTTCTTCAAAACTTGACATTTAAATGAAACCAATGGTCATAAAACTCATTAAATAGCATATCTAGACTATACAAACCATTACTATATTTTTATTACACAAATTTGTATTAATTTGAAATTTCTAGTTTGCAACATTTAGTAATTTTTAACATCTTTCAAGCAAAATACCACAATTCCACAACAAAACTTGATTTTACATGGATTAATGTTTTAAACTACAATTCATGATGATAATGATATAATGAAACCATAAATTATATTTTTAATCTCATTTATTTAGGAATTTCCAAAATCTAGTTTACAAAAATAGCATTTTATTAGTATTTTTCCAATCATCAAAAGAAACTAGTGATCAAACTAAGTTTTTCTTTCCATTAACATGCTAATATTCTCACTAAAACTACAATCTAATGATAGCAACCTTAATTAGAATTTTATATTACCCACAAACACATTTTATAAAAACCTAGTTAGCTAAATAGCTTAATTAAATCAATTTTGGATAAACAAATTATTATACAACAACCATGCAAGATTTTTCCACTCTAAAAATGTTAAACTAGCTATTATAACCTTATTTAATTAATAAAAATCACAACTTGATTTTTCAAACCCTAACTTGAATTTTAAAAATAGTAAATAGAATTAATATATTAAATCTAATTATGCTTAAATGAACATCTAATAACAATAAATCAAAAGAAGGAAATTTATACCTCCAAAATATGAAACCCAAACATGAAATAAGCCTCCAAAATGCATGCTTTCCATCTCCAAAATCCATGCTAAATAGGTCAAAGGAAAATGGTAGAGGTTGAATGTTGATTTTTGAGATTTATTTTTGGAATTTTTGATGAATTTTGATGATTTTTAATGCAAAAATGATGGGGGGAAAATTTTGGGGCTACCCATGGAGGGGAGGCCGGCCATGGAGAGGGAGGAGGGTGGAGAGAGAGAAAAAATGTGTGGTATTGTATAGAAAGTTCATAAATAATGCATTTTTTCACTTAAACCCTTTATTATCTAACTTTTTCAATTTAACCCTTTTCCTAGAAATTTCTAGAACCATGGAGAGATTTTGGAAAAGATTTTGCATATTACACACTTGATTCTAATATACCATGGCTCATTTTTACAAATTAAAACCATTCAAATTTGTAATTTACACTAATTTAGTGTAAAAAATAAAGCTTATGTTAATATTTAAAATATTTAATTTAGGAAAAATATTTAATTGAACTGAAAATTTATAAGTGGCTAAATAAACACCATTTACTAGTAATAACATAATTAAAATAGATATTTTTAAATTTATAGTAAAAAATAATTACGGTTTAGTTTTACGAAAAATACATTTTACTTTACCGAAAATCCTAAAATTCACTTAAAATTTTATTTATTTATTTAATTATTTTTAAAATGTTACACAACTGAATAAACCTTATTCCTATTTCTTCTGAGCCAGAATCCATTCCCGAAGTGGAACAAGTTCCTTCGAGTTCGTATATAACCATACGATGGAGTATCCAAATAACTGTGCATCTTCGTAGTGATACGGAGTGTTCTGGAGAAATACAAAGGTGAAGTAGGAGTGGTAATGAAATACTTGGTTTGGTCGTGAATAGCAGTCGCAGTTTACTTTGCCCTCTTTCTAATCGCTTTATTTGTCTTAACTTATTACCTTCTGTACACCATCGTTAGGCTAATTG
This sequence comes from Agapanthus africanus, assembly GCA_030015575.1. Taxonomy (NCBI): domain Eukaryota; kingdom Viridiplantae; phylum Streptophyta; class Magnoliopsida; order Asparagales; family Amaryllidaceae; genus Agapanthus; species Agapanthus africanus. The sequence continues at coordinate 343,427,539 of CM057337.1, forward strand.
GTTTTCTTCATTCTCCACCGTTCGACACCTGCCTATGGTTTGGAAGAAGATTATCCAATTAGCGCAATAGGTGTACCGTCCTAATCCAAGGAGCACTCGCAACCTGAGAGAAGGTAAAAGGAAAAGACAACTGAATAGTCCTATTCATTTTCTCCAGAACCTGAACCATCCTCGAATCTGGAACAAGTTCCTTCGAGTTCGTATATACTCATACGATGGTTTTATCCAATAGAAGTGGATGTTCGTAGTAATACAGGGTGTCCTGGAGAAAAGGGTAAAAGTAGGAGTGGCAATGAGGTATGCAACTCTGACAATCCAAAAGCCAGTGTTTTAAGAAGGTTCGGTTAACTTAACCACTGAGTCATAGTCTAGGGTCGGGCCATGGTCGCTACCAAGAGAGAGGGAAAAGAAACACTCTGCGTGCACTCTAACCTAGACCAGAATGGTTACCACTTTATCTAATCAGGAAACCTCCCACTGTAACCTCAAATTCTCCTCCACACCTGGAAGAAGAATTAGTCGGGATCACCCGAGGAGTAAACCAACTCATCAGTGAGAATCAGGATCCAACTATCATCGCATGATAACGCGATGGAATCCACTCACGTTATCACACTCCAGAAGGTATGCGCATGCCTGGCAAGTTTCAGTTTCTTTAGAAACTCCCGATGTGATTTTTACCCCATGCTCTTATGACCTTGACGAAGGCCAACATATCATAAGTCACATGTCAAGTTCAACCCGTCATTTTCCAGTTTAATTTGAACCCACCCGTGCATACCCTTGACAAAGGCCAAAATAGTAGTACGACTGTCCCAAACTAACGCATCTATCTATGCAACAGAAAAGTAACAAATAACTACCATACACTATACCTTGACGAAGGCCAACATACATAGCATGAATACTAAGTGCTACCTTTCTGAAATGACGGAGGGTTACGAATGGTTTTTGGCGAAAAACCTTTAACGTAATGAACTTGATATCGTTGAAGGAACCGGATAGCTTTTTTTAAAATATAGTGGTGAAAACCTTTGCTAAAGAGGTCACTCCCGGTAAATGGATCTCGGCTCTTTCCCCGTAGAATATGGTGCAGGATATTCCAACTGAATACCACGATGCAAAGCAAAAAGGCAATCAGCTATAGTGAAGTTATTACCCTGACGCAAACTTCTGTCCAAGGGGTCACTCTCGGTGAAGGGATCTCGGCCCTTTCCTCGTCGACTGAGGTGCTGGATATTCATAACCGAATACCACTGTGCAAAACAAAAGAGAACGTCCTTGCAATAACAGCTTTTTTTTGAAAAATGTTCCAACAACATCAGAATAGGTTTGTTTAGCTTGCATTGATCCGAATCAATGCAGTCCCATCAATTAATCACACCATAAAAGAACGAAAATATGATGTACGTATATGCCATCCGCATTCACCACTAGGTCCTGTCATCACCCGTTAGGTTACTTAACTAACGACAGAGCGGGGACTGGACTAGCACGGGTGTAAAACATATACAACATCTACTAGTATATATATCAATATATAATAATCGCTCGAGGTGTGATAAAATGCAATATCACAGAAATGTAATAATCATCACAGAACAATACAGATAATCTGAGATCCCCGGGTTTCCTTTGAGCTGCATGTGAAAGCTGACGTTCCCCTGGTCGTGTGGATAGCCTGTGCAATGAAAACCTAGACCCCTACGGTTGCGGCAAGTTACCCGCCAAAACCTGAAGCGAGGCAGCCCCCTTCAACAAAGTGAATGGACCACCTAACACTTCACGGAATCCGGTAACTTGAGCACCCCTCCTTGGGTCAACCTATACGCCCTACGAGTGCGGCGAATCGCCCTCTAATTCAAGAGTAAAGGCCCCTCTGTCTCAAAGCCATGAGATGCGGGCTCGTTTCCCTCTAGAACTCAGCTATCCGTGCACCTCAGCGTGGGGTAATCCTAGTACGGAAAAGAAAATATATACAACGGGTACATTGACCTCAGCCCGGTCGTGCCCCAAAAGAATAATATACAAACAGGCAGTGACGGCAGTCCACATGTTGGACGCTCGCCCCGCAATATCAAATGTACAAATCTAATCAAACTGTACTACCATTGCTCCCGGCTATCCACCACGACAAATCCGCAACATCACAGCACAACACAGAATATCAACGTGAATGTCATGTTCACAAATCCGTCTAAAAGAGCTATAGCGATTAGACAAGATTTATCGATCGAATGACATTCACGGTCGCAGATATAAAGTAAGCACTGTGAACTAACTTATTTAAAATTTTCGATCGACAAAATTTCCCGAAGTGGGCCCCAAGTACAATTCCAGCACTCAAAATAATCTGGGCCAAAATTAAAAATTCCAGAAACCACATTTCCACACAGAAGAGCACCACAAGAAAAATTGTTCAATGAAGACCCAGAACTGCGGCGGAACCGCGGCCAAAACGTGGGAAAGGCCGCGGTTCCGCGGCGTTACTGTGAGATCATTCTACAAAATTTCTACAGTGGTCTTAAAAAAGCCTTCCTGATTTTCAGACGTACCCAAAATAATTTTTAGACCACAAAAAAAAATTCGACAGAAACATGACTTTTGAATTGCGGTTTCGGAAATTTTGTTCGATCGATATTTTAAACAAGTTAGAACAAGCTAGTTGTCACGTCCCGAAAGTACGGAACTTGACCGGCACTTAAACTACGACGTCTCGAGGCGTACGTAATCTAAGTAAACCGAAAACCCAGAAATCCAAACCAAGAAAAATAGTAGAGTGAAGGAAAACCAATTTAAATAAGTAGTTTAAATAGCATAAGCCGAATTATGCGGGTTTCTAAAAACATCAAAAATTTCCTGAAAATTTCGGCAGAGTCTCCTTTGTAAATACTGGCCCCCAAACGGGATACAACATGAATAGTATACGAAATCAATAAAAAGGCATCCCCAAGCGGGAGCTAGCTCTTCGTCAATCGACGGTCACAACCACACAAGCAATATAATATACAACGCCAACGGCGAGGTTCAAAATTCAAAAGGAAACTCAAAACCATAAGAAAACCATAGAAATGCAACGCGCGACTCTAAGGTCGAAGGAATAAAATCACTAGTCTCTATCTCAAAATAATTACATGTTTGGTTGATGGAACTTCTAGATACAACAAAGTAATAATATACAAGTTATATAATGGGGGTACGATACAAGTAACCCACCTACTAGCAAATCACCCGAAAGAAACTATGCCCGCAAGCCGTAATGAAACCTGTACGGCAACCTGTAAGAAACTGGGGCACAACGGGGGTGAGTTGCCAACTCGTGAATAGAAAAACATCTACGTACGGAAATCGCATAAATAACGCAACCTAGGTCAATGATCATAATATATCCTCGATTATATATATAACATACAACCTATAACAAGGCTAGGGTAAATATCTAACCCGAGTGTAATCTCATGTGCCCGTGTCAGTGCCTCAGGTAGCAATATATCATATGAATGAGGTATGAATGCATGAAAACAGAGTACATGTAAATGAAGAACTGTTTTCATAGTTTAGTGAGATTTCCTTTGAATTTTTAAAATGAGGTATCATAATGAAATCAGCATAAAACAGTGCCTAGCATCGGCACAAAAAGTAATCCCAATATCTTGATATCTCTGTATCACAGTCTCTGTAGCTCAATATCTCGAAATCTCAATGTCTCAATCACAATATCTAGGGCGCCGTCAGTCCAGACCGGCCCCTACCATCCATCTCAAGACCACGACGGTATCCTCCGGATATCCGACGCGTCCGGTAAAATCACCGGTAGGTAGTGCTCCCCTGCCAGGCTTACATCGTCATCATCACGCGCTTCTTGCCCCGGGGTACCTTACCGGGTCCACCATGTACCCGAAACGGTTCATCCGTCTCCTCGAATCGGGTCTCGAAATCTATCAGCAAACTCATGGTGGACGACTCATACATCATGGGAAAAACCGCACTTTTTTATTTAAAAAGAGAGAAATCAGTTTATATAAGTTTTGCGGTTTTCCCCCCAAATCCAGAAAATTTCATGGAAATCCGAATCCAAATCAGCAATAGCATGTAAAACCATGAATATAGGCATAACAATGAATAACAGTATGCATGAAGTGACAAGTAATAACTACAATGTTAAGCTGGCATATAAGGCAGGTACACTAATATCATGTCAAATTACTAACTAACAAGCTAAGTCAAGCAATAATATTTTCTAAGGTGTACGTGACATGGCAATTACCGATGAAGATGTGTGTGAGCCGGCAAGTGTACGTGGTACATACGCATCATCGGTAATGGTGCTGGTGTCCTAACAATATGATGTCAACATTGCAATAAGAAATTATAACATAAGTATGCTATGCGAAGCGAACCACAATAATAAGCGGGAACTGAATACTAGACGCAACTGTAACTAACCTGCATTAATCTAATATAAGTCCTACAAATGGTGCCTTTTGAAATAACACGAATCATGGGGTTTTGAAAATAGGGGCTACGGTGCTTTTATGAAAAGATACGTCTTTTGAAATATCCGTAGGATCCCTTGGGCTGTCTTTTAAAATACCCACGATTCGTTAGTTTTTGAAATAGGTAAGAATCGAATCTAATCTAACAACTAAACTAAACTAAAGGGCTAAGCTAACAAGCTGGACTACAGGTAAGGAAACCGCCTAACATCTTAGTCAATCCATATACATACCTCTATATATATTAGTCGGTGATCCCGCCTCAATAATATCATATCCGATACCATATCTAAAATCAGACATCCCAAGTCAAGAGTGCGGATCAATCATCAATATATAGCTCGTACGTAAATCCGTCGTACGACATCCCCAAATCTGGGTACGGGTCAATATCATACTCAACACAGTGTTCATCTGGTATCCTCTTTATCAAGATCATCATCTAGGGTACTGACCTACATCTAGTACACTAGTAAAATCACTATTCACATGGCATCGTCATCCAAAGATCCGCTATAACATCAGGACGTATCTCAAGTACGAATCCTGCCATACCACCGATCTCACGGCCTCAACTCAATCCCAAGTACTATCCTCATCATCCATGCATGTGTATTTGAATGTATATATGCATAGTCCCATACCTATGCGTATATACATATATACACATCCCCATCTACGCACAAGAAAGTAATGTATGCAAGTCTGTGTGTGCGTATGTGGGTATAACAACTACTCTAGGGTTTCGCAACTAACCCAAAGCTAATCCATGAACACATAATCATATCATGAATAAACATTCCCGTATCATAAAACACCTATATAAACATATATATATATACATATGAACTATACTACGGACTGCGGGGGTGCTATACGCCATCCACCCGACTTCTCCCCATAGATATAAATCTACTCACCTGATCTTCGCTCACCGGTGCCGACGTCGCCACGCGCTTGCTTGTCGTCTCGAAGTCCACATGGGGTACCTACATATCATAACGCACCGTATCGCATTAAAATCCGACTCATGACCAAAACGACTCACGAATCACACATAGGTCAAAACTTATGGTTGCTTTCACAAATCAACTTAAAAACCCTCGACGTCGGCGTACAAACGCCAAACCATCGAGAAAAACCCAAACACACTCATTGTACAATCACAAGCACTAATTATAATATGAAATAGGTTGCAATTCACAAAAACCTCATACTCACTTTAAAAGCTATTTTTCCGAAAATCTAGCAAGCAAAATTTACCCGTTTTTGTACAAAACATAATGTTTTAACAAAACTAATGGCCATAAGGCTCACTAACCATCTTAATTAAGTCATACCAATGTTAATTAGATTTTAAACTTAATTCTTAATATCAATCTCAAAAATCTAGTTTTCAACATAACCAATTTTAATAATTTCATAGAAAAACTGCACAAACTACAATCTAGCTTAGATTTACATGATCTATAACATTAAACTACACTTTAAAATGTTAATGAAGTGATGAAAAACATATTTAGATTTTTAATCTAACAATTGCAATTAAATTCCAAAACCTAGCTTGCAAATTAGTGTAATTACCACAATTTCAACCTAACAATTTGCAAACTAGCAATTAGCTTAGGTTTTTCATTTCACAATATGATGAATTACACTATGCATCCATAAACACACAACAAAAAAAAAACCCTAACTATAAATTAATCCTTCTCTTGAAACTCAAATCTTTCAATAAAACAATAATTAACACTTAATTAAATTTGCTTTAAGCAATAACTAACAATTGCATTATAGGGTTAAGATTTATACCTCCTAGAATCTTGAGATTTAGCATGAATCTTAGCCTCCCAAATCATCATCTTGCTCCTTGATTCATGCTAGCTTGGGAAAAAGAAAAATGGGTAGAGATTAGATTAGGGATTAGTGATGTTTTGTGTGGATTTTTGTAGCAATTTGTGGATTTTTTTGAAGAGGAAAAGAGATGGAGAAAATTTGGGGCTGAAATGGGAGGGCTCGGCCAGCGCATGATGGGGAAAGAGGAGAGAGAGGAAATTGTGTAGAAGTATGTACAAAAGGTCTCAAGTCAACACCCACTTTCAATTCTTTATTCTTCTCATTTTACATTTTAATTTTAAAAGAAGTGAAAAGTGAATGTGATTGGAGAGAGAGAGAGGGGAGGGCTGCTGAGCATGGGCTCGGCCCATGATGAAGGAGTGAAGGAATTTGTGTGAGTGAGGTTTGCAACAAACTAACATGCAACCATACTCCATTTCTATTTAATTCATTTTCACAAAAAAACCTTTTTTCTTCAATAATTTCTAAACCGTTTTGGCAAACGATTTCGTTTCAAAAACCACATGATAAAATTTTATTTAATGTTTTATGATGCACAAAATTTGTTTCAACTCATTCCAATTTGTAATTTTCCCTAATTAAATGTATTAGTGACGGCTTAAAATAATAATAAAATAATTTTTTTTTCAGAAAATTTGAAATTTCACCAGTGGCTCAATAAACACCAAATACTAGCAATTACATAGCTAGAATATGTATATTTAATTTTTATAATAAGATATTTGTATTTTTATTTTTTACAGAAAACTCCCTTATTTTACCGATTTTTCGAAATTTCACCGAAACGATTTTCAAAACGTTACAATAGTAAAGGTTAATGGCGTGGCTCTGATACTATGTAAGTCTACGGTAGCGCCCCGGACGTCGATCCGAGGCCAAAATGCGGAAACAAAAACTTTTTCTAAACTTGAAACTGGCGCTAACGCAGACTTTAATCCCGGATCAAACCATTAACCTATAACTAGCAAACTAGAGAAAGGTTAGAAAGGCTATACCGATCGATCCGTGTCCTTCGGTCTTTAGCCACCTTCCCAAGCTCTTCGCGGCATCTCCGATCTCCGGTCTCCTCGTCGGAAAGGTAACCACATCTTTGAATCCTTTTACGGGCTCCCGCTTCATCCGAAGCAACTCGGACACGAAGTTTGCTAGCCGACGTGTCCAAGGCGATATAGAGAATGTGTGTGATAATTTTGTCTCAAGCATCCATTGATTCTCAACATATGAGAGTGTATGGATGGAGGTTGAAGATGATGCCATTAATGGAGATAGTGATCTTAAGAAAGAAGGAGGAAGAAGAAGAGCTTTCTTTTGTTTCTTGTTGCAATAATAAAATGAGAGTGAGTTCATAATACAAGAGCTAACCACAACCATATGGCTTCCCTCTCTCTCTCTCTACCTCTCATTTCGACACTCTAATCAATCAATAATGTGACATATGCACAAAGAAAGAGACCATGATCACTAGACATGCACATGCCACATTAAATGCTCTTCATGATGAGTTAAGCTCAGAATTTCCATTTATAAACATTAATCCAAATGTTTACAACAATAAAAAGAGAATGGCATCTACCAATGTAAACTCATGACGGATCATAAGGATACCCCTCACTTGTATATACATACCTGCATTCGCATTCCGATTGAATGCAAATGCGATGAGACTAAAGTAATCCAATAAATCTAATATTAGGATCCGGCTTAAACCAAAGCCCACTAGTATGATCCGTCTGATCATGATCTATGCACGACTGCACGTATATGATCGAACGCTGCCATAATACCATACGGCCTCTACAACGTTTCACCCGAAACTTGAGAAACTGTCTGTGGGGGACTCTAAAGACTCGTCAATACACTGGCTGTGGATTTAACCACTAGCACGTCAGTGGCACTAGCTGTATGTAACGGGCTAATAGGTATTGACCAAAAAGGAGGTCGATGAGCGAACTAATCCTGACACCCTACTGAGCCTGTCAGTGACAATATCCGTACAGTCCGGTCCGTTCGTCTATGAGTATCGCATGTTGGGCGTAGAGGATTGGTAAAAGTCAGACCCCCAAAAGCGGTACAAGTCGTGTCGGAGTGTAGCCCAGAACACCCTGAGATACTACTGGAATACCTACCAGTAAATCTCCTGCCTTGGCCAAGGACTTCGTGTAATGTCTCTCCTAAACACAACGCGATCTTACCCCCAATACCGGGAGGGACGAAACCCCTGCCGATCCGCTCACTGCCTCCGTGTGGCTCGGGACTGTACCCAACTAAAACCTATTTGCACGACTCCTTTGAGCCGTGGTAGGGTAGTAATCAAAGCACAGTGGGAACTCACACAAGACAAATGACGATCTCAGGTCGATGAACTAAGCTGTACACATGTCACCAAGGAACTGCTATCTGACGTCAGGTATAATACCAACTAGCATGTTCCCGGCTAGTCCTGTCCGGTGTACTCATAACCCAATGAGCACCTATATATATCTTAGGTGAACCAACTGACACCAATGGCTTGTAAGACCGGCCACCGCCCCTCTTCGGGGTCTCGACTGTATACACTAGTCTACTCCGGAGTAACGATGCCCTGTTTCGAAAACTCCCATGACTAGGGACCTTTTAAGGATGTGCTTATAGACCCCAGCTCCCATGTATATGATCGCCATCATACTGCTGGCAGTCAAGTGAGAATCCTAAGGGCTCTATCAATGTGTAATAGCGACCTGTAAGGTCACCTAAAGCAGACACGATGACAAAGATAAACCAGATAGCATACTATCATCTCGAGAAAGACGTCCTACCGGCATAGGTCCTCCCTCAATCATTGCAATCGCATGCCTGTGATCCAATAATTGACTCTGAGGGCACTATATCCAACACTACCTGCCAAGTACCCGATGTGAAGCGGTCTCCCTCAACGACGTGAGTAGGTCACTAAGCACTTCAAAGTACCCGGTAGTTTGTGCACCCCACCTTGGGTCTATCCTAAGAGCAGAAAACAGTAAATGAAATAATACAACGGTGGCTACAACCTCAACCCGGATGTGCCCCACGAAATAATATTACAACAATTTACAATTCATATCGAATGAAAAATAAAAACTCTCATCTCACATCCCCGGCTATTCATCCACGACGATCCAATGAAGTTCATATACACAAACCAATAAATCCATTACAGAAATCTGCAACCCCCAACTAACCGACATACTAGTAATTAGAGGAGGGTTACTAACACATATAAACATCACCAAGCTTGTAAAGTAACAACGACATTAGAATCCCGCACGCAATTAGCAAACACATCCAATTATCCAAAGCCCGAAAATCCAGTGAGCTAAATTTTAAAAGCTGAAAGTTTTGAGCCAATCCAGGAGTCGAAATGAACTCAAAACCCGCCTGAATCTTCGCGGAGGCGAAGATACATGATAAAACGTCGAGTGGGCGGGCCTCAGGGGGTGCCCACCCCTGGCGGCCACCATGAGGTGGCCCCCTAAGGAGGACAGACCTGAGAGACCAGTTACTGGTCTCTCAGGTCAGCAGCACCCAAGGCCACCAATTGGTGGTCTTAGGGTGTGTTCTCGGCCGTTGGTCCCCCCCGGAGTGTCCCCAGGATACGCACTCTTCACCCTGCGGCTTCTCGGTTTAAACTGTGAGCCCACGGGGTGTGCAAACAACTCAAAACCTCACTTTTCAAAACTCTTTTTGTCAACAGTTTTCTGCCGATAAAACGGCGAAATTCTAAAATCGCTAAAAACTATATAAGGTTTGTGAATGTCTCTGATACCACTATAAGTCAATGTCATGCACCCCACGTGTCCCCGGGGAGGCGGAATTGGCAAAAAATGATTTCTACGAGCTTTGCAATATCGACTCAAACAAAGGGTCGAACACAAACCGTAGCTAGCAAACTACATGAGGTTTAACTACTCGGATTCGAAGTTATACCTCACGTTATAAGTCCTTCGGGTCTTCATCGCTGTACTCCACATCTCGTAGGCTCTATGGAACATGGGTAGCTCAACGGCCTCCTCGAGTCAAAGACGATCCACCCGAGAGTCTATAGTCCGAGCTCCAATCTCAAATCTGAGATAACTACGGCTTCAAGCTTGCTAGTCTAGAAGTCCTAGAGGGTGTAGAGTATTTAGATGGATTAATTAGTCACTTAAACCGTAGGATTCTCAACTCATGAGAGCTTTTAGGGTTTGAGGAAGAAGATGAAGACTTGAGGAGAGAGAAGTGTTTTGTAATCATGAAATGAATAATTCTCATGCTAGAATAATATGAAGCATAATAATATCTCTCTTGATAATATCAAGATAATATCTAGCATGCTTCATTTAATTCTAAGTGTGAATCACCTCATGAGTCATTAAGCATTTAATATAAACATGCACCTCATCCTCCACCTCATTTAGTTTAAATCCTAAAAGGAAATAAACACAAATGAGTCACCTTCTTCTAGAAGCTTCCCGAGAAATTACGAGACTGCCCCTCCCATCCGTATTTCCGAAAAACGCAGATAATCTTTGACTGAATAAATCCATCTGTATAATACTAGAATCTGGCTTAAACCAAAGCCCGCTAGTATTATCTGCCCGGTCACAGTACGTGCACAAGTGTACGTAAGTGATAGCGGCCCTGCAATAAAACCATACGGCCTCTACACCTTTTGCCCGGTGCAGGGAAACTCTCTGTGTGGGACTTTAAAGCCTCGACATTACGCTGGCAGTGGGTTTAACTACAGGCCGTAAGCGGTACTAGCTGTACGTAACAGTCCCCAAGTAGATGTCGATAAGAAGGACAATGAGGAAACCCATCCAAACACCAACTGAGCATGTATGTGACAATTTCCGTACAGTTCGGTCTGTTCGTCTAGGACTATCGCATATCAGGCCTAGGGGGCGGTAAACGTCAGACCTCTAATAGCAGTATAAGTCGTGTCGGAGTGTAGCCCATTAAACCTTGAGAAACTAATGGAAGCTACCAGTAAATCTTGCTTGCCATGGCCAGGGACTTTGCCTAATGGCTCTCCATACACAGCGCGATATCATCCCCCAATACAAGGAGAGATGAATCCTATCTAACCGCCACTGTCTCTAAGTGCTTCAGGACTGCACCCAACTACTACCTGTTTGCACGACTCCTTTGAGCTGTGGTAGGGTAGTAATCTAAGAACAGTGGGAACACACCCGATGTAACGTTTCAGAAATCGTTTTGCGAATTTTCCTGTTTTAGGGCAAAATTGTCGGTATTTTCCGTTTTAGCCCGATTTCGATCAAACGTCCGTATAAACTTGTCGGCACCTTTTTTAGCTAAAATAAAGCTTGTGCGCGAACTTTAGGGGTATTTGGGAGGTTTTGGCTCAGATAGAATTTTTCCCAAATAAAATATTATTTTAGCCGGTAAAATATGCGCGTAAATCGGGAAAATTTTTCTAAATGAAAATTCTTGTAAATCATCACTACAATTATTTTTAGAACCTTCTTTTTAAATATCTAGATATTTTGTAGTGCAAAAGGTTTTGAATTAAAAAAGAAAAGAAAAGAAAGAAAAGGTGTAATTTTTTGCATTTAATGAAGCATTTAATGATTTTTGCTAAAAATTTCTTCACATTTTTGCACAAAACCCCCCACACTCCCTCATGGCCGGCCACTACTTGTTCTTGGCTGCCCTTTTCTTTTCTCACTCATTTTTCATCATTTCTTGCACAAATAAATCATGAAAAATCCAAATAAAATCACAAAAACTCAAATATATTCATTTTCCTTCTTTCTTCTTCACAAAAGTAGCTTGGATCTTCATTCAAAACATCATTTTTGAGGAAAAGATGATGAGTTTGGTTTCTTGGTTTTGATCTTTGTGGAGGTATAAAACCCTAACCCTAATCCTTTTTGTTGTTTCTAAATTCTTAATTAGCTTATTAATTGTTTATTTAAGCTTTTAATTTCATGTTTGAAAGTCAAGACTTGATTTTTATGATAATCTAGTTAGGGTAAAACTTGATTTATGTGTTTAATATTTTATTGAAGTGTTAATTTGTGTTTTGGAGAAGATTAACCTAGTAGAAAATGTTAATTTTTGCTAATGAACACTTTGTTTAATTATGCAATTTTGCTTACTAGGTTTTTGCTAAAATTTATTTAGCAAGTATTAAAAATATAGAAATGGTTTTGATAGCTTAGTTAAGCTATTTTAAGGTGTTTATAATCGCTAGATATGCGTTAGCTTGAAACTAGTGCGAAATATTGCGGTAGGTTGTTTACTAGGTTTCGGGGTTTTTCCGACGTGGGTTCGATTGATCGTTGCGAGGTTATATCTATTGTATTCCTCGTAATTTTTGTGTTGTGTTGCGCGATCGGGACGATCGGGGTCTAGACTTGTGTTTTGTTGTTTAGCGACCCCAATTTGGGTTTTTGGCTGATGTCGTGAGCGATAGATGCGCTAAGCGCGCAGTGTAATTTTCAGGGCGTTATTCTTGCGTTTCGATGTCTTTTCGTCGATGTAGGATATTTGCTTATGTGATGTGTTTGTGAAATTTTAGGTTCGCAAGAGAGGACTTCGGACGCTACGACAAGGGAAAACTGGTGGTAGGCTTCACTTAGCCAGGAGCGTTGGTGAGTAGATTTAACATCTACAGGGGAATCGTCCGCATGGCGTTATGCGTCAGGGCTAGAGATTTTATTACTTGTCGCATATTCTACGTTATTGTTAGAATTGCGCCTTTACCCTATTACTTAGATGTAGTTGTGCCTGGACTAGTAGTGGTAGGACACTGCACATATTATTGACGATTCATGTTGCACGAGCACTGATTGTATACTACACACACCGTCAATAATTGCCATGTCACGCATAACCCACTTATAGATATAATATTGCTTGGTTAGGGACATTGAGACTTTGATTCATATTTTTTTACGTATTGACTTATAGCATACCTGTATACCTACATGCTTACACATATGTTCTGACATACTTACATGCTAGTTATCTGTATACATATAGTGTATTGTACCATTAGTGATAGATGCATACACACTTTACGATATAACTACAGGTATACTTTGCATATATGTTACTTATACCCGGGGGGTACCCTACATATTTTACTATAACCAGGGGGTATACTACATCATTTGCTTATAGGTAGACACCTATACTTAGCTGTACCATGTTGATTTCGCATATATCTGGTTTCAGCTATATATTTTTCCTTTATATGCTCGCATTTCAGATATATCGCACATATTTATTCCTGGATTTGCGCATTGTTATTTGGATTTTACATGATGTTTTCTGGATTTGGGAACCGCGGGAGTTCATGAAATTATGCATTAATTGAAAAACCCCGTTTCCTTGATATGATATTTGCGCAGCCACCATAAGATTTATCGGTTCTGATTATATACTCAATACGAGGTGTGGATGCAGTATGAGGGTACATGGTGGGGCTCGGTATGGTTCCCCTCAGCAAGAAGATCGATGGACTTTGCCGATTGATCCTGAAGGCGGGCAAGTACCTACCGGTGACATTACCAATGACTCGGCGGTTATCATGTGGATACCAATGGGAGTCATGTACGTATAGATACGTCGAGAGGCGAGGGTCAGAGCTAGGCACTCGAGCTTTCGGGATAGCGTATGATACGTACCTATCAGGGTGCCAGTCGTGGTGACATCACCTGATAGACCTGCATTTCTGTGTCGATGCTTGACACATTGGTTTCATGATATTTCTTTTTACTCCTTTGTATATATAACAGGGGTTTAGGCCGCTGTTATATATGCCCTTACACCAATATTAGTGGAATGGGACGCTAATATATGTGTATTGACATTAAATTATATACATCATCATATTTATTCATGCAAATATACCTAGAATGTAAAGTACTCATTGACATTGGATTTAGGACATTTGAGAATTTATTTGATATTGATTACAGGATATATGTGAGATCTACTTGATATTGTACATTCGGGGTATGTGAGATATACATGATATTGTACATACGGGATATGTGAGATCTACTTGATATTGTACATTAAGAATATGTGAGACTTACTTGATATGATAGCCAAATTGGGGGCTGATTTGAGGAAATTGGGATTTGGATTGTCTTGATGGATTTTGATCCTACCATGATGTCAGGATTCCGTGGAAACGACATATTTCATTCCATACTCTACATTTACTATTTATGCACTGCTTCATGCATTAGTGTACCTGTTAGAGTACCTTCCATGACTGTTGCGTTTACATACCTTTATTCATATCATTTCTTCATGTATTAGTAGTACCTGTTAGAGTACCTTTCATGACTGTTGCATTTACATACCTTTATTTATATGCATTGCTTCATGTATTAGTTGTATCTGCTAGTGTACCTTTCATGATTATTGCATTCATATGACTTTTTATTGCTATTAATTGCACATGTTAGATTCACGCTGTACGTGCATACTTGTGATTACCTGCATATGTTATTTACTATTCACGAGTTGGCAACTCACCCCCGTTGTGCCACAGTGTTTGCAGGTGTTCCTCAGGATAGTCAGAGGCAGGCTATTATCACTCATCTTATCATATTTTGCTACGGATACCGTATCAGCTCACAGTGTGCAGTTTGCTTAGGTGGGTTTTGTGGTTATTCGTTGTATTGTATATTCGTTGTATCCCTGTACTCTCCATCTATTATTTTCATATTGACTTAGAGACTTGGTGAGGACGATGTTGTATATTATGTTGGATTTGTTGTCTTTTATAAAGTTTCTTTTCTATCGTCTTCTATTTCTTCGCTACGGCGTCATATATTTGTGGTGGTGAGTGTTTTCCGCCTTTGGGCGTGGATTTTCTCCCGTTGGGGATGCTTTACTTTTTATTTATGTTGTACCCACTTTTAGGGTTGGCTTTTGTAGGGTTCCTAGGCACACTAAGGAGGTCTCACAAGGCATCAAACATGCCAAATTAAAATTTTACAAGTGCCGAGAAACCCTAATACGGATCGTTGACTAGAGTTTAAGGCGAAAACGATAACTAGTTAACAACTTAACTAAGAGCGAACGGAAATACAACCTTTGTAGATCCGGTCCTCCACCTCCATAGCTCCGTGATGATGTCCCCTCGCTGCGATCATCGGATCCCGGGCTCTAGCGTTGGCTTCATCGGAGAAATGGACGGGCTAGGTCGTCGACTTCGATGACGAAGATGATCTACGTCGAGGCAACACAAGATCAAGCTCCAACTTCACCAAGCCATGAAACTTATGAAGAAAACACCCTATACTACTTGGCAAGTGGTAGAGGATGAAGAAATAGGAAGTGGGTTCACTTTATAATTGGATTTCTCACTCTTTTTCTCAAGACACCATTAAAGGATGCAAGGTTTTCTTCATCTTGAAGAAGAAGAAGAAGAAGAAAAGAATATGATAATATGATAAGAATTATTGGAAAATAGAAAATAAGGTGATTCTTATCATATCTCAACCATGGTCAAGTGTAGAGAATAAACTAGGGCTAGGTTTAATGGTTAGGTTTAAGGAATAAAACAAAATGGTCAAAGCTTTTTCAAAGCTTCATGAAGCTTCAACAAAATCCAAAGAAAGCCACCATTTTATCTTAAGCCAAAATGAAATAAATAAATAAAGCAAATGAAACCCTAACCATTAACTAACCATGGTTTAATCAAACATACACCCAAGTTTGCATGTATCATCAAACATGATACAAACTAGTGCACAAAACTATATCATATATACAATGTGCACTTCAAGTGAGAAAATCCATCTAAAGTGAACAAATACTAGTTAATGCAAAGTAATATATCAAATATATAATTATACATTAAATCATTAAATCAACACTTCATTTAACGATCCGGTCATATAGCATATGACCGGCTAATATCCGATGTATCGACTTATCGAATCAATCCTCGATTCGATAACTAGGTTATATCGCATACAACCAATCGATACATTCATCACGAGAATAGAATACGGTATCACATACACGCATCATTCTCGGTCCTGCACATATCTCGTATGCGCTCTTATTTCGTTTCGCTTGAGCCAGGAAACCTCTGTGTAGGACTCTAAAGACTCGTCAATACGCCAGCAGCAGGTGATGATCATATCAAACACCCACAAGCCGCAAGCGGTATGCTAAACGTAACGGCCACCCGGGTATTGAGCGATCAGAAGATCGACGAGCAAGCCCGCTCATACTCCTGTGAATCCAACCAGTAACACTTACCGTACTGTCCGGTCTGTTCGTCTGATATGTCGCATATCTCGCCTAGGGGTGGTAAATGTCAGACCCCAATAGCTCGATAAGTCGTGTCGATATGAGGTCTATAACAGTTTGAGAAACTACTGGTAACATTTACCAGTAAATCTCAGCAACCCTGGCCAGGGATTTCCGGTTATAGCCAATCGAACACAGTGCAACATCAACTCCCTATACCGGGAGAGACGAATCTCCTCCTATCGCTCATTGCCTCCATGTGATTCAGGACTGCACCCAAAAACCACCATTTTGCACGCCCTCTTGGACATGGTAAGGTGGAAATCAAAGCACAGTGGGAATCACACAAGACTCTATGACGATCTCGGGTCTACAGACTAACCTGTACCAGTGTCACCAGAGAACTGCCATCTGACGTAAGGTATAATACCATCTGGGAGTTCTCGGCGAGTCCGTCTAGTGTACCCAGTCTCCACTGAGCACCCGTATATCATCTCTGATGTCAAACACCAATGGATATGGGATCATCCATCGCCCATCTGTATGGGTCGAGAAGGTACACGCTAGTCTACTCTGGTATATCGATGCCCCGTCTCGATACACCCACGACTAGGGACTTTGAAGGATGTACTTATGGACTACCATGTCCCCACTAGTATGATCCGCATCAAAGTCCAGGTAGTCAAGTACACATCCTAAGGGCTTTACCAACATATAACAGAGAGATAATCAGTGTACACGTTAAGGTAAAGAGTAACCAGATAGCCTACTATCATGTCGAGCAAGAAAGTCCTCCCTATATATGTCCCAGCATCCACTACAATATACATCCTATGTACAGTAATGGCCTCTAGGGCATACATATAACTAAAAATCTCCCACTTGCACTAGGGCCATCTGTAGCAGTGGTTCCAGTATCTCATACTCAACCATCCCATAAAAGTCTCTCTCTGGGAATAGGCCTTCGTGAGTGGATCCGCCGTGTTATCCTCTGAGTCTGCTCTCCTAACCTCGATCACCCTGGAGATCAACTATCTCCATGATCAGGTGATGCTGCCTCAGAATATGTCTGGATCACTGATGGGACGGACGTTCCTTGGCATAAGCCACAACTCCATTGTCACACAATGGGAGGAACTAAGTTCATCTCATGAACAGATATACACCCAGACAGCCTCTTTGGTAGCATCTTAAGTAGCGATGTATCCAGCCTTTATCGTTTAGTATGCCACGGTATCTAGCTTGGAACTCTTCCAACATACCGTCCATTTACTAAGGGTTAAGACAATGCCTGTGACTGACATTCAGTCGTCCTTATCACTCTGGAACTTTTCCAGTGATTCTCCCCTGGATTAATTGATACCATATCACTTCAACTAGTGAGAATCCTAACATCCATTTAGATCTATCTCATAGATCCAAAACACAGGATTTAGTAGGTATCACTTTGATCCTATATGGAGAATCATTGTGATAAGCGGAGATTGACCGAGCGCAGCATAGGAAACTTCTTTCTTATCAAGAGTATGTCATCCACGTACTCTACGAGGATCGCCATCATACTCCCTACTACCTTTTTATATATACAAGGTTCATCTACCATTTTGATGAAGTCAAACTATTTGACTACTACATCAAAACAGATGTTCCAACTCTGCAATGCCTGCTTTATTCTATAAAGCATCTTGTACACGTTTCCGCTGCTCCCACTGTCTACGAAGCCCTCTGACTGTGTACTTATAGACTCTCTCTTCTAAAACATCATTTTAGAAAAGCAGTCATGACACCTAACCGCCAGACATCGTAGTCATGGTATGTAGCTGTGGCAAGTAGGATCCGGATGGACTTAAGCATAGCCACTGGAAAAGGTTTCATCATTATCCACGCCTGGTCGATGACGAAAACCTTTAACAAGTCTAGTTTTGAAAGTCTCAACTTTTCCATCTACACCAAGTAATCATCTCAAGATATACTTGCTCCTGATGGGGATTTAACCCTTCAGATATAGCAACCAAAGTCCATACTTTGTTGGTGTACATGGATTCCATCTCAGATCGCTAAGCATCCAGTCATTCTTACAGAGTCCCTACTCTCGATGGCCTGCTCGAAATTAGTTGGGTCATCATCTCATGATGCAATCCTCGCTCCTACTGTCATAGAGAAACCAAAGTATCTCTCAGGTGGGTGAGGAACCCAACTAGATCGGCGGAGAGGCTGAGGTTCGTTGGTATCTACTGAATCCTTTGGTTGTACCAAATCATCTGCTGTAGTTTGCATAGCTGGAACCTTTCCAGTTCTACATAACCAACCTTGCCTCGAGCTTGTCCGGATTTTTCTTTTAGACATAGGCCGGACAACCCCAAATCTTAACTAGCTTAAGACATGGGCTCTTCCCATACCATATCTCATATGGAGTGGTAGGCTGTGATCTGATTCGAACCCTATTCAATAGGTATGCAGCTTTTCAAGCGCATAACTCCCAAAAGGAAACAGGTAACTCAGTAGTACTCATCATAGAGCGCACCATATCGAATAGGGTGCAATTGCTCCGCCCCGATATACCATCGTGCTATGGTGTATACGGAGGAGTAATGCTGAGAGAGAATCTCATTCTCCTTTAGAATAGTCCAGGAATTCCGTGCTCAAATATTCTCCTCCCTGATCGCATCAAAGGACATAATACTTATTGTAAGTGCACGGCGGCGCCCCGGCCGTCAATCCGACGCCGGAATGCGGAAGCGGTGAAAAACTTTAATTTTTCTTGGACTGGGCAAACCGGCACCACCGCGCACTAAACACCCGGATCATAACCATTAACAAGTCTAAGCTAACTAGAAGATGGGTTAGAGATATACCGACGATCCAAGTCCTCCGGTCTTCTCGTCATCGTCCCGATCTCCTGCGGAAGCTCCGGTCTCCTCCTCGTCGCCGGAAGTGCACCACATCGCCTACTTCTTTTACGGGCTCCCACCTCAATGCCGAGGCAACTCGGGCACGAAGCCGGCTACTCGACGTGCCCAAGGTTCGCTGTAGAATATGTAGTCCTCAAGTCTCATTTGGGGTTTTGGAGCTTTGCCATTTGGTGGAAGAAAAAGAGAGCTTGGAGAGAGGTGGGGAAAAATGTAGCATACCAAAATCAGAGTAACATTTTTCCACCCAAAAATGAAATGAATCCCATTCCTCTTTGGAATGGCCGGCCCCCCCCACTTCATAAGTGTGATTGGAGAGAGAAAAAGAAAAGGTCAAGGGGGTGGGTGGAACAATAATGAAAAAGGGAATCATGAAAGAACATGATAACAAACAAAAACCACACACAACCACAACCATCAAGTCCACAAAGTCAATCCATCATGAGAAGGAGAAGTCAATGATGGTGCACATCATGAAAACCATCATGATGCCAAAAGATGCAAAGAACCCCCTCCACAAATGCCTATTTGCAACAATGCAAATAAACCCTCCTCCACCAATCTTCGGCCAATGAACGGAACAAAGGAAATTGGCCGAAACGGAAAGCAAACTGGCAACTCCAGAAAACTGGTCCTGTAATAAATTACGGGAAAACCCCGATACTGTGCATACACACCCGCATCTGTATTTCGACCGAAATACAAATGCAATGAGACAAAATCTACACTGTACTATACTAGGATCCGGCTTATACCAAAACCGGCTAGTAATATCCGTTCGATCCTGATCCGTGCAATACCGCACGTATCTGATCAAACCCTGCCATATATGCATACGGCCTATAGTACAGACTGTCCGATCCTGATCCGTGCAATACCGCACGTATCTGATCGGACCTTGCCATATCTCCATACGGCCTCTACAACTTTTCGCCCGAAAGCTGAGTAACTGAATGTGGGGGACTCTAAAGACTCGTCAACACCTTGGTTGTGGATTTAACCACTAGCACGTTAGAGGTATAAGCCAATACATAACGGGCTACCAGGTATTGACTAAAAGGGATGTCTGTGAGTGAACTCAGCCTGACAACCCTACTGAGCCTGTCAGTGACAATATCCATACAGTCCGGTCCGTTCGTCTATGAGTATCGCATGGCGGGTTTAGGGGGTTGGTAAAAGTCAGACCCCCAAAAGCGGTACAAGTCGTGTCGGAGTGTAGCCCAGAACACCGTGAGATACTACTGGAATACCTACCAGTAAATCTCCTTGCCTTGGCCAAGGACTTTGTGTAATGGCTCTCCTAGACACAGCACGACCTCACCCCCAATACCGGGAGAGACGAACCCCTGAAGATACGCTCACTGCCTCCATGTGGCTCGGGACTGTACCCAACTAAAACCTGTTTGCACGACTCCTTTGAGCCGTGGTAGGGTAGTAATTAAAGTACAGTGGGAACTCACACGAGACAAAAGACGATCCCCAGGTCGATGAACTAACCTGCACACATGTCACCAGGGAACTGCCATCTGACGTCTGGTATATCACCAACTAGCATGTTCCCGGCGAGTCCTGTCCGGTGTACTCACAACCCAATGAGCACCTGTATACATCTTAGGTGATCGAACTGACACCAGTGGCTTGTGAGACCGGCCACCGCCCCTCGTCGGGGTCTCGACTGTATACACTAGTCTACTAATGGAGTATCGATGCCCAGTCTCGAAACTCCCACGACTAGGGACCTTTTAAGGATATGCTTATAGACCCCCAGCTCCCACTTATATGATCGCCCTCATACTGCTGGTGGTCAAGCAAGAATCCTAGGGGCTCTATCAACGTGTAATAGCGACGTGTCAGGTCACCTAAAGCAGTACACGATGATAAAGGTAAACCAGATAGCATACTATCATCTCGAGTAAGACTGTCCTACCGGGATAGGTCCTCCCTCAATCATTACAATCACGTACCTGTGACCTAATAATTGACTCTGAGGGCACTATCTCCAACAATCTCCCACTTGCACTCAAGGCTAATTATTGCGATGTCGCATACTCACAGCCCGTGTGATACCGAACATCCAACTCCTCTACTAGTCAGTCTCACAAAGCTCGTTTGCGGAACTATTGCGTTCGAGGAATAGCCTCAGTGAGTGGATCCGCTTAGTTGTTTCTTTCTATGTCTCTCTATATCTCAAGTTCGCGGAGAAAGCCATCTCCCGAAAAGAGCAATACCTGTCTCAGAATATGTCTGGATGTCTGATGGGACCTAGCTCATAAATGAACTCCAAATCCAAACTTCTTAGACTGTATCGTCAACTGAACTTAATCAGTATCCTGCGCGCCATGCCTCCCTCAGTATTGCCTTGGACCACCTGTCCAAAATACTGCCCCTCATCAGAAGGAAAACTATAACTCTGACAACCTCCTTGTCGTCCATGTCACCTTGGAAGCCTGGAATGATAACTGTCTCCTGAATGAGGCTGTCGTTATCATATCCCTAGAACATCCACTTTTGTTCTAAAACTGCTTCCGACTGTTTCTCCAGGATTGAATTAATATCAACTTATTCAATCTAGTGCAAGAACAACATCTGGTGTGGTACTTGACATCTCACGATTGACTCAATTGCCTGAGCAAGTGATCTGCCAATCATGCACGTCCCTCTCCCCTTTAGTCTGTAAGACACCTTTGGAGAGGGTGACTCCATTACCTGCAGGTACACTACCGTGCCAGGAGTCGTCCATCCTAAATACTCTTAGAATGCTGTCAAGTACCCTGATTGGGAAACCACCCAAATCTAGATCTAAAACCATAGATCCAGTAACCAGTATGTCAGATATAAAATCCATTTGCTTTGTGGAGAAACAACTGTGTGACGACCAAAGTATAACCGATCGTAGTGTAGGAGTTTCTTTTCCTACTCTGTGTATATCATCCAAATACCAGGATATCACACCCTACTACCTTCTCAACAGATCCATCCCCTATTCTGATGAAGTCAAACCCATGACTGTCACGTCAGAAATAGATAATCTATCTCCGCTACATCTGCTCTAGTCTATAAATAGACATAAGCAACCTGTCCACCAATGCTTCCGCTGCTCCCACTGACTGCGACAACCCTCTGGCAGAGTCATATAGACGTACACTTCTAAACCTGGTTTAGAACGACGCTATACTCATCCTCCCGCCGGGTCTCGTAACCTGGAACAACAGCAATGGCAATTGTGGGTAAACAAGAACTTCCCTGTCACCGTCCTTGAGGCTACCGTAGTGCCTCTCGGGTGCCTGAAGTTACCCACCTTATCTGCGGAGTGGCCAATGGAATGTCAATCCAGATTGAATCTTTAGGTTCCTTATCAAATCTTCAGTAATCGTTTGTGGTTCTGGAATCACTTCCAGTTCTACCATACTCCCACTATTGTTTTCTGAAAAAATCCATCTTTAATAAAACTGTGGCGAGTCTAGAACAATATCGCTATTGTTCATCCAGATGGTAGAAAGTCAACCCTCGTCATAGCCTGGGTCAACCCACAAACAGCCATTACAGAAACGTGCCTTGAGTTGTCCAGTGTCTGGTTTTAATCATAAACCGGACAACTCCCCGTACCTTAACATCGTTAAGATATGAACTGTTCTATATCCAATATAGAAACAGAGGCACTGATTTAGTTGAACCAGATTCAAATCATGCAGCTGTCCCCAGCGCATGTCAACTAAATGGAAGGAGGCCGATCAGCGTTACTCAACTTAGGAATACTTCCAATTATGAGTAACCTGAAAGAGAAGCAAGATCTCTTTGTCATTACTATCAACTGAATACCATACACAAGTATCTACATCTTCGATCTCTTTGAAGAATCCCGATACTTGCTATACCTAGTTCTCTACTCTATTCAAATACCTATAACTTCTCAAAATTTGGACCCTGTGTTTCCGCGAAACTCCTGTCTAAAAACTAGAGAAGTCATAAGTAAACCGAATATAGTACGAGGACCAACCCCTCTGTCCTGATGGACCCTGGACAACATACAATCCTTTGTATAAGTCCCTTGAGTCTGATAACTCATTCACTGTGTGTCGTAGGTTGAAAAACTGTACTTATGGTTAAGAAGAATTACACCGCTGTTTAATGCTCCTTATCTAACCATCCACTGATATAGGTAAATGTTGTAGACATAATTTCAGAAAGGTATATCTCACTCTATGAAAATAGATGTACAGATATATCAATTTGAAATTGGTGCATAACAGCGGATATTCAAAACCAAATATTTGCCGACCGGCAAACAGCCCAGGTGATTTCCTCAAATATCACCGATTACAACGAATCCCGATATAATGAGGATAATCACCCAATTCCCAATAACTTACTCCCACTCATCATCTGTAAAACCATACAGATGTGAGAATCGTACCTGGTAAATACATACCCTGGAGTAAGTGTCTAATCGGGAAATCAGTTTTCTTTTAATAGTACACAGTGAAACTGAAACATTGAAATGTTTCGTTGGGGTATCCTGGTATTCCTAGTAATGCCTCTTCCAGATTCACGACTGTAACCGTATAGTTCTTTGCCACCTCTCCAAATCCCTTCATATGTCTTTAGTCTTTACCTTCTGTACACCCCTTTAGGCCAAATGGTTTTCTTCATTCCCTACCGTTCGGCACCAGCCTATGGTTTGGAAGAAGACTATCCAATAAGCATAATGGGTGTAATGTCCCAATCCTAGGAACACTCGCAATGCGAGAGAAGGTGAAGATAAAAGACACCTGAATAAATCTTATTCCTATTTCTCCTGAACCAGAATCCATCCCCGAACTGGAACAAGTTCCTTTCGAGTTCGTATATAACCATACGATGGAGTATCCAATAAACTGTGGATCTTCGTAGTGATACGGAGTGTCCTGGAGAAATACAAAGGTGATGTGGGAGTGGTAACGAAATATTTGGTTTGGTCGTGAATATCTGTTGCAATTTACTTTGCCCTCTTACTAATCCCTTGCTTTGTCTGAACTTAATACCTTCTGCACACCATCGTTATGCTAATTGGTTTTCTTCATTCCCTACCAGTCGGCACCAGCCTAAGGTTTGGAAGAAGACAATCCAATTTGCGTAATAGGTGTACTACCCCTAAACCAAGGAGTACTCGTAACCTGAGAGAGGGTAAAAGGAAAAGACAACTGAATAATCCCATCCGTTTTCTCCAGAACCGGAAACCATCCTCGAATAAATTCTTTCGAGTTCATATCTAACCATACGATGGTTTTGTCCAATGGAAGTGGACGTTCGTAGTAATACGGGGTGTCCTGGAGAAAAGGGTAAAAGTAGGAGTGGCAATGAGGTTTGCAACTCTGACAATCCAAAAGCCGGTGTTTAAGAAGGTTCGGTCAACTTGGTCACTGAGTCAAAGTCTTAGGGTCGGGTCAATGGTCGCTGCCAAAGAGAGAGAGAGAAAAGAAACACTCAGCGTGCACTCTAACCTAGATCAGAATGGTTACCAATTTATCTAATCTGGAAACCTCCCACTGTACCTCAAATTCTCCTCCAAACCTGAAAGAAGAATTAGTCGGGGTTACCCGAGGAGTAAACTAACTCATCAGTGGGAATCGGGATCCAACTATCATCGCATGACAACGTGACGGAATCCGCTCACGGTGTCACACTCCAGAAGGTATGCGCATATCTGGCAAGTTTCAGTTCTTTTGAAACTCCCGATGTGATTTCTGCCCCATGCTCTTATGACCTTGACTAAGGCCAACAAATCATAAGTCACACGTCAAGTTCTACCCGTCATTGTCCAGGTTGATTTGAACCCACCCGTACAAGCCCTTGACTAGGGCCAACAAGGCTATACGACTGTCCCAAACCAACGCATCTATCTATGCAGCATATGAACACCCAATAGCTACCAAACACTGTGCCTTGACTATGGCCAACAAACACAGCTTGAATACTATTGACTATCCATATGAAACGACGGAGGGCTACGAATGGTTTCTGGCGAAAACCTTTAACGTAAAGAACTTGATATCGTTGAAGGAACGGATAGCTTTTAAAAATATAGTGACGAAAACCTTCGCTAAAGAGGTCACTCCCGGTGAAGGGATCTCGGCTCTTTCCCCGTAGAATGGGGTGCAGGATATTCTAAATGAATACCGCGATGCAAAGCAAAAGCAATCGGCTATAGTGAAGTTAATGCCCTGACGCAAACTTTTTGTCCAAGGGGTCACTCCCGGTGAAGGGATCTCGGCCCTTGCCTCGTCGACTGAGGAGCAGGATATTCCATCTGAATACCACGATGCAAAAAAAAAGTGAACGTCCTTGCAATAACAGCTTTTTGAAAAGTGTTCCAACAACATCAGATTAGGTTTGTTTTTAAACTTGCATTGATCCGAATCAATGCAGTCCCATCAATTGATCACACCATAAAGAACGAAAATATACTGATGTACGTATATGCCATCCGCATTCGCCACTGGGTCCCGTCATTACTCGTTAGGTTAGCTAACTAACGACAGAGCGGGGACTGGACTAGCGCGGATGTAAAACATATACAACATCTACTAATATATATACCAATATATTATATTCGCTCAAGGCGTGAATAAAATGCAACATCACAGAGAATGAACAGCATCATAGAAACAATACAGATATCTGGGATCCCCGGGTTTCACAGAGCCGCTGAAACCCGACGTTCCCCTGGTCGTGTGGATAGCCTGTGCAATGAAATCCTAGACCCCTACGGGCGCGGCAAGTCACCCGCCAAAACCTGAAGCGAGGCAGTCCCCTTCAGTACCGTGAATGGACCACCCAGTACTTCACGGAATCCGGTAACTTGGGCACCCCTCCTGGGTCAACCTGTACCCCCTACGAGTGCGGCGAATAGCCCGCCAATCCTAGAGTGAAGCCCCCTCCGTCTCAATGCCATGAGATGCGGGCTTGTTGCCCTCCAGAACCCGGCTATCCGTGCACCCCTCCGCGGGGCAATCCTAGTACAGAAAGTAAAATATACATACAACGGGTACATCGACCGCAACCAGGTCGTGCCCCAAAATAATAATACAAACAGGCAGTGACGGCAGTCCACATGTCGGACGCTCGCCCCGCAATATCAAATGTACATAATACAACAAAACTGTACTAGCATTGCATCCAGGCTATCCCCCACGACCGATCCGCAACATCACAGCAAAAACAAAATATCAACGTGAAAGTCACGTTCGCAAATCCGTCTAACCGGGCTATAGCAGTTAGACCGGATTTACCGATCAAGTGACATTCACGGTCGCAGATATAATGTAAATACTGTGAAAAATGTGTTTAAAATTTTCCGATTGACCTCTTCAAGATGGGTTGACTTTTTGAAGTCATCATGCTTGATGATTGTTGATGATGGGAGATGGTATGGTTGTTGAGTGAGGACTTTTCTTGGTGATCATTATTTTCCTTATGATAGCTTTCTCTCTCTCCATTGCATTATTGGATGACTCCTTTGAGCCGTGGTAGGGTAGTAATCAAAGTACAGTGGGAACTCACACGAGACAAATGACGATCCCCAGGTCGATGAACTAACCTGCACACATGTCACCAGGGAACTGTCATCTGACGTCTGGTATATCACCAACTAGCATGTTCCCGGCGAGTCCTGTCCGGTGTACTCACAACCCAATGAGCACCTGTATACATCTTAGGTGATCCAACTGACACCAGTGGCTTGTGAGACCGGCCACCGCCCATCGTCGGGGTCTCGACTGTATACACTAGTCTACTAATGGAGTATCGATGCCCAGTCTCGAAACTCCCACGACTAGGGACCTTTTAAGGATATGCTTATAGACCCCCAGCTCCCACT
Organism: Agapanthus africanus; assembly: GCA_030015575.1. NCBI lineage: Eukaryota > Viridiplantae > Streptophyta > Magnoliopsida > Asparagales > Amaryllidaceae > Agapanthus > Agapanthus africanus. The sequence goes on from CM057337.1 coordinate 343,454,898, forward strand.
TATATGATCGCCCTCATACTGCTGGTGGTCAAGCAAGAATCCTAGGGGCTCTATCAACGTGTAATAGCGACGTGTCAGGTCACCTAAAGCAGTACACGATGATAAAGGTAAACCAGATAGCATACTATCATCTCGAGTAAGACTGTCCTACCGGGATAGGTCCTCCCTCAATCATTACAATCACGTACCTGTGACCTAATAATTGACTCTGAGGGCACTATCTCCAACACTTATACCCTCATTTCGGTTCTCTACTTCTAACTTATATTCCGTGAATATCTCAAAAGGTTCGGACTTGTGTTTCAACAGGAACATATGTCTGAATCTTGAGAGATTATCAAAGAATGTAATGAAGTATAAAGAACCGGTCCTGGCATGTGTAGACAGGAGACCTTCATACATCAACATCTATCATCCCAAGAGTTTACTAACTCTTTCTCTGTTTCCAGTAAACGGAGCTATGGTCATCTTATCTTTGTGACATGACTGGTAAGCTTCACAAGATGTAAATTCAAACTGATTTAAATATGCATCTAAATGTAACTTTAGCCAGTCGGGTCGCATTGATATGACCTAGTCTACAATACCTTAAGAAGGATCCGTTCATTTCTGAACTATTCCTCTTGTGTGTGTTCCGTATACTAAAGAACTGTAGTTTGATTTAGAACATCAATGTTTTTAGATAACGTGCCTGAACCGATCAACTTTTGATATAGGAAATGTTCAAAACATTATCCAACAATACAAAATTTTATAATTTCATTACTTATAAAGAGACTGATATGATTTTGTATATCAGGTTCGGTATCTAATAGCATTTGTTCAGAATCAATGTATTGGTAATACAGGGTGACAGTGACCAACAGACTTGGCTGCAACACTTGCCCCGTTTTCTGTCTCATGAAACTTATCACCCGTTCTCAGTTCTTTACCTTTCTAAAGCCCTATGTAACATATTACATATCTGGGATCCTTATCCGGTATCAAATACCCAGGACGTAGAGGATACAGAGAAACAGTTCTTTGTAACGAACACACCCGAAGATGATGCATCAATATGCACTTTCTTCGTTTGGGCGGCACGGGAAATCTGGTATTCCCCAATTTCCTGCTCTGTCTTATAACAATTATAAGTTGGAGCGGGACCAATGTTCCCCAGCTCAGTATAACAAGCGGGTTCGGTCAATATAACCGTTTTATTATCTTGATTAAGGCGTGATATGGTCGCTACCAGGAGAGAGAGAAGAAAACACTCTGCATGCGCTCTTGCAAGAATAGATTGGTTATATATTTTATCTAATCAGGATGGCTCCCACTGTTTTTATCAAATCTTCCTTCAAACCCTAAAAGGAAAGACTAGCCGGGATTAATTACACACTACAAGTTCGCCAATCTTTCAGCCAGGCCAGTGTCGGTACTTTGAGGGAGGTCCCCCGTGCTTTCGCACGAACCTAATTAATGTAAACCTCGTTTTCCCAAAGGCGTAACCCCGTTGACACCTTTCTAGACACCTACTTTATCGGCTAATTGTAATGTGTAAAACTCTCCCAGGAGTAACTCTTACTCGCAGTGGATATCGGGATCCAACTATCTCATAGAAGGTATGCAATCTCATTGCAAATTTCAACACTTGAAATTTCCGATAATTTTGCCCCAAACGTGCTATGACCTTGACGAAAGCCAACAAACTATAGCCCGCTAGTCAAGTTCAACCCGTACATTTCTGGATTGAATTAAACCCACCCGCACGACCCTTGACGATAGCCAACAAAGCCGCACGACTACCCTAATCCAATCGCATTGTATGCAATAGATAAGCAGCATATAGCTACCGCACACTACACCTTGACGAAAGCCAACAAATGTGGCACGAATACTATATACAACTTATCTGAAATGACGGAGGGATACGACAGGTTTTTCTGAAAACCTATTGCGTAATGAACTTGATATCGTTGTAGAATCAAATGATTTTAAAATGGAGTGCTTTTGAGGCTTTTCTAGTTTTGCTAAAGGAGTCACTCCCGGTGAAGGGATCGTCGGTCCTTTCCTCGTCGAATGAGGTGCGGGATATATCATATATATCACTGTGCAAAGCAGAAACTATAGAAGCTATCAAAAGACAAACCGAGGGTTGTAGCATCTGCCAGTTATTGCTAAAGGAGTCACTCCCGGTGAAGGGATCTCGGTCCTTTCCTCGTCGAATGAGGTGCGGGATATATCATATACATCACTGTGCAAAGCAAGAACTGTAGCTACCTGTTTTATTTTTGAAATTCGATTCTACAACATCTTTAGGTTTCTTTTACTTTCATTAATCATATTAATGAAGTCCCATCATTTAAGTACCTAAACAACACAGATAAATACGACGTACACTTATGCCATCCGCATTCGCCTCGTTGTCCCCTCGTGCACCGTTAGGTTAGGTAACTAACGGCAGAGCAGGGCAGGGCTAGCACGGGTGTAAAACATAAGTAACGCCTATATAATATATCATATATACTATATACAATATTTATCACAGAACATCACATGATCACATCACAGATATTGCAGCAGAAGAATCATATGAAACATTGGATATACTAGGACGTCCATGTTTTCAATACGAGCCAGTATAAAACACAGATTCTACGGTCGTGATGAATAGCCAAACCTAAACCCCAAGACCCCTACGAGAGCGGCAAGCAACCCTACCAATTCTAGAGTTAGGATACCCGGACTCGACTCCTCGAGTTGGTCTCCCACTGGACTCCAGAACCCGGTTACTTGTGCCCTCATCCTTGGGTCTATCCTAGTGCGGAAAAGAAAATAATATACAAAAGGTGACATCTTCCGCAACCTGGAAGTTCCCCAATAAAAGAATATTACATACAAGTTTTTACATGAATGAAAATGAAAAACACTCATCTCACATAAAAAAAACCCCGGCTATTCAAACACGACGATCCAATATAACATATCCAGCAGCACATAACATCACATGTCATCAACGTAAGTAAATATGCGCATCCCAATTGTCGTTGACATATAGCAACGAAACCGGCGATATCACATATTACACTTACGGTCACAGAAAAGAAAGTATAAAACTACAACAGTTGGAATCCGCAACCTGCTTAAACATCGCATGCCTAATCAAATGAATTCCTTAGACATCACATGCCTAACAATTATAAACCCCGCATTTTAGTCTCATTATCGAAAACACTTTTCAATATCAAGTCGGGCAATTCAACAAGATTCCCGACATCCTGATCGAATGCTCGTCGCAAACTTTAGTAGGCGGCCGCACCCCCGACGCCGTCGACGAAGTGCACCAAGGCGGAACACCGCTGCCGCGAGCACCCGAACGGATGCTTTCGGCGATGGGGTTCTCCTACAGTCACTTGGTCGGGGTATGGGATGAGGCTGTCCATTAAGTTTACCCGACGAGTATCCGCGTACCCTATGTGATTGCGACGGACTTTTGATCACATCAAAATCCCATGGCAACCAATCAAGTGAGACTAAAGTGCTATGTTTATAACATTCATGTTAGTTATCTCATAACTACTTATGGATTCCAAGTATTGTTTCACATTCCGGATAAATAGAAAATGTCAAACTTTCCGATCGAACAATCGAACACCCAAGTTTTCCCGAAACAGCTCAACACATGAAACAAGTTTAAAAACATTCACTTCATGCCTCAGTACCAACGGTCCAGCCGTAGAAGGGTCAAGCCAACGCCTCACATGTGGCACGCCGTACTGCCCCAAACCCTAAGGTTCAAAGGGCAGTTCAAGACGGTCACATAATCGAGTTAAGGTTTGTTGTCTTCTAGAGGGACCATCGCGTTACTTGCACTACTTAGAACGTCGTTAAACTACGGAAAAATCCAACAATTGGAAATTTCCCGGCAGGGGAAAAAGTGGGTATTTATATCTGGTCGAACTTTTTAACATATTCTAAAATTACCCGGAAAAACACATAGACAAAATTAGACTATCTGATCGAATCTACGAACTCCCAATACAACCCAAAATACTCAACTCTTAAGTAAACTTTAAAAATTCCCAGAAAACTCAGCAATGAATGAAAGAAGTTACTGTGCAAAAACGACTGGCTGAAGACACTAAGTGGACGCGGAACCGCCGCATTAGCCATGCTAATCCCGCGGTTCCGCCGCGCTTTGATCGAATCGAGTGCTCGTGTTTCACAGTAATTCTTAGAAAGTCCTGCTGATTTTTCTGCAAATTTTTAATTCTCAAAAATCCCCGATTTCAAAAAATGTACAGAGAGCAATTTTGAATTAGGGTTTCGGTTCGATTGGACTTCTAACTCCGTCTACGCATCGCCTAAGGCTCTAGTTAGGCTCTGATACCACTGTAGGGTTCCTAGGCACATTAAGGAGGTCTCACAAGGCATCAACCATGCCAAATTCAAATTTTACAAGTGTCGAGAAACCCTAATACGGATCGTTGACTAGAGTTTAAGGCGAAAACGATAACTAGTTAACAACTTAACTAAGAGTGAACGGAAATACAACCTTTGTAGATCCGGTCCTCCACCTCCATAGCTCCGTGATGATGTCCCCTCGCTGCGATCATTGGATCCCGGGCTCTAGCGTCGGCTTCATCGGAGAAATGGGCGGGCTAGGTCGTCGACTTCGATGCCGAAGATGATCTACGTCGAGGCAACACAAGATCAAGCTCCAACTTCACCAAGCCATGAAACTTGTGAAGAAAACACCCTATACTACTTGGCAAGTGGTAGAAGATGAAGAAATAGGAAGTGGGTTCACTTTAGAATTGGATTTCTCACTCTTTTTCTCAAGACACCATTAAAGGATGCAAGGTTTTCTTCATCTTGAAGAAGAAGAAGAAGAAGAAGAAGAAGAAAAGAATATGATGATATGATAAGAATTATTGGAAAATAGAAAATAAGGTGATTCTTATCATATCTCAACCATGGTCAAGTGTAGAGAATAAACTAGGGTTAGGTTTAATGGTTAGGTTTAAGGAATAAAACAAAATGGTCAAAGCTTTTTCAAAGCATCATGAAGCTTCAACAAAATCCAAAGAAAGCCGCCATTTTATCTTAAACCAAAATGAAATAAATAAATAAAGAAAGAAAGAAAATGAAATCCTAACCCTTAACTAACCATGGTTTAATCAAACATACACCCAAGTTTGCATGTATCATCAAACATGATACAAACTAGTGCACAAAACTATATCATATATACAATGTGCACTTCAAGTGAGAAAATCCATCTAAAGTGAACAAATACTAGTTAATGCAAAGTAATATATCAAATATATAATTATACATTAAATCATTAAATCAACACTTGATTTAACGATCCGGTCATATCGCATATGACCGGCTAATATCCGATATATCGACTTATCGAATCAATCCTCGATTCGATAACTAGGTTATATCGCATACAACCAATCGATACATTCATCACGAGAATAGAATACGGTATCACATACACGCATCATTCTCGGTCCTGCACATATCTCATATGCGCTCCTATTTTGTTTCGCTTGAGCCAGGAAACCTCTGTGTAGGACTCTAAAGACTCGTCAATACGCCGGCAGCAGGTGATGATCATATCAAACACCCACAAGCCGCAAGCGGTCTGCTAAACATAACGGCCACCCGGGTATTGAGCGATCAGAAGATCGACGAGCAAGCCCGCTCATAATCCTGTGAATCCAACCAGTAACACTTACCGTACAGTCCGGTCTGTTCGTCTGATATGTCGCATATCTCGCCAAGGGGTGGTAAACGTCAGACCCCAATAGCTCGATAAGTCGTGTCGATATGAGGTCTATAACAGTTCGAGAAACTACTGGTAACACTTACCAGTAAATCTCAGCAACCCTGGCAAGGGATTTTCGGTTATAGCCAATCGAACACAGTGCAACATCAACTCCCTATACCGGGAGAGACGAATCCCCTCCTATCGCTCATTGCCTCCATGTGATTCGGGACTGCACCCAAAATCCACCGTTTTGCATGCCCTCTTGGACGTGGTAAGGTGGAAATCAAAGCACAGTGGGAATCACACAAGACTCTATGACGATCTCGGGTCTACAGACTAACCAGTACCAGTGTCACCAGAGAACTGCCATCTGACGTAAGGTATAATACCATCTGGGAGTTCTCGGCGAGTCCGTCCAGTGTACCCAGTCTCCACTGAGCACCCGTATATCATCTCTGATGTCAAACACCAATGGATATGGGATCATCCATCGCCCATCTGTATGGGTCGAGAAGGTACACGCTAGTCTACTCTGGTATATCGATGCCCCGTCTCGATACACCCACGACTAGGGACTTTGAAAGATGTACTTATAGACTACCATGTCCCCACTAGTATGATCCGCATCATAGTCCAGGTAGTCAAGTACACATCCTAAGGGCTTTACCAACATGTAACAGAGAGACAATCAGTGTACACGTTAAGGTAAAGAGTAACCAGATAGCATACTATCATGTCGAGCAAGAAAGTCCTCCCTATATATGTCCCAGCATCCACTACAATATACATCCTATGTACAGTAATGGCCTCTAGGGCATACATATAACTAACAGCTTTTACAAAGGAGGTGCTGCCAAAATTTTAAAGAAAATAAAGTTGGACTTTTAAAGAATTTGGGTTGTGATTTCAAAGACTTTTAAACAATGTTTCTTATCTTTTCTGGTATTTTAATGGTTTAGATTTCTGGGTTTTGGCTTTCTTTTACTGCGTTACGCCTGTAGACGTTGCGTAGTATTTGGGCCGTCACGTGCCAATTTCGGGTCGTGACAAACTTGGTATCAAAGTGCTAGGTTTTTACCTTATGGAGTGTAGGATGACCTTGATATGATGGAGTAGGTAGCTTAAGCAGAGTAACGTAGTGTGTGTATGTCTGCAGCATACTCACGATGCAGTACTCCGCCTAAAGTGACCTAAGTACAATTACTTGAAATTCCTTCCTTGATGATTCATATCCTTGTGATTCGATTTCTGTGTTCATATCGAATCCTATCCCTATTTATAGCCTTTGCCGCCGACGACTATAGGGACTCAGTGAGGTGCAGCGAGGGCCGAGGTCAGAGTTGACTCGGATGGGTCAAGGACTGACCAGGATGGCACGCTCGTTGCACAGGTGTAGATGGATCCGCCTTCGACAGATAGTATCGCTGGGCATGTGGCAGAGATGCAGGACTTGCGCCAGACGATGAGTTCATTGGTTGAGGCCATTCGAGCGCAGCGACAGAAGGTTGTCACCCTGCTACCCAGTTGTTCCTTACGATCAGCACACAGTATTCCGTCACATACATAGCACCAGTGGATGCAGCCTTAGTTGACGAGACACTTATTCCTGAGACTTCAGGAGATCCGGAACCGTGGAGGACTCGTACCGGTGTACCAGCCCAAAGACAGAGGCTTAGTCGTCGAGACAGCTTTCGTGACCGTTGCGGGAGTAGCAGAGGTTTGGGACGAGGGGATTCATGTTATCTAGATCAGTCGTTTGTTGTGTTAACTTCGGTCAGCGATTCTTTTGTTGCGCGACACGTATTTCAGTCGTATGCCAATCGGTTAGGAGATTCATCCGTCACTTGATCCTTCTAGAGATGTTGGATTTGACGTTCTCCTGGGCACGGACTGGCTAGCTACGTGCTAGGCGTCTGTGGACTACCATGAGGAAACAGTCGGGGTTTTTTTTCCCGGCAAGTCAGTTCTTGTTGTGCAGGGGGGCTGTGGTGCCGCCTCTCACAGCTCGAATTCAGCCTTTTTCGCTAGTCGGCTTTTGAGGAGAGGATGTCGAGGATTATTGGCGTTCATTCGTGATACCGGAGCCACAGTGGGTTTATTGGACCGGGTTCTTATCATGCGAGAGTTTTCCGACGTTGTTCCAGATGAGCCGGCGGAGCTTAGGGAGTTTAAGGATCAGCTGCAGAGTGGTTTGTTGGGGGGCTAGTGCGTCCGAGTGTTTCACATTGAGGAGCTCCTATTTGTGTTCGTCAAGGAGGAAGACCGCAGTTTAGGTTGTATATTGATAGATCGCCAATTGAACCGGCTTACGGTGCGGATAGGTATCCTTTACCTCGCATTGACGATTTCTTCGATCGGCTCCAGAGTGCGAGACATTTTCTAAGTTTGTTCGGGATCAGGTCATCATTGCTGCGGGTTCGGAGTGATGACATTTCGAAAACTGCCTTGTGCGTGCTATGTGCTTTGTGTGTTTTGGTGGTGTCGTCTGACTCACCAATGCCCTAGCAGTATTCGTAGATATGATGAACCGGATTTCTTCAGGCCATTCCTCGACCAGTTATTGTTGTGTTATTGATGACATTCTGGTCTATTCTTTGTGTCTTGAGGAACAGGAGCAGCACTTGAGGATTTTTTTTGCAGACATTGGTAGAGCCCCAGCTGTTTGCTAGATTCTCGGAGTGTTCCTTCAGGCTTGTTTGTGTTGACTCCTAGGTCTTGTAGTTACGGGAGACGATTTTTCGTATGGTCCCGAGGAAGATCGTGGCCGTACAGCTTTGGCCCAGACTTGTGTACGAACAGAGGTTCGTTGATTTTGGGCCTAGCAGGTTTTTACCGCCGTTTCATGCAGGATTGTTAGTGTAGTGCTGCACCGTCGACTGAATTGACCGGAGTGGAGGTTTCTTTCTTTGGACCGAGGCATGTGTGCATAGTTTTCGGCAGTCAAAGATTCGGTTAACAATTACACCAGTTCCTCTTGCTTTTTGGTTCGGGCGACTTTGTTGTTTTAACTGTGATGTTTCGCGAGTGGGGCTCGATTGTGTATTGAGGTGACACTATAAAGTTATCGCTTTTGCTTCCCTACATTTGGACGAAGTACTAGCAGGATATTCGACTCACGATCTGGAGATAGCCGCGGTGGTCTTGCATTGGAGATTTGGAGACACTACTTGTTCGTGAGTCGTGTCAGATTTTCACGGACCACCAGAGCTTAATGTACATCTTCCTGCTGCGGGTTTTGATTGTTGAGACAGCACCGTTGGATGGAACGTATGGAGGATTGTGTTTGTGAGATCCTTTATTACCCTTGGCAAAGTGATTGTGGTAGCTGATGCTGGAGTCGTAGGCCCGGGGTTAGTTTGTTCCAGTTGTGCGCAGTCAGAGACAGTCTTCTGCAGATTTACAGTTCTTGTGCGATTGTGGAGTACAGCTTAGGTTCGCCTCTACTGAGGGGAAAGCTTGCTCATGTCCGCGCCCGACCACTTTTCCCTAATCGTTTTCGCGAGACACTGCCTACCGATGCTCGTTCGTTAGAGATAATTGAGCATACTCGGCTGGGTAATGATTCGGAGTCCTTGATTTGTGACAATAGTGTGCTAAGTTAGGGACGCGTTTGTGTACCTGATATTATCGGGTAGAAACGTGAAATCCTAGAGCTGGCACATCTGTCAATTCTCTGTACTCATTCAAGTTCCACCAGCATTTGACGTGACTTGTGAGATAGTTACGGGTGGGCCGGGATGTAAAGAGAAGTTTCGGGTTTCGTTTCAAGGTGTTTGTCTTGTTGTGTGTTTTGGGTTGAGCATCTGAAACCGGCTGGAGAGTTGCAATCTTTATCTGTTCCGAAGTGTGAATGGGAGCAGATCTTCATGAAATTCATTATGGTGTCTACCCAGGTTTAGTCAGGGTATGACTTCATTCGGATGCTTGTTGTCCGGTTTTTCTCAGTCTGCTCAGTTGTTCTTTGTTAAGTTTGTGCGTTGCATGAAGTTCCTTCGAGGGTCGTATCCAATGAAGGCACCCTATTCGCTTGCCGTCTTGGGCAGGAGCTTCAGGAAGCCTTGCGTACTGGTTGAGCTTTAGCTCCGTTTTTCCATCCGTAGGATGATGGTTTTGTGAGGGCGGGTTACACCGACTCTGGAGGATATGCTTGTGTGTACGTATTAAGTGTTTTCAACAGTTGGGATCGTCACTTGTTATTGTTCGGATTCTCCTTCGATAGCAGTTATCAGAAGACATTCCAATTGGCAACCTTTAAGTTTTGTTTGTTAGGTGGTGTCGATCTCCAGTCTGTTTTTCTGACTCTGCGTAGTAGGATTTTTGGACCCCAGCTTGTCTAAAGACTTCGGAAATGATCCAGCTGTTTCAGGTGAGGATGATGACAGTCCTGTGCGGACAGAGGTCTTATGCCGACCATGGTGGTCGCAGGCTCGAGTTCGCAGTGGGAGATCATGTATTCCTACGGATTTTTGCCGATGAAGGACGTGTTGAGTTTTGGGAAGCTTACCCAGAATTGTAGGTCCTTTCGAGATCCTTAAAGTTAGTTAGTTCCGTTGCCTTTAATTTGGCACTTCTGCCCAGATTATTGAGTATTCACCCCGTATTTCTTGTGTCGATACTTTGCAATTACCTTCATGACCTTTCTCACATGATTCAGCACCAGACCATTTAGCTTGGACGCGATCTTTCGTTCACCAGCAGCCACTTGTGTTAATGGCTAGACGGGTGTAGAAACTTCGGTCAAGGGTCTTGCCATCTGTGAAGGGTTTTTCTTGGACGTAGCCGTATAGTGAGGTAATCACTTGGGAGGCTGCGAACGAGATATGAGAGTTTAGTAATCCTCTCTTTGAAGGTACGCTTAGTAAAAATTTTTAATTCGGGGACGAATTTTTATAAGGGGGGAGATTGTAACGTTTCAGAAATCGTTTTGCGAATTTTCCCGTTTTAGTGCAAAATTGTCGGTATTTTCCGTTTTAACCCGATTTCGATCAAACGTCCGTATAACCTTGCCGGCACCTTTTTTAGCTAAAATAAAGCTTGTGCGAACTTTAGGGGTATTTGGGAGGATTTGGTTCAGATAGAATTTTTCCCAAATAAAATATTATTTTAGCCGGTAAAATATGCGCGTAAATCGGGAAAAATTTTCTAAATGAAAATTCTTGGAAATCATCACTACAATTATTTTTAGAACCTTCTTTTTAAATATATAGATATTTTTTAGTGCAAAAGGTTTTGAATTAAAAAAGAAAAGAAAAGAAAGAAAATGTGTCATTTTTTGCATTTAATGAAGTATTTAATGATTTTTGCTAGAAATTTCTTCACATTTTTGCAAAAAAAAACCCACACTCCCTCATGGCCGGCCACTACTTGTTCTTAGATGCCCTTTTCTTTTCTCACTCATTTTTCATCAATTCTTGCACAAATAAATCATGAAAAATCAAAATAAAATCACAAAAACTCAAATATATTCATTTTCCTTCTTTCTTCTTCAGAAAAGTAGCTTGGATCTTCATTCAAAACATCAATTTTGAGGAAAAGATGATGAGTTTGGTTTTTTGGTTTTGATCTTTTGTGGAGGTATAAAACCCTAACCCTAATCCTTTTTGTTGTTTCTAAATTCTTAATTAGCATATTGATTGTTTATTTAAGCTTTTAATTTCATGTTTGAAATTCAAGAGTTGATTTTTATGATAATCTAGTTAGGGTAAAACTTGATTTATGTGTCTAATATTTTATTGAAGTGTTAATTTGTGTTTTGGAGAAGATTAACCTAGTAGAAAATGTTAATTTTTGCTAATGAACACTTTGTTTAATTATGCAATTTTACTTACTAGGTTTTTGCTAAAATTTATTTAGCAAGTGTTAAAAATATAGAAATGGTTTTGATAGCTTAGTTTAGCTATTTTAAGGTGTTTATAATCGCTAGATATGCGTTAGTTTGAAACTAGTGCGAAATATTGCGGTAGGTTGTTTACTAGGTTTCGGGGTTTTTCCGACGTGGGTTCGATTGGTCGTTGCGAGGTTATATCTATTGTATTCCTCGTAATTTTTGTATTGTGTTGCGCGATCGGGATGATCGGGGTCTAGACTTGTGTTTTGTTGTTTAGCGACCCCAATTTGGGTTTTTGGCCGATGTCGTGCGCGATAGATGCGTTTAGCGCGCAGTGTAATTTTCATGGCGTTATTCTTTCGTTTCGATGTCTTTTCATCGTTGTAGGATATTTGCTTATATGATGTGTTTGTGAAATTTTAGGTTCGCAAGCGGGGACTTCGGACGCTACGACAAAGGAAAACAGGTGGTAGGCTTCACTTAGCCAGGAGCGTTGGTGAGTAGATTTAACATCTACAGGGAAATCGCCCGCATGGCGTTATGCGTCAGGGCTAGAGATTTTATTACTTGTCGCATATTCTACGTTATTGTTAGAATTGCTCCTTTACCCTATTACTTAGATGTAGTTGTGCCTGGACTAGTAGTAGTAGGACACTGCACATATTATTGACGATTCATGTTGCACGAGCACTGATTGTATGCTACACACACCTTGAATAATTTCCATGTCACGCATAACCCACTTATAGATATAATATTGCTTGGTTAGGGACATAGAGACTTTGATTCATATTTCTTTACGCATTGACTTATAGCATACCTGTATACCTACATGCTTACACATATGTTCTGACATATTTACATGCTAGTTATCTGTATACCTATAGTGTATCGTACCATTATTGATAGGTGCATACACACTTTACGATATAACTACAGGTATACTTTGCATATATGTTACTTATACCCGGGGGGTACCCTACATATTTTACTATACCCAGGGGGGTATACTACATCATTTGCTTATAGGTAGACACCTATACTTAGCTATACCATATTGATTTCGCATACATCTGGTTTCAACTACATATTTTCCTTTATATGCTCGCATTTCAGATATATCGCACATATTTATTCCTGGATTTGCGCATTGTTATTTGGATTTTACATGATATTTTCTGGATTTGGGAACCGCGGGAGTTCATGAAATTATGCATTAATTGAAAAACCCGATTCCATGATATGATATTTGCGCAGCCACCATGAGATTTATCGGTTCTGATTATATACTCAATACGAGGTGTGGATGCCGTATGAGGGTACATGGTGGGGCCCGGTTTGGTTCCCCTCGGCAAGAAGATCGATGGACTTTGCTGATTAAGCCTAGAGGCGGGCAAGTACCTACCGGTGACATTACCAATGACTCGGCGTTATCATGTGGATACCGATGGGAGTCATGTACGTATAGATACGTCGAGAGGCGAGGGTCAGAGCTCGGCACTCGAGCTTTCGGGATAGCGTAAGATACGTACCTATCAGGGTGCCAGTCGTGGTGACAGCACCTGATAGACCTGCATTTCTGTGTCGATGCTTGACACATTGGTTTCATGATATTTCTTTTTACTCTTTTGTATATATAACAGGGGTTTAGGCCGCTGTTATATATGCCTTTACACCAATATTAGTGGAATGGGACGCTAATATATGTGTATTGACATTAAATTATATACATCATCATATTTATTCATGCAAATATACCTAGAATGTAAAGGACTCATTGACATTGGATTTAGGACATTTGAGAATTTATTTGATATTGATTACAGGATATATGTGAGATCTACTTGATATTGTACATTCGGGGTATGTGAGATATACTTGATATTGTACATACGGGATATGTGAGACTACTTGATATTGTATATTAAGGTTATGTGAGACTTACTTGATATGATAGCCAAATTGGGGGCTGATTTGAGGAAATTGGGATTTGGATTATCTTGATGGATTTTGATCCTACCACGATATCAGGATTCTGTGGAAATGACATATTTCATTCCATACTCTACATTTACTGTTTATGCACTGCTTCATGCATTAGTGTACCTGTTAGAGTACCTTCCATGACTGTTGCGTTTACATACCTTTATTCATATCATTTCTTCATGTATTAGTTGTACCTGTTAGAGTACCTTTCATGACTGTTGCATTTACATACCTTTATTCATATGCATTGCTTCATGTATTAGTTGTACCTGCTAGTGTACCTTTCATGATTATTGCATTCATATGACTTTTTATTGCTATTAATTGCATATGTTAGATTCACGCTTTACGTGCATACTCACGATTACCTGCATATGTTATTTACTATTCACGAGTTGGCAACTCACCCCTGTTGTGCCACAGTGTTTGCAGATGTTCCTCGCAATAGTCAGAGGCAGCCTATTATCACTCATCTTATCATCTTTTGCTACGGATACCGCATCAGCTCACAGTGTCCAGTTTGCTTAGGTGGGTTTTGTGGTTATTCGTTGTATTGTATATTCGTTGTATCCCTGTACTCTCCATCTACTATTTTCATATTGACTTAAAGACTTGGTGAGGACGATGTTGTATATTATGTTGGATTTGTTGTCTTTTATACATTTTCCTTTCTATCGTCTTCTATTTCTTCGCTACGACGTCGTATATTTGTGGTGGTGATTGTTTTCCGCCTTTGGGCGTGGATTTGCTCCCGTTGGGGATGCTTTACTTTTTATTTATGTTGTACCCACTTTTGGGGTTGGCTTTTACAAAGGCGGTGCTGCCAAAATTTTAAAGGAAATAAAGTTGGACTTTTAAAGAATTTGGGTTGTGATTTCAAAGACTTTTAAACAATGTTTCTTATCTTTTCTGGTATTTTAATGGTTTAGATTTCTGGGTTTTGGCTTTCTTTTACTGCGTTACGCCTGTAGACGTTGCGTAGTATTAGGGCCGTCACGTGCCAATTTCGGGTCGTGACACCCGAGGTGAAGTAGCAGTGTCAAGTCGACGGACTAAGCTATAATCATGTCTCCTGGGAACTGCTATCTGACGATGGGTATAATACCAACCTGTAGTTCCTGGTGAGTCCTATCCGGTGTACTCATAACCTAACGAGCACTTGTATACTATCTCCAGTACAACGTACTAATAGCTGTGGGACAGTCCATCTCCCCATGCTGGGATGAGAAGCGTATACCCCAGTCTACTCCGGAGTATCGATGCCCCGTCTCGATAATCCAACGACTAGGGACCTGTATAGGATGTTGCTTATAGACTACCCAGTCCCACTAGTGTGACTGTCATCACAACGCTGGTAATCAAGCAAAGATCCTAAGGTCTCTACTAATATGTATAAGTGATATGTTAAAAGAAACATATGCACATATTAAAGTAGAAACAAACCAAGTAGCATACTACCATTTTTAGCAAGACTGTCAATACAACTGTGAATATCCCAAGCTTCCATTAAGTAATATACAAACTAGTATGATACAGTAATGGCCTCTAGGGCATAAACAATAACACTCAGAATTACTTATCATGGAACGTACCATATCTAATAGGGTTCGGTTCCGTCTCTCCGATACACCGTTGTATTGTGGAGTGTGTGGAGGAGTAAGCTGAGAGAGTATTCATTTCATTTTTAGGTAACCCAGGAACTCGGCACTTATGTATTCACCACCTTGATCAGATCTCAGTGTCTTGGTACTTTTGTCGGTTTTGTTTTCTACTTCATTCTTATATTCTCGGAATTTCTCAAAGGCCTCAGATTTATGTTTCATCAAGAAAATGAATCCATACATAGAGAAATCATCCGTAAAAGTAATGAAATATGAAAAACCGCTTCTTGCATGTGTTGACATTGGACCACATAGATCGCTGTGTATGAGTCCTAAGAGCTCGCTCGCTCTTACTCCATGTCCAGTGAATTGAGTCTTTGTCATCTTTCCTTTGAGACATGATTGACAAGTGGCATAAGTTTGATATTCAAACGGATCCAAATATCCTTATTTATGTAACTTAGTTAACCTTGTCTTATTGATGTGACCTAGTCTATAATGCCATAAGAAAGCCTGATTTATATCTGGAGACTTTCTTTTTAGTGTGTTCTGGATATTGAAAATCTGCAATTGGTTTAACACTTATATATCGTTATCTAGTGTACCGGACCCAATCATACCTTGATTAAGGTGGATGTTAACAACATCGCTTACAAATGTGAAACTATAACCTTCTTTTGATAACAACGATACTGATATGAAATTACAGGTTAAACTAGGTACACAAAAACAGTTGCGCAAAACCAAAATATGTCCACCCGTCAATCCAAGGTGATAATCCCTTACGGACACAACATCCACGCCCGCTCCGTTCGCAACTCTCAGGGACATATCACCAATCTTCAATACTCTACGGCTTCTCAGTGCCTGCAATGAATTGCATATATGATATCCTGATCCGGTATCCAATAC
Organism: Agapanthus africanus; assembly: GCA_030015575.1. Taxonomy (NCBI): domain Eukaryota; kingdom Viridiplantae; phylum Streptophyta; class Magnoliopsida; order Asparagales; family Amaryllidaceae; genus Agapanthus; species Agapanthus africanus. The sequence continues at coordinate 343,470,985 of CM057337.1, forward strand.
CCAGGAAGTAGAGTTGATTGACAGGCAATTTTCAATTACAAACACACCTGAAGCCGAAGCCACAACTTGCCTCGGGTCCTGCTTCTTGGCATTCCAAGCTTTGCAATCCTTCTTCCAATGGCCTTTCCTACGACAGTGGAAGCACTCATCCTTTGCTACTACCGATACCACATCCTTTGCCTTTCCTTTGAATCCCACCATTCCAACACCACCTCTCGGTTTTGTAGCGGCCTTCTTCTTCTTTCCTTTGGTCCTTGCCTTAGACCTGGAAGAAGAAGCACCACGAACAAACATAGCGGGTGTTTCCCTTGCTTTCTGCAAGGTACCCTCTGCACTCCTCAAAATGTTAAGGAGTTTTGGAAGTTCAACTTCTTTACCTTGAATTTTGAAATTCAAGATAAACTGGCCATAGGTGGAAGGAAGGGACTGGAGAACGAAGTCTGTATATAGCTCATTCTTTAATGTTGTCCCGAGGTCCGCGAGCTCCTCAATATAACCAATCATCTTAAGGACATGTTCCCCAACAGATGATCCGACGGCCACCCTCGACTGAAACAAGTTCTTCGAGGTCTCGTATCTAGCTATACGAGATTGCTCTTCATACAGTTCCTTGGTGTGGAGAAATATGGATTCAAGATCCATATTCTCGTGCCTTCTCTGATGTTCATTATCCATAGAGGCAAGCACGATACATTTGGCCTTCGCGCAGTCTATCTCCCAGGACCTGAGGATTTCCTTATCCGCGACACTGGATTCTGGACCTGGGACGGCAGGGGCTTTATTTGTAAGGATATACCCCAATTTGTCATACGTGATTGCCATCTTGACATTCCAGAACCAATCTTTATAGTTTGGCCCTGTCAAAATATTTTTATCTAATAATAACTTAAGGCTCGTCATATTCTTGGCACTGCAATTAGGAGAGAGAGAAGAAAACAATTTAGCTTGAAGCTCTTGCAAGTTTAGAGTGGTTTTTAGTTTATCTAAACAGGATGGCTCCCACCGTTTCTTGAATCCTTCCTCAAACCATAAAAGAAGAACTAGTCATAACTATTCTCACCGTACAATACTTGCTTAGCCGTTCAGCCAGGCCAGTGTCGGTACATTGAGAGAGGTTTTACGACGCTTTCGCGAAGTTCCTTAATTAAATAACCTCTTTTCCATAGGGGCATAGCCCCGCTGACACCTTTCTCGACACCTACTTGGTTTGTAGCATTGATTTTTAAGTGAAAGAATCTCCCGATGAGTAACATATACTCACAGTAGGATCAGAATCCAAATATCATCGTGTGATAATGCTGAAAGAATCTTACCAAAATTATCACACTCTAAATGGTAAGCAACTCTAGCAAGTTTCAGTTTCTTTAGAAACTCCCGATATAGATTTTTGCCCTATGCTCTTATGACATTGACGTTGGCCAAAATATCATAAGTCACATGTCAAGATCTACCCATCATTATCTTGTTAATTTAAACCCATCCATACATACCCCTGATGTTGGCCAAATAGCAGTACGACTGTCCCAAACCAACTCATCTATCTATGCCATAGATGAATACCGAGCAGCTACCAAACACTATGGCTTTGCGTTGGTCAAAATACATAGCTTGAATACTACTGAATACCCAAATGAAATGACGGAGGGCTACGAATGGTTTTGGTGAAACCGTGAACGTAGTGAACTTGATATGATCGAAGGAACCTGATAGCTTTTAAAAGGAGTGGTTTAAGCTCCGCAAATAAAAATCTGCTGTTTTTAAATAACCGAGTGGTCTCTTTTAAATTGTTCCAACGATTCAACTTTGGTTTATTTTCTTCGCATTAATATAATGTGTCCCATCAATTAATCTATCATTGCAGAAAATAATGAAAATACAACGTCCGCTTATGCCATCCGCAGTCCCCACTGGGCCCCGTCATTCACCCGTTAGGTTACTTAACTAACGACAGAGCGGGGGCTGGGCTAGCGCGGATGGAAAACATAAGCAACGCCTATTAGATATCATATATAGATATTGTACATTCGTCAGACGCAATAATAGACATTCCAGATCACAGATGAACATATTGGATATTCTTGGAATCCGCATTTCCTTTGAGCCTGCAATGAAAAATGGATTACATAGTCATGATGAATAGCCTACCCCACCCTAGACCCCTACAGGTATGGCAAACTACCCGCCAAATACCCGAAATGAAGCGGTCTCTCTCAACGACGTGAGTAGGCCACTAAACACTTCAAAGAACCCAGTAGTTTATGCACCCCATCTTGGGTCTATCCTAGGTGCAGAAAACAGTAAATGAAAAAATACAACGGTGGCTACAACCTCAACCCGGATGTGCCCCGCAAAAGAATATTACAACAATTTACAATTTACAAATGAATGAAAGAAACACTCGTCTCATATCCCCGGCTATCCATTCACGGCAATCCAACAAGTTCATATTCACAAACAAAAAGTAACCATTATAGAAATGTGCAATCCCCTACTAACCGATATATAGCAATTAGGGGAGGTTTACGAACACATAAATCACAACAATGATATAATCCAGTTAGCCAAAGATCTTAGAATTTCGATCAATCACTACATTTGAATCTACTTCAAATACTTCTCTGTGCACAAAAATCCTGAGCAGAAACAAAATATCCCAGAAAACCCAACATCAACACAAAAGAATAACTGAGCAAATTTGGGTTGACTCGGTATCAACTCGGCCACGGATCCTGTTAGTTATATGTATGCCCTAGAGGCCATTACTGTACATTGGATGTATATTGTAGTGGATGCTAGGACATATATAGGGAGGACTTTCTTGCTCGACATGATAGTATGCTATCTGGTTACACTTTACCTTAACGTGTACACTGATTGTCTCTCTGTTACATGTTGGTAAAGCCCTCAGGATGTGTACTTGACTACCTGGACTATGATGCGGATCATACTAGTGGGGACATGGTAGTCCATAAGTACATCCTTCAAAGTCCCTAGTCGTGGGTGTATCGAGACAGGACATCGATATACCAGAGTAGACTAGCGTATACCTTCTCGACCCATACAGATGGGTGATGGATGATCCCAAATCCATTGGTGTTTGACATCAGAGATGATATACGGGTGCTCAGTAGAGACTGGGTACACTGGACGGACTCGCCGAGAACTCCCAGATGGTATTATACCTTACGTCAGATGGCAGTTCTCTGGTAACACTGGTACAGAGTAGTCTGTTGACCCGAGATCGTCATAGAGTCTTGTGTGGTTCCCACTGTGCTTTGATTTCCATCTTACCACGTTCAAGAGGGCATGCAAAACGGTGGTTTTTGGGTACAGTCCCGAATCACATGGAGGTAATGAGCGATAGGAGGGGATTCGTCTCTCCCGGTATAGGGAGTTGATGTTGCGCTGTGTTCGATTGGCTATAACCGGAAATCCCTAGCCAGGGTTGCTGAGATTTACTGGTAAGTGTTACCAGTAGTTTCTTAAATTGTTATAGACCTCATATCGACACGACTTATCAAGCTATTGGGGTCTGACGTTTACCACCCCTAGGCGAGATATGCGACATATCAGACGATCAGACCGGACTGTACGGTAAGTGTTACTGGTTGGATTCACAGGAGTGTGAGCGGGCTTGCTTATCGATCTTCTGATCGCTCAATACCCGGGTGGCCGTTACGTTTAGCAGACCGCTTGCGGCTTGTGGGTGTTTGATATGATCATCACCTGCTGCCGGCGTATTGACGAGTCTTTAGAGTCCTACACAGAGGTTTCCTGGCTCAAGCGAAACGAAATAGGAGCGCATATGAGATATGTGCGGGACCGAGAATAATGCGTGTATGTGATACCGTATTCTATTCTCGCGATGAATGTATCGAATGGTTATATGCGATATAACCTAGTTATCGAATCGAGGGTTGATTCGATAAGCCGATACATTGGATACTAGTCGGTTATATGCGATATGACCGGATCGTTGAATCAAGTGTTGATTTAATGATTTAATGCATAATTATATATTTGATATATTACTTTGCATTAACTAGTATTGGTTCACTTTAAATAGATATTCTCACTCGGATGTGCACATTGTATATGTGATATACTTTTGTGCACTTGATTGTATCATGTTTGATGATACATGTTTGCTAGGGTTTTTGTGTAAAGATCAAACCATGGTTACATGATAATGGTTAGGGTTTTGTTTTATTCACTTATTTTTTTATCTATTGATTTTTGGAAAATGAAAAGCATAAAGAAAAATGGTGGCTAACTTTGTTGTATATTGAAGCTTCATGAAGCTTTTGTAGGTCAGGCAGCCACCCCATCCAATGGGGTCACCGTGGCACCAACGGGTCCCTCAGCAGCTACTTTTTACGCATGCCCCCTCGCGTGGACTACAACCCGCCGGAACACCTTCCGGTCTCGGGACACCCTGGGGGTAAGAGCCTATGCTTCGCCACACTGTCACACAGTGAGAACCCCCCATAGGTCGACATCCAATGCCTAGTAGCTCTGATACCACTGTAGGGTTCCTAGGCACACTCAAGAGGTCTCACAAGGCATCAACCATGCCAATTTCAAAAATTATGGGTGCCGAGAAACCCTAATATGGATCGTTGACTAGAAGTTTAGGCGATATGTGAATCTAGTTAACAACTTAACTAAAAGAAGAGAGCTACAACCTTTGTAGATCCGGTTATCCACTTCCTTAGCTCCATGTAGGCATCCTCTCGCTGTCCATCTCGAATCCCGAACTCATACGTCGGCTTCCGTCTGGACTTCGCCTAAGGCTCTAGCTATGGGCAAAATATTATCGGGAATTTCAAGTGTTGAAATTTGCAATGAGATTGCATACCTTCAATGAGATAGTTGGATCCCGATACCCACTGTGAGTAAGAGTTACTCCTGGGAGAGTTTTGCACATTGTAATTAGCCGATCAAGTAGGTGTCTAGAAAGGTGTCAACGAGGTTACGCCTCTGGGAAAATGAGGTTTACATTAATTAGGTTCGTGCGAAAGCACGGGGGACCTCCCTCAGAGTACCGACACTGGCCTGGCTGAAAGATTGGCGAACTTGTAGTGTGTAATTAATCCCGGCTAATCTTTCCTTTTAGGGTTTGAAGGAAGATTTGATAAAAAGCAGTGGGTGCCATCCCGATTAGATAAGATAATAACCAATCTGATCTTGCACGAGCATACGCTAAAGTGTTTTCTTCTCTCTCTCTCCAGGTAGCGACCATTTCATGCCCTAATAAAGATAATAATATGGATGTATTGACCGAACCCGCATGTTATACTGTGTAGGGGAACGTTGAACCCGTTCTATCTTATAAGTGTTATAAGAATGAACAGGAAACAGGAGAATATCTGGATTCTCAAGCCGCCCAAAAGAACATGCATGTTGATGCATCTTCTACAGGTGTGTTAGTTATTGAGAACTGTTTCTCAGTTCACCCTACGTCCTGGGTATTAGATACCGGATCAGGATCCCACATATGTAAACAGTTACATGGGCTACGAAAAGGTAGAGAACTGGGAAAAGGTGATCATTCCGTTCAAGTTGGGAATGGGGCAAATGTTGCAGCCAAAGCAGTTGGCGAATATCACCTTGTATTACCAAGTGGTGATACACTGATTCTAAATGAATGCTATTATATACCGAACATGATGTGCAACATTATATCAGTTTCTTTATTAAGTAAAGAAGGATATAATTTTGTATTACAGGGTAATGTTATGAACATATTCCTAGATCAAAAGTTGGTTGCATCAGGCTCGTTGTATAATGGCATATTCATTCTCAATCAAAATACAGTCCTCAATTTACAAAACACACACAAGAGGAAGAGTTCTGAACTGAACGAATCTTTCTTGTGGTATTGTAGACTGGGTCACATCAATGTGACACGACTTGCTAAGTTGCATAAGGATGGATATTTAAATTCTTTTGAATTTTCATCTTATGACACTTGCCAGTCATGTCTCAAAGGTAAGATGACCAAAACTCCGTTTACAGGACACGGAGAAAGAGTTACCGAACTCTTGGGACTAATACATAGTGATGTATGCGGTCCCATGTCTACACATGCCAGGGATGGTTCTTCATACTTCATTACATTCACTGACGATCTCTCTAGATTCGGATATGTGTTCCTGATGAAACACAAATCAGAAGCTTTTGAGAAATTTAGAGAATATAAACAAGAAGTAGAGAACCAAACGGGCAAAAGTATTAAGATCCTTCGATCTGATCGAGGAGGAGAATACTTAAGTAACGAATTCAGAGATTATCTAAAAGAGAATGGGATTCTCTCTCAGCTTACTCCTCCTTATACACCACAGCACAACGGTGTATCGGAGCGGAGAAATCGCACCCTATTAGATATGGTGCGCTCTATGATGAGTACAGCTGAGTTACCTATTTCCTTTTGGGGATATGCACTGGAGACTGCTGCATACCTACTGAATAGAGTTCCGACCAAATCAGTGCCTACCACTTCATATGAGATATGGAATGGCAAGAGACCATGTCTTAATTTTATTCAGATATGGGGTTGTCCGGCCTATGTTAAAACACAAAATCCGGACAAGCTCGAGGCAAGGTCTGTTCTATGTAAGTTTGTTGGATATCCCAAACATTCGCGAGGGTATATCTTCTACCACTCCGAGGAACAAAAAGTGTTTGTTTCTCGACATGCCACTTTCTTAGAAAAAAGTTTTCTTATGAAACAGATAAGTGGCATTGAGGTAGAACTGGAAGAGGTTCCAGCGACACAAACTATAACAGAAGACTTGGTAGAACCAGAGAATTCAGTAGAACTCGACGAACCCCAGCTTCTCCGCCGATCTAGTAGGGTTTCTCGTCCACCAGGGAGATACTACGGTTTTCTCATTGACGGTGGAAGCGAGGATTGCATCATGGAGGATGATGACCCAACTAGCTTCGAGCAGGCCATCACGAGTAGGGACTCAGTGAAATGGCTGGATGCTATGCGGTCCGAGATGGAATCCATGTACACCAACAAAGTATGGACTTTGGACGTTGCTCCTGAAGGGGTAAAACCCATTGGGAGCAAGTGGATCTTCAAGAAGAAACTTGGTGTAGATGGGAAAGTGGAGACTTTCAAAGCTAGACTTGTTGCAAAAGGTTTTCGTCAAAGACCAGGTGTGGACTATGACGAAACCTTTTCTCCAGTGGCTATGCTTAAATCCATCCGGATCATGCTTGCCATCGCTGCATATCATGATTACGAAATCTGGCAAATGGATGTTAAGACCGCCTTTCTAAATGGTGATTTAGAAGAGTGCGTGTACATGACTCAGCCAGAGGGCTTCGTAGATAGTGGGAGCAGCGGGAAGGTGTGCGAGCTGCTTAAATCCATTTATGGATTAAAGCAAGCATCGCGGAGTTGGAACATCTGCTTTGCCGTCGTTATCAAAGAGTTTGATTTCGTCAAAAATCCAGATGAACCTTGTATCTACAAGAAGGTGGCAGAGAGTAAGGTTGTCTTCCTCGTATTGTACGTGGACGACATACTCTTGATAGGAAATGATATTCCTATGCTACAATCGGTCAAGCTCTTCTTATCACAAAGATTCTCAATGAAAGATCTTGGTGATGCCTCCTGCATATTGGGGATTAGGATCTATAGAGATAGATCCAAACGGATATTGGGATTGTCCCAATCCAGGTACATTGACACCATACTAAAGAGGTTTAGTATGGAAGAGTCCAAGCGTGGGAACTTGCCCACGATCTCTGGACTCACTCTCTCCAAAGAGATGTCTCCCAAGACTGATTTGGATAGAGCTCGCATGCAAGGGATACCCTATGCTTCGGCAGTAGGCTCTATCATGTATGCGATGCTATGTACCAGACCCGATGTTGCATACTCACTAAGTGTAGTGAGTCGGTATCAAGCAGATCCTGGAGAGAGTCACTGGACAGCTGTGAAGAACATTCTCAAGTACTTGCGAAGGACTAGAGATATGTTCTTGGTGTATGGTAACGGAGAACTCCAAGTGGAGTCCTTTACCGATTCGAGCTTCCAGAGTGATAAGGACGACTCTAAGTCGCAGTCGGGATTTGTCTTTACCCTTTACGGAGGGGCGGTTAGCTGGAAGAGTTCCAAGCAGGAAACCGTGGCAGACTCGATGATGGAGGCTGAATACATCGCTGCCAACGATGCTGCCAAAGAGGCTGTCTGGATCAAGAAGTTCATTACTGAACTTGGAGTGGTTCCATCCATTGAGCATCCAATACCTTTGTATTGTGATAACAATGGAGCGGTGGCTTTAGCCAAGGAACCCAGGTCCCATCAGCGATCCAGGCATATTCTGAGGCGGTATCACCTGATCCGGGAGATAGTTGATCGCCGGGAGATCGAGGTCAGGAGGGTTGACACGAAGAACAACACGGCGGATCCACTCACGAAGGCCATTCCCCAGATACAGTTTGAGAGACTCTTCGGGATGCTCGGTATGCGATACTACAGCAGCTGGCCTTAGTGCAAGTGGGAGATTGTTAGTTGTATGTATGGCCTAGAGGCCAGTATTGTACAGATGATGTATATTATATTGGATGCTTGGACATATATAGAGATGAATTTCTTGCTCGATATGATAGTATGCTATCTGGTTACTCTTTATCTTAACATGTACACTTGTCTCTTTAAACTGTCTTATAGTTACATGTTGGTAAAGCCCTTAGGATGTGTACTTGACTACCTGGACTATGATGTAGATCATACTAGTGGGGACGTGGTAGTCCATAAGTACATCCTTCAAGGTCCCTAGTCGTGGGTGTATCGAGACGGGGCATCGATATACCAGAGTAGACTAGCGTATACGCTTCTCGACCCACGAGATGGGCGATGGATGATCCCATATCCATTGGTGTTTGACATCAGAGATGGTATACGGGTGCTCAGTGGAGACTGGGTACACTGGACGGACTCACCGAGAACTCCCAGATGGTATTATACCTCACGTCAGATGGCAGTTCTCAGGTGACACTTGTACAGGTTAGTCTGTAGACCCGAGATCGTCATAGAGTCTTGTGTGATTCCCATTGTGCTTTGATCTCCACCTTACCACGTCCATGAGGGCATGCAAAACGGTGGTCTTTGGGTACAGTCCCGAGTCACATGGAGGCAATGAGCGATAGGAGGGGTTTCGTCTCTCCCGGTATTGGGGGTTGATGTTGCGCTGTGCTCGATTGGCCGTAACAGGGAAGTCCCTGGCCAGGGCTGATCAGATATTTGCTGGTAAGTGTTACCAGTAGTTTCTCGACCCGTTATGAGCCTCACATCGGCACGACTTATCGGTGATTGGGGTCTAACGTTTACCACCCCTAGACTTGATATGCGACATATCAGACGAACAGACCGGACTGTACGGTAAGTGTTACTGGTTGGATTCACAGGAGTGTGAGCGGGCTAGCTCGTCGATCTTCTGATCGCTCAATACCCGGATGGCCGTTATGTTTAGCAGACCGCTTGCGGCTTGTGGGTGCTTGATATGATCATCATCTGCTACCGGCGTATTGATGAGTCTTTAGAGTCCTACACAGAGGTTTCCTGGCTGAAGCGAAACGAAATAGGAGCGCATATGAGATATGTGCAGGACCGAGAATAATGCGTGTATGTGATACCGCATTTCATTCTCGCGATATATGTTTCGATTGGTGATATTCGATATGACCTAGTTATCGAATCATTGATTCGATAAATCGATACATTGGATTCTAGTCGGTTATGTGCGACATGACCGGATCATTGAATCAAATGTTGATTTAATGATTTAATGTATAATTATATATTTGATATATTGCATTGCATTAACTAGTAATGGTTCATTTATATGGATTTTCTCACTTGATGTGCAAGAAGTATATGTGATATACTTTTGTGCACATATTTGTATCATGTTTGATGATACTTGATCATTTTGTTAAATGTAAAGAATTAAAACCATGGTTAAGTGTTGATTAGGGTTTTGCATATTCATTTATTTATTTATTTATTTATTTGAAAAGGATTATGATGAGAATGGTGGCTTTCTTTGTTTTAAGTTGAAGCTTCATGAAGCTTTGACTTTTGTAACCATTCTTGTCTTCATGCTTAACCCTAACTCATCCAAGTAACCATGGTCTATTCTCTACACTTAACTATAGTTAGCTTATGATAAGTATTGAATTATTATTCATTTTAACTCAACATTTATCATATTCTTTCTTCTTCTTCATCTTCATCTTCAAGAAAGAAAGCTTGATGCCATCAATGGCAACTTGAGCTAAAGTGAGAGAAATCCAATTCTAAAGTGAACCCACCTCCTATTTCTTCACCCTCTACCTCTTGCCAAGTTGTTTTGGGTGTTTTCTTCACAAGTTTCACAACTTGGTGAAGTTGGAGCTTGAACTTGTGCAACCTCGACGTAGATCATCTTCGGCACGAAGCCGACGACCTAGTCCTCCCAAATCTCCTGTGAATCCAACCAGTAACACTTACCGTACAGTCCGGTCTGTTCGTCTGATATGTCGCATATCAAGTCTAGGGGTGGTAAACGTCAGACCCCAATAACCGATAAGTCGTGCCGATGTGAGGCTCATAACGGGTCAAGAAACTACTGGTAACACTTACCAGCAAATCTCTGATCAGCCCTGGCCAGGGACTTCCCTGTTACGGCCAATCGAGCACAGCGCAACATCAACCCCCAATACCGGGAGAGACGAAACCCCTCCTATCGCTCATTGCCTCCATGTGACTCGGGACTGTACCCAAAGACCACCGTTTTGCACGCCCTCATGGACGTGGTAAGGTGGAGATCAAAGCACAGTGGGAATCACACAAGACTCTATGACGATCTCGGGTCTACAGACTAAACTGTACAAGTGTCACCTGAGAACTGCCATCTGACGTGAGGTATAATACCATCTGGGAGTTCTCGGCGAGTCCGTCCAGTGTACCCAGTCTCCACTGAGCACCCGTATACCATCTCTGATGTCAAACACCAATGGATATGGGATCATCCATCGCCCATCTCATGGGTCGAGAAGCGTATACGCTAGTCTACTCTGGTATATCGATGCCCCGTCTCGATACACCCACGACTAGGGACCTTGAAGGATGTACTTATGGACTACCACGTCCCCACTAGTATGATCTACATCATAGTCCAGGTAGTCAAGTACACATCCTAAGGGCTTTACCAACATGTAACTATAAGACAGTTTAAAGAGACAAGTGTACATGTTAAGATAAAGAGTAACCAGATAGCATACTATCATATCGAGCAAGAAAGTCATCTCTATATATGTCCAAGCATCCAATATAATATACATCATCTGTACAATACTGGCCTCCAGGGCATACATACAACTAACAGCCTTGACTATGTGACCATTTTTGTCTCATGATTAACCCTAACCATTCCCACTAACCCTAGTTTAGTCTCTACACTTGACCATGGTTGGTAGATGATAAGTGTTATTATTATTTTCATTTTACTTAATACTTATCATATTATCTTCTTCTTCTTCTTCATCTTCTACTTGAAGAAACCTTGACTTCATCAATGGTGATTGATGAAAAAGAGTGAGAAATCCAATTCTAAAGTGAACCCACCTCCTATTTCTTCATCCTCTACCTCTTGCCAAGTAGTATAGGGTGTTTCCTTCACAAGTTTTCATGGCTTGGTGAAGGTGGAGCTTGATCTAGTGATGCCTCGACGTAGATCATCTTCGGCATCGTCGTCGATGACCTAGCCCGCTTTTTCTCCGATGAAGCCGACGCTAGAGCCCAAGATCCGTTTTGGACAGCGAGGAGACATCATCACGGAGCTTTGGAGGTGGAGCACCGGATCTACAAAGGTTGTATTTCCGTTTACACTTTAGTTAAGTTGTTAACTAGCTCGTAGATTCGCCTAAACTCTAGTTAACGATCTGTATTAGGTTTTCTCGGCACTTGTAAAATTAGAAATTGGCATGGTTGATGCCTTGTGAGACCTCTTGAGAGTGCCTAGGAACCCTACAGTGGTATCAGAGCCTAGCTAGAGCCTTAGGCGAAGGCTAGACGACGTTTGAAACCCGATCGAACATCGAAACCCTAATACAATATGCTCTATGGACTTTTTTCAATTTCTGGGTTTTTTCCAGATTAAAAATGCTTAAAAAATTCAGCAGGGAAATCTAAGAATTACGGTGCAAAAAGTTCCCCATGAAGTGTAAATTATGCGGCGGAACCGCGGCAGAAGCATGGCTTCTGCGGCGGTTCCGCGGCAACCTGATGACGTCAGCCATTAAAATTTGCACAGTAATTAATGTTTCCTGGTGCTGAGTTTTCTGGGAATTTTTAATATTTACTCAAGAGTTGAGTATTTTGGGTTGTATTGGGAGTTCGTAGATTTGATCGGATTGTCAGACTTCGTCTATATGTTTTTCCGGATAATTTTTGAATATGTTAAAAAGTTCGACCGGATATAAATACCCAACTTTTCCCCTGCCGGAAAAATTCCAAGTGTTGGATTTTTCCGAGGTTTAAAGACGTTCTAAGTAGTGCAAGTAACGCGATGGTCCCTCTAGAAGACAACAAACCTTAACTCGATTATGTGACCGTCTTGAACTGCCCTTTGAACCTTCGGGTTTGGGGCAGTATGGCATGCCACATGTGAAGCGTTGGCTTGACCGTTCTACGGCTGGACCGTTGGTACTGAGGCACGAAGTGAATGTCTTTGAACTTATTTCATTCGGTTGATCGGGAAAACTTGGGTGTTCGAATGTTCGATCGGAAAGTTTAACATTTTCTATTTATCCGGAATGTGATACAATAATTGGAATTCACAATAAGTTATGAGATAACTGAATGGATGTTATAAACATAGCACTTTAGTCTCACTTGATCGGTTGCCACGGAATTTTGATGTGATCAAAAGTCTGTCAATCACGTAGCGTACGCGGATACTCGCCAGGTAAACTTAATAGACAGCCTCACCCTATAGCCCCGACCAAGTGACTGTAGGAGAACCCCGTCGCCGAAAGCATCCGTCCGGGTGCTCGCGGCAGCGGTGTTCCGCCTTGGTGCACTTCGTTGACGGTATCGGGGGTGCGGCCGTCTACTAAAGTTTGCGACGAGTATTTGATCAGGATGTCGGGAATCTTGTTGAATTGCCCGACTTGATATTGAAAAGTGTTTTCGATTTTGAGACTAAAATGTGGGGTTTATAATTGTTAGGCATGCGATGTCTAAGGAATTCATTTGATTAGGCATGCGATGTCTATGCAAGTTGCGGATTCCAACTGTTGTAGTTTTACACTTTCTTTTCTGTGACCGTAAGTGTAATATGTGATATCGCCGAATTCGTTGCTATATGTCAACGACAATTGAGATGCGCATATTTACTTACGTTGATGACATGTGATGTTATGTGTTGCTGGATATGTTATATTCGTGTTTGAATAGCCGGGGGTTTTTATGTGAGATGAGTGTTTTTCATTTTCATTCATGTAAAAACTTGTATGTAATATTCTTTTATTGGGGCACTTCCAGGTTGTGGAAGATGTCACCGTTTGTATATTATTTTCTTTTCCGCATTAGGATAGACCCAAGGAGGGGAGCACAAGTAACCGGGTTCCGGAGTCCAGTGGGAGACCAACTCGAGGAGTCGAGTCCGGGTCTCCTAACTCTAGAATTGGTAGGGTTGCTTGCCGCTCTCGTAGGGGTCTTAGGGTGTGGGTTTGGCTATTCATCGCGACCGTGGAATCCGTGTTTTATACTGGCTCGTATTGAAAACACGGACGTCCTAGTATATCCAATATTTCATATGTTTCTTCTGCTGCGATATCTGTGATGTGATCATTTGATGTTCTGTGATGGATACTGTATATAGTATATATGATATATTATATAGATGTTACTTATGTTTTACACCCGCGCTAGCCCTGCCCTGCTCTGCCGTTAGTTACTTAACCTAACGGTACACGAGGGGACATCGAGGCGAATGCGGATGGCATAAGTGTACGTCGTATTTATCTGTGATGTTTAGGTACTTAAATGATGGGACTTCATTAATGTGATTAATGAAATAAAAGAAACCTAAGATGTTGTAGAATCGAATTTCAAAATAAAACAGGTAGCTACAGTTCTTGCTTTGCACAGCGGTATATATGATATATCCTGCACCTTATTCGATGAGGAAAGGACCGAGATCCCTTCACCGGGAGTAACTCCTTTAGCAATAACTGGCAGATGCTGCACACTCGGTTTGTCTTTTGATTGCTTTTAAGAGTTTTTGCTTTGCACAGTGATATATGTGATATATCCCGCACCTCATTCGACGAGGAAAGGACCGACGATCCCTTCACCGGGAGTGACTCTTTTAGCAAAACTAGAAAAGCCTCAAAAACACTCCATTTTAAAATCATTTTATTCTACAACGATATCAAGTTCATTATGCAATAGGTTTTCAGAAAAACCTGTCGTAGCCCTCCGTCATTTCAGATAAGTACTAGTTAGTATTCGTGCTGCGGTTGTTTGGCATGCGTCAAGGCGTAGTGTACGGTAGCTAACTAGTGCTTATCTGCTAGCATACGATGCGATTGGATTAGGGTATTCGTACGGCATTGTTTGGCATGCGTCAAGGGTCGTGCGGGTGGGTTTAATTCAATCAAGAAATGTACGGGTTGAACTTGACTAGCGGACTATGGGTTGTTTGGCATGCGTCAAGGTCATAGCACGCTAGGGGCAAAATATTATCGGGAATTTCAAGTGTTGAAATTTGCAACGAGATTGCATACCTTCTATGAGATAGTTGGATCCCGATACCCGCTGCGAGTAAGAGTTACTCCTGGGAGAGTTTTACACATTACAATTAGCCGATCAAGTAGGTGTCTAGAAAGGTGTCAACGGGGTTACGCCTCTGGGAAAACGAGGTTTACATTAATTAGGTTCGTGCGAAAGCACGGGGGACCTCCCTCAAAGTACCGACACTGGCCTGGCTGAAAGATTGGCGAACTTGTACTGCGTAATTAATCCCGGCTAGTCTTTCCTTTTAGGGTTTGAAGGAAGATTTGATAAAAAGCAGTGGGAACCATCCAGATTAGATAAAATAATAACCAATCTATTCTTGAAAGAGCGCACGCTGAGTGTTTTCTTCTCTCTCTCTTCAGGTAGCGACCATATCACGCCTTAATCAAGATAATAATACCCGCTTGTTATACTGAGCTGGGGAACGTTGGTCGCGCTCCAACTTATAATTGTTATAAGACAGAGCAGGAAATTGGGGAATACCAGATTTCCCGTGCCGCCCAAACAAAGAGAGTGCATGCTCATGCATCATCTTCGGGTGTGTTCATTACAAAGAACTGTTTCTCTGTATCCTCTATGTCCTGGGTATGTGATACCAGATCAGGATCCCAGATATGTAATCTGTTACATAGGGCTACAGAAAGGTAGAGAACTGAGAAAGGGTGATAAGTTTCATGAGGCAGAAAACGGGGCAAGTGTTGCAGCCAAGTCTGTTGGTCACTGTCACCCTGTATTCCAAATACATTGATTCTGAACGAATGTTATTAGATACCGAACCTAATATACAAAATCATATCAATCTCTTTATTAGTAAAGAAAGGATATAATTTTGTATTACTGGATAATGTTCTGAACATTTCCTATATCAAAAGTTGATCGGTTCAGGCACGTTATCTAAAAACATTGATGTTCTAAATCAAACTACAGTTCTTAGTATACAGAACACACACAAGAGGAAGTGTTCAGAAATGAATGAATCCTTCTTGAGGCATTGTAGACTAGGTCATATCAATGCGACCCGACTAGCTGAAGTTACATGTAGATGCATATTTAAATCAGTTTGAATCTACATCTTGTGAAACTTGCCAGTCATGTCACAAAGATATAATGACACCAGCTCCGTTTACTGGAAACAGAGAAAGAGTTAGTGAACTCTTGGGATGATACATGTTGATGTATAAAGTTCCCCTGTCTACACATGCCAAGACCGGTTCTTTGTACTTCATTACATTCTCTGATGATCTCTTTAGATTCAGACATATGTTCCTGTTGAAACACAAGTCCGAACCTTTTGAGATATTCACAGAATATAAGTTTGAAGTAGGGAACCAATAAGGGTATAAGTATTATGTCCTTTGATGTGATCAAGGAGGAGAATACTTAAGCACGGAATTCCTGGACTATTCTAAAGGAGAATGGGATTCTCTCTCAGCATTACTCCTCCGTATACACCATAGCACGATGGTATATCGGGGCGGAGCAATCACACCCTATATGATAAGGTATGCTCTATGATGAGTACTACTGAGTTACCTATTTCCTTTTTGGGAGTTATGCACTTGAGAAGCTGCATACCTATTGAATAGGGTTCAAATCAAATCAGTTGCCTACCATTTCATATGTGATATGATAAGGGAAGAGCCCATATCTTAAGTTGGTTAAGATTTGGGGTTGTCCGGGCTATGTCTAAAAACATAATCCGGACAGGCTCGAGGCAAGGTCTGTTATGTACAACTGGAAAGGTTCCAGCTATACAAACAACAGCAGATGATTTGGTAGAACCAAAGGATTCAGTAAATACCAACGAACCTCAGCCTCTCCGCCGATCTAGTAGGGTTTTCTCACCCACCTGAGAGATACTTCGGTTTCTCGATGACAGTGGGAGCGAGGATTGCATCATGAGATGATGACCCAACTAGTTTCGAGCTGGCCATCAGGAGTGGGACTCTGTAAGAATGGCTGGATGCTTAGCGATCTGAGATGGAATCCTTATACACCAACAAAGTATGGACTTTGGTTGCTATATCTGAAGGGTTAAATCCCCATCAGGAGCAAGTAAATCTTGAGAAGATTACTTGGTGTAGATGGAAAAGTTGAGACTTTCAAAGCTAGACTAGTTAAAGGTTTTCGTCATCGACCAGGCGTGGATAATGATGAAACCTTTTCCAGCACCTATGCTTAAGTCCATCCAGATACTACTTGCTACGGCTACATACCATGACTACGATATCTGGCGGTTGGGTGTCATGACTGCTTTTCTAAATATTGATTTAAAAGAGTGCGTCTGTAAGTACACAGCCAGAGGGCTTCGTAGACAGTGGGAGCAGCAGAAATGTGTACAAGATGTTTTATAAGATAAAGCAGGCATCGCGGAGTTGGAACATCTGTTTTGATGAATTAGTCAAAGAAGTTGACATCATCAAAATGGTAGATAAACCTTGTATAAACAAAAAGGTAGTAGGGAGTATGGTGACGATCCTCGTAGAGTACGTGGATGACATACTCTTGATAGGGAAGGAGTTTCCTATGCTACGCTCGATCAATCTTCGCTTATCACACTAATTCTCCACATAAGATCAAAGTGATACCTACTAAATCTTGGAATTTGGATCTATGAGATAGATCTAGTTGGATATTAGGACACTCACTAGTTGTAGTGAGATGGTATCAATTGATCCTAGGGAGAATCACTGGAAGTGTTCCAGAGTGATAAAGACGACTGAATGTCAGTCACAGGCATTGTCTTTACCCTCAGTAAAGGGACGGTATGTTGGAAGAGTTCCAAGCTAGATACCGTGACATACTAGACGATAAAGGCTGGATACATCGCTACTTAAGATGCTACCATAGAGGCAGTCTGGGTGTATATTTGTTCATGAGATGAACTACGTTCCAACCATTGTGAGACATTGGAGTTGTGGCTTATGCCAAGGAACGCCGGTCCCATCAGTGATCCAGACATATTCTAAGGCAGTATCACCTGATCATGGAGATGGTTGATCTCCAAGGAGATCGAGATCAGGAGAGTAGACTCAGAGGACAACACGGCGGATCCACTCACGAAAGCCTATTCCCAGAGAGAGATTTTTATGGGATGGTTGAGTATGAGATACTACAACCACTGCTATCAGATGGCCCTAGTGCAAGTGGGAGATTGTTAGTTATATGTATGCCCTAGAGGCCATTACTGTACATTGGATGTATATTGTAGTGGATGCTGGGACATATATAGGGAGGACTTTCTTGCTCGACATGATAGTATGCTATATGGTTACACTTTACCTTAACGTGTACACTGATTGTCTCTCTGTTACATGTTGGTAAAGCCCTCAGGATGTGTACTTGACTACCTGGACTACGATGCGGATCATACTAGTGGGGACATGGTAGTCCATAAATACATCCTTCAAAGTCCCTAGTCGTGGGTGTATCGAGACAGGGCATCGATATACCAGAGTAGACTAGCGTATACCTTCTCGACCCATACAGATGGGCGATGGATGATCCCATATCCATTGGTGTTTGACATCAGAGATGATATACGGGTGCTCAGTAGAGACTGGGTACACTGGACGGACTCGCCGAGAACTCCCAGATGGTATTATACCTTACGGCAGATGGCAGTTCTCTGGTGACACTGGTACAGAGTAGTCTGTTGACCCGAGATCGTCATAGAGTCTTGTGTGGTTCCCACTGTGCTTTGATTTCCATTTTACCACGTCCAAGAGGGCGTGCAAAACGGTGGTTTTTGGGTACAGTCCCGAATCACATGGAGGCAATGAGCGATAGGAGGGGATTCGTCTCTCCCGGTATAGGGGGTTGATGTTGCGCTGTGTTCGATTGGCTATAACCGGAAATCCCTGGCCAGGGTTGCTGAGATTTACTGGTAAGTGTTACCAGTAGTTTCTCAAATTGTTATAGACCTCATATCGACACGACTTTTCGAGCTATTGGGGTCTGACGTTTACCACTCCTAGGCGAGATATGCGACATATCAGACGATCAGACCGGACTGTACGGTAAGTGTTACTGGTTGGATTCATAGGAGTGTGAGCGGGCTTACTCATCGATCTTCTGATCGCTCAATACCCGGGTGGCCGTTACGTTTAGCAGACCGCTTGCGGCTTGTAGGTGTTTGATATGATCATCACCTGCTGCCGGCGTATTGACGAGTCTTTAGAGTCCTACACAGAGGTTTCCTGGCTCAAGCGAAACGAAATAGGAGCGCATATGAGATATGTGCGGGACCGAGAATAATGCGTGTATGTGATACCGTATTCTATTCTCGCGATGAATGTATCGAATGGTTATATGTGATATAACCTAGTTATCGAATCGAGGGTTGATTCGATAAGCCGATACATTGGATACTAGTCGGTTATATGCGATATGACCGGATCGTTGAATCAAGTGTTGATTTAATGATTTAATGCATAATTATATATTTGATATATTACTTTGCATTAACTAGTATTGGTTCACTTTAAATGGATATTCTCACTCGGATGTGCACATTGTATATGTGATATACTTTTGTGCACTTGATTGTATCATGTTTGATGATACATGTTTGCTAGGGTTTTTGTGTAAAGATCAAACCATGGTTAGGGTTTTGTTTTATTCACTTATTTTTTTATCTATTGATTTTTGGAAAATGAAAAGCATAAAGAAAAATGGTGGCTAACTTTGTTGTATATTGAAGCTTCATGAAGCTTTGACTATGTGACCATTTTTGTCTCATGCTTAACCCTAACCATTCCCACTAACCCTAGTTTAATCTCTACACTTGACCATGGTTGGTAGATGATAAGTATTATTATTATTTTCATTTTACTTAATACTTATCATATTATCTTCTTCTTCTTCTTCATCTTCTACTTGAAGAAACCTTGACTTCATCAATGGTGATTGATGAAAAAGAGTGAGAAATCCAATTCTAAAATGAACCCACCTCCTATTTCTTCATCCTCTACCTCTTGCCAAGTAGTATAGGGTGTTTCCTTCACAATTTTTCATGGCTTGGTGAAGGTGGAGCTTGATCTAGTGATGCCTCGACGTAGATCATCTTCGGCATCGTCGTCGATGACCTAGCCCGCTTTTTCTCCGATGAAGCCGACGCTAGAGCCCAAGATCCGTTTTGGACAGCGAGGAGACATCATCACGGAGCTTTGGAGGTGGAGCACCGGATCTACAAAGGTTGTATTTCCGTTTACACTTTAGTTAAGTTGTTAACTAGCTCGTAGATTCGCCTAAACTCTAGTTAACGATCCGTATTAGGTTTTCTCGGCACTTGTAAAATTAGAAATTGGCATGGTTGATGCCTTGTGAGACCTCTTGAGAGTGCCTAGGAACCCTACAGATCCGGGGCGGATTGCTTGTATCGGCCGAGGTTCCGCGGTGGTTTGGTCGAGTCACAATCCCAAATTTCTTCACAATTCTTAAAAAACCCTGCTTGTATTTTTAAGGTCCCTGAAAAAAATTTTAGACCTCAATTTAAAATCCGCAGAAACTTGGTGAAAATATTGTTTTTTCGGGATTAAATCGTGATCGAATTTCTAAAGACTTTGCTAACATGTTAATTATGGTTTAGCTAGGCTCTGATACCACTGTAAGTCAACGTTACACACCACACAAGATGCGGGGAGGCGGAATAGGTAAAACAATCATTTTGTTCAAAGTAACATCGACTATCAAACGGATCTTTGCTAAACCCTAACTAACAAACTATTTAGAAGTAGTTAACTACTATGATAGATGATTATATCTCAAGATACTAGTCCTTCTTGTTCTTGTTGTTCACCTCCTCGTTGGCCTCCACGATGTAATAGAAGATCCACCCAAGAGTTCCTTCTTCAAGCTTTAACATCTAACTTGAGGTAACTAAGTGGCTAGAATTGGTAATCCATGTGACCTAGAGGATATAGAGATTGATTAAGGATATATTTGTCTTGCTAAACCTATGGTTCTCAAATCATGAGAGGATTAGGGTTAGGATGAAGAAGATGAGAGCTTGAGGAGAGAGAATGTATTTGTGATAATGAATTGAACTTTTGTCATTTGGATAATATTATTAAGCATGAAAATATCTAAGCAATAATATATTAAATTATCAACCATGCTTCATTAATTACCTTGAGTTGAATCACCTCATGACTCATCGTGCAATTAATGAAAATAACACATCATCTCTCCACCTCATTAAGTTTAATTCATAAATAAATTAAAACTAAATGAGTCACCTTTCATTTAGAAGCTTCCCGACTAATTACGAGAATGCCCCTCCCATCCATATTCACGAAAAACACGGATATACTGAGACTGCATAAATCCAATAATCCAATACTAGAATCTAGCTTAAACCAAAGCCTGCTAGTATAATCTGTCCGAACATCATACGTGCACAAGTTCACGTATATGTCCGAACCCTGTCGTAAAACCATACGACCTCTATATCATTTTGCCTGAATCAGGGAAACCCTCTATGTGGAACTCTAAAGACTCGACACTACGCTGGCAGTGGGTTTAACCACAGGACCCAAGCGGTACTCGCTGTACGTAACGGTCCCCAGGTAGATGTCAATAAGAAGGTCGATGAGGAAACCCATCCGAACTCCTACTGAGCCTGATGTGACAATCTCCGTACAGTCCGGTCTGTTCGTCTAAGACTATCGCATATCGGGCCTAGGGGGTGGCAAGCTGTTGGGTAGTGGGAGCGCCTCGGCCATCGAACCGTGGCCAAATGCGAAACAAAAATTTTCTAAAACCCGTCGCTACCATTACCTGATTTCCAAAATCGAAACCATTAACCCTAAAACTAGCAAGCTAACAAAAGGAGATAGAATGGTTATACCTAATGAACCAAGTCCTTCGGGTCTTCAACCAATTCCAAGCTCCAAGTGATGCGGATCGACTTCGGTCGCCGGTCTTCCTTCATCTCCGATGATCCACCCGAGGGAAACGGCGCAAGCTTCAGGTTCGCCAAGCGAACCAACCGACTCTTCAAAATTGCTAGTAGTGGAGAGTGGGGAGTGTAGGATAGTGTCACTAAAACCTTCTCTCAAAATCAAATGCTCATAGAGCAACCATAGAAGATTTGGAGGTCATGAAAACATGGAAGGCATGAGCTTAGAAATTAGCTAAGTGTTTTTGGTTGTATGAGTAATGAGAGTGAGCTCGAGAGAGAGCCTCAAGTGAATCATGAAATGAGCCAAGGAAAACCCTACCAAGATGTGGCCAGCCTCCCTCTCTCCTCACCCAAAAATCATCCACACCAAAACACTCAACAAATTACAATAAAGAATTTAACCCATACCAATCACAACATGCACAAAAGCCATGCTTTGACCTAAAGCCCATGCCTTGCAATGTCACCAATTCCACCTCATCAAAACATGTGATTTTCTAAAGAAAATCAATAATGAGGTGGCATCTTCTAGAAGCCATTCCGTATAAATATGGAATGCTTCCCGGTACATATATCGAAATACACATACGCGCATTCGTATGAAAATACGAATATCCAAGAGAGAAAATGAATAGTGAGCAATAATACTAGAATACATATATATAAATACATATGTAAATTATTAAATCAAAACTTGATTTAACAATCTGGTTTAATCCTAAGCCGCTAGTATTATCAACCGTCCGATTAAAGTCTGTGCAGTCCGTGCACATATTTAATCGGACACCTGTATGTATCAACATACGTCGCCGACACCATATCGCCTGAACCATGAAAACCCTCTATGTGGGACTCTAAAGACTTGTCAATACGCTGGCAGTGGGTTTAACAATAAGCACGTCAGCGGCACTAGCTGTACGTAACGGCTACCCAGGTATTGGGTGAAAGGAAGGCCGACGAGCAAACTCATCCAAACCCCTACTGAGCCTGTCAGTGACAATATCCGTACAGTCCGGTCTGTTCGTCTAAGAGTAGCGCATATCGAGTTTAGGGGGGTGGATAAAGTCAGACCCCTAACAATGCGACAATTCGTATAGGTATGAAACCCATCACTACCCAAGAAACTATCGATCCTAGATCAGTAATTCTCACATACCCCGGACGAGGATTTCTAGTGATGGCCATCCGTGCATTGCGCGACATCAACCCCCAATACCGGGAGAGGCGAATCCCTGATGATCCGCTCACTGCCTCCATGTGGCTCGGGACTGTACCCAACTAAAACCTGTTTGCATGACTCCTTTGAGCCGTGGTAAGGTAGTAATCAAAGTACAGTGGGAACTCACACGAGACAAATGGTGATCTTAGGTCGACAGACTAACCTGTACACATGTCAGCAGGTAACTGCTATCCGACTATAGGTATAATACAAACTAGCATGTTCCCGGCGAGTCCGTCCAGTGTACTCATAACCCAATGAGCACCTGCATACTATCTTAGGTGAACAACTAACACCAGTGGCTTGTGAGACCGGCCACCGCCCCTCGTCAGGGTCTAGATAAGTATACACCATTCTACACTGGAGTATCGATGCCCAGTCTCGATACTCCCACGACTAGGGACATTTAAGGATGTGCTTGTAGACCCCCAGCTCCCACGTATGTGATCGCCATCACAATGCTGGTAGTCAAGTAAGATCCTAAGGGCTTTATCAACATATGCATGATGATAAAGACAAACCAGATAGCATACTATCATCTCGAGTAAGACTGTTTTATCGGTATAGTTCCTCCCTCAATCATCATGATCACATGCCTGCGACTATGATAATTGCCTTAAGGGCACTATAGCCAACAATCTCCCACTTGCACTTAAGGCTAATTATTGCGATGTCGCATGCTCACAGCCCGTGTGATACGGAACACCCAACTCCTCTACTAATCAGTTTCACAAACCTCGTTTGTAAAACTATTGAGTTCGAGAAATAGCCTCAGTGAGTGGATCCGCTCCAGTGTTTTTTTCTATATCTCTCTTTATCTCAACTTCGCGGAGAAAACTATCTCCCGAAATGAGTAATACCCGTCTTAGAATATTTCTGGATATCTGATGGGACCCAGTTCATAAATGAACTCCAAATCCAGCAAACTTCTTAGACTGTATCGACTACTGAACTTAATCAGTATGTTGCGCCATGCCTTCCTCAGTATCCGCTTGGAGCACCTGTCCAAGCTGCTGCCCTTCATCAGAGGGAAAACTAAAACTCTGACAGTCACTCTGTCATCCAGGTCACCTTGGAAGATTGGAATGATAACCGTTTCCCAAAGGAGGCTGCCGTTATCAAATCCCTAGAACAATCACTTATGTCCATAAACTGCTTCCATTCGTTTTTCTCCAGGATTGGATTAATATACCAACTTATTGTATCTAGTGCAAAAACAACATCTGGTGTGGTACTTGACATGTCATGATTGACTCAATTGCCTAAGCAAGTGATATGCCAATCATGCACATCCCTCTCCCCTTTAGTCTGTAAGACACCTTTAGAAAGGGCGACTCCATCCTATAGGTACACCACCATGCCAGGAGTCGACCATTCTAAAACTCTTTTAGAATACTGTCGGAGTACCCAGATTGGGACACTTCATAAATCTAGATCTAAAACCATAGATCTAGTAAGCAGAATGCTTGATATAATATCCGTATCCTTTATGGAGAAAACACTGTGTGACAACCACAGTATAACCGATCGTAGTATAGGAATTTTACTTCCTACTCTGTGTATGTTATCCAAATACCAGGACATCACACCCTACTACCTTCTTAACAGATCCATCCCATATTCTGATGAAGTCAAAAACCTACGACTGTCACATCAAAAAATAGATGATCTATCTCCGCTATATCCGCTTTAGTCTATAAATAGACACAAGCAACTTGTCCACTATGCTTCCGCTGCTCCCACTGACTATGACAACCCTCTGGCAGAGTCATATACACGTGCACTTCTAAAGTTAGTTTAGAATGATGTTATACTCATCCTCCTGCCGGGTCTCATAGTCTGGAACAACAGTAGTGTCAAGTCTGGGTAAACAAGAACCTCCCTGTCACCGTCCTTGAGGATACCAAAGTACCTCTCGGGCGCCTGAGATTACCCACCATATCTGCGGAGTGGCTAATGGAATGTCCATCCTGATTGAATCTTTAGGTCCTATTAAATTTTCCGTAATCGTTTATGGTTCTGGAATCACTTCCAGTTCTACCATACTCCCACTACTGTTTTCTGAAAAAGTCTATTTTACTAAAACTGTGGCGAGTCAAGAACAATATCACTATTGATCTTCTAGATGGTAGAATGTTAACCCTCGTCAAAGCTCGGGATAACCCACAAACAACAATTACTGAAATGTGCCTTAAATTTATCCGGATTCTGGTTTTAAGCATCAGCCGGACGACTCCCTATACCTTAACATCGATAAGATATAAATTGATTCTATATATATCTAATATACAAACAAAGGCACTAATTTAATTGGAACCAGATTCAAATCATGCACCTGTCTCCAGTGCATGTCAACTAAATGGAGAAAGGCCGATCAGCATTACTCAACTTAGGAGTGCATCCAATTATGAGTAATCTGAAAGAGAAACAAGTTTCTCAAAACCATCACTATTAACTGAATACCATAACACAAGTATCTACATCTTCGATCACCTTAAAGAATCCCGATACTTGCGACACCTGGTTTTATACTTTATTCTTGCACCTATAACTTCTCAAAACTTAGACTTTGTATTTCTACGAAACACTTGTCCAAAACTTGAGAAGTCATAAATAAACAGAATATAGTATGAGGACCAACCCATTTGTCCTAATGGACACTGGACAACATACAATACTTTGTATAAAGCCCTTTGAATTGAATAAATCAAACCCTGTGCGTCGTAGGTTGTAAACTGTACCCAGGCGATTTCTTAAAATATCACCAATTACAACGAATTCCGATATAATGAGGATGATCACCTAATTCCCAATAACTTACTCCCACTCATCATCTGTAAAACCATACAGATGTGAGAATCAAACCTGGTAAATACATACCCTGGAGTAAGTATCTAATTGGGAAATTAGTTTTCTATTAACAACGCATAGTGAAACTGAAACATGAAAATGTTTCGAAAGGGTATCCTTGTATTCATAGTAATGCCTCTTCTATTATCCAGATTCATGACTGCAGCCGTATATTTCGTTGTCATCTCTCCAAATCCCTTTATTTGTCTTTAGTCGTTACCTTCTGTACACCTTCATTAGGCTTAAATGGTTTTCTTCCTTGCATACCGTTCGGCACCAGCCTATGGTTTGGAAGAAGACTATCCAATAAGCGTAATAGGTGTACTCTCCTAATCCTAGGAGTACCCGTCACCTGAGAGAAGGTGATGTTAAAACACAACTGAATAATCCTTATTCTATTTCTCCTGAATCGGAATCCATCCTCGAAAAAAGTTCCTTCGAGTTCGTATATAACCATATGATGGATTTATCCAATGGAATTGGATGTTCGTAGTGATACGGGGTGTTATGGAGAAATACAAAGGTGAAGTTGGAGTGGCGATGAAATAGTTGGTTTGGTCGTGAATAGCAGTCGTATTTTACTTTGCCCTCGTTCTAATCCCTTTATTTGTCTTTACTTATTACCTTTTATACACCCAACTTAGGCTAATTGGTTTTCTTCATTCCCTACCTTTCGGCACCTGCCAATGGTTTGGAAGAAGACTATCCAATATGCGTAATAGGTGTATCGTCTCCTAATCCTTGGAGCCCTCACGGCCTGAGATAAGGTAAAAGAAAAAGACAACTGAATAATCTTATTCATTTTTCTCCAGAACCAGAAACCATCCTCGAAAAAGTTCCTTCGGGTTCGTATATAACCATACGATGGTTTTATCCAACGGAATTGGATACACGTAGTGATATGAGGTGTTCTAGAGAAAAGCAAAGGGTAAAAGAAGGAGTGGCAATGATGTATGCAACTTGGACAATCCAAAAGCCAGTGTTTTTAAGGAAGTTCGGTTAACTTGGTTACTGAGTCATAGTCTAGGGTCGGGGCATGGTCGATCCCAAAGAGAGAGAGAAAAGAAAGACTCAGCGTGCACTCTAACCTAGATCAGAATGGATAATCACTTTATCTAATCTGGATGGATCCCACTGTTTTCTCGAATTCTCCTCCAAACCCAAAAGGAGAATTAGTCGGAATCACCCGAGGAGTAATCCTACTCATCAGTGGGAATCGGGATCCAACTATCATCGTATGATTACTTGATGGAAGCTACTCAAGTCATCACACTCCAGAAGGTATGCGCATGTCTGGCAAGTTTCCTGTATGTTTGAAACCCCCGATGTGATTTTTACCCCAAGCGGTTTATGACCTTGACTAGGTCAACAAACCATAAACCGCTAGTCAAGTTCAACCCGTCATTAGCCAGCATTGCATTAAACCCACCCGCTCGTGCCCTTGACCAGGTCAACAAGGCCGCACGACTGTCCTAACCAATCGCATTTAAAATGCCACAAACAAGCACTACTTAGCTACCGAACACTACGTCTTGACTAGGTCAACAAACGCAGCACGAATACTAAATAATACTCATAAGAAATGACGGAGGGCTACGGCTGGTTTTTAGCGAAAAACCTTAAACGTAATGAACTTGATATCGTTGAAGGAATCCAAGTGGTTTTATAAAAGTATAGTAGCGAAAACTTTTGCTAAAGAGGTCACTCCCGGTGAAGGGATCTCGGCGATTTCCCCGTCGAATGAGGTGCAAGATATTCCAAAATGAATACCACGATGCAAAGCAAAAAGTAAACGACTATAGTGAAGTTATTACGTTGATGCAAACTCCTGCCCAAGGGGTCACTCCCGATGAAGGGATCTCGGCCTATGCCTCGTCGAATGAGGTGCTGGATATTCATAACCGAACACCACTGTGCAAAGCAAAAGCGTAGGTCTGTAATGTCAGTTTTAAAAAACATGGTTCCAACAACATCATATTTATATTGGTTTGTTTTCCTTTGCATTGATAAGAATCAATACAGTCCCATCAATTAATCACACCAGAAAAGAACGAAAATAAAATGTACGTATATGCCATCCGCATTCGCCACTAGGTCCCGACATCACCCGTTAGGTCACTTAACTAACGACAGAGCGGGGACTGGGTTAGCGCGGGTGTAAAACATATACAACATCTACTAGTATTTATAAATATATATAACAATCGTCCCAGGCATGATAAATGCAACATCACAGAAAAGTAATAAGCATCACAGAACAATACAGATAATCTGGGAGCCCCGGGTTTCCTTCGAGCCACAACTGAAAACCCGACGTTCCCCTGGTCGTGTGGATATCCTGTGCAATGAACTCGTAAACCCCTACGAGCGCGGCAAGTTACCCGCCAAAAGCTGAAGTGAGGCAGCCCCCTTGGGTCAACCTATACCCCCTACGAGTGCAGCGAATAGCCCGCCAATTCTAGAGTAAGGTCCTCTCCGTCTCAACGCCATGAGATACGGATCTGTTGCCCTCTAGAACCCGGCTATCCGTGCACTCCTCCGTGGGGTAATCCTAGTATAGAAAAGAAAATAATATACAAGGGTGACATCGACCTCAGCCCGGTCGTGCCCCAAAAGAATAATATACAAACAGGCAGTGACGACAGTCTACATGTCGGACGCTCGCTCCACAATATCAAATGTAAAAATAAATCCGAACTGCACTACTATTGCACACAAGCTATCCACCACGACAATCCGCAACATCATAGCATAACACAGAACATCAACGTGAATGTCATGTTCGCAAACCCGTCTAAAAGGACTATAGCGATTAGACAAGGTTTACCGATCAAATGACATTCACGGTCATAGATAGAAATGTAAAGCACCGAAAAATTACACAGTTAAAATTTCGATCGACTAAATTTATCCGCAAAGGCCCCAAAAGCAAATCCAGTACTCAAAAGAATCTGGGCCAAAACCATATATCACAAAAAATCACAATTCCATGTTCTGAGCTACAGGAAAAATTTTATGGCCCGTCGCCACTAAATGGCCACGGAACCGCCGCCAATATGGGGTTAGTGCGGCGGTTCCGCGGCTCTTTAGAGGATTCAGGAATCCAAATTTTTTCTGCACCCATAAAAACGCCTGCACGGATTTTTAAGCCTCTGGAAAAAAAATTTGGAGCACTTTCATAAATCGACAGAAACTAGACAATACGGAAAATTGATTTTCAAATTCTGATCGATCGAGATTTTAAGCTCGTGCAAACTAGCTAGTAGGGTTTAATGGGTGGCTCTGATACCATTGTTGGGTGGTGGGAGCGCCCCGGCCATCGAACCGTGGCCAAATGCGGAACAAAATTTTTCTAAAATCCGGCGCTACCATTACCCAATTTCCAAAATCAAAACCATTAACCCTAAAACTAGAAAGCTAACAAAAGGAGATAGAATTGTTATACCTAATGAACCAAGTCCTTCGGGTCTTCAACCAATTCTAAGCTCCAAGTGATGCGGATCGACTTCGGTCGCCGGTCTTCTTTCATCTCTGATGATCCACCCGAGTGAAACGGCGGCAAACTTCAGGTTCGCCAAGCGAACCAACCGACTCTTCAAAATTGCTAGTAGTGGAGAGTGGGGAGTGTAGGATAGTGTCAATAAATCTTTCTCTCAAAATCAAATGCTCATAGAGCAACCATGGAAGATTTGGAGGTCATGAAAACATGGAAGGCATGAGCTTAGAAATTGGATAAGTGTTTTTGGTTGTATGAGTAATGAGAGTGAGCTCGAGAGAGAGCCTCAAGTGAATCATGAAATGAGCCAAGGAAAACCCCACCAAGAAGTGGCCGGCCCCCCTCTCTCCTCACCCAAAAATCATGCACACCAAAACACTTACCAAATTACAATAAAGAATTCAACCCATACCAATCACAACATGCACAAAAGCCATGCTTTGACCTAAAGCCCATGCCTTGCCATGTCACCAATTCCACCTCATCAAAACATGTGATTTTCTAAAGAAAATCAATAATGTGGTGGCATCTTCTAGAAGCCATTCCGTATAAATACGGAATGCTTCCCGTTACATGTATCGAAATACACATACTCGTATTCGTACGAAAATACGAATAGCCAAGAGAGAAAATGAATAGTGAGCAATAATACTAGAATACAGATATATGAATACATACGCAAATTATTAAATCAAAACTTGATTTAACAATCTGGCTTAATCCTAAACCTCTAGTATTATCAACCGTCCGATTAAAGTCTGTGAGTCCGTGCACATATTTAATCAGACACCAGTATATATCAACATACGTCGCCTACACCATATCGCCTGAACCATGAAAACCCTCTGTGTGGGACTCTAATGACTCGTCAATACGCTGCAAGTGGGTTTAACCACAAGCACGTCAGCGGCACTAGCTGTACGTAACGGCTACCCAAGTATTGAGCGAAAGGAAGGCCGATGAGCAAACTCATCCAAACCCCTACTGAGCCTGTCAGTGACAATATCCGTACAGTCCGGTCTGTTCATCTAAGAGTATCGCATATCGAGTTTAGGGGGTGGATAAAGTCAGATCCCTAACAACGCGATAATTCGTGTCGGTATGAAACCCATCACTACCCGAGAAACTATCGATCCTGGATCGGTAATTCTCACATAACCCGGCCGAGGATTTCTAGTGATGGCCATCCGTGCACTGCGCGACATCAACCCCCAATACCGGGTGAGACGAATCCCCGACGATCCGCTCACTGCCTCCATGTGGCTCGGGACTGTACCCAACTAAAACCTGTTTGCACGACTCCTTTGAGCCGTGGTCGGGTAGTAATCAAAGCACAGTGGGAACTCACACGAGAAAAATGGCAATCTCAGGTCGACAGACTAACCTGTACACATGTCACCAGGGAACTGCTATCTGACTATAGGTATAATACTAACTAGCATGTTCCCGGCGAGTCCGTCCAGTGTACTCATAACCCAATGAGCACCTGTATACTATCTTAGGTGAACAACTAACACAAGTGGCTTGTGAGACCGGCCACCGCCCCTCGTCAGGGTCTAGATAAGTATACCCCAGTCTACACTGGAGTATCGATGCCCAGTCTCGATACTTTCATGACTAGGGACATTCAAGGATGTGCTTATAGACCCCCAGCTCCCACGTATGTGATCGTCATCATAATGCTGGTAGTCAAGCAAGATCCTAAGGGCTTTATCAACATATACATGATGATAAAGACAAACTGGATAGCATACTATTATCTCGAGTAAGACTGTTTTATCGGTATAGGTCCTCCCTCAATCATCATGATCACATGCCTGCGACTATGATAATTGCCTTGAGGGCACTATAGCCAACACAAGCGTCAGTCCCCTAAAAGCGGTATAAGTCATGTCGGATTGAAGCCCATTACATCTTATGAAACTACTGGAACACCTACCAGTAAATCTCGCTTTCCCTGGACAAAGACCTTTCGTAATGGCTCTCCAAACACAGCACGATATCAACTCCCAATACCTGGAGAGACGAATCCTTTCTAACCGCCACTGCCTCCAAGTGCTTCGGGACTGCACCCAAGATGTATATTGTAGTAGATGCTGGGACATATATAGGGAGGACTTTCTTACTCGACATGATAGTATGCTATCTGGTTACTCTTTACCTTAACGTGTACATTGATTGTCTCTCTGTTACATGTTGGTAAAGCCCTTAGGATGTGTACTTGACTACCTGGACTATGATGCGGATCATACTAGTGGGGACATGGTAGTCCATAAGTACATCCTTCAAGGTCCCTAGTCGTGGGTGTATCGAGACGGGGCATCGATATACCAGAGTAGACTAGCATATACCTTCTCGACCCATACAGATGGGCGATGGATGATCCCATATCCATTGGTGTTTGACATCAGAGATCATATACGGGTGCTCAGTGGAGACTGGGTACACTGGACGGACTCGCCGAGAACTCCCAGATGGTATTATACCTTACGTCAGATGGCAGTTCTCTGGTGACACTGGTACAGAGTAGTCTGTTGACCCGAGATCGTCATAGAGTCTTGTGTGGTTCCCACTGCGCTTTGATTTCCACCTTACCACGTCCAAGAGGGCGTGCAAAACGGTGGTTTTTGGGTACAGTCCCGAATCACATGGAGGCAATGAACGATAGGAGGGGATTCGTCTATCCCGGTATAGGGAGTTGATGTTGCGCTGTGTTCGATTGGCTATAACCGGAAATCCCTGGCCTGGGTTGCTGAGATTTACTGGTAAGTGTTACCAGTAGTTTCTCGAACTGTTATAGACCTCATATCGACACGACTTATCAAGTTATTGGGGTCTGACGTTTGCCACCCCTAGGCGAGATATGCGACATATCAGACGATCAGACCGGACTGTACGGTAAGTGTTACTGGTTGGATTCACAGGAGTGTGAGCGGGCTTGCTCGTCGATCTTCTGATCGCTCAATACCCGGGTGGCCGTTACGTTTAGCAGACCGTTTGCGGCTTGTGGGTGCTTGATATGATCATCATCTGCTACCGGCGTATTGACGAGTCTTTAGAGTCCTACACAGAGGCTTCCTGGCTCAAGCGAAACGAAATAGGAGCGCATATGAGATATGTGCAGGACCGAGAATAATGCGAGTATGTGATACCGTATTTCATTCTCGCGATGAATGTATCGAATGGTTGTATGCGATATAACCTAGTTATCGAATCATGGATTGATTCGATAAGTCGATACATTGGATATTAGTCGGTTATATGCGATATGACCGGATCGTTAAATCAAGTGTTGATTTAATGATTTAATGCATAATTATATATATGATATATTACTTTGCATTAACTAGTATTGGTTCACTTTAAATGGATTTTCTCACTTGCATTGCACAAGTTGTATATGTGATATACTTTTGTGCACTTGATTGTATCATGTTTGATGATGCATGTTTACTTGGGTTTTTGTAAAGATTAAACCATGGTTGTGAGAGTGGTTAGGGTTTTGTTTATTCACTTATTATCTATTTATTTATCTATCATTCTTTTGGAAAAGATAAAGAGAAAAGAATGGTGGCTAGTTTTGTTTGTTGTTGAAGCTTCTTGAAGCTTTGAACAAGTCCACCATTCTTGTCTCATGTCTAACCCTAACCATTCTTCTAACCTTAGTTAAATCTCTACACTAAACCATGGTTGAATATATGATAAGTATCATATTGTTTTCTTTTTTAAGAAAATACTTATCATATTTTCTATTCTATTCTTTTCTTCTTCTTCTTCTTCATCTTCAACATGAAGAAACTATGCCACCATCAATGGCAACTTGAGAATAAGAGTGAGAAATCCAATTCTAAAGTGAACCCACCTCCTATTTCTTCATCCTCTAACTCTTGCCAAGTAGTATAGGGTGTTTTCTTCACAAGTTTCATGACTTGGTGAAGTGGGAGCTTGATCTTGTGATGCCTCGACGTAGATCACCTTCGGCATCGTAGTCGATGACCTAGCCCGCCCATTTTCCCGATGAAGCCGACGCTAGAGCCCGGGATTCGATTTGGACAGTGAGGAGACTTCATTGCGGAGCTATGGAGGTGGAGGACCGGATCTACAAAAGTTGTATTTCCGTTCTTTTAGTTAAGTTGTTAACTAGTTTCATTGTTTCGCCTAAAATCTAGTTAACGATCCATATTAGGGTTTCTCGGCACTTGTAAAATTTGAAATTGGCATGGGTGATGCCTTGTGAGACCTCATTAGTGTGCCTAGGAACCCTTCAGTGGTATCAGAGCCTAGCTAGAGCCTTAGGCGAAGAGTAGACGACGTTTGAAACCCGAATGAACATCGAAACCCTAAAACAAATTGCTCTATGGACTTTTTTCAAAAACTGGGATTTTTCCAGATTAAAAATGCTTAAAAAATTCAGCAGGGAATTCTAAGAATTACGATGCAAAAATTAACCCATGATATGTTTATGGTGCGGCGGAACCGCGGCAGAAGCATGGCTTCTGCGGCGGTTCCGCTGCCAAATGAAGGGAGTTGCCTGTAGTTTTTGCACAGTAATTCATTTTTCCAGGTGCTGAGTTTTCTGGGAATTTTTAATTTGCACTCAAGTGTTGAGTTTTCTGGGTTGTTTTAGAGCATCGATGATTCGATCGGTAATTTCAAACTTTGTCTATGTGTTTTCTGGATATTTGGAATATGTTAAAAAGTTCGACCGGATATAAATACCCAACTTTTCCCCTGTCGGGAAAGTTCCAAGTGTTGGATCATTCCGTAGTTTAATAACGTTCTAAGTAGTGCAAGTAACGCGATGGACCCTCTAGAAGACAACAAACCTTAACTCGATTATGTGACCGTCTTGAACTGCCCTTTGAACCTTCGGGTTTGGGGCAGTACGGCGTGCCACATGTGAGGCGTTGGCTTGACCCTTCTACGGCTGGACCGTCGGTACTGAGGCATGAACTGGATGTTTTTAAACTTGTTTCATGTGTTGAACTGTATCGGGAAAACTTGGGTGTTCGACTGTTCGATCGGAAAGTTTAACATTTTCTGTTTATCCGGAATGTGATACAATAATTGGAATTCACAAGTAGTTATGAGATAACTGAATGAATGTTATAAACATAGCAGTTTAGTCTCACTTGATCGGTTGCCACGGTTTTGATGTGATCAAAAGTCCGTCGCAATCACGCAGTGTACGCGGATACTCGCCGGGTAAACTTAATAGACAGCCTCACCCAATAGCCCCGACTAAGTGACTGTAGGAGAACCCCGTCGCCGAAAGCATCCGTCCGGGTGCTCGCGGTAGCGGTGTTCCGCCTTGGTGCACTTCGTCGACGGTATCGGGAGTGCGACCGTCTACTAAAGTTTGCAACGAGCATTCGATCAGGATGTCGGGAATCTTGTTGAATTGCCCGACTTGATATTGAAAAGAGTTTTCAATAATGAGACTAAAATGCGGGGTTTATAATTGTTAGGCATGTGATGTCTAAGGTATTCATTTGATTAGGCATGCGATGTCTATGTAGATTGCGGATTCCAACTGTTGTAGTTTTACACTTTCTTTTCTGTGACCGTAAGTGTAATATGTGATATCGCCGGTTTCGTTGCTATATGTCAACGACAATTGGGATGCGCATATTTACTTACGTTGATGACATGTGATGTTATGTGTTGCTGGATATGTTATATTGGATCGTCGTGTTTGAATAGCCGGGGGTTTTTATGTGAGATGAGTGTTTTTCATTTTCATTCATGTAAAAACTTGTATGTAATATTCTTTTATTGGGACACTTCCAGGTTGCGGAAGATGTCACCCTTTGTATATTATTTACTTTTCCGCACTAGGATAGACCCAAGGAGGGGAGCACAAGTAACCGGGTTCTGGAGTCCAGTGGGAGACCAACTCGAGGAGTTGAGTCCGGGTCTCCTAACTCTAAAATTGGAAGGGTTGCTTGCCGCTCTCGTAGGGGTCTAGGGGTGTGGGTTTGGCTATTCATCGCGACCGTGGAATCCGTGTTTTATACTGGCTCGTATTGAAAACACGGACGTCCTAGTATATCCAATATTTCATATGATTCTTCTGCTGCGATATCTGTGATATGATCATGTGATGTTCTGTGATAGATACTGTATATAGTATATATGATATATTATATAGGCGTTACTTATGTTTTACACCCGCGCTAGCCCTGCCCCGCTCTGCCGTTAGTCACCTAACCTAACGGTGCACGAGGGGACATCCAGGCGAATGAGGATGGCATAAGTGTACGTCGTATTTATCTGTAATGTTTAGGTACTTAAATGATAGGACTTCATTAATGTGATTAATGAAATAAAAGAAACCTAAAGATGTTGTAGAATCGAATTTCAAAATAAAACAGGTAGCTACAGTTCTTGCTTTGCACAGCGGTATATATGATATATCCTGCACCTTATTCGATGAGGAAAGGACCGAGATCCCTTCACCGGGAGTGACTCCTTTAGCAATAACTGGCAGATGCTACACACTCGGTTTGTCTTTTGATTGCTTTTAAGAGTTTTTGCTTTGCACAGTGGTATATATGATATATCCTGCACCTTATTCGATGAGGAAAGGACCGAGATCCCTTCACCGGGAGTGACTCCTTTAGCAAAACTAGAAAAGCCTCAAAAACACTCCATTTAAAAATCACTCGATTCTACAACGATATCAAGTTCATTACGCAAAAGGTTTTCTTAAAAACCTGTCGTAGCCCTCCGTCATTACAGATAAGTACTGGTTAGTATTCGTGCTGCGTTTGTTGACCTCTGTCAAGGCGTAGTGTGCGGTAGCTGATTAGTGCTTATCTGTATAAGCATATGATGTGATTGATTTAGGGTAGTCGTGCGACCTTGTTGACCTCTGTCAAGGGTCGTGCGGGTGGGTTTACTTCAATCAGGAAATGACGGGTTGAACTTGACTAGCAGCCTATGGTTTGTTGACCTCTGTCAAGGTCATAGGACGCTTGGGGCAAAATTTTATCGGGAATTTCAAGTGTTGAAATTTGCAATGAGATTGCATACCTTCTATGAGATAGTTGGATCCGGATACCCGCTGTGAGTAAGAGTTACTCCTGGGAGAGTTTTACACATTACAATTAGCCGATCAAGTAGGTGTCTAGAAAGGTGTTAACGAGGTTACGCCTCTGGGAAAACGAGGTTTACATTAATTAGGTTCGTGCGAAAGCACGGGGGACCTCCCTCAAAGTACCGACACTGGCCTGGCTGAAAGATTGGCGAACTTGTAGCGTGTAATTAATCCCGGCTAGTCTTTCCTTTTAGGGTTTGAAGGAAGATTTGATAAAAACAGTGGGAGCCATCCTGACTAGATATTGCAAGAGCGCACGCTGAGTGTTTTCTTCTCTCTCTCTCCAGGTAGCGACCATATCACGCCTTAATCAAGATAATAATACGGATTATTGACCGAATCCGCTTGTTATACTGAGCTGGGGAACGTTGGTCCCGCTCCAACTTATAATTGTTATAAGACAGAGCAGGAAATTGGGGATTACCAGAATTCCCGTGCCGCCCAAACGAAGAAAGTGCATGCTGATGCATCATCTTCGGGTGTGTTCGTTACAAAGAACTGTTTCTCAGTATCCTCCGCATCCTGGGTATATGATACCGGATCAGGATCCCAGATATGTAAACTGTTACATAGGGCTACAAAAAGGTAGAGAACTGAGAACGGGTGATAAGTTTCATGAGAAAGAAAACGGTGAAAGTGTTGCAGCCAGGTCTGTTGGTCACTGTCACCCTGTATTCCTAATACATTGATTCTGAACGAATGTTATTAGATACCGAACCTGATATACAAAATCATATCACTCTCTTTATTAGAAAAGAAATGATAAAATTTTGTATAGTTGGATAATGTTTTGAACATTTCCTATATCAAAAGTTGATCGGTTTAGGCACGTTATCTAAAAGCATTAATGTTCTAAATCAAACTACAGTTCTTAGTATATAGAACACACACAAGTGGAAGAGTTCAGAAATGAACGAATCCTTCTTGAGGTATTGTAGACTAGGTCATATCAATGCGACCCGACTAGCTAAGTTGCACATAGATGCATATTTAAATCTGTTTGAATTTACATCTTATGAAACTTGCCAGTCATGTCACAAAGATATAATGACACCAGCTCTGTTTATTGGAAACAGAGAAAGAGTTGGTAAACTCTTGGGACGATACATGTTGATGTATGTAGGTCCCCTGTCTACACATGCCAAGACCGGTTCTTTGTACTTCATTACGTTCTCTGATGATCTCTCGAGATTCAGACATATGTTCCTGTTGAAACACAAGTCCGAACCTTTTGAGATATTCACAGAATATAAGTTAGAAGTAGAGAACCAAAATAAGGGTATAAGTATTATGTCCTTTGATGTGATCAGGGAGAAGAATACTTAAGCACGGAATTCCTGGACTATTCTAAAGGAGAATGAGATTCTCTCTCAGTATTACTCCTCCGTATACACCATAGCACGATGGTATATCGGGGTGGAGCAGTCACACCCTATATGATAAGGTGTGCTCTATGATGAGTACTACTGAGTTACCTATTTCCTTTTTGGGAGTTATGCACTTGAGAAGCTGCATACCTATTGAATTAGGTTCAAATCAAATCAGTTGCCTACCACTTCATATTTGATATAATAAGGGAAGAGCCCATCTCTTAAGTTAGTTAAGATTTGGGGTTGTCCATCCTATGTCTGAAAAGCAAAATCCGGACAAGCTCGAGGCAAGATCTGTTATGTAGAACTGGAAAGGTTCCAGCCATACAAAACTGCAGCTGATGATTTGACAGAACCAAAGGATTCAGTAGATACCAACGAACCTCAGCCTCTCCGCCGATCTAGTAAGGTTTCTCACCCACCTGAGAGTTACTTCGGTTTCTCTATGACAGTGGGAGCGAGGATTGCATCATGAGATGATGACCCAACTAGTTTCGAGCTGGCCATCAGGAGTAGGACTCTGTAAGAATGGCTGGATGCTTAGCGATCTGAGATGGAATCCATGTACACCAACAAAGTATGGACTTTGGTTGCTATATCTGAAGGGTTAAATCCCCATCAGGAGCAAGTATATCTTGAGAAGATTACTTGGTGTAAATGGAAAAGTAGAGACTTTCAAAGCTAGACTTGTTAAAGGTTTGCATTATTGACCAGCTATGGATTTTGTTGAAACCTTTTCTAAGTAGCTATGCTTAAGTCCATCTAGATCCTACTTGCCACGGCTACATACCATGACTACGATATCTGGCGGTTGGGTGCCATGACTGCTTTTCTAAATGATGTTTTAGAAGAGAACGTCTATAAGTACACAGCCAGAGGGCTTCGTAGACAGTGGGAGCAGCGGAAACGTGCACAAGATGCTTTATAGGTTAAAGCAGGCATCACGGAGTTGGAACATCTGTTTTGATATGTTAGTCAAAAAGTTTGACATCATCAAAATGGTAGATGAACCTTGTATAAACAAAAAGGTAGTAGGGAGTATGGTGGCGATCCTCGTAGAGTACGTGGATGACATACTCTTGATAAGAAAGGAGTTTCCTATGCTACGCTCGATCAATCTCCGCTTATCACAAGGATTCTCCAATAGGATCAAAGTGATACCTACTAAATCCTGGGTTTTGGATCTATGAGATAGATCTAATTGGATGTTAGGATTCTCACTAGTTGTAGTGAGATGGTATCAATAGATCCTGGGGAGAATCAATGGAAGGGGTCCAGAGTGATAAGGACGACTGAAAGTCAGTCGCAGGCATTGTCTTTACCCTCAGCAAAGGGACGGTATGTTGGAAGTGTTCCAAGTTAGATACCGTGGCATACTAGACGATTAAGGCTGGATACATCGCTACTTAAGATGCTACCAAGGAGGATGTTTGGGTGTATATTGGTTCATGAGATGAACTACGTTCCAACCATTGTGAGACAATGGAGTTGTGGCTTATGCCAAGGAAGGAAGATCCCATCAGTGATCCAGACATATTCTAAGGCAGTATCACCTGATCATGGAGATAGTTGATCTCCGGGGTGATCGAGGTTAGGAGAGTAGACTCTGAGGACAACACGGCGGATCCACTCACAAAGGCCTTTTCCCAGAGAGAGACTTTTATGGGATGGTTGAGTATGAGATACTACAACCACTGCTATCAGATGGCCCTAGTGCAAGTGGGAGATTGTTAGTTATATATATGCCCTAGAGGCCATTACTATACATAGGATGTATATTGTAGTGGATGCTGGGACATATATAGGGAGGAATTTCTTGCTCGACATGATAGTATGCTATCTGGTTACTCTTTACCTTAACGTGTACATTGATTGTCTCTCTGTTACATGTTGGTAAAGCCCTTAGGATGTGTACTTGACTACCTGGACTATGATGTGGATCATACTAGTGGGGACATGGTAGTCCATAAGTACATCCTTCAAGGTCCCTAGTCGTGGGTGTATCGAGACGGGGCATCGATATACCAGAGTAGACTAGCGTATACCTTCTCGACCCATACAGATGGGCGATGGATGATCCCATATCCATTGGTGTTTAACATCAGAGATCATATACGGGTGCTCAGTGGAGACTGGGTACACTGGACGGACTCGCCGAGAACTCCCAGATGGTATTATACCTTACGTCAGATGGCAGTTCTCTGGTGACACTGGTACAGAGTAGTCTGTTGACCCGAGATCGTCATAGAGTCTTGTGTGGTTCCCACTGTGCTTTGATTTCCACCTTACCACGTCCAAGAGGGCGTGCAAAACGGTGGTTTTTGGGTACAGTCCCGAATCACATGGAGGAAATGAACGATAGGAGGAGATTCGTCTCTCCCGGTATAGGGAGTTGATGTTGCGCTGTGTTCGATTGGCTATAACCGGAAATCCCTGGCCAGGGTTGCTGAGATTTACTGGTAAGTGTTACCAGTAGTTTCTCAAACTGTTATAGACCTCATATCGACATGACTTATCAAGCTATTGGGGTCTGACGTTTACCACCCCTAGGCGAGATATGCGACATATCAGACGATCAGACCGGACTGTACGGTAAGTGTTACTGGTTGGATTCACAGGAGTGTGAGCGGGCTTGCTCGTTGATCTTCTGATCGCTCAATACCCGGGTGGCCGTTATGTTTAGCAGACCGCTTGCGGCTTGTGGGTTCTTGATATGATCATCATCTGCTACCGGCGTATTGACGAGTGTTTAGAGTCCTACACAGAGGTTTCCTGGCTCAAGCGAAACGAAATAGGAGCGCATATGAGATATGTGCAGGACCGAGAATAATGCGAGTATGTGATACCGTATTTCATTCTCGCGATGAATGTATCGAATGGTTGTATGCGATATAACCTAGTTATCGAATCATGGATTGATTCGATAAGTCGATACATTGGAT
The DNA here is from genome assembly GCA_030015575.1 of Agapanthus africanus. Taxonomy (NCBI): domain Eukaryota; kingdom Viridiplantae; phylum Streptophyta; class Magnoliopsida; order Asparagales; family Amaryllidaceae; genus Agapanthus; species Agapanthus africanus. The sequence continues at coordinate 343,511,668 of CM057337.1, forward strand.
ATTAGTCGGTTATATGCGATATGACCGGATCGTTAAATCAAGTGTTGATTTAATGATTTAATGCATAATTATATATATGATATATTACTTTGCATTAACTAGTATTGGTTCACTTTAAATGGATTTTCTCACTTGCATTGCACAAGTTGTATATGTGATATACTTTTGTGCACTTGATTGTATCATGTTTGATGATGCATGTTTACTTGGGTTTGTGTAAAGATTAAACCATGGTTGTGAGAGTGGTTAGGGTTTTGTTTATTCACTTATTATCTATTTATTTATTTATCATTCTTTTGGAAAAGATAAAGAGAAAAGAATGGTGGCTAGTTTTGTTTGTTGTTGAAGCTTCTTGAAGCTTTGAACAAGTCCACCATTCTTGTCTCATGTCTAACCCTAACCATTCTTCTAACCTTAGTTAAATCTCTACACTAAACCATGGTTGAATATATGATAAGTATCATATTGTTTTCTTTTTTAAGAAAATACTTATCATATTTTCTATTCTATTCTTTTCTTCTTCTTCTTCATCTTCAACATGAAGAAACTATGCCACCATCAATGGCAACTTGAGAATAAGAGTGAGAAATCCAATTCTAAAGTGAACCCACCTCCTATTTCTTCATCCTCTACCTCTTGCCAAGTAGTATAGGGTGTTTTCTTCATAAGTTTCATGACTTGGTGAAGTGGGAGCTTGATCTTGTGATGCCTCGACGTAGATCATCTTCGGCATCGTAGTCGATGACCTAGCCCGCCCATTTTCTCGATGAAGCCGACGCTAGAGCCCGGGATTCGATTTGGACAGTGAGGAGACTACATTGCGGAGCTATGGAGGTGGAGGACCGGATCTACAAAGGTTGTATTTCCGTTCTTTTAGTTAAGTTGTTAACTAGTTTCATTGTTTCGCCTAAAATCTAGTTAACGATCCGTATTAGGGTTTCTCGGCACTTGTAAAATTTGAAATTGGCATGGTTGATGCCTTGTGAGACCTCATTAGTGTGCCTAGGAACCCTGCAAAGGTACTAATCTAAGAACAGTGGGGACACACTCGAGGCGAAGCAGCAGTGTCAAGTCTATGCACTATGCTGTACTCATGTCACCTGTGAACTGTTAACTGATGACGGGTATAATACCAACCAACAATTCCCTGGGAGTCCTGTCCGGTGTACCCGTAACCCAACGAGCACCTGCATACTATCTCCAGTACAACGTACTAATGGCCGTGGGTCAGACCATTTCCCCTGCTAGGACGAGAAGCGTATACAATAGTCTACTTCGGAGTATCGATGCCCTGTCTCGATAATCCTGTGACTATGGACCTGAAAAAGGATGTGCTTGTAGAATACCCAGCCCCTACTAGTGTGACTGCCATCACAACGCTGGTAGTCAAGCAAGATCATTAGGGCTCTATCAATATGTATTCGCGATATGCTAAAAGAAACATATACACATATTAAGATAGATATAAACTAAGCAGCATACTATTATGTTTGAGCAAGACTTTTATTACAACTGTGAATATCCCAAGCTTCCATTAAGTAATATACAAGCTAGTATGATACAATAATAGCCCCTGGGGCATATACACTAACAACGTTGGTTCCGCTCTATCTTATAATTGTTATAAGTCCGAGCAGGGAATAGGGGAATATCCAGATTCCTATGCCACCCATTCGAGGAATAAGCATGTTGATGGATATTCTTCTGGTGTGTTCGTTACCGAGAACTGTTTCTTAGTATCCTCTACATCCTAGGTATGAGACACCGTATCAGGATCCTACATATGTAATCTGATTACATGGGCTACTGAAAGGTAGAGAAATAGGATTGGGTGATATGTCCCTGAGTGTTAGAGAATGGTGCAATTGTTGCAGCCAAATCAGTTAGCAGATATCACCTTGTATTACCAAATACATTGATTCTGAACGAATGTTATTACGTACCAAACCTGATGTACAACATTAAATCGGTTTCTTTATTAAGTTAAAGATGGATATAATTTTGTATTGATGGATAATGTTGTGAACATTTTCCTTAATCATGAGTTGATTGGATCAGGCACGTTATGTAATAGCATATATGTTCTAAATCAAACCATAGTTCAAAGTATATAGAACACATACAAGAGGAGTAGTTCAGAAATGAATGAATCCTTCCTGTGGCATTGTAGACTAGGTCATATCAATGTGACACGACTAGCTAAGTTACGTAATGATGAATATTAGAATCTGTTCGAATTTTCATCTTTTGAATACATGCCAGTCTTGTCTCAATGGTAAAATGACCAATACTCCGTTTACTGGAAACAGAGAAATAGTTAATGAACTCTTGGGATGGATACAAGATGATGTATATGGTCCTATGTCTACAAATGCCAGGGTTGGTTTTTTGTACTTCATTACATTCATCGACGATCACTCAAGATTCGAACATGTGTTCCTCTTGAAACACAAGTCTAAAACTTTTGAGAAATTCAAGGAATATAAGCTTGAATTTGAGAACCAGACGGGTAAGAGTATTAAGTCCTTCGATGTGATCGGAGAAGGGAATACTTGAGCATGGAGTTCCTGGATTTCTAAATAGAGAATGAGATTCTCTCTCAGCTTACTCCTTCGAGTACACCACAGCACTACGGTGTATCGGGACGAAGGTATCGCACCCTATGAGATATGGTGCACTTTATGATGATGACTGCTGAGTTGCCTGTTTCCTTTTGGAGTTATACACTTGAGAAGCTGCATAAATATTGAATGGGGTTCCATCCAAATCAGTGCCTACCACTCCATATGAGATATAAAATGGGAAAAGATCGTGCCTTAAATGAGTTAAGATATGAGGTTGTCCGGCTTATGTTGAAAAGCAAAATCCAGAAAAGCTCAAGGCAATCAGTTATGTAAGTTAGTTGGATATCCCGAACATTTGCGAAGGAATATCTCCTACCACACTGAGGAGCAAAATGTGTATTGTTTCTCAGCATGCCATCATTTTTAGAAAAGGAGTTTCTTATGAAAAAATTTGTGCTCATGAGGTAGAACTGGAAAGAGTTCCAGCTAAACAAACTAACATCTGATGATTTGGTAAAACCAAACGATTCAATAGTCTACAACTGTAATTCTACGGTAGCGCCCCGGCCCTCTGTCCGAGGCCAAAATGCAGAAGCGAAAACTTTTTCAAACTAGAAACTGGCGCTATCGTATACTTTAAATCCGGATCGAACCATTAACCTACAACTAGCAACTAAAGAAAGGGTTGGAAAGCTATACCGATTGATCCGTGTCCTTCAGTCTTTGGCCACCATCTCTAGCTCCTCGCGGCATCTCCAGTCTCGGTCTCCTCGTCGGGAAGGGCACCACATCTTCGAGTCTTTTTACGGGCTCCCGCTTCATCCGAAGCAACTCAGGCACGAAGTTCGCTAGCCGATGTGTCCAAGGCAAAGTAGAGAATGTTTGCGACAACTTTGTCTCTTGCATCCATTGCATGGATGTAGGTTAGAGATGATGCCATTAATGGAGGTTGTGAGCTAGAGGAAGAAGAAGAAACTTTATTTTTCCTTTTTTTATGATGGAATGATAATGAGAGCAAGAAAGAGAGAATACAAGAGCTCATCCTTAACCTAATGGCTGCCCTTTCTCTTTCTTCCTCTCATATCAACTCACAAATCAATCTCAAATGTGACACATGCACAATAAAAGTGACCATGAGTCACTAGGTTGCATGTGCCACATTTAATGCATCAAATGATGAATTCTAGCTTATAATTTCCACCATCCAAACATTAATCCAAATGTTTGGTCCAACAAAAAAGATCCGGCAACATCTAAAGTAAACTCGTGACGGATCATAAGGATACCCATCACCTGTATATACATACCTACATCCGCATTCCGACTGAACGCGAATGCGATGAGACTAAAGTAATCCAACAAATCTAATACTAGGATCCGGCTTAAAGCAAAGCCCACTAGTATGATCCGCCCGATCATGATCTATGCACTACTGCACGTATATGATCGGACCCTGCCATATGTCATACGGCCTCTACATCGTTTCGCCCGAAACTTGAGAAACTGTCTATAGGGGACTCTAAAGACTCGTCAATACATTGGCTGTGGATTTAACCACTAGCACGACAGAGGTACTAGCCGTACGTAACGGGCTACCAGGTATTGACCAAAAGAGAGTTCGATGAGCGAACTCATCCTGACACCCTACTTAGCCTGTCAGTGACAATATCCGTACAGTCTGGTCCATTCGTCTATGAGCATCGCATGGCGGGCTTAGGGGGTTGGTAAAAGTCAGACCCCTAAAAGTGGTACAAGTCTTGTCGGAGTGTAGCCCAGAACACCCAGAGATACTACTGGAATACCTACCAGTAAATCTCCTGCCTTGGCCAAGGACTTCGTGTAATCACTCTCCTAGACACAGCGCGATCTCACCCCCAATACCGGGAGAGACAAAACCCCTGCCGATCCACTCACTGCCTTCATGTGGCTCGGGACTGTACCCAACTAAAACATGTTCGCACGACTCCTTTGAGTCGTAGTAGGATAGTAATCAAAGTACAGTGGGAACTCACACGAGACAAATGACGATCTCAGGTCGATGATGTTGGTGTATAAGCCCTAGAGGCCATTACTGTATCATACTAGTTTGTATATTACTTGATGGAATCTTGGGATATTCACAGTTGTATAGACAATCTTGCTCGAAATGGTAGTATGCTACTTGGTTTGTTTCTACTTTAATGTGTGCATGTGTTTCTTTCAGCATATCATCTATACACAATAGTGGAGCCCTTAGGATCTTTGCTTGATTACCAGCGTTGTGATGGCAGTCACACTAGTGAGGGCTGGGTAATCTACAAGCACATCCTTATACAGGTCCTTATTCGTTGGATTATCGAGACGGGGCATCGATACTCCGGAGTAGACTAGCGTATGAGCTTCTCATCACAGCAAGGGAGATGGTATGTCCCACAGCCGTCATTGTAAGTCCACGTTGCCCACCCCGGTGCTTGCGGGGAGGCGAAAAACGTCATAAAAATCGGATTTTTATGAGCTTAGGCAACATGGACTATAGCTAGAAGGATCTTTGCTAAACAAAAACTTGCTAAACCTAACTAGAAACTAGCTAAGTGCTAGAAATTTTATACCTTGGGCTTTAAGTCCTTCTCTCCTTGCTCCTTGGAGTGGTGGAAGAAGGTCACCTTGGTCGTCTTCTCACGTCGAAGAAAGATCCACCCGAAAGCCTCAACCTTTGGCTTCAACTCCAAGCTAGAAGTAACTAGAGTTCAAGAAGTGCTAGTCCTTCAACCTTAGATGAGAGTAAAGATGATCAAGAGAGGGTTTTTCTCAAGCTCAAGTATTTCTCAACACATGAGAGGGAGAGAGCTTGAGGGAGAGGAAGAACAAGAGAGAGAAATGAAAATGATAGAATGAGAATAATGTGAACCATTTTCACTAATATGTGTATATTATTTTAATTAAATAATTAGCTAGATAATTGTCATGGCTAATCATGACATGACCATTATCATTTCAATTTACAAGGATCAAAAAGCATCTTCCAAAAGAAATGATGATGGTCAAAGTGTCAACCTAGGTCAACAAGTCAAGGAGGTCAAATGGTCAACAACCATAACCATGCACAATTATTAAACTAATTATCAATTAACTATAATACACACATAAGCATTAGGGTTAATAAAATGACAATAGCCATTAACCCTAATCAAGGTCATCTCCCTCAATCTCAAGCAACTGTGCATACGCACCCGCATTCGTGATCCGAGGAACACGAATACAATGAGAAAAACCAATCCCAAATCATATACTAGGATCCGGCTTAAACCAAAGCCCGCTAGTATAAACTGTCCGGACAGCAAACGTGCACAAGTGCGCGGATGCGAACGAACCCTGTCGCAAAACCATGCGACCTCTACTCATTTTGCCTAAAGGCGAATAGCTCTCTGTGTGGGACTCTAAAGACTCGACACTACGCTGGCAGTGGGTTTAACCACAGACCGCAAGCGGCACTAGCTGTACGTAACGGTCCCCAGGTAGATGTCGATAAGAAGACTGACGAGGTGAACCCCATCTGAACTCCTACTGAGCCTGTATGTGACAGTCTCCGTACAGTCCGGTCTGTTCGTCTGATACATCGCATGGCGGGCCTAGGGGGACGGTGAACGTCAGTCCCCTAATAGCGGTACAAGTCGTGTCGGAGTGTAGCCCAGAACACCCTGAGATAACACTGGAAACCTACCAGTATATCTCGCTTGCCCTGGCCAGGGACTACTCGTGTAATGGCTCTCCTGGACACAGCGCGATGTCAACCCCCAATACCGGGAGAGACGAATCCTGTCTAACCGTCACTGCCTCCAAGTGCTTCGGGACTGCACCCAAAAACTACCTGTTTGCACGACTCCTTTGAGCCGTGGTAGGGTAGTAATCAAAGTGCAGTGGGAACACACTCGAGGCGAAGTGACAGTGTCAAGTCAACGGACTAAGCTGTACTCATGTCACCTGGGAACTGATAACTGACGATAGGTATAATACCAACCAACAGTTCCCGACGAGTCCTGTCCAGTGTACTCGTAACCTAACGAGCACCCGCATACTATCTCAAGTACGACGTACTGACGGCTGTGGAACAGACCGTCTCCCACGCTGGGATAAGAAGCGCATACGCTAGTCTACTCCGGAGTATCGATGCCCTGTCTCGATAGTCCAATGACTAGGGACCTGTATAAGGATGTGCTTATAGATCACCCAGCTCCCACGAGTGTGAGCGCCATCACAACGCTGGTAATCAAGCAAAGATCCTAAGGGCTCTACTAATATGTATATCTGCAATATGCTAAAAGAAACACATGCACATATTAAAGCAGAGACAAACCAAGTAGCATACTATCATTTCGAGCAAGACTGTATATACAACTGTGAATATCCCAAGCTTCCATCAAGTAATATACAAACTAGTATGATACAGTAATGGCCTCTAGGGCATATACACTAACAATCTCCCACTTGCACTAAGGCCATGTACTGGCGTATCGAAGACCTATCATCTCGATCAGCCGCTCGAACTGAGTCTGGGGTGGGGCCTTCGTGAGTGGATCTGCAGTGTTATTCTCCATATTAACTCTCTTCACCTCGATCTCCTTGCGATCTATGATCTCCCTGATCAGGTGGTACCGCCTCAAAATGTGCCTGGACTTCTGATGGGACCTGGGTTCCTTCGCTAAAGCTATAGCTCCGTTGTTGTCGCAATACAGCGGTATTGGATCAACAATGGTAGGAACCACCTGAAGCTCCGTGAGGAACTTCTTCATTCAGACAGCTTCCTTTGCGTCATCGCAAGCAGCTATGTACTCCGCTTCCATAGTTGAGTCAGCAACGGTCTCTTGCTTGGAACTCTTCCAGCAAACCGCCCCTCCATTGAGGGTAAAGACATAACCCGACATGGACTTGGAGTCATCCTTATCACTCTGGAAGCTGGAGTCAGCAAAGGCCTCGAGCTGGAGGTCTTTTCCGCCATACACCAAGAACATCTCCTTAGTCCTTCTCAGGTACTTGAGAATGTTCTTTACCGCTATCCAGTGTTTCTCCCCTGGGTTTGACTGATACCGGCTTACAACGCTCAATGCGTATGCTACATCTGGTCTGGTACACAACATCGCATACATTATAGAGCCTACCGCAGAAGCATAGGGTATAATAGACATGCGATCCCTCTCCAAATCAGTCTTAGGAGACATCTCTTTGGAGAGGGTGATCCCGTGACAAGCCGGTAGATTACCGCGCTTGGAATCTTCCATACTGAATCTTTTCAGTATGGTGTCGATGTACCTTGACTGTGAAAGTCCCAACATCCTCTTAGATCTATCACGATAGATCTGGATCCCCAGAATGTAGTTGGCATCGCCCAGGTCCTTCATGGAGAACCTCTGCGGCAAGAATCCTTTGACTGACTGTAGCATAGGAATATCATTTCCTATTAGGAGAATGTCATCCACGTACAAGACGAGGAAAACTACAGTTCTCCCTACAATCTTACTGTAAATGCATGGTTCATCTGGATTTTTGATAAAGTCGAATTCTTTGACAGTATCATCAAAGCAGACGTTCCAACTCCGCGATGCCTGCTTAAGTCCATAGATGGACTTTAGCAACTTGCACACTCTACCGCCGCTCCCACTCTGATTGAATCCCTCCGGCTGATCCATATAGACGCACTCTTTCAAATTTCCATTTAGGAAAGCCGTCTTTACGTCCATCTGCTAGATTTCATAATCGTAGAAGGCAGCAATGGCAAGAAGGATCCGAATGGATTTCAGCATAGCCACTGGAGAAAAGGTCTCGTCATAGTCCAAACCAGGTCTTTGACGAAAACCCTTTGCAACAAGTCTAGCTTTATAGGTCTCAACCTGTCCATCTACACCAATCTTCTTTCTGAAGATCCATTTGCAGCCTACGGGTTTTACCCCTTCTGGAGCAAAGTCCAAAGTCCAAACTTTGTTGGTGTACATGGACTCCATCTCGGCCCGCATTGCATCCAGCCATTTTACCGAGTCGCCGCTCTGGATGGCTTGCTGGAAGCTAGTAGGCTCACCATAATCCATGGTGCAATCCTCTCTATCCCCGTCTATGAGAAAACCGTAGTATCTCTCGGGCGGATGAGACTGCCTACTACTCCTGCGGAGTGGCGCCGGGATGTTCGGTTCTCTTGAGACTTCTGGTTCTTTCAAGCTTTCAGTAATAGCTTGTGGTTCTGGAATTTCTTCCAGTTCTATAGCGCTCCCACTTATCTGATTTTCTAAAAATTTAGTTTCCAAGAAGTGGGCATGCTGAGAAACAAAAACCTTTTGTTCCTCTGCGGAATAGAAAAGATACCCCCTGGAGTTCTTTGGCTATCCCACAAACTTACACAGTACTGAACGTGCCTCGAGCTTGTCCGCATGCTGCTTTTTTACAAAAGCTGGACATCCCCATGTCTTAAGGTACTTGAGACAGGGTTTCTTCCCACTCCACATATGATATGGGGTGGTAGGCACAGTCTTGGTTGGAGCCTTGTTCAAGAGATATGCAGCTGTTTCTAGCGCATAAACCCAGAAGGATCGTGGAAACTCAGCCTTACTCATCATGGAACGAACCATATCCAATAGGGTTCGATTCCGCCTTTCCGATACACCGTTGTGTTGTGGTGTGTATGAAGGAGTAAGCTGAGAGAGAATTCCATTCTCTTTTAAGTAGCCCAGAAACTCGGCACTCAAGTATTCACCACCTCGATCAGATCTCAGTGTCTTGATACTTTTGCCTGTTTGTTTTTCAACTTCATTCTTGTATTCTTGAAATTTCTCAAAGGCCTCGGATTTGTGCTTCATCAAGAAGACATGCCCATACCTAGAGAAATCATCTGTGAAAGTAATGAAGTATGAATAACCACTTCGCGCATGTGTAGACATTGGACCACACACATCACTGTGTATGAGTCCCAAGAGCTCGCTCGCTCTTTCTCCCTGTCCAGTGAACGGAGTCTTTGTCATCTTTCCCATGAGACAAGATTCACAAGTGGCATAAGACTGATACTCAAACGGATTCAAGTATCCCTCTTTATGTAACTTTGTTAACCGTGTCTCATTAATGTGACCCAGTCTACAATGCCATAAGAAAGCCTGATTTGTTTCCGGAGACTTTCTTTTAAGTGTGTTCTGGACACTGAAGATCTGAGCTTGATTCAATACGTATATCCCGTTTTGTAATGTACCGGACCCAATCGGAACTTGATTTAGGTGGATGTTAACTACATCGCTTACAAAAGTAAAATCATATCCTTCCTTAGAAATTAAGGATACAGATATGATATTACAAGTCGCACCTGGTACATAAAAACAGTTACGCAGAATCAATATCTGCCCAGTTGTCAGTCCTAGATGATATTCCCCTACGGATTCAGCATACATGCTCATTCCGTTAGCAACCCTGAGAGTCATATCACCTTTCCTGATAACCCTACGGTTTCTCAAAGCCTGTAACGAATTACAGATATGAGATCCTGATCCGGTATCCAATACCCAGGAAGTAGGGTTAACTGACATACAGTTCTCAATTACAAACACACCCAAAGCCGAAGCCACAACATGCTTCGAATTCTGGCTACTGGCTTTACAAGCCCTGCAATCCTTCTGTCCATGTTCATTCCCGTAATAATAGGAACATCCTTCTTTTACTACATCTGTTCCTGAAACTTCTGCCCTTCCCTTTCTTTCTACTTCCCTAGTTTTCTTTAGGGTAGTAGGTAGAGACTGTTGAACTGAGTCAGCATCTGACCCGTTCTTCAACGTGGTCTTCAGGTCCGAGAGCTCAAAAGAGCTGGTCTCTGTAAGGACGTTGCCCCCTACAGATGACCCGATAGCCAACCTCGCTGGAAGCAATTCGTTCGAGGTCTCATATCTTGCGATACGAGATTGCTCTCCATATAAAACTTTGTTATGGAGGAAGATAGAAGCTGAGTCCATCTTCTCGTGCTGCCTCTGGTATATACCATCAACTGAGGCTAACACGAGGCACTTGGCTTTCGCACAGTCTTCTTCCGATGTCCTACGAATATCAATATCCGTGACAGGGGAAACTGGACCTGAGACGGCAGGGGTTGGATCAGTCAAGAGGTGTCCCAGCTTGTCCTGGGCAATGGACATCTGGACAGACCTTTGCCAGTTATAACAGTCAGATTCAGTCAACTTATTATCTAGATGTAACCTAGGTGCGGTCACTGGGTCGCTGCAATTAAGAGAGAGAGAAGAAAACACTTAGCATGATGCTCTTGCAAGTTTAGATTGGTTTTTAATTTATCTAAACAGGATGGCTCCCACTGTCTCTCGAATCCCTTCTCAAACCATAAAGAAAGGATTAGTCAGGATCAATCTCACTGTACAATACTTGCTTAACCGTTCAGCCAGGCCAGTGTCGGTACTTCGAGGGAGGTTTTCCAACGCTTTCGCGAAGTTCCTTAATTAAGTAACATCTTTTCCCTATGGGCGTAGCCCCGCTAACTGTAAGTGCACGGCGGCGCCCCGGCCGTCAATCCGACGGCCAAATGCGGAAGCGGTGATAAACTTTAATTTTTACTTGAACTGGCAAACAGCCGCGCACTAATACCAGGATCGAACCATTAATTAGTCCTAGCTAACTACAAGAAAGGGTATAGAGATATACCGACGATCCAAGTCCTCCGGTCTTCTCGTCATCGTCCCGATCTCCTGCGGAATGTCCCGTCTCCTCCTCGTCGCCGGAAGTGCACCACATCGCCTACTTCTTTTACGGGCTCCCACCTCAATGCCGAGGCAACTCGGGCACGAAGCCGGCTACTCGACGTGCCCAAGATTCGCTGTAGAATGTGTATTGTAGAAGTCTCTTTTGGGGTTGTAGGAATTGCCATTGGTGGAGGGATTGAACTTAGAGCTTTTTGGAATGATCTTGTGGGATTTTTGCAACATCAAATGAGCCAAAAACCCACCACCAAAATTTTGGACAGCCCACTTTTGGGAGTGGCCGGCCATGACTTCAAGAGAGGGAGGAATGAGAGTGGAGGTAATGGTAAAGCATGAGAAAGATATGCAATAATCCAAGGGAGAGAAAGAGAAGGCTATCATGCAAAGAATCATCATTCCAATAATTCCAACACTCAATCAACAACCATGATAGCAAATAAAACAACACTCCAACACCACCATCATCACCTCACAAAGTCAAGCAAGAAAGGTCAAGGGATGGGCTCCATCATGAAACCATCATGATACAAATATATGCAAACAACACCCTCCACAAATGCCTATTTGCAACAATGCAAATAAGCCCTCCTCCACCAAACTTCGGCCAATGAACGATACAAAGGAAATCGGCCGAAACGGAAAGCAAACTGGCAACTCCAGAAAACTGGTCCCGTAATAAATTACAGGAAAACCCCGATACTGTGCATACACACCCGCATTTGTATTCCGACCGAAATATAACTGCAATGAGACAAAATCTACACTGTACTATACTAGGATCCGACTTATACCAAAGCCGGCTAGTAATATCCGTTCGATCCTGATCCGTGCAATACCGCACGTATCTGATCGAACCCTGCCATATATCCATACGGCCTGTAGTACAAACTGTCCGATCCTGATCCGTGCAATACCGCACGTATCTGATCGGACCTTACCATATCTCCATACGGCCTCTACAACCTTTCGCCCGAAAGCTGAGTAACTGAATGTGGGGGACTCTAAAGACTCGTCAACACCTTGGTTGTGGATTTAACCACTAGCACGTTAGAGGTATAAGCCAATACATAACGGGCCACCAGGTATTGACCAAAAGGGACGTCTGTGAGCGAACTCAGCCTGACAACCCTACTGAGCCTGTCAGTGACAATATCCGTACAGTCCGGTCCGTTCGTCTATGAGCATCGCATGGCGGGCCTAGGGGGTTGGTAAAAGTCAGACCCCCAAAAGCGGTACAAGTCGTGTCGGAGTGTAGCCCAGAACACCCTGAGATACTACTGGAATACCTACCAGTAAATCTCCTTGCCTCGGCCGAGGGCTTCGTGTAATGGCTCTCCTAGACACAGCACGACCTCACCCCCAATACCGGGAGAGATGAACCCCTGAAGATACGCTCACTGCCTCCATGTGGCTCGGGACTGTACCCATCTAAAACCTGTTTGCACGACTCCTTTGAGCCGTGGTAGGGTAGTAATCAAAGTACAGTGGGAACTCACACGAGACAAATGACGATCCCCAGGTCGATGAACTAACCTGCACACATGTCACCAGGGAACTGCCATCTAACGTCTGGTATATGACCAACTAGCATATTCCCAGCGAGTCCTGTCCGGTGTACTCATAACCCAATGAGCACCTATATACATCTTAGGTGATCCAACTGACACCAGTGGCTTGTGAGACCGGCAACCGCCCCTCGTCGGGGTCTCGACTGTATACACTAGTCTACTCTGGAGTATCGATGCCCTGTCTCGAAACTCACACGACTAGGGACCATTTAAGGATAAGCTTATAGACCCCAGCCCCACTTATATGATCGCCCTCATACTGCTGGTGGTCAAGCAAGAATCCTAGGGGCTCTATCAACGTGTAATAGCGACTTGTCAGGTCACCTGAAGCAGTACACGATGATAAAGGTAAACCAGATAGCATACTATCATCTCGAGTAAGACTGTCCTACCGGGATAGGTCCTCCATCAATCATTACAATCACGTACCTGTGACCTAATAATTGACTCTGAGGGCACTATCTCCAACAATCTCCCACTTGCACTCAAGGCTAATTATTGCGATGCCGCATACTCACAGCCCGTGTGATACCGAACACCCAACTCCTCTACTAGTCAGTCTTACAAAGCTCGTTTGCGAAACTATTGCGTTCGAGGAATAGCCTTAGTGAGTGGATCCGCTTTGTTGTCTCTTTCCATGTCTCTCTATATCTCAAGTTCGCGGAGAAACCCATCTCCCGAAATGAGCAATACCTGTCTTAGAATGTGTCTGGATGTCTGATGGGACATAGCTCACAAATGAACTCCAAATCCAAACTTCTTAGACTGTATCGTCAACTGAACTCAATCAGTATCCAGCGCCATGCCTCCCTCAGTATTGCCTTGGACCACCTGTCCAAAATACTGCCCCTCGTCAGAAGGAAAACTATAACTCTGACAACCTCCCTGTCGTCGATGTCACCTTGGAAGCCTGGAATGATAACTGTCTCCCGAATGAGGCTGTCGTTATCATATCCCTAGAACATCCACTTATGTTCTAAAACTGCTTCCGACTGTTTCTCCAGGATTGGATCAATGTCAACTTATTGCATCTAGTGCAAGAACAACATCTGGTGTGGTACTTGACATCTCATGATTGACTCAATTGCCTAAGCAAGTGATCTGTCAATCATGCACATCCCTCTTTCCTTTAGTCTATAAGACACCTTTAGAGAGGGTGACTCCATCTTCTGCAGGTACACTACCGTGCATGGAGTCGTCCATTCTAAATACCCTTAGAATGCTGTCTAAGTACCCAGATTGGGAGACTACCCAAATCTAGATCTAAAGCCATAGATCTAGTAACCAGAATGTCTGATATAATGTCCAAGTCCCATGTGGAGAAACCACTGTGTGACGACCAAAGTATAACCGATTGTAGTATAGGAGTTTCTTTTCCTACTCTGTGTATGTCATCCAAATACCAGGACATCACACCCTACTACCTTCTCAACAGATCCATCCCCTATTCTGATGAAGTCAAACCCATGACTGTCACGTCAGAAGTAGATGATCTATCTCCGCTACATCTGCTTTAGTCTATAAATAGACATAAGCTACCTGTCCACCAATGCTTCCGCTGCTCCCACTGACTACGACAACCCTCTGGCAGAGTCATATACACGTACACTTCTAAAACTAGTTTAGAACGACGCTATACTCATCCTCCCGCCGGGTCTCGCAGCCTGGAACAACAGCAATGGTAATTGTGGGTAAACAAGAACTTCCCTGTCACCGTCCTTGAGGCTACCGGAGTACCTCTCGGGTGCCTGAAGTTACCCACCGTATCTGCGGAGTGGCCAATGGAATGTCAATCCAGATTGAATCTTTAGGTTTCTTATCAAATCTTCAGTAATCGTTTGTGGTTCTGGAATCACTTCCAGTTCTACCATACTCCCACTACTGTTTTTCTGAAAAAATCCATTTTTAATAAAACTGTGGCGAGTCTAGAACAATATTGCTATTGTTCATCCAGATGGTAGAAAATCAACCAGCGTCATAGCCTGGGTCAACCCACAAACAGCCATTACAGAAACGTGCCTTGAGTTATCCAGAGTCTGGTTTTAATCATAAGCTGGACAATTCCCCGTACCTTAACATCGTTAAGATATGAACTGTTCTATATCATATATAGAACCAGAGGCACTGATTTAATTGAACCAGATTCAAATCATGCAACTGTCTCCAGTGCATGTCAACTAAATGGAAGGAGGCCGATCAGCGTTACTCAACTTAGCAATGCTTCCAATTATGAGTAACCTGAAAGAGAAGCAAGATCTCTTAATCACTACTATCAACTGAATATCATATACAAGTATCTACATCTTCGATCACTTTGAAGAATCCTGATATATGCTATACCTGGTTCTCTACTCTATTCAAATACCTATAACTTCTCAAAATTCGGACCCTGTGTTTCCACGAAACACCTGTCTAAAAACTTGAGAAGTCATAAGTAAACCGAATATAGTACGAGGACCAACCCCTCTGTCCTGATGGACCCTGGACAACATACAATACTCTGTATAAGTCCCTTGAGTCTGAAAACTCATTCACTGCGTGTCGTAGGTTGAAAACTGTACTTATGGTTAAGAAGAATTACACCGCTGTTTAATGCTCCTTACCTAACCATCCACTGATATAGGTAAATGTCGTAGACATAATTTCAGAAAGGTATATCTCACTCTATGAAAATAGACGTACAGATAAATCAATTTGAAATTGGTGCATAACTGCGGATATTCAAAACCAAATATTTGCCGACCGGCAAACAGCCCAGGTGATTTCCTCAAATATCACCGATTACAACGAATCCCGATATAATGAGGATAATCACCCAATTCCCAATAACTTACTCCCACTCATCATCTGTAAAACCATACAGATGTGAGAATCGTACCTGGTAAATACATACCCTGGAGTAAGTATCTAATCGGGAAATCAGTTTTCCTTTAACATTACACAGTGAAACTGAAACATTGAAATGTTCCGATGGGGTATTCTGGTATTCCTAGTAATGACTCTTCCAGATTCACGACTGTAACCGTATAGTTCTTTGCCACTTCTCCAAATCCCTTCATATGTATTTAGTCTTTACCTTCTGTACACCCCTTTAGGCCAAATGGTTTTCTTCCTTCCCTACCGTTCGGCACCAGCCTATAGTTTGGAAGAAGACTATCCAATAAGCATAATGGGTGTACTGTCCCAATCCTAGGAACACTCGCAATGAGAGAGGGTGAAGATAAAAGACAACCGAATAAACCTTATTCCTATTTCTCCTGGACCAGAATCCATCCCCGAACTGGAACAAGTTCCATTCGAGTTCGTATATAACCATACGATGGAGTATCCAAATAAACTGTGGATCTTCGTAGTGATACGGAGTGTCCTGGAGAAATACAAAGGTGATGGGGGAGTGGTAACGAAATATTTGGTTTGGTCGTGAATATCTGTTGCAATTTACTTTGCCCTCTTACTAATCCCTTGCTTTGTCTGAACTTAATACCTTCTGTACACCATCGTTAGGCTAATTGGTTTTCTTCATTCCCTACCGGTCGGCACCAGCCTAAGGTTTGGAAGAAGACTATCCAATTTGCGTAATAGGTGTACTATCTCCTAAACCAAGGAGTACTCACAACTTGAGAGAAGGTAAAAGGAAAAGACAACTGAATAATCCTATCCGTTTTCTCCAGAACCTGAAACCATCCTCGAATAAATTCCTTCGAGTTCGTATCTAACCATACGATGGTTTTGTCCAATGGAAGTGGACGTTCGTAGTAATACGGGGTGTCCTGGAGAAAAGGGTAAAAGTAGGAGTGGCAATGAGGTTTGCAACTCTGACAATCCAAAAGCCAGTGTTAAGAAGGTTCGGTCAACTTGGTCACTGAGTCATAGTCTTAGGGTCGGGTCAAATGGTCGCTGCCAAAGAGAGAGAAAAGAAACACTCAGCGTGCACTCTAACCTAGATCAGAATGGTTACCAATTTATCTAATCTGGAAACCTCCCACTGTACCTCAAATTCTCCTCCAAACCTGGAAGAAGAATTAGTCGGGGTTACCCGAGGAGTAAACTAACTCATCAGTGGGAATCGGGATCCAACTATCATCGCATGATAACGTGATGGAATCTGCTCACGTCATCACACTCCAGAAGGTATGCGCATATCTGGCAAGTTTCAGTTCTTTTGAAACTCCCGATGTGATTTCTGCCCCATGCTCTTATGACCTTGGCGTGAGGTCAAAATATCATAAGTCACATGTCAAGTTCTGCCCGTCATTATCCAGGTTAATCTGAACCCACCCGTACATACCCTTGACGTAGGCCAAAATAGTAGTACGACTGTCCCAAACCAACGCATCTATCTATGCAACAGATAAATACCCGGCAGCTACCAATCACTATGCCTTGGCGTGAGGTCAAAATACATAGCTTGAATACTACCGAATATTTAACTGAAATGACGGAGGGCTACGAATGGTTTCTGGCGAAAACCTTTAACGTAATGAACTTGATATCGTTGAAGGAACTGATAGCTTTTAGAAATATAGTGACGAAAACCTTTGCTAAAGAGGTCGCTCCCGGTGAAGGGATCTCGGCTCTTTCCCCGTAGAATGAGGTGCAGGATATTCCAACTGAATACCACGATGCAAAGCAAAAGTAATCGGCTATAGTGAAGTTAATGCCCTGACGCAAACTTTTTGTCCAAGGGGTCACTCCCGGTGAAGGGATCTCGGCCCTTGCCTCGTCGACTGAGGAGCAGGATATTCCAACTGAATACCACGATGCAAAACAAAAGTGAACGTCCTTGCAATAACAGCTTTTTGAAAAGTGCTCCAACAACATCAGATTAGGTTTGTTTTTAACTTGCATTGATCCGAATCAATGCAGTCCCATCAATTGATCACACCACAAAGAACGAAAATAATATGACGTACGTATATGCCATCCGCATTCGCCACTAGGTCCCGTCATTACCCGTTAGGTTAGCTAACTAACGACAGAGCGGAGACTGGACTAGCGCTGATGCAAAACATATACAACATCTACTAATATATATACCAATATATTATATTTCGCTCAAGGCGTGAAAAGAAATGCAACATCACAGAAATGTACATCATCACACAACAATACAGATATCTGGGATCCCCGGGTTTCACAGAGCCGCTGAAACCCGACGTTCCCCTGGTCGTGTGGATAGCCTGTGCAATGAGAACCTAGACCCCTACGGGCGCGGCAAGTCACCCGCCAAAACCTGAAGCGAGGCAGCCCCCTTCAGCGCCGTGAATGGACCACCCAGCACTTCACGGAATCCGGTAACTTGGGCACCCCTCCTGGGTCAACCTGTACCCCCTACGAGTGCGGCGAATAGCCCGCCAATCCTAGAGTGAAGCCCCCTCCGTCCCAATGCCATGAGATGCGGGCTTGCTGCCCTCTAGAACCCGGCTATCCGTGCACCCCTCCGCGGGGCAATCCTAGTACAGAAAGTAAAATATACATACAACGGGTACATCGACCGCAACCTGGCCGTGCCCCAAAATAATAATACAATCAGGCAGTGACGGCAGTCCACATGTCGGACGCTCGCCCCGCAATATCAAATGTACATAATACAACCACAACTGTACTAGCATTGCATCCAGGCTATCCCCCACGACCGATCCGCAACATCACAGCAAAAACAGAACATCAACGTGAAAGTCACGTTCGCAAATCCGTCTAACCGGGCTATAGCAGTTAGACCGGATTTACCGATCAAGTGACATTCACGGTCGCAGATATAATGTAAATACTGTGAAATAATGTATTTAAAAATATCCGATCGATCAAAATATAATAAGTGGGCCCCAAGTACTACTGTAGCACATCAAGAAAATCTGGGCCCAATATTAACATTCCAAAACCCCTAAAATCACCCCAGAAGCCCACTGGAGAAATTTGGCCCATTGATCTTTACATACTGCGGCGGAACCGCGGCCCAAGGTGGGTTTTGGCCGCGGTTCCGCGCTCCGCTTGATGAATCAATGATCCGAATTTTTCCAGAATCCTTATAACTTCCTGTACAGTACTTTTATACAACCTGAAAATTTTTTCGAGACTGAAAAAAAACAACAGAAAACTGTCGTGGGTGATATTGGGTTTTCGGAACATTTCTTCGATCGGAATTGTAAAACACATTAAACCAAGCTAGACTAAGTTAATGGCGAGGCTCTGATACCACTGTAAGTGCACGGCGGCGCCCCGGCCGTCAATCCGACGGCCAAATGCGGAAGCGGAGATAAACTTTAATTTTTACTTGAACTGGCAAACCGCCGCGCACTAATACCCGGATCGAACCATTAATTAGTCCTAGCTAACTACAAGAAAGGGAATAGAGATATACCGACGATCCAAGTCCTCCGGTCTTCTCGTCATCGTCCCGATCTCCTGCGGAATGTCCCGTCTCCTCCTCGTCGTCGGAAGTGCACCATATCGCCTACTTCTTTTACGGGCTCCCACCTCAATGCCGAGGAAACTCGGGCACGAAGCCGGCTACTCGACGTGCCCAAGATTCGCTGTAGAATGTGTAGTGTAGAAGTCTCTTTTGGGGTTGTAGGAATTGCCATTGGTGGAGGGATTGAACTTGGAGCTTTTTGGAATGATCTTGTGGGATTTTTGCAACATCAAATGAGCCAAAAACCCACCACCAAAATTTTGGACAGCCCACTTTTGGGAGTGGCCGGCCATGACTTCAAGAGAGGGAGGAATGAGAGTGGAGGTAATGGTAAAGCATGAGAAAGATATGCAATAATCCAAGGGAGAGAAAGAGAAGGCTATCATGCAAAGAATCATCATTCCAATAATTCCAACACTCAATCAACAACCATGATAGCAAATAAAACAACACTCCAACACCACCATCATCCCCTCACAAAGTCAAGCAAGAAAGGTCAAGGGATGGGCTCCATCATGAAACCATCATGATACAAATATATGCAAACAACACCCTCCACAAATGCCTATTTGCAACAATGCAAATAAGCCCTCCTCCACCAAACTTCGGCCAATGAACGATACAAAGGAAATCGGCCGAAACGGAAAGCAAACTGGCAACTCCAGAAAACTGGTCCCGTAATAAATTACAGGAAAACCCCGATACTGTGCATACACACCCGCATTTGTATTCCGACCGAAATACAACTGCAATGAGACAAAATCTACACTGTACTATACTAGGATCCGACTTATACCAAAGCCGGCTAGTAATATCCGTTCGATCCTGATCCGTGCAATACCGCACGTATCTGATCGAACCCTGCCATATATCCATACGGCCTGTAGTACAAACTGTCCGATCCTGATCCGTGCAATACCGCACGTATCTGATCGGACCTTGCCATATCTCCATACGGCCTCTACAACCTTTCGCCCGAAAGCTGAGTAACTGAATGTGGGGGACTCTAAAGACTCGTCAACACCTTGGTTGTGGATTTAACCACTAGCACGTTAGAGGTATAAGCCAATACATAACGGGCCACCAGGTATTGACCAAAAGGGATGTCTGTGAGCGAACTCAGCCTGACAACCCTACTGAGCCTGTCAGTGACAATATCCGTACAGTCCGGTCCGTTCGTCTATGAGCATCGCATGGCGGGCCTAGGGGGTTGGTAAAAGTCAGACCCCCAAAAGCGGTACAAGTCGTGTCGGAGTGTAGCCCAGAACACCCTGAGATACTACTGGAATACCTA
The DNA here is from genome assembly GCA_030015575.1 of Agapanthus africanus. Lineage (NCBI taxonomy): Eukaryota > Viridiplantae > Streptophyta > Magnoliopsida > Asparagales > Amaryllidaceae > Agapanthus > Agapanthus africanus. The sequence goes on from CM057337.1 coordinate 343,532,214, forward strand.
CCAGTAAATCTCCTTGCCTCGGCCGAGGGCTTCGTGTAATGGCTCTCCTAGACACAGCACGACCTCACCCCCAATACTGGGAGAGACGAACCCCTGAAGATACGCTCACTGCCTCCATGTGGCTCGGGACTGTACCCAACTAAAACCTGTTTGCACGACTCCTTTGAGCCATGGTAGGGTAGTAATCAAAGTACAGTGGGAACTCACACGAGACAAATGACGATCCCCAGGTCGATGAACTAACCTGCACACATGTCACCAGGGAACTGCCATCTGACGTCTGGTATATGACCAACTAGCATGTTCCCGGCGAGTCCTGTCCGGTGTACTCATAACCCAATGAGCACCTGTATACATCTTAGGTGATCCAACTGACACCAGTGGCTTGTGAGACCGGCCACCGCCCCTCGTCGGGGTCTCGACTGTATACACTAGTTTACTCTGGAGTATCGATGCCCTACCTCGAAACTCACACGACTAGGGACCATTTAAGGATATGCTTATAGACCCCAGCTCCCACTTATATGATCGCCCTCATACTGCTGGTGGTCAAGCAAGAATCCTATGGGCTCTATCAATGTGTAATAGCGACTTGTCAGGTCACCTGAAGCAGTACACGATGATAAAGGTAAACCAGATAGCATACTATCATCTCGAGTAAGACTGTCCTACCGGGATAGGTCCTCCATCAATCATTACAATCACGTACCTGTGACCTAATAATTGACTCTGAGGGCACTATCTCCAACACTAACACCTTTCTAGACACCTACTAGGTTTATAGCATTGATCATTAAGTGAGAGTTTTCCCGAGGAGTAGCATATACTCACAGTAGGATCGGGAAAACCGAAGGAATCCTACCAGAATCATCACACTCCAAATGGTATGCAGCGCTAGCAAGTTTCAGTACTTATGAAACTCCCGATGTGGATTTTTGCCCCATGCTCTTATGACCTTGACGAAGGTCAACAAATCATAAGTCACATGTCAAGTTCTACCCGTCATTATCCAGGTTAATTTGAACCCACCCGTACATACCCTTGACGAAGGTCAACAAGGTAGTACGACTGTCCCAAACCAACGCATCTATCTATGCTACATATGAACACCCAACAGCTACCAATCACTATGCCTTGACGAAGGTCAACAAACATAGCTTGAATACTATTGAATATCCATACGAAACGACGGAGGGCTACGAATGGTTTTGGCGAAACCGTGAACGTAGTGAACTTGATATAATCGATGGAACGAGATAGCTTTTAAAAGGAGTGGTTCAAGCTCCGCGTTTAAAAGTTTAGTTTTGAAAAGAACCGAGTGGTTTTCAAAGTGTTCCAATCGACTTTTACTTGGTTTATTTTCTTGCATTAGTTCTTTTAATGCATCCCATCATTTAATCCTACCATTGCAGAAAACAACCAAAATATGACGTACGCTTATGCCATTCGCATTCGCCACGGGGCCCCGTCATCACCCGTTAGGTTACTTAACTAACGACAGAGCGGGGGCTGGGCTAGCGCGGCTGTAAAACATAAGCAACGCCTAAATAGTTATTATATATAAATATATAGCAATGATAGACATTACAGATCACAGATGAATACATTGGATATACTAGTAATTCGCAATCCGTTCGAGCCTGCAACGAAAAGCGGATTACACGGTCGCGGTGAATAGCCAATACCCCACCCAAGACCCCTACGGGTGCGGCAAACTACCCGTCAAGTACCCGAAGCAAAGCAACCTCCCTCACCACCGTGAGTAGGCCACTCGGCACTTCGAGATACCCGGTAGTTTGTGCACCCCCTCCATGGGTCTATCCTAGGAGCAAAAACAGTAAAAAGAATTATACAATGACGGCTACAACCCCGACCCGGTTGCGTGGCCATACAAATAATAATATTACATCAATTTACATGTTACAATGAATGAAAGAAAAAGCAACACTCATCTCACATCCACCCCGGCTATTCATCCGCGACAATCCAACCCATTCATATACACAAACCAGTATCAATCACAGATCACAGATATGTATAACCCCGACTAATCGACATATAGCGATTAGCCGACGTTCAATACATTCAAACATCACAGATATAACCCTTATAGTCAAAGTGTATTGAAGTTCGAAAAAAAAATACGGATTTATAAGCCCCAAAAAAAACAAATTTCTATTCTGGAAAATCTGGGCACATATAAACCATCTTAAAAATCCTAAAACCAAGCCAGAGATACACTGCACCAAACTCGACCAAGTGAAGAGACAAGACGGCCGCGGTTGCGCGGCAATAGCTTGCTATTGCCGCGGAACCGCGGCACGTTGGTCGATTCACTTGATCGTTTTTGGTGGTTATCTTTAAAAAACCCTGAGACGATTTTTGGAGTATTAAAAAATTTTGTTTTGACCAGAAAAAATTTTAACAGAAAACTAGGGTTTTGGTATTTTGGTTTTCCGATTTTTCCGTTTCGAACTTCGACACACTTCACTACCTAGCTAGTTTATGTTTAGTTAGGCTCTGATACCACTGTAAGTCCACGTTGCCCACCCCGGTGCTTGCGGGGAGGCGGAAAACGGAATAAAAATCGGATTTTTATGAGCTTAGGCAACATGGACTATAGCTAGAAGGATCTTTGCTAAACAAAAACTTGCTAAAGCTAACTAGAAACTAGCTAAGTGCTAGAAAGTTTATACCTTGGGCTTTAAGTCCTTCTCTCCTTGCTCCTTGGAGTGGTGGAAGAAGGTCACCTTGGTCGTCTTCTCACGTCGAAGAAAGATCCACCTGAAAGCCTCAACCTTTGGCTTCAACTCCAAGCTAGAAGTAACTAGGGTTCAAGAAGTGCTAGTCCTTCAACCCTAGATGAGAGTAAAGATGATCAAGAGAGGGTTTTTCTCAAGCTCAAGTGTTTCTCAACACATGAGAGGGAGAGGAAGAACAAGAGAGAGAAATGAAAATGATAGAATGAGAATAATGTGAACCATTCTCACTAATATGTGTATATTATTTTAATTAAATAATTAGCTAGATAATTGTCATGGCTAATCATGACATGACCATTATCATTTCAATTTGCAAGGATCAAAAAGCATCTTCCAAAAGAAATGATGATGGTCAAAGTGTCAACCTAGGTCAACAAGTCAAGGAGGTCAAATGGTCAACAACCATAACCATGCACAATTATTAAACTAATTATCAATTAACTATAATACACACATAAGCATTAGGGTTAATAAAATGACAATAGCCATTAACCCTAATCAAGGTCCTCTCCCTCAATCTCAAGCAACTGTGCATACGCACCCGCATTCGTGATCCGAGGAACACGAATACAATGAGAAAAACCAATCCCAAATCATATACTAGGATCCGGCTTAAACCAAAGCCCGCTAGTATAAACTGTCCGGACAGCAAACGTGCACAAGTGCGCGGATGCGAACGAACCCTGTCGCAAAACCATGCGACCTCTACTCATTTTGCCTAAAGGCGAATAGCTCTCTGTGTGGGACTCTAAAGACTCGACACTACGCTGGCAGTGGGTTTAACCACAGACCGCAAGCGGCACTAGCTGTACGTAACGGTCCCCAGGTAGATGTCGATAAGAAGACTGACGAGGTGAACCCCATCTGAACTCCTACTGAGCCTGTATGTGACAATCTCCGTACAGTCCGGTCTGTTCGTCTGATACATCGCATGGCGGGCCTAGGGGGCGGTGAACGTCAGTCCCCTAATAGCGGTACAAGTCGTGTCGGAGTGTAGCCCAGAACACCCTGAGATAACACTGGAAATCTACCAGTATATCTCGCTTGCCCTGGCCAGGGACTACTCGTGTAATGGCTCTCCTGGACACAGCGCGATGTCAACCCCCAATACCGAGAGAGACGAATCCTGTCTAACCGTCACTGCCTCCAAGTGCTTCGGGACTGCACCCAAAAACTACCTGTTTGCACGACTCCTTTGAGCCGTGGTAGTAGTAAACAAAGTGCAGTGGGAACACACTCGAGGCGAAGTGACAGTGTCAAGTCAACGGACTAAGCTGTACTCATGTCACCTGGGAACTGATAACTGACGATAGGTATAATACCAACCAACAGTTCCCGACGAGTCCTGTCCAGTGTACTCGTAACCTAACGAGTACCCGCATACTATCTCAAGTACGACGTACTACGGCTGTGGGACAGACCGTCTCCCACGCTGAGATGAGAAGCGCATACGCTAGTCTACTCCGGAGTATCGATGCCCTGTCTCGATAGTCCAACGACTAGGGACCTGTATAAGGATGTGCTTATAGATCACCCAGCTCCCATGAGTGTGAGCGCCATCACAACGCTGGTAATTAAGCAAAGATCCAAAGGGCTCTACTAATATGTATATCTGCAATATGCTAAAAGAAATACATGTACATATTAAAGCAGAGACAAACCAAGTAGCATACTACCATTTCGAGCAAGACTGTATATACAACTGTGAATATCCCAAGCTTCCATCAAGTAATATACAAACTAGTATGATACAGTAATGGCCTTTAGGGCATATACACTAACAGTCAGTACGTCGTACTTGAGATAGTATGCGGGTGCTCGTTAGGTTAAGAGTACACTGGATAGGACTCGTCGGGAACTGTTGGTTGGTACTATACCTATCGTCAGTTATCAGTTCCTAGGTGATATGAGTATAGCTTAGTCCGCTGACTTGACACCGTCACTTCGCCTCGAATGTGTTCCCACTATTCTTTGAATACTACCCTACCACGGCTCAAAGGAGTCGTGCAAACAGGTAGTAGTTGGGTGCAGTCCTGAAGCACTTAGAGGCAGTGACAGTTAGACAGGATTCGTCACTGCCGGTATTAGGGGTTGATATCGCGCTGTGTCTAGGAGAGCCATTACACATAATCGTCCCTGGCCAGGGCAAGCGAGATATACTGGTAGGTTTTCCAGTGTTATCTCTGGGTGTTCTGGGCTACACTCCGACACGAATTGTACCGCTATTAGGGGACTGGCGTTTACCACCCCTAGGTACGCCATGCGATATTCTCAGACGAACAGACCGGACTGTACGGAGATTGTCATATTCAGGCTCAGTAGGAGTTCGGATGGGTTTACCTCATTGGCCTTCTTATCGATATCTACCTGGGAATCGTTACGTACAGCTAGTGCCGCTTGCGGTCTGTGGTTAAACCCACTGCCAGCGTAGTGTCGAGTCTTTAGAGTCCCACACAGAGAGTTTCCCTGCACTGAGCGAAAGTTGTAGAGGCCGTATGGTTTTACGGCAAGGCTACGATCACTTACGTGCACTTGTGTGCGTATGCTGTTCGGGCAGACAATACTAGTGGGCTTTGGTTTAAGCCGGATCCTAGTATTGTATGGATGGATTAGTTTTGTCTTCAGTGCATTCACATTCTACGGAATGCGGATGCGGGTGTGTATGCACAGTTGTGAGGAGCGAAGAAGAAGGAGGTGCCTCATTAGGGTTTTCACAGTTGATTTGGTCAAAACCATTATGAGGCGGGCTCATTAGGGTTTTGACAGTTGGTTCGGTCAAAACCATTATGAGCCGGGGACATTATTTATTAATATTTTTAATGATAATTATGTTATGGCTAATTTATTTGACCATTTGACCCTACTTGACTTTGTTGACCATTTGACCAAAGTTGACTAGGATCTTTCATGTGAGGTCTAGAGTCTTCTTTTGGTTTTTGATCTTATTTTTGTCATGATAATGGTTTAATCAAGGTAGCCATCAACTTTATCATAAAAAGATTAGTAATGATTATCTTTATGGATTATTATTCAATGGTTCATTATTCTTGGTTCATTTTTCTTTTCTCATTCTCTCTCTTGAAATGAGAAGCTCCATGGTTGCTCCTTCGTATTCCTCCTCTTGATTTTTCCTTTGATCTCATGTGTTGAGAAAATAAGGAAGTAAATTGACAAACACATCCATCTTCTTCTTCTACACAACCTAGGACATCAAGCTTAGCAACCTTGTTGCCCTAGTTGCCTCGGTTTGAGGTGGAGCTCGGAACACAAACTCTCGGGTGGATCGTCTTCGACTCTAGGAGGCCGCAGAGGTGACCAAGATCCGGATCGATCCCCGGAGTTTAGATGGACGAGGAGGACAGCGGAGAGAAGACCCGAAGGACCGATTTCGTGAGGTATAATCTCTATGACATATTAGATAGAACCTCATGTAGCTTGCTAGGTTTTTGTTTAGCAAAAATCCTCTTTTTATTCCATGTTGCCTTGTGTCAAAAAATCAATTTTTACCGTTTCCTCCTCCCCGTAAGAACCGGGGCGGGTAACGTGGACTTACAGTGGTATCAGAGCCTTGCTAAACAACAACTAGCATGTTAGACAAGTATGTAGAATTTCGATCGGAGAAAACATCGCAAAACACGTCCGAAAACATAACTTTCTGCCGATTTTTAAAACTGCTCAGAAAATAATTCCACACATCTTAAAAATCGGCTCAGGGTTTTGTAAGAACACACAGCAAAAACGAGCCACTGACTCGGTCAACGCGCCGCAGAACTGCGGCGAGAACATGCTTCTTGCCGCGGATCTGCGGCCGAGTTGACTCGGCCGCGACTCGTCTTTGATGCAGTTTCATTAGTGTTCTATTTTGGGATTTTTCGGATAATTTGTTTCTGCCCAGAATTTCCAGAGAACAAAGTTGTGTTTGGGGTGGTTACAAATCCGTATTTTGATCGAAGTTCTATAGACTTTAGCTAATGGGTTATATCTGTGATGTGATATATGCCCTGAACGTCAACTAATCGCTATACGTCGATTAGTGGGGGTTGTGCATGTCTGTGATCTGTAATATTGATGGTTTGTGTATATGAACTCGATGGATTGTCGCGGATGAATAGCCGGGGGTTGTGAGATGAGAGTTTTCTTTATCTTTCATTTGATGTAATATGTAAATTGATGTAATATTATTTTTATGGCCGCACATCCAGGATGAGGTTGTAGCCGCCATTGTATATTATTTCTTTTACTGTTTTTGCTCCTAGGATAGACCCAAGGTGGGGTGCACAAACTACCGGGTACCTCGAAGTGCCGAGTGGCCTACTCACGTTGTTGAGGGAGGTTGCTTCACTTCGGGTATTTGGCGGGTAGCTTGCCGCACCCGTAGGGGTCTAGGGTGGGGTTTTGGCTATTCATCGCGACCGTGTAATCCGTCTTTCGTTGCAGGCTCGAACGAAACGCGGATTCCTAGTATATCGAATGTGTTCATCTGTGATCTGGAATGGCTATCATTGCATCAGACGAATGTATAAATCTATATATGATATCTAGTAGGCGTTGCTTATGTTTTGCATCCGCGCTAGTCCAGCCCCCGCTCTGTCGTTAGTTAAGTAACCCAACAGGTGATGACGGGGCCCCGTGGCGAATGCGGATGGCATAAGCGTACGTCATATTTTCGTTGTTTTCTGCAATGGTAGGATTAAATGATGGGACGCATTAAATTAATGCAAGAAAATAAACCAAAGTTAAAGTCGTTGGAACAATTTCAAAACCACTCGGTTTCTTTTCAAAACAGAAAACTTTCAAAAATGCGGAGCTTAAACCACTCTTTTTAGAAGCTATCAAGGTTCCTTCGATTATATCAAGTTCACTACATTCACGGTTTCGCCAAAACCATTCGTTGCCCTCCGTCGTTTCATATGAATATCCAATAGTATTCAAGCTATGTTTGTTGGCCATAGTCAAGCCATAGTGATTGGTAGCTAGTGGGTATTCATATTTTGCATAGATAGATGCGTTGGCTTGGGACAGTCATATTACTTTGTTGTCCATAGTCAAGGGTATATATGGGTGGGTTCAAATCAACCTGGACAATGACAGGTAGAACTTGACATATGACTTATGATTTGTTGGCCTTAGTCAAGATCATAAGAGCATGGGGCAAAAAATCCACATCGAGAGTTTCTAAAGAAACTGAAACTTGCTAGTGCTGCATACCATTTAGAGTGTGATGATTCTGGTAGGATTCCTTCAGTTTTATCACACGATGATATTTGGATCCCGATCCTACCGCGAGTATATGCTACACCTCGGGAACATTCTCACTTAACGATCAATGCTATAAACCAAGTAGGTGTCTAGAAAAGTGTTAGCGAGGCTACGCCCACAGGAAAAAGAGGTTATTTAATTAAGGATCTTCGTGAAAGCGTTGGAAAACCTCCCACGAAGTACCAACACTGGCCTGGCTGAACGGTTAAGCAAGTATTGTACAGTGAGATTGATCCCGACTAATTCTCCCTTTTTGGTTTGAGGAAGGATTCGAGAAACAGTGGGAGCCATCCTGTTTAGATAAACTAAAAACCAATCTAAACTTGCAAGAGCATCATGCTGAGTGTTTTCTTCTCTCTCTCTTAATTGCAGCGACCCAGTGACCACACATAGGTTACATCTAGATAATAAAATGACTGAATCTGACTGTTATGACTGGCAAAGGTCTGTCCAGATGTCCATCACCCATGATAAGCTGGGACACCACTTAACTAATCAAACCCCTGCCGTCTCAGGATCAGTTTCCACTGTCGCGGATATTGATATCCGTAAGACATCGGAAAAAGACTGTGCGAATGCCAAGTGCCTCGTGTTAGCCTCAGTTGATGGTGCATACCAGAGGCAGCACGAGAAGATGGACTTAGTTTCTATCTTCCTCCATAACAAAGATTTATATAGAGAGTAGTCTCGTATCGCAAGATATGAGACCTCGAACGAATTGCTTCAAGCGAGGTTGGCCTTAGGTCATCTGTAGGGGACAACACCCTTACAGAGACTAGCTATTTTGTTGAGCTCACGGACCTGAAGACCACATTGAAGAACGGGTCAAATACTGACTTGATTCTACAGTCTCTACCCTCTACTTATACCCTGAAGGAAACTAGGGAAGTAGAAGAAAAGGGAAGGGAAAAAGTTTCGGAACTGGATGTAGTAAAGGAGGGACGTTCCTATTTTTACGGGAATGAACATTGGCAGAAGGATTGCAGGGCTAGCAAAGCCAGTAGCCAGGATTCGAAGCATGTTGTGGCTTCAGCTTCGGGTGTGTTTGTAGTAGAAAAATGTATGTCAATTAACCCTACTTCCTGGGTATTGGATACCGGATCAAGATCTCACATTTGTAATTCATTACAGCCTCTGAGAAAACATAGAGTTATCAGGATAGGTGATATGACTCTCACGGTTGCCAATGGAATGAGCATGGACGCTGAATCCGTAGGGGAATATCATCTTGGATTGCCAACTGGGCAGATATTGATTTTGCGCGACTGTTTGTATGTACCTAGTGCGATATGTAATATCATATCTGTATCCTTTCTTTCTAACGAAGGATATGATTTTACTTTTGTAAGCGATGTGGTCTACATCCACCTAAATCAAGTTCTGATTGGGTCAGGTACATTAGAAAACAGAATATACGTACTGAATCAAGCTCAGGTTTTCACTGTCCAGAACGCACTTAAAGGAAAGTCTCCGGAATTCAATCAGGCTTTCTTATGGCATTGTAGACTGGGTCATATCAATGAGACACGGTTAACAATGTTACATAAAGAGGGATACTTGAATCCGTTCGAGTATCAGTCTTATGATACTTGTGAATCATGTCTCATGGGAAAGATGACAAAGACTCCGTTCACTGGACAAGGAGTAAGAGAGAGCGAGCTCTTGGGACTCGTACACAGTAACGTGTGTGGTCCAATGTCTACACATGCGTGAAGTGGTTATTCATACTTCATTACTTTTACAGATGATTTCTCTAGGTATGGACATGTCTTCCTGATGACGCATAAATCCGAGGCCTTTGAGAAATTTCGAGAATACAAGAATGAAGTTGAAAAACAAACAGGCAAGAGTATAAAGACAATGAGATCTGATCGAGGTGGTGAATACTGGAGTGCCGAGTTTCTGGACTACTTAAAAGAGAATGGAATTCTCTCGCAGCTTACTCCTCCATACACACCACAACACAACGGTGTATCGGAAAGACGGAATCGAACTCTATTGGATATGGTTCGTTCCATGATGAGTAAGGCTGAGTTACCGCGATCTTTCTGGGGTTATGCACTAGAAACAGCTGCATATTTTTTTAACCAAGTTCCTACTAAGTCAGTGCCTACCACACCATATCAAATGTGGAGTGGGAAGAAACCCTGTCTTAAACACTTTAAGACACGGGGATGTCCAGCTTTTGTCAAAAAGCAGCATGCGGACAAGCTCGAGGCACGCTTAGTACAGTGTAAGTTTTTGGGATACCCAAAGAACTCCAAGGGGTATGTTTTCTATTACGCAAAGGAGCAAAAGGTCTTTGTTTCTCGTCATGCCCGCTTCTTGGAAACTGAGTTTTTAGAAAATTAGATAAATGGGAGCGCAATAGAACTGGAAGAAATTCCAGAACCATAAGCTATTACTGAAAGCTTGGAGGAACCAGAAGTTTCAGGAGAACCAGACATCCCAGCGCCACTCCGCAGGAGTAGTATGCAGTCTCATCCGCCTGAGAGATACTACGGTTTTCTCATAGACAGGGATAGAGAGGATTTCACTATTGATTATGATGAGCCTACTAGCTTCCAACAAGCCATTCAGAGCGGTGACTCAGTAAAATGGCTGGATGCAATGCGGACCGAGATGGAGTCCTTGTACGCCAACAAAGTTTGGACTTTGGACTTTGCTCCACAATGGGTAAAACCCGTAGGCTGCAAATGGATCTTCAGAAAGAAGATTGGTGTAGATGGGCAGGTTGAAACCTATAAAGCTAGACTTGTTGCAAAGGGTTTTCCTCAAAGACCTGGTTTTGACTATGACGAGACCTTTTCTCCAGTGGCTATGCTCAAATCCATTTGGATCCTTCTTGCCATTGCTGCCTTCCACGATTATGAGATATGGCAGATGGACATAAAGACGGCTTTCCTAAATGGAAATTTGGAAGAGTGCATCTATATGGATCGGCCAGAGAGATTCTTTCAGAGTGGGAGCAGCGGTAAAGTGTGCAAGTTGCTCAAGTCCATCTATGGACTGAAGCAGGCATCGCGGAGTTGGAACATCTGCTTTGATGATACTGTCAAAGAATTCGACTTTATCAAAAACCCAGATGAACAATGCATTTACAGTAAAATTGTAGGGAGAACTGTGGTATTCCTCATGGATGACAGTCTTCTAATAGGAAATGATATTCCTATGCTACAGTCAGTCAAAGGATTCTTGTCATAGAGGTTCTCCATGAAGGACCTGGGCGATGCCAACTACATTCTGGGGATCCAGATCTATCGTGATAGATCTAAGAGGATGTTGGGACTTTCACAGTCTAGGTATATCGACACCATACTGAAACGATTCAGTATGGAAGATTCAAATAGCGGTAATCTACCAGCTTGTCACGAAATCACCCTCTCAAAAGAAATGTCTCCCAAAGACTGATTTGGAAAGGGCTCGCATGTCATCTATACCCTACGTATCTGCGGTAGGCTCTATAATGTATGCGATGTTGTGTACCAGACCAGATGTAGCATACGCATTGAGCGTTGTAAGCCGGTATCAGTCGGACCCAGGGAAGAAACACTGGATAGCAGTAAAGAATATTCTCAAGTACCTGGGATGGACTAAGGAGATGTTCTTGGTGTATGGCGGAAAAGGCCTCCAGATCGAGGCCTTTGCGGACTCCAGCTTCCAGAGTGACAAGGATGACTCCAAGTCCATGTCGGGTTATGTCTTTACCCTCAATGTAGGGACGGTTTGTTGGAAGAGCTCCGAGCAGGAAACCGTTGCTGACTCAACTATGGAAGCGGAGTATATAGCTGCTTGCGATGCCGCAAAGGAAGCTGTCTGGATGAAGAAGTTCCTCACGGAGCTTCAGGTGGTTCCTACCATTGTTGATCCAATACCGCTGTATTGTGATAACAATGGCGCTATAGCTTTAGGGAAGGAACCCATGTCCCATCAGAAGTCCAGGCACATTTTGAGGCGGTACCACCTGATCAGGGAGATTGTAGATAACCAGGAGATCGAGGTGAAGAGAGTAAATTCGGAGAATAACACTGCAGACCCATTCACAAAGGCCATACCCTAGACTCAGTTCGAGCGGCTGATCGAGATGATAGGTCTTTGATACGCCAGTGCATGGCCTTAGTACAAGTGGGAGATTGTTAGTGTATATGCCCTAGAGGCCATTACTATATCATACTAGTTTGTATATTACTTGATGGAAGATTGGGATATTCATAGTTGTATAGACAATCTTGCTCGAAATGGTAGTATGCTACTTGGTTTGTTTCTATTTTAATGTGTGAATGTGTTTCTTTTAGCATATCGCCTATACACATTAGTGGAGCCCTTAGGATCTTTGCTTGATTACCAACGTTGTGATGGCGGTCACACTAGTGGGGGCTGTAAGTCCATGCTACCTCTCCCGGTACTTTCGGGCATGCGGAATTTGATAAAAAAACGATTTTCTTAGAGGTGGTAACATGGACTCAAAACCCGGATCTTTGTTAAACATCTAACTAACAACCTAACTACGAGTTGCTAACTACTCGGTTACGGGGTTATACCTTTCTTTTTCTCGAACTCCTTCGTCTTCAAGCTTCGATGGTCGTCCGAATCGGCTTCTCCCCGTCGTCTCCTTGCGCCGAAGATAGATCCACCTGAAAGCTTCAACCTTTGGCTCTTTCTTCGAACTTTGAAGAAACTAGTTCACTCGGTTTGCTAAACCTTATGAACTAGAGTGAGTAGAGAAGAGTTTGTATGGGATTTTATCTATGGTTCTTGGTTCTCAACTCATGAGACAAGTGAACCATAGAGTCAAGAGAGGGAGAGCAAGAGGAGGAAGATGAGAGCTCAAGAACAAGAGAGAGAATGAGCATGAAAGAATGAGAGAAGACTTTTCTCATTTGGCTCTCATAATCCAAAACCATCATCACAAAAATAATAATCAAGTATTGTGTAAAATGGTTCAAGTCAAAATGGCTAAATCATTTCATGCACTCATTTCTCACAAAAGAAACAAGCAAGTAAAAAGTCTTTGCCATGAAATGATAGCCATAGTCATCATGATGGTCAACTAATCCAACCTAGTCAACCGGTAAACAAAGTCAACAAGTCAACAAAGTCAACCCCTCAACAACCATGTCACCACAATACTTAATTAATATAATTGTTAATCACATATCATATTCTCATTAGGGTTGACCAAAAAGTCAATAGTCAACAGTCAACGGTCAACAACCCTAATGAGAATCCTCTGCCTCTGTCTCTCTGTCAACTGTGCATACACACCCGCATCCACGTTCCGAAGAACACGAATACATACTGGATAAATCCAATCCCAAAACGTACACTAGGATCTGGCTTAAACCAAAGCCCGCTAGTGATAACTGTCCGGACACTAAACGTGCATAAGTGCACGGATGTGACCGAACCATGCGACCTGCCGCAAAACCATGCGACCTCTACTCTTTTTCCTAAAGGCGAATAGCTTTCTATGTGGGACTCTAAAGACTCGACACTACGCTGGCAGTGGGTTTAACCACAGACCGCAAGCGGCACTAGCTGTGCGTAACGGTCCCCAGGTAGATGCCGACAAGAAGACTGACGAGGTGAAACCCATCTGAACTCCTACTGAGCCTGAATATGACAATCTCCGTACAGTCTGGTCTGTTCGTCTGATACATCGCATGGCGGGCCTAGGGGGGCGGTAAACGTCAGTCCCCTAATAGCGGTACAAGTCGTGTCGGAGTGAAGCCCAAAACACCCTGAGATAACACTGGAAGCCTACCAGTATATCTCGATTGCCCTGGCCAGGGACTACTCGTGTAATGGCTCTCCTAGACACAGCGCGATGTCAACCCCCAATACCGGGAGAGACGAATCCTGTCTAACCGTCACTGCCTCCAAGTGCTTCGGGACTGCACCCAACTACCACCTGTTTGCACGACTCCTTTGAGCCGTGGTAGGGTAGTAATCAAAGTACAGTGGGAACACACTCGAGGCGAAGTGACAGTGTCAAGTCAGCGGACTAAGCTGTACTCATGTCACCTGGGAACTGATAACTGACAATAGGTATAATACCAACCGGTCAGTTCCCGACGAGTCTTGTCCAGTGTACTCGTAACCCAACGAGCACCCGCATACTATCTCCAGTACGACGTACTGATGGCTGTAGGACAGACCATCTCCCACTCTGGGATGAGAAGCGCATGCGCTAGTCTACTTCGGAGTATCGATGCCCTGTCTCGATAGTCCTGCGACTAGGGACCTGTATAAGGATGTGCTTATAGATTACCCAGCCCCACTAGTATGACTGCCATCACAACGCTGGTAATCAAGCAAAGATCCTAAGGGCTCCACTAATGCGTATAGGTGATAAAATAAACACATGTACACATTGAAGTAGAAACAAACCAAGTAGCATACTACTATTTTGAGCAAGATTGTATATACAAGGTGAATATCCCAAGCTTCCATTAAGTAATATACAAACTAGTATGATACAGTAATGGCCTCTAGGGCATATACACTAACAATCTCCCACTTGCACTAAGGCCATGTACTGGCGTATCGAAGACCTATCATCTCGATCAGCCGCTCGAACTGAGTCTGGGGCAAGGCCTTGGTGAATGGATCTGCAGTGTTATCTTCTAAAGCGACTCTTCGAACCTCGATCTCCTGGCGATCCACGATCTCCCTGATCAGGTGATACCGCCTCAAGATGTGTCTGGATCTCTGATGGGACCTGGGTTCCTTCGCTAAAGCTATAGCCCCGTTGTTGTCGCAATACAGAGGTATTGGATCAACAATGGACGGAACCACCTGAAGCTCTTTCAAGAACTTACTCATCCAGACAGCTTATTTTGCGGCATCAGATGCAGCGATGTATTCCGCTTCCATCGTCGAGTCTGCAACGGTTTCCTGTTTGGAACTCTTCCAACACACCGCCCCTCCATTGAGGGTAAAGACAAAACCCGACATGGACTTGGAATCATCCTTGTCACTCTGGAAGCTGGAGTCAGCAAAGGCCTCGATCTGGAGGTCTTTTCCGCCATACACCAAGAACATCTCCTTAGTCCTTCTCATGTACTTGAGAATGTTCTTTACCGCTATCCAGTGTTTCTCCCCAGGGTTTGACTGATACCGGCTTACCACACTCAGTGCATAAGCTACATCCGGTCTGGTACACAACATCGCATACATTATAGAGCCTACCGCAGAAGCGTAGGGTATAATAGACATGCGATCCCTCTCCAAATCAGTCTTGGGAGACATCTCTTTAGAGAGGGTGATCCCGTGACAAGCCGGTAGGTTACCGCGCTTGGAATCTTCCATACTGAATCTTTTCAGTATGGTGTCGATGTACCTGGACTGTGAAAGTCCTAATATCCTCTTGGATCTATCACGATGGATCCGGATCCCCAGGATGTACGAGGCATCACCCAGGTCTTTCATGGAGAACCTGTGTGACAAGAACCCCTTGACAGATTGTAGCATAGGAATGTCATTTCCTATTAAGAGAATGTCATCCACATACAAAACGAGGAATACTACAGTTCTCGCTACAAATCTACTATAGATGCATGGTTCATCTGGATTTTTGATAAAGCCAAATTCCTTGACCGTTTCATCAAAACAGAAGTTCTAACTCCGCGATGCCTGCTTTAGTCCATAGATGGACTTAAGCAACTTGCACACCTTTCCGCTGCTCCCACTCTGAATGAAACCCTCTGGTTGGTCCATATAGACACACTCCTCTAAATTTCCATTTAGAAAAGCGGTCTTTACGTCCATTTGCCAGATCTCATAATCGTGGAAGGCAGCAATGGCAAGAAGGATCCGAATGGATTTCAGCATAGCCACTGGAGAAAAGGTTTCGTCATAGTCCAAGCCAGGTCTATGACGGAAATCCTTTGCAACAAGTCTAGCTTTATAGGTCTCAACCTGTCCATCTACACCAATCTTCTTTTTGAAAATCCACTTGCATCCTACGGGTTTTACCCCGTCTGGAGCAATGTCCAACGTCCATACTTTGTTGGTGTACATGGACTCCATTTCGGTCCGCATTGCATCCAGCCATTTTACTGAGTCAACGCTCTGAACGGCCTGCTGGAAGCTAGTAGGCTCATCATAATCTATGATGCAATCCTCTCTATCCCCGTCTATGAGAAAACCGTAGTATCTCTCGGGCGGATGAGACTGCCTACTACTCCTGCGGAGCGGCGTAGGAATGTCCTGTTCTTTTGAACCCTCTGGTTCCACTAAACTTTCAGTAATAGTCTGTGATTCTGGAATTTCTTCCAGTTCTACTGCGCTCCCACTTATTTCCTTTTCTAAGAACTGGTGTTCTAGAAAGTGGGCATGACGAGAAACAATAACTTTTTGTTCCTCTTCGTAGTAGAAGAAATATCCCTTGGAGTTCTTTGGATATCCCACGAACTTGCACTGTACTGAGCGTGCCTCGAGCTTGTCCGCATGCTGCTTTTTGAAAAAAGCTGGACTTCCCCATGTCTTAATGTGATTAAGATGAGGCCTCTTCCCACACCACATCTCATATGGTGTGGTAGGCACAGTCTTAGTGGGAACTCGGTTCAAAAGGTACGCAGCTGATTCTAGCGCATACCCCCAGAATGATCGCGGTAACTCAGCGTTACTCATCATGGACCGTACCATATCCAATAGGGTGCGGTTCCGTCTCTCCGATACACCGTTATGTTGCGGAGTGTATGGAGGAGTAAGCTGAGAGAGAATTCCATTCTCTTTTAAGTAATTCAGGAACTCGGCACTCAAGTATTCTCCACCTCGATCCGATCTTAGAATCTTGATACTTTTGCCGGTCTGTTTTTCTACTTCATTCTTATATTCCTGGAACTTTCCAAAGGCTTCGGACTTATGTTTCATTAAGAAGACATAACCGTACCTTGAAAAGTCATCCGTAAAAGTAATGAAGTAAGAATAACCGCTTCGCGCATGTGTAGACATTGGACCGCACACGTCGCTGTGTACGAGTCCTAAGAGCTCGCTCGCCCTTACTCCGTGTCCAGTAAACGGAGTCTTTGTCATCTTTCCTTTGAGACAGGATTGACAAGTGGCATACGATTGATATTCGAACGGATTCAAATATCCTTCTGTATGTAACTTTGTCAACCTTCTCTCATTGATGTGACCCAGTCTACAATGCCATAAGAAAGTCTGATTTATTTCCGGAGACTTTCTTTTGTGTGTATTCTGGACATTGAAAATCTGTGGTTGGTTTAATACGTATATACCATTGCTCAATGTACCTGACCCAATCAGAACTTGATTAAGGTGAATGTTTACAACATTGCTTACAAACGCAAATTCATAACCTTCTTTAGAAACTAAAGATACAGAAATTATATTACAAGTTGCGTTGGATACAAAAAAGGAATTACGCAAAACCAAAACATGTCCATCTGACATTCCCATGTGATAGTCCCCCACGGCTTTAGCATCCATGCTAGCTCCGTTCGCAACTCTGAGGGTCATGTCACCTGCCTTCAAAACCCTACGGTTTCTCAACGCCTGCAATGAATTACAGATATGAGATCCTGATCCGGTATCCAATACCTAGGAAGTAGAGTTTATTGAAAGACAGTTTTCAATAACATACACACCTGAAGCTGAAGCTGCAACCTGCTTCAATTCCTGTGTCCTGGCTTTCCAAGCCCTGCAATCATTCTTCCAGTGTCCTTTCTTATTACAATAGAAGCATTCTTCCTTATCCACAAGCTTCCCCGCTTTCTTTGTTGCTTTTGCTTTTCCCTTCGTATCCACTTTACTAACACCGCCTCTTGGTTTGGCGGGGGCTTTCTTCTTCTTTCCCTTGGCTTTCGCCTTGGACCTAGAAGAAGATGATCCTCCTACAAACAAAGTGGATGTTTCCCTACCTTTCTGTAGGGTGCCCTCTGCGCTCCTCAGCATGTTGAGAAGCTCTGAAAGTTCAACTTCTTTCTCTTGTAAGTTGAAGTTCAGTATAAACTGGGCGTAAGTGGAAGGAAGGGACTGGAGAACTAAGTCCGTATAGAGCTCACTCTCCAATGTGGTCCCTAGGTCAGCGAGCTCCTCAATGTAGCTGATCATCTTAAGCACGTGCTCTGCCACTGATGATCCAACGGCCATCCTTGCCGAAAATAACTTTTTCGACGCTTCGTATCTTACGATACGAGACTACTCTCCATACAGTTCTTTTGTATGAAGAAATATGGATTCCAAGTCCATATTCTCGTGCCTCCTCTGATGTTCATTGTCCATAGAGGCAAGTACGAGGCACTTGGCCTTCGCGCTATCAATCTCCCAAGTCTTACGGATTTCCTTATCCGCGACGCTGGAAGTGGGACCAGGGACAGGGGGAGCTTTGGTGGTAAGAAGATACCCCAGCTTGTCGTAAGTGATTGCCATCTTGACATTCCTGAGCCAATCTTTGTAGTTTGGCCCTGTCAGTATGTTTTTATCTAGAAGTAACTTAAGTCCAGTCATGTCGATTGGTCGCTGCAATTAGGAGAGAGAAGAAACACTCAGCATGATGCTCTTGCAAGTTTAGAGTGGTATTTAATTTGTCTAAACAGGATGGCTCCCACTGTTTCTCGAATCCCTCCTCAAACCAAAAAGGAAGAATTAGTCAGGATCAATCTCACCGTACAATACTTGCTTAACCGTTCAGCCAGGCCAGTGTTGGTACTTCGAGGGAGGTTTTCCAACGCTTTCGCGAAGTTCCTTAATTAAATAACCTCTTTTCCTTGGGGGCGTAGCCCCGCTAACACCTTTCTAGACACCTACTTGGTTTATAGCATTGATCGTTAAGTAAGAAATTTCCCGAGGAGTAGCATATACTCACAGTAGGATCGGGATCCAAATATCATCGCGTGACGAAACTGAAGGAATCCTACCAGAATCATCACACTCCAAATGGTATGCAACACTAGCAAGTTTCAGTTCTTTTGAAACTCCCGATGTGGATTTTTGCCCCATGCTCTTATGACCTTGACTTTGGCCAACAAATCATAAGTCACATGTCAAGTTCTACCCGTCGTTCTCCAGGTTAATTTGAATCCACCCGTACCTACCCTTGACTTTGGCCAACAAGGCAGTACGACTGTTCCAAACCAACGCATCTATCTATGCTGCACATGAATACCCAATAGCTACCAATCACTATGCCTTGACTTTGGCCAACAAACACAGCTTGAATACTATTGACTATTCATGTGAAACGACGGAGGGCTACGAATGGTTTTGGCGAAACCGTGAACGTAGAGAACTTGATATAATCGATGGAACGAGATAGCTTTTAAAAGGAGTGGCTCAAACTCCGCATTTTAAAAGTTTGTTTTGAAAAGAACCGTGTGGTTTTTCGAAAGTGTTCCAACGACTTTAACTTGGTTTATTTTCTTGCATTAGTTCTTTTAATGCGTGATATTCTTGCATTAGTTCTTTTAATGCGTCCTATCATTTAATCCTACCATTGCAGAAAACAACCAAAATATGACGTACGCTTATGCCATTCGCATTCGCCACGGGGCCCCGTCATTACCCGTTAGGTTACTTAACTAACGACAGAGCGGGGGCTGGGCTAGCGCAGCTGTAAAACATAAGCAACGCCTAAATAATATCATATATAGATATACTGCAATGATAGCCATTTTAGATCACAGATGAACACATTGGATATACTAGGAATCTGCAATTCGTACGAGCCTGTAACGAAAAGCAGATTACACGGTCGCGGTGAATAGCCAATACCCCACCCAAGACCCCTACGGGTGTGGCAAACTACCCGCCAAGTACCCGAAGCGAAGCAACCTCCCTCAACTCCGTGAGTAGGCCACTCGGCACTTCGGCATACCCGGTAGTTTGTGCACCCCTTCCATGGGTCTATCCTAGGAGCAAAAACAGTAAAAAGAAATTATACAATGACGGCTACAACCTCGACCCGGTTGTGCGGCCATACAAATAATTATTACATCAATTTACAAATTTACATGAAATGAAAGAAAAGAAAACTCTCGTCTCACAACCCCCGGCTATTCACCCGCGACAATCCAATGAATTCATATACACATTCCAATAACATTACAGATCACAGATTTGTATAACCCCCACTAATCGACATATAGCGATTAGCAGACGTTCAATACAAATAACACATCACAGAAAAACCCGTCAGCTAAAGTCTTTTAGAAGTTCGATCAAAAATACGGATTTTCAGGACCCCAAAAATAAAATTTTCATTCTGGAAAATCTGGGCAGAAAATATATATTCCAAAAATCCCAATACAACCCCAGAAAAACACTGCACCAAACTTAGACCTCGGCCGAGTCAACTCGGCCTCGGATCTGCGGCGGGAGCGTGCTCCCGCCGCGTTTCCGCGGCGCTTTGACTCGATCGTTGGACCAAATTTGGTGGGTGATCACACAAAAGCCTGAGCCGATTTTTAAGATAAAATTTATCAATTTTTGAACAGAAAAAAAATCGGCAGAAACTTATCATATCGGGTTCGTTTTGCGACTTTTCCTTTGATCGATCTTCTAGCTACTTTGCTAACATGTTAGATAGAGTTTAACTAGGCTCTGATACCACTGTAAGTCCATGCTACCTCTCCCGGTATTTTCGGGCATGCGGAATTTGATAAAAAAACGATTTTCTTAGAGGTGGTAACATGTACTCAAAACCCGGATCTTTGTTAAACATCTAACTAACAACCTAACTACGAGTTGCTAACTACTCGGTTACGGGGTTATACCTTTCTTTTTCTCGAACTCCTTCATCTTCAAGCTTCGATGGTCGTCCGAATCGTCTTCTCCCCGTCGTCTCCTTGCGCCGAAGATAGATCCACCTGAAAGCTTCAACCTTTGGCTCTTTCTTCGAACTTTGAAGAAACTAGTTCACTCGGTTTGCTAAACCTTGTGAACTAGAGTGAGTAGAGAAGAGTTTGTATGGGATTTTATCTATGGTTCTTGGTTCTCAACTCATGAGACAAGTGAACCATAGAGTCAAGAGAGGGAGAGCAAGAGGAGGAAGATGAGAGCTCAAGAACAAGAGAGAGAATGAGCATGAAAGAATGAGAGAAGACTTTTCTCATTTGGCTCTCATAATCCAAAACCATCATCACAAAAATAATAATCAAGTATTGTGTAAAATGGTTCAAGTCAAAATGGCTAAATCATTTCATGCACTCATTTCTCACAAAAGAAACAAGAAAGTAAAAAGTCTTTGCCATGAAATGATAGCCATATTCATCATGATGGTCAACTAGTCCAACCTAGTCAACCGGTCAACAAAGTCAACAAGTCAACAAAGTCAACCCCTCAACAACCATGTCACCACAATACTTAATTAATATAATTGTTAATCACATATCATATTCTCATTAGGGTTGACCAAAAAGTCAATAGTCAACAGTCAACGGTCAACAACCCTAATGAGAATCCTCTGCCTCTGTCTCTCCGTCAACTGTGCATACACACCCGCATCCGCGTTCCGAGGAACACGAATACATACTGGATAAATCCAATCCCAAAACGTACACTAGGATCTGGCTTAAACCAAAGCCCGCTAGTGATAACTGTCCGGACACTGAACGTGCATAAGTGCACGGATGTGACCGAACCCGGTCGCAAAACCATGCGACCTGCCGCAAAACCATGCGACCTCTACTCTTTTGCCTAAAGGCGAATAGCTTTCTGTGTGGGACTCTAAAGACTCGACACTACGCTGGCAGTGGGTTTAACCACAGACCGCAAGCGGCACTAGCTGTGCGTAACGGTCCCCAGGTAGATGTCGACAAGAAGACTGACGAGGTGAAACCCATCCGAACTCCTACTGAGCCTGAATGTGACAATCTCCGTACAGTCCGGTCTGTTCGTCTGATACATCGCATGGCGGGCCTAGGGGGACGGTAAACGTCAGTCCCCTAATAGCGGTACAAGTCGTGTCGGAGTGAAGCCCAAAACACCCTGAGATAACACTGGAAGCCTACCAGTATATCTCGATTGCCCTGGCCAGGGACTACTCGTGTAATGGCTCTCCTAGACACAGCGCGATGTCAACCCCCAATACCGGGAGAGACGAATCCTGTCTAACCGTCACTGCCTCCAAGTGCTTCGGGACTGCACCCAACTACCACCTGTTTGCACGACTCCTTTGAGCCGTGGTAGTTTAGTAATCAAAGTACAGTGGGAACACACTCGAGGCGAAGTGACAGTGTCAAGTCAGCGGACTAAGCTGTACTCATGTCACCTGGGAACTGATAACTGACAATAGGTATAATACCGACCTGTCAGTTCCCGACGAGTCCTGTCCAGTGTACTCGTAACCCAACGAGCACCCGCATACTATCTCCAGTACGACGTACTGATGGCTGTGGGACAGACCATCTCCCACTCTGGGATGAGAAGCGCATGCGCTAGTCTACTCCGGAGTATCGATGCCCTGTCTCGATAGTCCTGCGACTAGGGACCTGCGTAAGGATGTGCTTATAGATTACCCAGCCCCACTAGTGTGACTGCCATCACAACGCTGGTAATCAAGCAAAGATCCTAAGGGCTCCACTAATGCGTATAGGTGATAAAATAAACACATGTACACATTGAACTAGAAACAAACCAAGTAGCATACTACTATTTTGAGCAAGATTGTATATACAAGGTGAATATCCCAAGCTTCCATTAAGTAATATACAAACTAGTATGATACAGTAATGGCCTCTAGGGCATATACACTAACAGGGGCTGGGTAATCTACAAGCATATCCTTATACAGGTCCCTAGTCGTTGGATTATCGAAACGGGGCATCGATACTCCGGAGTAGACTAGCGTATGCGCTTCTCATCCCAGCAGGGGAGATGGTCTGTCCCACAGCCGTCAGTACGTCGTACGTGAGATAGTATGCGGGTGCTCGTTAGGTTACGAGTACATTGGACAGGACTCGTCGGGAACTGTTTGTTGGTACTATACCTATCGTTAGTTATCAGTTCCCAGGTGACATGAGTACAGCTTAGTGCGCTAACTTGACACCGTCACTTCGCCTCGAGTGTGTTCCCACTGTTCTTTGATTACTACCCTACCACGGCTCAAAGGAGTCATGCAAACAGGTAGTAGTTGGGTGCAGTCCCGAAGCACTTGGAGGCAGTGACGGTCAGACAAGATTCATCTCTCCCGGTATTGGGGGTTGATATCGCGCTGTGTCTAGGAGCGCCATTACACATAGTCGTCCCTGGCCAGGGCAAGCGAGATATACTGGTTGGTTTTCCAGTGTTATCTCAGGGTGTTCTAGGCTACACTCCGACACGACTTGTACGGCTATTAGGGGACTGACGTTTACCACCCCCTAGGCCTGCCAAACTCCATTCCAAAAAGGAGAAGTCATAGCTACACCTTTCAAAAGGGGTCGTGAAAGTATTGACCCTAGAGGAAATGATCAAGTTAATCTGGATGATGTCAAGAAATTATATCAACAGAATAATTACTCCAATCAAGTTTTACACACGATTTCAACACAAATAGATTCAGAAGATGGAATGAGAACTGGTTTGATCTTTATTTGAATTGAGAAAGTATTTGGATACAGAAGTAAAGAGTAAAGTCACAAAGTTTACAAGACTCTGAACTCTCTCTCTAAAACCTCTCCAAAAACCTCTTCCTTGTTACATGAATGAACCTAGTTTATATAGACTTGAATCCTCTTTGAGTTGTATGAGCACGAATCTTTTGAGTGGATGTCTTGTCTTGCATTTTGAAAAGCTGAGTGGCCCATCGCCTTGGCTGTCTTCAATTATTTGAGTGGCCGTCCATTCTTCAACACGAATCTTTTGAGTCGCTGTCTTGTCTTGCTAAAAGCATCTTTTAAAAGCATCACTTTTTTGAAAACGTTTGTTTTTCTTTTGAGCTGGCATCTTTGAGTAGACATCTTTTGTTTTCTTTTGAGCTGTTATCTTTTGAGTAGGAATCTTTACTTTTGAGCTGGCCTCTTTTGAGTAGACCTTTTTCGTCTTCTTTTGAGCTGGCATCTTTGAGTAGGAATCTTTACTTTTGAGCTGGCATCTTTTGAGTAGACATCATTCGTCTTCTTTTGAACTGGCATCTTTGAGTAGGAATCTTTACTTTTGAGCTGGCATCTTTTGAGTAGACATTTTTCGTCTTCTTTTGAGCTGGCATCTTTGAGTAGGAATCTTTAGTAATCGAATTTTTGGCAAATCCGCAGCCATTAACGGATTTAATATGCCTTTACCAACCACCGTTTGAGATTGGGCTAGCATGTAGATTTGAACCGTTCTACATATGACGTTGTTGTGGAGAATTACTTCTCCGGTAAATTGGCTGTTTGAGAGCCATACTCCTTTGGGTTAGGAGCAAACCTTTTTTGAACGGATTTGATAAGTCTTTACCGGTAGCCGTTTGCTCCGGACTAGCTGTAGTCACCATTCACTACAGAGAACACTAGAAACACTAGAAAGATAAGATATATATACAATATTTTTTTTTTTTTTTTAATTTACAATTCGAAAGGGTCTTGAGCACAAGGCCCTCCCATAGGATCAGTAGAGGATCCTTCTGATGAATGCTTGGAGTTCGATTTTGAGCTTCTCATTTGTTTCTGCATTTTTTTGAATTTTTGGAATTCCAGAAAAATCTTCATATCATCATTCTCTGAATCTGAGGAGTTGAAATCTATGACTGCTTTTGCCTTCTTTTGAGTCTTTACTTCTTTTGCAGGAGTTTTTGGTTCAGGCTTTACTGGTTCTTTTGGAATTTGCTGAATTTCTTGTTGAAGTTTCTTTCCCGTTTGAATGTAATGCACCACTGCCTTCTCATTGCAGTAATCTTGAGTGTAACGGGTCCACCATTTGACTTTGAATTCTCTACCCAGACTGAGAGGGTAGTCACTGTTGTAGTGTTTGAATAATGTAAATGTCCAACAAAATATCCATGGGACTTTGAAGGATTTGTGGAATAGGAGGGCTTTTTTGAAATGTTCACCTCCCGTTCTTTGGACCCAAGTTTGGAAGGCCTTTAGAACAACAGGTGGAAGTATGTCTGGAACGGGGCCAAAACGTAGCCACCATTCATAGAACCAGATAGGAATATTGTCAGCACAATTTGAGTGGAAGGTAAGGAACCATGAATGATTGAATGGCCTATAGAATAAGGTTCGAAACCAAGCCATTTGATAGTCTAGGTATGTATAACCTTTGGGAATGTAATTAATTGAGAATTCTTTTGTAGTCCAGATGCTGGACCATTCATTTGGTAGAATAACCTTCTTTATGACGCATTTTGAATAAGAAATCAGTGAAGGAGTTTTTCTATCAGGAGTATGAGTGATTTCAGCTGACCCAGAGTCAACTAAGATCAACTCATAGAATTGTTGAGTTTTGAGGGGATCATCCAGCCAATAGGAGTTTGGCGGGAATAATTGATGAGTGTAGATTTGAAGTGTGTTGTAGTGGGGAGGTTCTTTGAAGGTGGTCAAGCAAATGTGTTGAACACCAGATTTTGTGAAATATGGGCTGTCTTGATCTTTTGGAGGAGTTTGAATCTGTGGAGTTGAATTTTGAGGTTTCTTGCTTTCTACTACTGATGAGTAAGTCAGAGCAGGGAAATCTTGGAGAATATGGAATTTGTTCGTTGATGAAGTTGCTGTTGTTAATTTTTTCATCTCATAGTCCTTTGAAGTGCGAACTTTTGAATTGGGATCACCCATTTTTCCTGTAAGGAATTCCCTAGTCAAGAAGTCTGGTAATGAATTGTCAGTACCTTTTGAATCATCAGTATCAACAATCATGAAAGCATCAGGATGAGGAATATTAATGCAAGGTAAAGAATGAATAGTTCGAATATTGTTTTGAAATAATTTCATTTTTGTGGCTGAAAGAACTAAGCCATTTTTCTTTATAGTATATAAGAAAGTTTTCAAATGTTTAAAATGTTGATTAATGTTTTCACAGAAAACTAATACATCATCAATATAAACAATCATAAACTTTGAATATGGATTCAGAATGTCATTCATTAAACTTTGAATATGAATTTCTTTTTTACAAACTTCTAATAGATCATGATTCATTTGAATGGGTCTTGCCTTTGTAGGAATATTTCTTTCTGAAAATTCCTTTTCATATGGTAATTTAACGATGTGCTTTCTTCTTTCCCAAAAAGCATTAGGAAGATCTGCACAGACTTCTCTTTTGAATAGATCTTCTAACTGTTGAATTTCTTGTTTTGTGTTGGGTAATTGTAAGTGCTCTTTAATTTGAGCATAAGACAAATCTTCTTTGAGAAAATTTATCTTATTCTGCTTCCTTTGAATAAGGTTGATGGAGTTATTTTGCAAAGCATTTAACTCCTTTTGTCGAACAGGAATCAGGAATCTAAAATGTATAGTATTACCCATAATGTTAGTGCTGATACCTTTGTTATCAACAACAAAGGGGTAAATTTGAGTAAGGAATGGAGTGCCTAAGCTGATATCAGTGTCTACTATTGCAACAAAGGTTTGTTTGAAGTTTCCTATAGAAATAGTTAGATAAACTAACCACTTTTGAAATTGGAATTTCTCAATCGTAGAAATGAATTAAGAAGCTGAAGGTTGAGTAGGGGTAATATTTATTTCTTGTGGAGGAATAAGTGTTTCTTCTTCTTCTTCTAGATAAGTTTC
The DNA here is from genome assembly GCA_030015575.1 of Agapanthus africanus. NCBI lineage: Eukaryota > Viridiplantae > Streptophyta > Magnoliopsida > Asparagales > Amaryllidaceae > Agapanthus > Agapanthus africanus. Next base: position 343,558,888 of record CM057337.1, read on the forward strand.
TTTGGAAAGTCTAGATTGAATAATTGCAATATGAGCTTCTAAAGAGAGATTTTTCATCTCTATATTGTTAGTAGTTTGTCTTAAAGACTTGACTTCTTCCTTTAGAATATGAATTTCTGTTTGCAATTCTCTGGTAGAGATGGACTTAATACCAGAGGTTTGATTCATAGGATATTTTTCAAAAACTTTTGATATACTGAAAGGTTGAATGATATTAAACTTTTCTTCTTCTTGCAGAATTAAAGATTTTAATCTTTCAAAAAGTTTCTTTTGTTTGATAGGATCAGGTAATTGTTGAATTATATCAAAGATGAATTCTTTTGCGTCAGAATTTATCTTCTTATTATCAGTGGAAGACTTAATCATATTAATCTGTTTACAGTGACAGTCATCCTGACTTTCACTAGAGGAATCATAATTGCCATTATCATTGTCAGTAATATGATTGATCTCAGAATAGATTTGCAATCTTTCTTTTAATTTGTTTCTGATATTTTCTTCAATATCAGAAATACCATCAATGATTTCATTTATCTTTCCTTTTCCTTTGCTTCGACATTTGCTAGCAATATGACCTTTCTTGCCACATTTAAAGCACTTGAAATCACTTGAATTCTTTTTTCTATTGAATCTCCTGAATTTGTTCGGGGAAAATGAATCGTCTTTATATTTCTTTGAATATCTTTTTTGTGAAAAAGATTTTTGAAGGAATTTTTTCTTTCTTTCAGTGGAAGGAGCACTGATTCCAGTAATTCCAAAAGCTTGACAGAAAGATCCCATTTCTTTTCTCTTACTGCCATATTTAGCCTGGAATTTGAGTTCTTGGCAAGCTGCAAGGGCTTCTTTTTTGACAAAAGCAAAGAGTTGACCAAAGGTCATTGAAGTGAAATCAATTTGTTCTGTTCCCATTTCCTTTTGCAAATTGATCATAATTCTTTGGGAAAACAGAGTTGGTAAACCAGTAATGAATTTTTCTTTCCAGAATGGTGCAGTACTATCTGTTCGTTTAAGAACATGAGTCAAAAACATGTCTTTGTACCATCTGAAATCACTAAGTGTTGGACACCTAATGTTAGTAAGGAATATCTTTGAAGAAGCTAATTCTTCCTGAGGATTTCCTACAAAGTGCATAGCTATGGTAACTATGAGGAAATCACTTGAATCGTTTTGGGTAGTAATTTCTCCTTGGGCATTTTCTACGTCTATAGTATGCTCAAGAATTGCTGTTTTGTCTTGCAAGGTCAAAGCATTGTCCCACCAATACTTTAACTGTCCAGTAAAACCAGTTATGAATAAACTCGCAATATCTTGTTCAGAACATCTTTTCATTTTGTATGCCAATTTGGCCATACCCATTTCTTGTAATGTGTTGAGTATTTCATATTCACTTTTTCCATCAATATTCCATTCATAAATGGAATTTCCATCATAATCTTTCGTATGGAATTTTGCTCTTTCTTCATACATAATGTCAGGAGGAGTAGGTCGTGGATAGTAGTCTTTAGTTCTACTACTGTTCCAATTTTGACGAGGTCTATTGAAATTTGGTTTCTTTCCTCTTTCAATTTTATTAATATCCTGATCAGAATTAATTTGTAAAATATCGTTTTCAACTTTATTGATTTTTTGAACTTCAGAGTTTTCAGAGGATTGAACTACAGAGTTTTCAGAGGAATTAGATTCTAATGAGGAATCTGATTCTTCATTTTCTTCTATAGTGTCAATATTGTTGATTTTTGAAGGACCGGGAAGGTTCTTGTTAATTGAATCAAGTGTTTGATTTTTATTAATATCCTGATTAGAGTCATTCTGTAAGATATCATTTTCAACATCATTGATTTGTTGAACGACAGAGTTGTCAGATGAATCAGAAGATAATGAGGAATCTGATTCTTCCTTATCTTCTATAGTATCAATATTGTTGATTTTTGAAGGACCGGGAAGGTTCTTGTTAATTGAATCAAGTGTTTGGTTTATTTTAGATAATAATGACTCGTTTTCAAACGTGAGCTTATTTTCTAGGGCTCTAGGAATACTTCTTGGTTGAAAATGTGGTAAAGAAGTACTGTGAGGGAACGTTGAACTTGGTTTTGAAATGGCCTTAATGTCAGTAGATAAGGAATCTATTTGAGTTGAAATCGTGTGTAAAACTTGATTGGAATAGTTATTCTGTTGATATAATTTCTTGATATCATCCAAATTAACTTGATCATTTCCTCTAGGGTCAATACTTTCACGACCCCTTTTGAAAGGTGTAGCTATGACTTCTCCTTCTTTGGAATGGAGTTTCAAGGTCTGTAAGGGAGGAGTGATGGCAGTAATAGTAGTGCCATCTTGAAGTTGCCATTTCTTGTACAGACTTGTTTGTACATTAATAGTAGATTTTTTGAATGGTTCAGAAATTTCATTTTTGTAAAATAAAAGTCTAACCAGTTTTCAAAATGAAAGGGAGCATGATATTTTTGAATATCTTTTATCCATTGAAGTCGAATCTTAGCCTGACAGTAAGCATCTAGCTTAGAGTACCATGTGTAGTATTCTGATTCTTCTTTGAAATCTTTTTCAAGTTCTTCGATATCAATCTTAACACCAACTTTAGTGATAATATTAATACCATGGAATTCTCCATGCATCTGACTGGAATTAGGAGAATTATTAGGAGAAAAATTGAGTTCATTTGAAATGTCAGGAATAGGTGTTTGATTGTGAATTTTTATTGAAGGATCTTCTTGAGTATAAGGAGTTTCTACTATGAAAGATCTAGATTCCCTAAATGAATTTCTAGGAATAGAGTAGGGTCTGATGGATCTCCTATTTTCATTGAGTGAGTTGAAACGAACCAGGACTGTACCATCTTGTTCTTCAACTATGTCTTGAATTTCTGTTCTCTCGAGATTTCTTGGTCTCTGAGGAACATCTATTTGAAAGGCTTCTGGAATGGTAATTTCATTCCATTTCAGGCGTTTAGGAACAAAGGTCTTTGAATAGTCAGCATCAATTTGTAATAGTATTGTTTCATCATTAAAGTTATTAATTAATTTGCATTTGGGATTAATAGCAGAACTCATTAATCTAAAGTAAATGCGATAAATAATCATAAATTGTTCTACAAGTTTTTCAAATTCGTCTCCTTGCAGATGAACATCAAGAGTTAAGGAATTCATAATTAAAGGATCAGTTAATGATACAGGAAAATTAGGAATGCAATTGAAATAAATAGGACCATTACAAATATTAGTTTGAATCATACTTAATATTGACGATTTGTATCTTCGCAAACGTTTATCACGTAAAGCCATGTAAACAGGAATGTCTATGCCAATATGAGCAAGTGGTTTGACTGCTACTTGAATCATACCAAAATGAATATAACGAAATCCTTTATCTAAATATTTTTGTAAAGAAATATGAGATAAAAGAGGAATTGATTGAAACTTGTTTTGAATGTTTAAAGTCTCTTCATGAATTTTTACGCTAAAAGCGCTTTTGAAATCAAAAGTACCAATTTTGTAAATATTTTCAATATTTTCATTAGGAATAGTCCAGTTTGAATAATCCTCATTAATCATCTCTTCTTTGCTTTGTATTATGTGTCCTGAATCACTTCCAGAACCAGAGAAAAGTTTTCTAATAAAACCAGCCATCATCAATAGCAATTTTATGAACTAAACACAGATCATACCTTGACCGGGAACAACGGGAACACTCCACCGGGAACACCTCGCTCTCTCTTCGGGCTTACCAACGGATTCACGAGCTTACCAACGTCTTACCAACGCTCAGGATAGTCACTATGAATAGGTCACTCGTTGCTCTCAACGAAGAGTGGAATTACTAGAACACTTGGCTCTGATACCATAAGGGGGTCAGGATCATAAAACAGAGTAAACAAGAAGATGGAATGAGAACTGGCTTTGATCTTTATTTGAATTGAAAACCTCTGCCTAGTTACATGAATGAGTTCTGTTTATATAGACTTGAATGCTTCTCTTGAATGTTCTTTGGATCAGCATGAATCCTTTAGTGCTGTCTTGTCCATCTTTTTTGAATAGTTGAGTCTGTCTTTAATTATTTGAGTGGCCGTCCATTCTTCAACACGAATCTTTTGAGTGGCTGTCTCGTCTTGCTAAAAGCATCTTTTAAAACGTTTGTTTTTCTTTTGAGCTGGCATCTTTGAGTAGACTTCTTTTGTTTTCTTTTGAGCTGGCATCTTTGAGTAGGAATCTTTACTTTTGAGCTGGCATCTTTTGAGTAGACATCTTTCGTCTTCTTTTGAACTGGCATCTTTGAGTAGGAATCTTTACTTTTGAGCTGGCATCTTTTGAGTAGACATCTTTTGTTTTCTGGCATCTTTTGAGTTTCAATTATTGGGGTGGAAGATCCCTCTGCTAATAATTCATTGGATTTGCTGGTTCTTCAGATTGATCTTCTTTTCCGTCTTTTTGTCCATAGATATATGAGAACAGTTTTGTAGTATTGGATTCAGCTAATAATTCCAAATTTGTTAAATCGACGTCTTTCAGATTTCTTCGGAACTTGAAATATTTTGATCGATCATTGATGTCCTTGAAATCATATTGAGCACTGAATCCTCCCAAGGGTATATGTACTGAGGACATTATTATAATTCTTTCTGCGGGATAGAAGATCCTGCCTTCTTGATGTGGGAATGTTGAAAATATTGTTAAGTAATATCTTCCTTCAGGGGCAAATTCCTGGATAGCCTTATAAATTTTTTCTCCAAAGAATTCGGGGATTCTGTCAGTAATAACAATTTCCCTAATCATACCTGCCCAATAAAAATCCTGAAGATTTTGTAATAAGTATGGCATTGCTCCTTCATTGAATGTAATATTCAAAATTAAGGGCTCCAGATCGAAAAAATGGATTACTTCTTGAACAACATTGTTATGAGTGTACCACCTGTCTGTTTCTGCATTCTTCTTTAGAATATTCTGGAGTTCTATGAGTTTATCATAATGTAATTTTTCTGCCATATCTTTGATTTTTTCTTGGATTTCATAAGGAAGTTTTTCCAAGAAATTTTGTCGGAATGAATGACTCAATGTCATCCTCTTCTTGAATTGTAGGAAGGGAATAGGTTACATCCTTAATTGTGCCTCCAAATGATAAATTATGTCGTTTAATCTGGAAATTTCTTCGACATAATCTTCAATATTGTGAGTAACTGATGAATAAGCTTCTTGAGTTTTTCTGGCCATCTCCTTGAAGTAAAGATTTTCTTTCTTCAGCCTTTTAACCTGCGAATTGAAACGCTCATTTTCTTTTTTATACTCACTCATTTTAGTGGAACTCTCATCCTCACTTATTTGAATTGGGGATCCCAACGGATCTACTATGATTTTTGGTAAATCATCAACCATCAACGGATTTGAGATGTCTTTACCTTTTACCGTTTGAAAAGGACTAGGTTCATCATTTATTTTAATTGGTGATGAACTACCAATTTGAGATTTCAAGATCTCTATGAGCTTTAATTGCTCTTTATCATGTTCGTCTTCCACAAAGAAGTTACGAACATTATTGTTTGAGAGCGAAAAATCCCTCAATGCTTCTTCAAGGTTGTAATAACCTTTCCATCTACAGTCTTTTCTGTTGCCGACTGTATTCATCAAAGAACCATAATTGATATAGACTCCGGGCTTTGGGCCGTTGAAGAGTACATAATGAGTAAAATTCTTTGAAGTGGGCTTTGTAATAATTTTTGTAAAATAATATGTCAGAGCACTAAGAGCTTTTAATTTCTCTTGTGGTGTTCTTGCCATCCACAGTGCGTTAAGAATACACTGTTGTTGCTCATCAACTGATGATCCTTTTGCGACTTTATAAGATTTGTCGTCATTTGCTTGAAGTAAAGGGAGGGTAATCCTTCCGAACTTCATATTTTTGTTGTTGTTACCTTTGTGGCTACATTGAAACATATAAATAGAGTTAGAAGTAATAAACATCAGCTCCTGAATTATCTTTCCTTTTACATGCTCAATGGTAACTTGAATATTGATCCAGCATAAATAATCCACAAAGTTAACCCAACGATTTCTGGATAATTTATCAGCAAAATCAATGCTTCGATTTATAGGAATAATAGTACCTTGATTTATGAAATGTCCAAGAAAGCGAATATTGTTTTGGAATAATTTCATTTTTGTGGCTGAAAGAACCAAGCCATTTTTCTTTACAGTATATAGGAAAGTTTTCAAATGTTTGAAATGCTGATCAATGTTTTCAGAGAAAACTAATACATCATAAACAATCATAAACTTTGAATATGGATTCAGAATGTCATTCATTATCCTTTGGAATTCTGAAGGGGCGTTTTTGAGTCCAAAGGGCATTACATTCCATTTGTAATGGCCAAAGGGTACAGTAAAGGCAGTCTTGTATCTGTCTTTTTCGGCATCTTGAATTTGCCAAAAGCCAGATTTCATGTCAAACTTTGAAAAGTTTTTTGCAATATTTAAACGTTTTAATAAATCTCTTTTGAATAGATCTTCTAACTGTTGAATTTCTTGTTTTGTGCTGGGTAATTGTAAGTGCTCTTCAATTTGATCATAAGACAAATCTTCTTTAAGAAAATTTATCTTATTCTGCTTCCTTTGAATAAGGTTGATATGTTGATAAATGGAGTTATCTTGCAAAGCATTTAACTCCTTTTGTCGAACAGGAATCAAGAATATGAAATGTATAGTATTACCCATAATGTTAGTGCTGATACCTTTGTGATCAACAACAAAAGGGTAAATTTGAGTAAGGAATGGAGTGCCTAAGATGATATCAGTGTTGAGATTTTCTACTACAATAAACTGATGTTTAAAGCAGTAGTTTTGATTACATATTTCGGTCTTTGTCAACTTTCCTTTGATTCGAAGAGGAGAGTTGTTGGCTGCTATAAGGACTTCATTAGTAAAATTATAATATTTTGTTGGTATTAGACCATCTCTGATGCAGCTTTGATCTGCACCACTGTCTAACATTGCAACAAAGGTTTGTTTGAAGTTTCCTATAGAAATAGTTAGATGAACCAACCACTTTTGAAATTGGAATTTCTCGATCGTAGAAATGAATTGAGAAGTTGAAGGTTGAGTAGGGGTAATATTTATTTCTTGTGGAGGAATAAGTGTTTCTTCTTCTTCTTCTTCTTGATAGATTTCTTTTCCTTTGGAAAGTCTAGATTGAATAATTGCAATATGAGCTTCTAAAGAGATATTCTTCATCTCTATATTGTTAGTAGTTTGTTTTAAAGACTTGACTTCTTCCTTTAGAATATGAATTTCTGTTGCAATTCTCTGGTAGAGATGGACTTAATACCAGAGGTTTGATTCGTAGGATATTTTTCAAAAACTTTTGATATACTGAAAGGTTGAATGATATTAAACTTTTCTTCTTCTTGCAGAATTAAAGATTTTAATCTTTCAAAAAGTTTCTTTTGTTTGATAGGATCAGGTAATTGTTGAATTATATCAAAGATGAATTCTTTTGTGTCAGAATTTATCTTCTTATTATCAGTGGAAGACTTAATCATATTAATCTGTTTACAGTGACAGTCATCCTGACTTTCACTAGAGGAATCATAATTGCCATTATCATTGTCAGTAATATGATTGATCTCAGAATAGATTTGCAATCTTTCTTTTAATTTGTTTCTGATATTTTCTTCAACATCTGAAATGCCATCAATGATTTCGTTTATCTTTCCTTTTCCTTTGCTTCGACATTTGCTAGCAATATGACCTTTCTTGCCACATTTAAAGCACTTGAAATCACTTGAATTCTTTTTTCTATTGATGAATTTGTTCGGGGAAAATGAATCGTCTTTATATTTCTTTGAATATCTTTTTTGTGAAAAAGATTTTTGAAGGAATTTTTTCTTTCTTTCAGTGGAAGGAGCACTGATTCCAGTAATTCCAAAAGCTTGACAGAAAGATCCCATTTCTTTTCTCTTACTGCCATATTTAGCCTGGAATTTGAGTTCTTGGCAAGCTGCAAGGGCTTCTTTTTTGACAAAAGCAAAGAGTTGACCAAAGGTCATTGAAGTGAAATCAATTTGTTCTGTTCCCATTTCCTTTTGCAAATTGATCATAATTCTTTGGGAAAACAGAGTTGGTAAACTAGTAATGAATTTTTCTTTCCAGAATGGTGCAGTACTATCTGTTCGTTTAAGAACATGAGTCAAAAACATGTCTTTGTACCACCTGGAGTCACTAAGTGTTGGACACCTAATGTTAGTAAGGAATATCTTTGAAGAAGCTAATTCTTCCTGAGGATTTCCTACAAAGTGCATAGCTATGGTAACTATGAGGAAATCACTTGAATCATTTTGAGTAGTAATTTCTCCTTGGGCATTTTCTACGTCTATTGTATGCTCAAGAATTGCTGTTTTGTCTTGCAAGGTCAAAGCATTGTCCCACCAATACTTTAACTGTCCAGTAAAACCAGTTATGAATAAACTCGCAATATCTTGTTCAGAACATCTTTTCATTTTGTATGCCAATTTGGCCATACCCATTTCTTGTAATGTGTTGAGTATTTCATACTCACTTTTTCCATCAATATTCCATTCATAAATGGAATTTCCATCATAATCTTTCGTATGGAATTTTGCTCTTTCTTCATACATAATGTCAGGAGGGGTAGGTCGTGGATAGTAGTCTTTAGTTCTACTATTGTTCCAATTTCTATGAGTTTTATTGAAATTATTTGGCTTCTTTCCTCTTTCAATTTTATTAATATCCTGATTAGAGTTATTTTGTAAGATATCATTTTCAACATTATTGATTTTTTGAATTACAGAGTTGTTAGAGGAATCAGATTTTAATGAGGAATTTGAGTTGTCAGAGGAATCAGATTTTAATGAGGAATTTGAAGAATCCGATTCTTCGTTATCTTCTATAGTATCAATATTATTGATTTTTTGAATTTCAGGGTTTTCAGAGGATTGAACTACAGGGTTTTCAGAGGAATGAGATTCTAATGAGGAATCTGATTCTTCATTTTCTTCTATAGTGTCAATATTGTTGATTTTTGAAGGACCGGGAAGGTTCTTGTTAATTGAATCAAGTGTTTGATTTATTTTAGATAATAATGACTCGTTTTCAAACGTGAGCTTATTTTCTAAGGCTCTAGGAATACTTCTTGGTTGGAAATGTGGTAAAGAAGTACTGTGAGGGAATGTTGAATTTGGTTTTGAAATGGCCTTAATGTCAGTAGATAAGGAATCTATTTGAGTTGAAATCGTGTGTAAAACTTGATTGGAGTAGTTATTCTGGTGATATAATTTCTTGACATCATCCAAATTAACTTGATCATTTCCTCTAGGATCAATACTTTCACGACCCCTTTTGAAAGGTGTAGCTATGACTTCTCCTTCTTTGGAATGGAGTTTCAAGGTCTGTAAGGGAGGAGTGATAGCAGTAATAGTAGTGCCATCTTGAAGTTGCCATTTCTTGTACAAACTTGTTTGTACATTAATAGCAGATTTTTTGAATGGTTCAGAAATTTCATTTTTTGTAAAATAAAAGTCTAACCAGTTTTCAAAATGAAAGGGAGCATGATATTTTTCAATATCTCTTATCCATTGAATTCGAATCTTAGCTTGACAGTAAGCATCTAGCTTAGAGTACCATGTGTAGTATTCTGATTCTTCTTTGAAATCTTTTTCAAGTTCTTCGATATCAATCTTAACACCAACTTTAGTGATAACATTAATACCGTGGAATTCTCCATGCATCTGACTGGAATTAGGAGAATTATTAGGAGAAAAATTGAGTTCATTTGAAATGTCAGGAATAGGTGTTTGATTGTGAATTTTTATTGAAGGATCTTCTTGAGTATAAGGAGTTTCTACTATGAAAGATCTAGATTCCCTAAATGAATTTCTAGGAATAGAGTAGGGTCTGATGGATCTCCTATTTTCATTGAGTGAGTTGAAACGAACCAGGACTGTACCATCTTGTTCTTCAACTATGTCTTGAATTTCTGTTCTCTCGAGATTTCTTGGTCTCTGAGGAACATCTATTTGAAAGGCTTCTGGAATGGTAATTTCATTCCATTTCAGGCGTTTAGGAACAAAGGTCTTTGAATAGTCAGCATCAATTTGTAATAGTATTGTTTCATCATTAAAGTTATTAATTAATTTGCATTTGGGATTAATAGCAGAACTCATTAATCTAAAGTAAATGCGATAAATAATCACAAATTGTTCTGCAAGTTTTTCAAATTCGTCTCCTTGCAGATGAACATCAAGAGTTAAGGAATTCATAATTAAAGGATCAGTTAATGATACAGGAAAATTAGGAATGCAATTGAAATAAATAGGACCATTACAAATATTAGTTTGAATCATACTTAATATTGACGATTTGTATCTTCGCAAACGTTTATCACGTAAAGCCATGTAAACAGGAATGTCTATGCCAATATGAGCAAGTGGTTTGACTGCTACTTGAATCATACCAAAATGAATATAACGAAATCCTTTATCTAAATATTTTCGTATAGAAATATGAGATAAAAGAGGAATTGATTGAAACTTATTTTGAATGTTTAAAGTCTCTTCATGAATTTTTACGCTAAAAGCGCTTTTGAAATCAAAAGTACCAATTTTGTAAATATTTTCAATATTTTCATTAGGAATAGTCCAGTTTGAATAATCCTCATTAATCATCTCTTCTTTGCTTTGTATTATGTATCCTGAATCACTTCCAGAACCAGAGAAAAATTTTCCAATAAAACCAGCCATCATTAATAGCAATTTTATGAACTAAGCACAGATCATACCTTGACCGGGAACAACGGGAACACTCCACCGGGAACACCTCGCTCTCTTTTCGGGCTTACCAACGGATTCACGAGCTTACCAACGTCTTACCAACGCTCAGGATATTCACTATGAATAGGTCACTTGTTGCTCTCAACGAAGAGTGGAATTACCAGAGAAACTTGGCTCTGATACCATAAGGGGTCCAGGATCATAAAACAGAGTAAACAAGAGGATGGAATGAGAACTGGTTTGATCTTTATTTGAATTGAGAAAGTATTTGGATACAGAAGTAAAGAGTAAAGTTACAAAGTGTGAACTCTCTCTCTAAAACCTCTCCAAAAACCTCTGCCTTGTTACATGAATGAGTTGTGTTTATATAGACTTGAATGCTCCTCTGGAATGCTCTTTGGATCAGCACGAATCTTTTAAGTGGATGTCTTGTCTTGCTTTTTCAAAAGCTGAGTTTGTCTTCCATTATTTGAGTGGTTGTCTTGTCCTTCCTTTTTGAATAGTTGAGTCTGTCTTTAATTATTTGAGAAAGCATCTTTTGACTTTTGAGCTGGCGTCTTCTAGCGGGCATCTTTTCTTTTGAGCTGGCATCTTTGAGTAGACATTTTTCGTCTTCTTTTGAGCTGTCTTCTTTGAGTAGGAATCTTTACTTTTGAGCTGGCATCTTTTGAGTAGACCTCTTTCGTCTTCTTTTGAGCTGTCATCTTTTGAGTAGGAATCTTTACTTTTGAGCTGTCATCTTTGAGTAGACATCTTTTGTTTTTTTTTTGAGCTGGCATCTTTTGAGTAGACATCTTTCGTCTTCTTTTGAGCTGTCCTTACTTTTGAGAGGAATTTTTAGTAATCGAATTTTTGGCAAATCCGCAGCCATTAACGGATTTGAAATGCCTTTACCAACCACCGTTTGAGATTGGGCTAGCATGTAGATTTGAACCGTTCTATATATGACGTTGTTGTGGAGAATTACTTCTCCAGTAAATTGGCTGTTTGAGAGCCATACTCCTTTGGGTTAGGAGCAAACCTTTTTTTGAACGGATTTGATAAGTCTTTACCGGTAGCCGTTTGCTCCGGACTAGCTGTAGTCACCATTCACTACAGAGAACACTAGAAACACTAGAAAGATAAGATAAATTTTTATTATTTTTTTTTTTTTTAATTTACAATTCGAAAGGGTCTTGAGCACAAGGCCCTCCCATAGGATCAGTAGAGGATCCTTCTGATGAATGCTTGGAGTTTGATTTTGAGCTTCTCATTTGTTTCTGCATTTTTTTGAATTTTTGGAATTCCAGAAAAATCTTCATATCATCATTCTCTGAATCTGAGGAGCTGAAATCTATGACTGCTTTTGCCTTCTTTTGAGTCTTTACTTCTTTTGCAGGAGTTTTTGGTTCAGGCTTTACTGGTTCTTTTGGAATTTGCTGAATTTCTTGTTGAAGTTTCTTTCCCGTTTGAATGTAATGTAATACTGCCTTCTTATTGCAGTAATCTTGAGTGTAACGAGTCCACCATTTGACTTTGAATTCTCTACCCAGACTGAGAGGGTAGTCACCGTTGTAGTGTTTGAATAATGTAAATGTCCAACAAAATATCCATGGGACTTTGAAGGATTTGTGGAATAGGAGGGCTTTTTTGAAATGTTCTCCTCCTGTTCTTTGGACCCAAGTTTGAAAGGCCTTTAGAACAACAGGTGGAAGTATGTCTGGAACGGGGCCAAAACGTAGCCACCATTCATAGAACCAGATAGGAATATTGTCAGCACAATTTGAATGGAAGGTAAGGAACCATGAATGATTGAATGGCCTATAGAATAAGGTTCGAAACCAAGCCATTTGATAGTCTTGGTATGTATAACCTTTGGGAACGTAAGTAATTGAGAATTCTTTTGTAGTCCAGATGCTGGACCATTCATTTGGTAGAATAACCTTCTTTATGACGCATTTTGAATAAGAAATCAGTGAAGGAGTTTTTCTATCAGGAGTATGAGTGATTTCAGCTGACCCAGAGTCAACTAAGATCAACTCATAGAATTGTTGAGTTTTGAGGGGATCATCCAGCCAATAGGAGTTTGGCGGGAATAATTGATGAGTGTAGATTTGAAGTGTGTTGTAGTGGGGAGGTTCTTTGAAGGTGGTCAAGCAGATGTGTTGAACACCAGATTTTGTGAAATATGGACTGTCTTGATCTTTTGGAGGAGTTTGAATCTGTGGAGTTGAATTTTGAGGTTTCTTGCTTTCTACTACTGATGAGTAAGTCAGAGCAGGGAAATCTTGGAGAATATGGAATTTGTTTGTTGATGAAGTTGCTGTTGTCAATTTTTTCATCTCATAGTCATTTGAAGTGCGAACTTTTGAATTGGGATCACCCATTTTTCCTGTAAGGAATTCCCTAGTCAAGAAGTCTGGTAATGAATTGTCAGTACCTTTTGAATCATCAGTATCAACAATCATGAAAGCATCAGGATGAGGAATATTAATGCAAGGTAAAGAATGAATAGTTCTTTGATTTATGAAATGTCCAAGAAAACGAATATTGTTTTGAAATAATTTCATTTTTGTGGCTGAAAGAACTAAGCCATTTTTCTTTATAGTATATAAATGTTTAAAATGTTGATTAATGTTTTCAGAGAAAACTAATACATCATAAACAATCATAAACTTTGAATATGGATTCAGAATGTCATTCATTATCCTTTGGAATTCTGAAGGGGCGTTTTTGAGTCCAAAGGGCATTACATTCCATTTGTAATGGCCAAAGGGTACAGTAAAGGCAGTTTTGTATCTGTCTTTTTCGGCATCTTGAATTTGCCAAAAGCCAGATTTCATGTCAAACTTTGAAAAGTTTTTTGCAATACTTAAACGTTTTAATAAATCTCTTTTGAATAGATCTTCTAACTGTTGAATTTCTTGTTTTGTGCTGGGTAATTGTAAGTGCTCTTCAATTTGAGCATAAGACAAATCTTCTTTAAGAAAATTTATCTTATTCTGCTTCTTTTGAATAAGGTTGATATGTTGATAAATGGAGTTATTTTGCAAAGCATTTAACTCCTTTTGTCGAACAGGAATCAAGAATATGAAATGTATAGTATTACCCATAATGTTAGTGCTGATACCTTTGTGATCAACAACAAAAGGGTAAATTTGAGTAAGGAATGGAGTGCCTAAGATGATATCAGTGTTGAGATTTTCTACTACAATAAACTGATGTTTAAAGCAGTAATTTTGATTACATATTTCGGTCTTTGTCAACTTTCCTTTGATTCGAAGAGGGGAGTTGTTGGCTGCTATAAGGACTTCATTAGTAAAACTATAATATTTTGTTAGTATTAGACCATCTCTGATGCAGCTTTGATCTGCACCACTGTCTAACATTGCAACAAAGGTTTGTTTGAAGTTTCCTATAGAAATAGTTAGTTGAACTAACCATTTTTGGAATTGGAATTTCTCAATCGTGGAAATGAATTGAGAAGTTGAAGGTTGAGTAGGGGTAATATTTATTTCTTGTGGAGGAATAAGTGTTTCTTCTTCTTCTTCTTCTTGATAGATTTCTTTTCCTTTGGAAAGTCTAGATTGAATAATTGCAATATGAGCTTCTAAAGAGATATTCTTCATCTCTATATTGTTAGTAGTCTGTCTTAAAGACTTGACTTCTTCCTTTAGAATATGAATCTCAGTTTGCAATTCTCTGGTAGAGATGGACTTAATACCAGAGGTTTGATTCATAGGATATTTTTCAAAAACTTTTGATATACTGAAAGGTTGAATGATATTAAACTTCTCATCTTCTTGCAGAATTAAAGATTTTAATCTTTCAAAAAGTTTCTTTTGTTTGATAGGATCAGGTAATTGTTGAATCATATCAAAAATGAATTCTTTTGTATCAGAATTTATCTTCTTATTATCAGTAGAAGACTTAATCATATTAATCTGTTTACAGTGACAGTCATCCTGACTTTCACTAGAGGAATCATAATTGCCATTATCATCGTCAGTAATATAATTGATCTCAGAATAGATTTGCAATCTTTCTTTTAATTTGTTTCTGATATTTTTTTCAACATCAGAAATGCCATCAATGATTTCATTAATCTTTCCTTTGCTTCGACATTTGCTAGCAATATGACCTTTCTTGCAACATTTAAAGCACTTGAAATCACTTGAATTCTTTTTTCTATTGAATCTTCTGAATTTCTTTGGGGAAAAGGAATCATCTTTATATTTCTTTGAATATCTTTTTTGTGAAAAAGATTTTTGAAGGAATTTTTTCTTTCTTTCAGTGGAAGGAGCACTGATTCCAGTAATTCCAAAAGCTTGACAGAAAGATCCCATTTCTTTTCTCTTACTGCCATATTTAGCCTGGAATTTGAGTTCTTGGCAAGCTGCAAGGGCTTCTTTTTTGACAAAAGCAAAGAGTTGACCAAAGGTCATTGAAGTGAAATCAATCTGTTCTGTTCCCATTTCCTTTTGTAAATTAATCATAATTCTTTGGGAAAACAGAGTTGGTAAACTAGTAATGAATTTTTCTTTCCAGAATGGTGCAGTACTATCTGTTCGTTTAAGAACATGAGTCAAAAACATGTCTTTGTACCATCTGAAATCACTAAGTGTTGGACACCTAATGTTAGTAAGGAATATCTTTGAAGAAGCTAATTCTTCCTGAGGATTTCCTACAAAGTGCATAGCTATGGTAACTATGAGGAAATCACTTGAATCGTTTTGGGTAGTAATTTCTCCTTGGGCATTTTCTACGTCTATAGTATGCTCAAGAATTGCTGTTTTGTCTTGCAAGGTCAAAGCATTGTCCCACCAATACTTTAACTGTCCAGTAAAACCAGTTATGAATAAACTCGCAATATCTTGTTCAGAACATCTTTTCATTTTGTATGCCAATTTGGCCATACCCATTTCTTGTAATGTGTTGAGTATTTCATATTCACTTTTTCCATCAATATTCCATTCATAAATGGAATTTCCATCATAATCTTTCGTATGGAATTTTGCTCTTTCTTCATACATAATGTCAGGAGGAGTAGGTCGTGGATAGTAGTCTTTAGTTCTACTACTGTTCCAATTTTGACGAGGTCTATTGAAATTTGGTTTCTTTCCTCTTTCAATTTTATTAATATCCTGATCAGAATTAATTTGTAAAATATCGTTTTCAACTTTATTGATTTTTTGAACTTCAGAGTTTTCAGAGGAATTAGATTCTAATGAGGAATCTGATTCTTCATTTTCTTCTATAGTGTCAATATTGTTGATTTTTGAAGGACCGGGAAGGTTCTTGTTAATTGAATCAAGTGTTTGATTTTTATTAATATCCTGATTAGAGTCATTCTGTAAGATATCATTTTCAACATCATTGATTTGTTGAACGACAGAGTTGTCAGATGAATCAGAAGATAATGAGGAATCTGATTCTTCCTTATCTTCTATAGTATCAATATTGTTGATTTTTGAAGGACCGGGAAGGTTCTTGTTAATTGAATCAAGTGTTTGGTTTATTTTAGATAATAATGACTCGTTTTCAAACGTGAGCTTATTTTCTAGGGCTCTAGGAATACTTCTTGGTTGAAAATGTGGTAAAGAAGTACTGTGAGGGAACGTTGAACTTGGTTTTGAAATGGCCTTAATGTTAGTAGATAAGGAATCTATTTGTGTTGAAATCGTGTGTAAAACTTGATTGGAGTAATTATTCTGTTGATATAATTTCTTGACATCATCCAGATTAACTTGATCATTTCCTCTAGGGTCAATACTTTCACGACCCCTTTTGAAAGGTGTAGCTATGACTTCTCCTTCTTTGAAATGGAGTTTCAAGGTCTGTAAGGGAGGAGTGATGGCAGTAATAGTAGTGCCATCTTGAAGTTGCCATTTCTTGTACAGACTTGTTTGTACATTAATAGTAGATTTTTTGAATGGTTCAGAAATTTCATTTTTTGTAAAATAAAAGTCTAACCAGTTTTCAAAATGAAAGGGAGCATGATATTTTTGAATATCTTTTATCCATTGAAGTCGAATCTTAGCCTGACAGTAAGCATCTAGCTTAGAGTACCATGTGTAGTATTCTGATTCTTCTTTGAAATCTTTTTCAAGTTCTTCGATATCAATCTTAACACCAACTTTAGTGATAATATTAATACCATGGAATTCTCCATGCATCTGACTGGAATTAGGAGAATTATTAGGAGAAAAATTGAGTTCATTTGAAATGTCAGGAATAGGTGTTTGATTGTGAATTTTTATTGAAGGATCTTCTTGAGTATAAGGAGTTTCTACTATGAAAGATCTAGATTCCCTAAATGAATTTCTAGGAATAGAGTAGGGTCTGATGGATCTCCTATTTTCATTGAGTGAGTTGAAACGAACCAGGACTGTACCATCTTGTTCTTCAACTATGTCTTGAATTTCTGTTCTCTCGAGATTTCTTGGTCTCTGAGGAACATCTATTTGAAAGGCTTCTGGAATGGTAATTTCATTCCATTTCAGGCGTTTAGGAACAAAGGTCTTTGAATAGTCAGCATCAATTTGTAATAGTATTGTTTCATCATTAAAGTTATTAATTAATTTGCATTTGGGATTAATAGCAGAACTCATTAATCTAAAGTAAATGCGATAAATAATCACAAATTGTTCTGCAAGTTTTTCAAATTCGTCTCCTTGCAGATGAACATCAAGAGTTAAGGAATTCATAATTAAAGGATCAGTTAATGATACAGGAAAATTAGGAATGCAATTGAAATAAATAGTACCATTACAAATATTAGTTTGAATCATACTTAATATTGACGATTTGTATCTTCGCAAACGTTTATCACGTAAAGCCATGTAAACAGGAATGTCTATGCCAATATGAGCAAGTGGTTTGACTGCTACTTGAATCATACCAAAATGAATATAACGAAATCCTTTATCTAAATATTTTCGTATAGAAATATGAGATAAAAGAGGAATTGATTGAAACTTATTTTGAATGTTTAAAGTCTCTTCATGAATTTTTACGCTAAAAGCGCTTTTGAAATCAAAAGTACCAATTTTGTAAATATTTTCAATATTTTCATTAGGAATAGTCCAGTTTGAATAATCCTCATTAATCATCTCTTCTTTGCTTTGTATTATGCGTCCCGAATCACTTCCAGAACCAGAGAAAAATTTTCTAATAAAACCAGCCATCATCAATAGCAATTTTATGAACTAAACACAGATCATACCTTGACCGGGAACAACGGGAACACTCCACCGGGAACACCTCGCTCTCTCTTCGGGCTTACCAACGGATTCACGAGCTTACCAACGTCTTACCAACGCTCAGGATAGTCACTATGAATAGGTCACTCGTTGCTCTCAACGAAGAGTGGAATTACCAGAGAAACTTGGCTCTGATACCATAAGGGGGTCAGGATCATAAAACAGATAGCCTCATTTCTCATTTCACCCGATTCCAAAAGGCAACTTCATTAACCGTTCATCCATGGCTTTGGACGTAACGAGACAAAGTGTTCTACTCATTCTCTACATCATCTTGGTCATCTCTTTTGGCAAACTTGATGATCGAGTTGCCTTGGTTCAGAGGCGGGAGCCCGTTTAAAGATCCGTCGACATGGTACAACCTGGACGAGAAGACTGGAGATTCAGGAGATCGGAGCAGCCGCAACAAAGCGTGGAATGATGGTTGAAGACCGAAGGACTCGGATCGTTCGGTATAACATTTCTACCCACTTTGTAGTTTGTTAGTTTAGCTTTAATAGCAGATCCGTGTTATAGTACGCGATAGCGCCAGTTGTAAACGTTTTTGTTCCGCATTTGGCATCTGTTAGACGGCCGGGGTGCTACCGTGTACTTACAGTGGTATCAGAGCCTCACCATTAAGCTTTACTAACTTGTGCTAACGCGTTTAAAATATCGATCGAACGGAATTTCGAAAACTGCAATTTTCTGGGTTAAAGTTTCTGTCGATTTTTAAAATGGTCTAAAAATTATTTTGCATATCACAGAAAAGAGAGCAGGCTTTTTTAAGAATTCTGGTGAAATTTGGTCAACTGAAGCTTCCAAAGCACCGCGGAACCGCCGCGCAAACCCTAGTTCGGCCGCGGTTCCGCCGCCGTTTTGGACCTACAGTAAACCATTTTTCTACAGTAGGTTCTTTTTGTAAAATTGTGGTTTTTGGAATATTTCTTTTGGGCCCATATTTTGTTACTGTACAGCAGATGTATGTGGGTCCCACTTTGGGATATTTTTTCGATCGAAATTTAAACGTGTTAGTTTACAGTAATTATATTATATCTCCGACAGGGAATGCCATTTGAGCGGTAAACCGGGTCTAATTGCTATAGTTCTTTTAGACGGGTTTGCGAACGTGACATTCGCGTTGATATTCTGTGTTGTGCTGTGATGTTGCAGATATGTCGTAGTGGATAGCAGTGTGCAATGGTAGTGCAGTTTCAATTTATTTGTACATTTGATATTGCGGTGCGAGCGTCCAACATGTGGACTGCCATCACTGCCTCTTTGTATAATATTCTTTTTGGGGTACGACCGGGCTGAGGTTGATGTACCCGTTGTATATATTTTTATTTCTGTACAAGGTTTACCCCGCGATGGAGTGCACGGATAGCCGGGTTCTTGAGGTCAATGGGTCCGTATCTCATGGCTTTGAGAGGCAGAGGGGCCTCACTCTAGAATTGGCAGACTATTCGCCGCACTCGTAGGGGGTACAGGTTGACCCAAGGAGGGGTGCTCAAGTTACCGGATTCCGTGAAATTCCGGGTGGTCCATTCACTTTGCTGTAGAGGGCTACCTCGCTTCAGGTTTTGGCGGGTAACTTGCCGCACCCGTAGGGGTCTAGGTTTCATTGCACAGGCTATCCACACGACCAGGGAAACGCCGGGTTTCAGTAGCGGCTCTGTGAAACCCGGGGATCCCAGATTATCTGTATTGTTCTGTGATGCTTATTACTTTTCTGTAATGTTGCATATTATCACGCCTGGAGTGATTATTGTATATTGGTATATATACTGTTAGATGTTGTATATGTTTTACACCCGCGCTAGTCCAGCCCCCGCTCTGTCGTTAGTTAAGTAACCTAACGGGTGATGACGGGACCCAGTGATGAATGCGGATGGCATATACGTACATTTTATTTTCGTTCTTTTCTGGTGTGATTGATTGATGGGACTACATTGATTCTTATCATTGCAAGGATAAAACAAACCTATATTTGATGTTGTTGGAACAAATTTTAAAAGGTGTTATTACAAAGATGTTTCCTTTTGTTTTGCATGGCGGTATTCAGTTGGAATATCCTGCACCTCATTCGACGAGGCAAGGGCCGAGATCCCTTCACCGGGAGTGACCCCTTGGGCAGAAGTTTACGTCAGGGTAATAACATTACTATAGTCGATTACAAGTTGCTTTGCATCGCGGTATTCAGTTAGAATATCCTGCATCTCATTCTACGAGGAAAGAGCCGAGATCCCTTCACCGGGAGTGACCTCTTAAGCAAAACGTTTTCGCCACTATATTTTTATAAAAAGCTATCAGGTTCCTTCAACGAGATCAAGTTCATTAGGTTAAAGGATTTTCGCCAAAAACCAGTCGTAGCCCTCCGTCATTTCTTATGGATGGTCGGTAGTATTCATGCTATGTTTGTTGACCATCGTCAAGCCATAGTGTTTGGTAGCTGCTGGGTATTCATTTGTTGCATAGATAGATGTGTTGGTTTGGGACAGTCGTATAGCCTTGTTGACCTTCGTCAAGGGCTTGTACGGGTGGGTTCAAATTAACCTAGACAATGACGGGTAGAACTTGACATGTGACTTATGATTTGTTGACCTTCGTCAAGGTCATAAGAGCATGAGGTAAAAATAATATCGGGAGTTTCTAAAGAAACTGAAACTTGCCAGGCATGCGCAAACCTTCTGAAGTGTGATAACTTGAGTGGCTTCCATCGAGTTATCATGCGATGAGAGTTGGATCCCGATTCCCACTGATGAGTTAGTATACTCTTCGTATGATCCCGACTAATTCTTCTTTCTGGTTTGGAAGAGAATTTGAGTTAACAGTAGGAGGTTTCCCGATTAGATAAAGTGATAACCATTCTGATCTAGGTTAGAGTGCACGCAGAGTGTTTCTTTTCTCTCTCTCTTTGGCAGCGACCTTTGACCGAACCTAGACTATGACTCAGTGACCAAGTTGACCGAACCTTCTTAAAATACTGGCTTTTGGATTGTCTTAGTTGAATAAGTCATTGCCGCTCCTTCTTTTACCCTTTAGATTTCTCAGAACACCCCGTATTACTATGGAAATCCACTTCCATTGGATAGATCCATCGTATGGTTATATACGAACTTGAAGGGACTTCTTCGAGGATGGATCCAGGTTCAGGAGAAATAGAATTGGTTTATTCAGTTGACTTTTATTATCACCTACTCTCAGGTTGCGAGGGCTCCTTAGTTTAGGAGAGTACACCTATTACGCTTATTGGATAGTCTTCTTCCAAACCATAAGCTGGTGCCGAAAGATAGGAAATGAAGAAAACCAATTAGCCTAAGTAGGGTGTACAGAAGGTAATAACTAAAGACAAAATAAAGGGATTACAAAGAGGGCAAAGTAAATTGCGACTGCTATCATTCACGACCAAACCGCGTACTTCATCGCCACTCCTATTTCACCTTTGCTTTTTCCCAGTTCGGGAGAAATAGAATAAGGTATTATTCAGTTGTCTTTTATCATCACCTTCTCTCAAGTTGCAAGTACTCCTAGGATTAGGAGAGTACACCCATTATGCTTACTGGATAGTCTTCTTCCAAACCATAGGCTGGTGCCAAACGGTTGGGAAGGAAGAAAACCATTTAGCCTAATAAAGGTGTACAGAAGGTAATGAATAAAGACAAATAAAGGGATTTGGAGAGATGGCAATGAAATATATGGTTAAAGTCATGAATTGGATTATGGAAGAGGCATTACTAGGAATACCAGAATACCCCTATGAAACATTTTGATGTTTCAGTGCATTGTTAAAAGAAAACTGATTTTCCGATTAGATACTTACTCTAGGGTATGTATTTACCAGGTTTCATTCTCATATCTGTATGGTTTTACAGATGATGAGTGCGAGTAAGTTATTGGGAATTAGGTGATTATCCTCATTATATCGGAATTTGTTGTAATTGGTGATATTGTTAGTTGTATGTATGCCCTAGAGGCCAGTATTGTACAGATGATGTATATTATATTGGATGCTTGGACATATATAGAGATGACTTTCTTGCTCGATATGATAGTATGCTATCTGGTTACTCTTTATCTTAACATGTACACTTGTCTCTTTAAACTGTCTTATAGTTACATGTTGGTAAAGCCCTTAGGATGTGTACTTGACTACCTGGACTATGATGTAGATCATACTAGTGGGGACGTGGTAGTCCATAAGTACATCCTTCAAGATCCCTAGTCGTGGGCGTATCGAGACGGGGCATCGATATACCAGAGTAGACTAGCGTATACGCTTCTCGACCCATGAGATGGGCGATGGATGATCCCATATCCATTGGTGTTTGACATCAGAGATGGTATACGGGTGCTCAGTGGAGACTGGATACACTGGACGGACTCGCCGAGAACCCCCAGATGGTATTATACCTCACGTCAGATGGCAGTTCTCAGGTGACACTTGTACAGGTTAGTCTGTAGACCCGAGATCGTCATAGAGTCTTGTGTGATTCCCACTGTGCTTTGATCTCCACCTTACCACGTCCATGAGGGTGTGCAAAACGGTGGTCTTTGGGTACAGTCCCGAGTCACATGGAGGCAATGAGCGATAGGAGGGGTTTCGTCTCTCCCGGTATTGGGGGTTGATGTTGCGCTGTGCTCGATTGGCCGTAACAGGGAAGTCCCTGGCCAGATCTGATCAGAGATTTGCTGGTAAGTGTTACCAGTAGTTTCTCGACCCGTTACGAGCCTCACATCGGCACGACTTATCGGGTTATTGGGGTATGACGTTTACCACCCCTAGACTTGATATGCAACATATCAGACGAAGTGACCGGACTCTACGGTAAGTGTTACTGGTCGGATTCGCAGGAGTGTGAGCGGGCTAGCTCGTCGATCTTCTGATCGCTCAATACCCGGGTGGCCGTTACGTTTAGCAGACCGCTTGCGGCTTGTGGGTGCTTGATATGATCATCATCTGCTACCGGCATATTGACGAGTCTTTAGAGTCCTACATAGAGGTTTCCTGGCTCAAGCGAAACGAAATAGGAGCGCATATGAGATATGTGCGGGACCGAGAATAATGCGTGTATGTGATACCGTATTTCATTCTCGCGATATATGTTTCGAATGGTTATATTCGATATGACCTAGTTATCGAATCATTGATTCGATAAATCGATACATTGGATTCTGGTCGGTTATGTGCGACATGACCGGATCATTGAATCAAATGTTGATTTAATGATTTAATGTATAATTATATATTTGACATATTGCATTGCATTAACTAGTATTGGTTCACTTTATATGAATTTTCTCACTTGATGTGCAAGAAGTATATGTGATATACTTTTGTGCACATATTTGTATCATGTTTGATGATACTTGATCATTTTGTTAAGTGTAAAGAATTAAAACCATGGTTAAGTGTTGATTAGGGTTTTGCATATTCATTTATTTATTTGAAAATGATTTAATGAGAATGGTGGCTTTCTTTTGTCATTAGTTAAAGCTTCATGAAGCCTTGACTTTTGCAACCATTCTTGTCCTCATGCTTAACCCTAACTCTCCAAATGACCATGGTTTATTCTCTACACTTAACCCTAGTTAGATTATGATAACTATGAATTTTCTTTTCATTTTAAATAACTTATCATAAAACTAGCTTCATCTTCTCCTTCTTCTTCAAGATAGAAACCTTGATGCCATCAATGGCAACTTGAGTTCTAGTGAGAGAAATCCAATTCTAAAGTGAACCCACCTCCTATTTCTTCACCCTCTACCTCTTGCCAAGTTGTTTTGGGTGTTTTCTTCACAAGTTTCACAACTTTGTGAAGTCGGAGCTTGAACTTGTGATGCCTCGACGTAGATCGTCTTTGACACGAAGCCGACGACCTAGCTCGCCCGTTTCTCCGATGAAGCCGACGATTGAGTTCGGGATTCATGATGGACAGTGAGAGGACACCCACGTGGAGCTAAGGAAGTGGAGAACCGGATCTACAAAGGTTGTAGCCTCTCTCCTTTAGTTAAAGTGTTAACTAGTTTCGTTTTTCGCCTAAACATCTAGTCTACGATCCGTATTAGGGTTTCTCGGCACCCATAAAATTTTAAATTGGCATGGTTGATGCCTTATGAGACCTCTATAGTGTGTCTAGGAGCCATACAGTGGTATCAGAGCCTAGCTAGAGCCTTAGGCGAAGTCCAGACGGAGTTTGAAGTCCGAACGAACCCGAAACCCTAAATCCAAAATGCTCTCTGTACATTTTTTAAAAACTGGGTTTTTTCCAAATTAAAAATATGCAGAAAACTTAGCAAGAAATTCTAAGAATTACGACACAAAATTTGAGTCATGAACAGTGCAACCTGCGGCGGAACCGCGGCATAAGCCTCCTTAGGCGGCGGTTCCGCGGCAGGATGATGACGTCAGCACTCCTACTTTGCGCAGTAATTAATTATTTCAGAAGCTGAGTTTTATGGGTATTTTTAATATTTATTCCAGAGTTTAATTTTCTAGGGTGTTTTGGAGCTTCGATAGTTCGATCGGATTATCAAATTTCGTTTATGTGTTTTCCGGATGACTTTAGAATATGTTAAAAAGTTCGATTGGATATAAATACCCAACTTTTCCCCTGTCGGGAAATTTCCAAGTGTTGGATTTTTCCGTAGTTTAAAGACGTTCTAAGTAGTGCAAGTAACGCGATGGACCCTCTAGAAGACAACAAACCTTAACTCGATTATGTGACCGTCTTGAACTGCCCTTTGAACCTTCGGGTTTGGGGCAGTACGGCGTGCCACATGTGAGGCGTTGGCTTGACCCTTCTACGGCTGGACCGTTGGTACTGAGGCATGAAGTGAATGTCTTTGAACTTATTTCATGTGTTGATCGGTGTCGGGAAAACTTGGGTGTTCGAATGTTCGATCAGAAAGTTTGATATATTCTATTTATCCGGAATTGGATACAATAATTGGAATTCACAAACAGTTACGAGATAACTGGATGAATGTTATAAATCTAGCGGTTTAGTTTCACTTGATATCGAAAAGAGTTTTCGATAATGGGACTAAAATGCGGGGTTTATAACTGTTAGGCATGTGATGTCTAAAGAGGTTGCGGATTCCAATTGTTGTAGTTTTACACTTTCTTTTCTGTGACCGTAAGTGTAGTATGTAGTGGTATTGCCGATTGTCGTTGCTATACGTCGACGACAATCGGTGTATGCATACTTACTTACGTTGATGACATGTGATGTTATGTGTTGCTGGATATGTTATATTGGATTGTCGTGTTTGAATAGCCGGGGTTTTTTTTATGTGAGATGAGTGTTTTTCATTTTCATTCATGTAAAAACTTGTATGTAATATTCTTTTATTTGGGGCACTTTCAGGTTGCGGAAGCTGTCACCCTTTGTATATTATTTACTTTTCTGCACTAGGATAGACCCAAGGAGGGGAGCACAAGTAACCGGGTTCTAGGGTTCAGTGGGAGACCAACTCAAGGAGTCGAGTCCGGGTCTCCTAACCCTAGAATTGGTAGGGTTGCTTGCCGCTCTCGTAGGGGTCTAGGGGTATGGGATTGGCTATTCATCACGACTGTGGAATCCGTGTTTTATACTGGCTCGTATTGAAAACACGGACGTCCTAGTATATCCAATGTTTCATATGTTTCTTCTGCTGCGATATCTGTGATGTGATCATGTGATGTTCTGTGATAGATACAGTATATAGTATATATGATATATTATATAGGCGTTACTTATGTTTTGCACCCGCACTAGCCATGTCCTGCTCTGTCGTTAGTTACCTAACCTAACGGTGCACGAGGGGACATCTAGGCGTATGCGGATGGCATAAGTGTACGTCGTATTTATCTGTGATGTTTAGGTGACTTAAATGATGTGACTTCATTAATGTGATTAATGAAAGAAAAGAAACCTAAGATGTTGTAGAATCAAATTTCAAAATAAAACAGGTAGCTACAGTTCTTGTAAGTGCACGGCGGCGCCCCGGCCGTCAATCCGACGGCCAAGTGCGGAAGCGGTGATAAACTTAAATTTTTCTTGAACTGGAAAACCGCCGCGCACTAATACCCGGATCGAACCATTAACTAGTCCTAGCTAACTACAAGAAAGGGAAGAGAGATATACCGACGATCCAAGTCCTCCGGTCTTCTCGTCATGGTCCCGATCTCCTGCGGAAAAGTCCCGTCTCCTCCTCGTCGCCGGAAGTGCACCACATCGCCTACATTGTTTACGGGCTTCCACCTCAATGCCGAGGCAACTCGGGCACGAAGCCGGCTACTCGACGTGCCCAAGATTCGCTGTAGAATGTGTAGTAGAACTTTTGTCTCTTTTTGGGGTAGTGGAGGTTGCCATTGGTGGAGGAATTGAACTTGGAATTTTGGAGAGTCTTCTTGTGTGATTTTTGGAGCATCAAGAGAACCAAAAATTGGCACACCAAAAATGAATGCCCCCTCCTTCTACAATAGTGGCCGGCCCATCTAGGGAAAAGGGAGAGAATGAGATTAAAGCCAAAAGAATGAGTGGGAAAAAACTCTATCATGCAAGAGAGAGAAAGAGGAATGGCTATCAAAATCAACCATGATCACAAAGCAATGCCAACACTCCACACAACCATCATCAACAACCATGATGCTAACAAAGTCAAGCCATCATGAAGTATGAAGTCAAGCAAGTCAATGGATGGTGCACCATCATGAAGACTATCATGATGCTACAAAAAGCAAAGACCCCCTCCACAAATACTAATTTGCAACAATGCAAATAAACCTTCCTCCACCAAACTTCGGCCAATGAACGGAACAAAGGAAATTGGCCGAAACGGAAAGCAAACTGGCAACTCCATAAAACTGGTCCCGTAATAAATTACAGGAAAACCCCGATACTGTTCATACACACCCGCATTTGTATTCCGACCGAAATACAAATGCAATGAGACAAACTCTACACTGTACTATACTAGGATCCGGCTTATACCAAAGCCGGCCAGTAATATCCGTTCGATCCTGATCCATACAATACCGCACGTATCTGATCGAACCCTGCCATATATCCATACGGCCTATAGTACAAACTGTCCGATCCCGATCCGTGCAATACCGCACGTATTTGATCGGACCTTGCCATATCTCCATACGGCCTCTACAACCTTTCGCCCGAAAGCTTGAGTAACTGAATGTGGGGGACTCTAAAGACTCATCAACACCTTGGTTGTTGATTTAACCACTAGCACGTCAGAGGTATAAGCCAATACGTAACGGGCTACCAGGTACTGACTAAAAGGGATGTCTGTGAGCGAACTCAGCCTGACAACCCTACTGAGCCTGTCAGTGACAATATCCGTACAGTCCGGTCCGTTCGTCTATGAGTATCGCATGGCGGGCCTAGGGGTTGGTAAAAGTCAGACCCCCAAAAGCGGTACAAGTCGTGTCGGAGTGTAGCCCAGAACACCCTGAGATACTACTGGAATACCTACCAGTAAATCTCCTTGCCTTGGCCAAGGACTTTGTGTAATGGCTCTCCTAGACACAGCACGACCTCACCCCCAATACCGGGAGAGACGAACCCCTGAAGATACGCTCACTGCCTCCATGTGGCTCGGGACTGTACCCAACTAAAACCTGTTTGCACGACTCCTTTGAGCCGTGGTAGGGTAGTAATCAAAGTACAGTGGGAACTCACACGAGACAAATGACGATCCCCAGGTCGATGAACTAACCTGCACACATGTCACCAGGGAACTGCCATCTGACGTCTGGTATATGACCAACTAGCATGTTCCCGGCGAGTCCTGTCCGGTGTACTCATAACCCAATGAGCACCTGTATACATCTTAGGTGATCCAACTGACACCAGTGGCTTGTGAGACCGGCCACCGCCCCTCGTCGGGGTCTCGACTGTATACACTAGTCTACTAATGGAGTATCGATGCCCAGTCTCGAAACTCCGACGACTAGGGACCTTTTAAGGATAAGCTTATAGACCCCAGCTCCCACTTATATGATCGCCCTCATACTGCTGGTGGTCAAGCAAGAATCCTAGGGGCTCTATCAACGTGTAATAGCGACGTGTCAGGTCACCTAAAGCAGTACACGATGATAAAGGTAAACCAGATAGCATACTATCATCTCGAGCAAGACTGTCCTACCGGGATAGGTCCTCCCTCAATCATTACAATCACGGACCTGTGACCTAATAATTGACTCTGAGGGCACTATCTCCAACAATCTCCTACTTGCACTCAAGGCTAATTATTGCGATGTCGCATACTCACAGCCCGTGTGATACCGAACATCCAACTCCTCTACTAGTCAGTCTCACAAAGCTCGTTTGCGGAACTATTGCGTTCGAGGAATAGCCTCAGTGAGTGGATCCGCTTAGTTGTTTCTTTCTATGTCTCTCTATATCTCAAGTTCGCGGAGAAAGCCATCTCCCGAAAAGAGCAATACCTGTCTCAGAATATGTCTGGATGTCTGATGGGACCTAGCTCATAAATGAACTCCAAATCCAAACTTCTTAGACTGTATCGTCAACTGAACTTAATCAGTATCCTGCGCGCCATGCCTCCCTCAGTATTGCCTTGGACCACCTGTCCAAAATACTGCCCCTCATCAGAAGGAAAACTATAACTCTGACAACCTCCTTGTCGTCCATGTCACCTTGGAAGCCTGGAATGATAACTGTCTCCTGAATGAGGCTGTCGTTATCATCTCCCTAGAACATCCACTTATGTTCTAAAACTGCTTCCGACTGTTTCTCTAGGATTGGATTAATGTCAACTTATTGCATCTAGTGCAAGAACAACATCTGGTGTGGTACTTGACATCTCACGATTGACTCAATTGCCTGAGCAAGTGATCTACCAATCATGCCCGTCCCTCTCCCCTTTAGTCTGTAAGACACCTTTGGAGAGGGTGACTCCATTACCTGCAGGTACACTACCGTGCCAGGAGTCGTCCATCCTAAATACTCTTAGAATGCTGTCAAGTACCCTGATTGGGAAACCACCCAAATCTAGATCTAAGACCATAGATCTAGTAACCAGTATGTCTGATATAAAATCCATTTCCTTTGTGGAGAAACCACTGTGTGACGACCAAAGTATAACCGATCGTAGTATAGGAGTTTCCTTTCCTACTTTGTGCATGTCATCCAAATACCAGGACATCACACCCTACTACCTTCTCAACAGATCCATCCCCTATTCTGATGAAGTCAAACCCATGACTGTCACGTCAGAAACAGATGATCTATCTCCGCTACATCTGCTTTAGTCTATAAATAGACATAAGCTACCTGTCCACCAATGCTTCCGCTGCTCCCACTGACTACGACAACCCTCTGGCAGAGTCATATAGACGTGCACTTCTAAAATTAGTTTAGAACGACGCTATACTCATCCTCCCGCCGGGTCTCGCAGCCTGGAACAACAGCAATGGTAATTATGGGTAAACAAGAACTTCCCTGTCACCGTCCTTGAGGCTACCGTAGTACCTCTCGGGTGCCTGAAGTTACCCACCTTATCTGCGGAGTGGCCAATGGAATGTCAATCCAGATTGAATCTTTAGGTTCCATATCAAATCTTCAGTAATCGTTTGTGGTTCTGGAATCACTTCCAGTTCTACCATACTCCCACTACTGTTTTTCTGAAAAAATCCATTTTTATTAAAACTGTGGCGAGTCTAGAACAATATTGCTATTGTTCATCCAGATGGTAGAAAATCAACCCGCGTCATAGCCTGGGTCAACCCACAAACAGCCATTACAGAAACGTGCCTTGAGTTGTCCAGTGTCTGGTTTTAATCATAAACCGGACTACTCCCCGTACCTTAACATCGTTAAGATATGAACTGTTCTATATCCAATATAGAAACAGAGGCACTGATTTAATTGAACCAGATTCAAATCATGCAGCTGTCCCCAGCGCATGTCAACTAAATGGAAGGAGTCCGATCAGCGTTACTCAACTTAGGAATACTTCCAATTATGAGTAACCTGAAAGAGAAGCAAGATCTCTTTATCATTACTATCAACTGAATACCATACACAAGTATCTACATCTTCGATCTCTTTGAAGAATCCCGATACTTGCTATACCTGGTTCTCTACTCTATTCAAATACCTATAACTTCTCAAAATTTGGACCCTGTGTTTCCGCGAAACACCTGTCTAAAAACTAGAGAAGTCATAAGTAAACCGAATATAGTACGAGGACCAAGCCCTCTGTCCTGATGGACCCTGGACAACATACAATCCTTTGTATAAGTCCCTTGAGTCTGATAACTCATTCACTGTGTGTCGTAGGTTGAAAACTGTACTTATGGTTAAGAAGAATTACACCGCTGTTCAATGCTCCTTACCTAACCATCCACTGATATACGTAAATGTCATAGACATAATTTCAAAAAGGTACATCTCACTCTATGAAAATAGACGCACAGATATATCAATTTGAAATTGGTGCATAACTGCGGATATTCAAAACCAAATATTTGCCAACCGGCAAACAGCCCAGGTGATTTCCTCAAATATCACCGATTACAACGAATCCCGATATAATGAGGATAATCACCCAATTCCCAATAACTTACTCCCACTCATCATCTGTAAAACCATACAGATGTGAGAATCGTATCTGGTAAATACATACCCTGGAGTAAGTATCTAATCGGGAAATCAGTTTTCTTTTAACAGTACACAGTGAAACTGAAACATTGAAATGTTTCGATGGAGTATCCTGGTATTCCTAGTAATGCCTCTTCCAGATTCACGATTGTAACCGTATAATTCTTTGCCACCTCTCCAAATCCCTTCATATGTCTTTAGTCTTTATCTTCTGCATACCCTTTTAGGCCAAATGGTTTTCTTCCTTCCCTACCGTTCGGCACCAGCCTATGGTTTGGAAGAAGACTATCCAATAAGCATAATGGGTGTACTGTCCTAATCCTAGGAACACTCGCAATGAGAGAGGGTGAAGATAAAAGACAACCGAATAAACCTTATTCCTATTTCTCCTGAACCAGAATCCATCCCCGAACTGGAACAAGTTCCATTCGAGTTCGTATATAACCATACGATGGAGTATCCAAATAAACTGTGGATCTTCGTAGCGATACGGAGTGTCCTGGAGAAATACAAAGGTGATGTGGGAGTGGTAACGAAATATTTGGTTTGGTCGTGAATATCTGTTGCAATTTACTTTGCCCTCTTACTAATCCCTTGCTTTGTCTTAACTTAATACCTTCTGCACACCATCGTTATGCTAATTGGTTTTCTTCATTCCCTACCGGTCGGCACCAGCCTAAGGTTTGGAAGAAGACAATCCAATTTGCGTAATAGGTGTACTACCCCTAAACCAAGGAGTACCCGTAACCTGAGAGAGGGTAAAAGGAAAAGACAACTGAATAATCCTATCCGTTTTCTCCAGAACCTGAAACCATCCTCGAATAAATTCCTTCGAGTTCGTATCTAACCATACGATGGTTTTGTCCAATGGAAGTGGACGTTCGTAGTAAAACGGGGTGTCCTGGAGAAAAGGGTAAAAGTAGGAGTGGCAATGAGGTTTGCAACTCTGACAATCCAAAAGCCAGTGTTAAAGAAGGTTCGGTCAACTTGGTCACTGAGTCAAAGTCTTAGGGTCGGGTCAATGGTCGCTGCCAAAGAGAGAGAGAGAAAAGAAACACTCAGCGTGCACTCTAACCTAGATCAGAATGGTTACCAATTTATCTAATCTGGAAACCTCCCACTGTACCGTCAAATTCTCCTCCAAACCTGAAAGAAGAATTAGTCGGGGTCACCCGAGGAGTAAACTAACTCATCAGTGGGAATCGGGATCCAACTATCATCGCATGACAACGTGACGGAATCCGCTCACGGTATCACACTCCAGAAGGTATGCGCATATCTGGCAAGTTTCAGTTCTTTTGAAACTCCCGATATGATTTCTGCCCCATGCTCTTATGACCTTGACTTTGGCCAACAAATCATAAGTCACATGTCAAGTTCTACCCGTCATTCTCCAGGTTGATTCGAATCCACCCGCACAAGCCCTTGACTTTGGCCAACAAGGCTATACGACTGTTCCAAACCAACGCATCTATCTATGCTGCATATGAATAACCAACAGCTACCAAACACTGTGCCTTGACTTTGGCCAACAAACACAGCTTGAATACTATTGACTACCTATATGAAACGACGGAGGGCTACGAATGGTTTCTGGCAAAAACCTTTAACGTAATGAACTTGATATCGTTGAAGGAACGGATAGCTTTTTGAAAATATAGTGACGAAAACCGTTGCTAAAGAGGTCACTCCCGGTGAAGGGATCTCGGCTCTTTCCCCGTAGAATGGGGTGCAGGATATTCCAAATGAATACCACGGTGCAAAGCAAAAGTAATCGGCTATAGTGAAGTTAATGCCCTGACGCAAACTTTTGTCCAAGGGGTCACTCCCGGTGAAGGGATCTCGGCCCTTGCCTCGTCGACTGAGGAGCAGGATATTCCAATGAATACCACGATGCAAAACAAAAGTAAACGTCCTTGCAATAACAGCTTTTTGAAAAGTGTTCCAACAACATCAGATTAGGTTTGTTTTAACTTGCATTGATCCGAATCAATGCAGTCCCATCAATTGATCACACCAAAAAGAACGAAAATATACTGATGTACGTATATGCCATCCGCATTCGCCACTGGGTCCCGTCATTACCCGTTAGGTTAGCTAACTAACGACAGAGCGGGGACTGGACTAGCGCGGATGTAAAACATATACAACATCTACTAATATATATACCAATATATTATATTCGCTCAAGGCGTGATAAAAAATGCAACATCACAGAAAATGTACAGCATCACAGAAACAATACAGATATCTGGGATCCCCGGGTTTCACAGAGCCGCTGAAACCCGACGTTCCCCTGGTCGTGTGGATAGCCTGTGCAATGAAATCCTAGACCCCTACGGGCGCGGCAAGTTACCCGCCAAAACCTGAAGCGAGGCAGCCCCCTTCAGCGACGTGAATGGACCACCCGGCACTTCAGGGAATCCGGCAACTTGGGCACCCCTCCTGGGTCAACCTGTACCCCCTACGAGTGCGGCGAATAGCCCGCCAATCCTAGAGTGAAGCCCCCTCCGTCCTAATGCCATGAGATGCGGACTTGTTGCCCTCTAGAACCCGGCTATCCGTGCACCCCTCCGCGGGGCAATCCTAGTACAGAAAGTAAAATATACATTCACCGGGTACATCGACCGCAACCAGGTCGTGCCCCAAAATAATAATACAAACAGGCAGTGACGGCAGTCCACATGTCGGACGCTCGCCCCGCAATAACAAATGTACATAATACAACCACAACTGTACTAGCATTGCATCCAGGCTATCCCTCACGACCGATCCGCAACATCACAGCAAAAACAGAACATCAACGTGAAAGTCACGTTCGCAAATCCGTCTAACCGGGCTATAGCAGTTAGACCGGATTTACCGATCAAGTGACATTCACGGTCGCAGATATAATGTAAATACTGTGAAAAATGTGTTTAAAATATCCGACCGATCAAAATTTAACAAGTGGGCCCCAAAATAATACTGTAGCAGTTAAAGAAATTATGGGCCCAAAATTAATGTTCCAAAACCCCTGAAATAAGCCCAGAGGCCCACTGGAAAAATCCGACAAATTGAACCTTTCATTCTGCGGCGGAACCGCGGCCCCAGGTGGGTATTGGCCGCGGTTCCGCGCTCTGACTGAAAAGTCAACGGCTCGAATTTTCCCAGAAGTCTTATGTTATCCTGTACAGTACTTTTATACAACCTGAAAAATTTTTGGGGACCAAAAAAATTCAACAGAAAACTGTCATGAGCAAATACGGGTTTTTGGACATTTCGATCGATCGGAACTGAAAAACACATTACACAAAGCTAGAGTAAGTTAATGGGGAGGCTCTGATACCACTGTAAGTGCACGGCGGCGCCCCGGCCGTCAATCTGACGGCCAAGTGCGGAAGCGGTGATAAACTTAAATTTTTCTTGAACTGGCAAACCGCCGCGCACTAATACCCGGATCGAACCATTAACTAGTCCTAGCTAACTACAAGAAAGGGAAGAGAGATATACCGACGATCCAAGTCCTCCGGTCTTCTCGTCATGGTCCCGATCTCCTGCGGAAAAGTCCCGTCTCCTCCTCGTCGCCGGAAGTGCACCACATCGCCTACTTTGTTTACGGGCTCCCACCTCAATGCCGAGGCAACTCGGGCACGAAGCCGGCTACTCGACGTGCCCAAGATTCGCTGTAGAATGTGTAGTAGAACTTGTGTCTCTTTTTGGGGTAGTGGAGGTTGCCATTGGTGGAGGAATTGAACTTGGAATTTTGGAGAGTCTTCTTGTGTGATTTTTGGAGCATCAAGAGAACCAAAAATTGGCACACCAAAAATGAATGCCCCCTCCTTCTACAATAGTGGCCGGCCCATCTAGGGAAAAGGGAGAGAATGAGATTAAAGCCAAAAGAATGAGTGGGAAAAAACTCTATCATGCAAGAGAGAGAAAGAGGAATGGCTATCAAAATCAACCATGATCACAAAGCAATGCCAACACTCCACACAACCATCATCAACAACCATGATGCTAACAAAGTCAAGCCATCATGAAGTATGAAGTCAAGCAAGTCAATGGATGGTGCACCATCATGAAGACTATCATGATGCTACAAAAAGCAAAGACCCCCTCCACAAATACTAATTTGCAACAATGCAAATAAACCCTCCTCCACCAAACTTTGGCCAATGAACGGAACAAAGGAAATTGGCCGAAACGGAAAGCAAACTGGCAACTCCATAAAACTGGTCCCGTAATAAATTACAGGAAAACCCCGATACTGTGCATACACACCCGCATTTGTATTCCGACCGAAATACAAATGCAATGAGACAAACTCTACACTGTACTATACTAGGATCCGGCTTATACCAAAGCCGGCCAGTAATATCCGTTCGATCCTGATCCGTACAATACCGCACGTATCTGATCGAACCCTGCCATATATCCATACGGCCTATAGTACAAACTGTCCGATCCCGATCCGTGCAATACCGCACGTATTTGGTCGGACCTTGCCATATCTCCATACGGCCTCTACAACCTTTCGCCCGAAAGCTTGAGTAACTGAATGTGGGGGACTCTAAAGACTCATCAACACCTTGGTTGTGGATTTAACCACTAGCACGTCAGAGGTATAAGCCAATACGTAACGGGCTACCAGGTACTGACTAAAAGGGATGTCTGTGAGCGAACTCAGCCTGACAACCCTACTGAGCCTGTCAGTGACAATATCCGTACAGTCCGGTCCGTTCGTCTATGAGTATCGCATGGCGGGCCTATGGGGTTGGTAAAAGTCAGACCCCCAAAAGCGGTACAAGTCGTGTCGGAGTGTAGCCCAGAACACCCTGAGATACTACTGGAATACCTACCAGTAAATCTCCTTGCCTTGGCCAAGGACTTTGTGTAATGGCTCTCCTAGACACAGCACGACCTCACCCCCAATACCGGAAGAGATGAACCCCTGAAGATACGCTCACTGCCTCCATGTGGCTCGGGACTGTATCCAACTAAAACCTGTTTGCACGACTCCTTTGAGCCGTGGTAGGGTAGTAATCAAAGTACAGTGGGAACTCACACGAGACAAATGACGATCCCCAGGTCGATGAACTAACCTGCACACATGTCACCAGGAAACTGCCATCTGACGTCTGGTATATGACCAACTAGCATGTTCCCGGCGAGTCCTGTCCGGTGTACTCATAACCCAATGAGCACCTGTGTACATCTTAGGTGATCCAACTGACACCAGTGGCTTGTGAGACCGGCCACCGCCCCTCGTCGGGGTCTCGACTGTATACACTAGTCTACTAATGGAGTATCGATGCCCAGTCTCGAAACTCCCACGACTAGGGACCTTTTAAGGATAAGCTTATAGACCCCAGCTCCCACTTATATGATCGCCCTCATACTGCTGGTGGTCAAGCAAGAATCCTAGGGGCTCTATCAACGTGTAATAGCGACGTGTCAGGTCACCTAAAGCAGTACACGATGATAAAGGTAAACCAGATAGCATACTATCATCTCGAGCAAGACTGTCCTACCGGGATAGGTCCTCCCTCAATCATTACAATCACGTACCTGTGACCTAATAATTGACTCTGAGGGCACTATCTCCAACAGTTCTTGCTTTGCATAGCGGTATATGTGATATGCCCTGCACCTTATTCGATGAGGAAAGGACCGAGATCCGTTCACCGGGAGTGACTCCTTTAGCAATAACTGGCAGATGCTACATACTCGGTCTGACTTTTGATTGCTTCTATAGTTTCTGCTTTGCACAGTGATATATATGATGATATCCCGCACCTCATTCGACAAGGAAAGGGCCGACGATCCGTTCACCGGGAGTGACCCCTTTAGCAAAACTAGAAAAGCCTCAAAATCACTCCATTTCAAAACTTCATTTGATTCTACAACGATATCAAGTTCATTACGCAATAGGTTTTCAGAAAAACCTGTCGTAGCCCTCCGTCATTTCAGATAAGTCCTGTTTAGTATTCGTGCTGCGTTTGTTGACCTTGTCAAGGCGCAGTGTGCGGTAGCTAACCAGTATTTATCTGCTTATGCATATGATGCAGATTGAGTTAGGGTAGTCGTACGGCCTTGTTGACCTTGTCAAGGGTCGTGCGGGTGGGTTTAATTCAATCAAGAAATGACGGGTTGAACTTGACTTACGGTCTATGGTTTGTTGACCTTGTCAAGGTCATAGATCGTTTAGGGCAAAAGCATTATCGGGAATTTCAAGCGTTGAAATTTGTAATGAGATTGCATACCTTCTATGAGATAGTTGGATCTCGATACCCACTGCGAGTAAGAGTTACTCCTGGGAGAGTTTTACACATTACAATTAGCCGATCAAGTAGGTGTCTAGAAAGGTGTCAACGGGGTTACGCCTCTGGGAAAACGAGGTTTACATTAATTAGGTTCGTGCGAAAGCACGGGGGACCTCCCTCAAAGTACCGACACTGGCCTGGCTGAAAGATTGGCGAACTTGTAGTGTGTAATTAATCCCGGCTAGTCTTTCCTTTTAAGGTTTGAAGGAAGATTTGATAAAAACCAGTGGGAGCCATCCTGATTAGATAAGATAATAACCAATATGATCTTGCAAGAGCATACGCTAAAGTGTTTTCTTCTCTCTCTCTCCAGGTAGCGACCATGTCATGCCCTAATAAAGATAATAATATGGATGTATTGACCGAACCCGCATGTTATACTGTGCTGGGGAACGTTGGTTCCGTTCTTTCCTATAAGAGTTATAGAACTGAACAGGATATAGGGGAATACCAGGATTACCATGCCACCCGAATGAAGAAAGTACATGATGATGCATTTTCTTCGGGTGTGTTCGTTACAGAGAACTGTTTCTCCATTTGCTCTACGTCCTGGGTATTAGATACCGGGTCAGGATCCCATATATGTAATCAGTTACATGGGCTTAGGAAAGGTAGAGAACTTGGAGAAGGTGATAAAGACATTAGAGTTGGAAATGGTGCAATTGTTGCAGCTAAGACTGTCGGGGAATATCACCTTGTATTACCAACTGGTAATACATTGGTTCTGAACGAATGCTATTACATGCCGAACGTGATATGCAACATTATATCGGTTTCTTTATTGAGTAAAGAGGGATATAATTTTGTATTACAGGATAATGTTATGAACATTTTCCGTAAACAAAAGTTGGTTGGATCAGGCACGTTGTGCAATGGCATTTATGTTCTAAATCAATCAACAGTTCTGAGCATAACAAACACACACAAGAGGAAGAGTTCAGAACTGAACGAATCCTTCTTGTGGCATTGTAGACTGGGTCACATCAATATGACACGACTGGCTAAGTTGCATAAGGATGGATATTTGAAACCATTCGAATTTTCATCTTATGACACTTGCCAGTCATGTCTCAAAGGCAAGATGACCAAAACTCCGTTTACGGGACACGGAAAAAGAGTTACCGAACTCTTGGGACTGATACATAGTGATGTATGCGGTCCTATGTCTACACATGCCAGGGATGGTTCTTCGTACTTCATTACATTCACAGACGATCTCTCTAGATTCGGATATGTGTTCCTGATGAAACACAAATCAGAAGCTTTTGAGAAATTTAGAGAATATAAACAAGAAGTCGAGAACCAAACCGAAAAAAGTATTAAAATCCTTCGATCTGATCGAGGAGGTGAATACTTGAGCAATGAATTCCTGGACTTCCTAAAAGAGAATGGGATTCTCTCTCAGCTGACTCCTCCATATACACCACAGCACAACGGTGTATCAGAACGGAGGAACCGCACCCTATTAGATATGGTGCGCTCTATGATGAGCACAGCTGAGTTACCTATTTCTTTTTGGGGATATGCACTGGAAACAGCAGCATACCTATTGAATCAAGTTCCATCTAAATCTGTACCTACCACACCATATGAGATATGGAGTGGGAAGAGACCATATCTTAAACGGGTTAAGATATGGGGTTGTCCAGCCTATGTCAAAAGACAAAATCCGGACAAGCTCGAGGCACGGTCAGTTCTTTGCAAGTTTGTGGGATATCTAAAGAACTCATATGGGTATTTTTTCTACCACAGTGAGGAACAAAAAGTGTTTGTTGCTCAACATGCCACCTTTTTAGAAAAGGAATTCCTTGGAAAAGAAATTAGTGGCAAAATGGTAGAGCTGGAAGAAGTTCCAGATACACAAACCGTAACTGAAGATTTAGTAGAACCAGAAGATTCAGTAGCTCCCAATGAACCTCAGCCTCTCCGCCGATCTAGTAGGGTTCCTCGCCAACCTGAGAGATACTACGGTTTTCTCATGGATGGTGGGAGCGAGGATTGCATCATGGAGGATGATGACCCAACTAGTTTCGAGCAGGCCATCACGAGTGGTGACTCTGTGAAATGGCTGGATGCAATGCGGTCCGAGATGGAATCCATGTACACCAACAAAGTATGGACTTTGGAAGTTGCTCCTGAAGGGGTAAAACCCATTGGGAGCAAGTGGATCTTCAAGAAAAAACTTGGTGTAGATGGGAAAGTGGAGACATTCAAAGCTAGACTTGTTGCAAAAGGTTTTCGTCAAAGACCAGGTGTGGACTATGACGAAACCTTTTCTCCAGTGGCTATGCTTAAATCCATCCGGATCATGCTTGCCATCGCTGCATATCATGATTACGAAATCTGGCAAATGGATGTTAAGACCGCCTTTCTAAACGGTGATTTAGAAGAGTGCGTGTACATGACTCAGCCAGAGGGCTTCGTAGACAGTGGGAGCAGCGGGAAGGTGTGCAAGCTGCTTAAATCCATTTATGGATTAAAGCAAGCATCGCGGAGTTGGAACATCTGCTTTGACGTCGTTATCAAAGTGTTTGATTTCGTCAAAAATCCAGATGAACCTTGTATTTACAAGAAGGTAGCAGAGAGTAAGGTGGTCTTCCTCGTATTGTACGTGGACGACATACTCTTGATAAGAAATGATATTCCTATGCTGCAATCGGTCAAGCTCTTCTTATCACAAAGATTCTCAATGAAAGATCTTGGTGATGCCTCCTGCATATTGGGAATCAGGATCTATAGAGATAGATCCAAACGGATTTTAGGATTGTCCCAATCCAGGTACATTGACACCGTACTAAAGAGGTTTAGTATGGAAGAATCCAAGCGTGGGAACTTGCCCACGATCTCTGGAGTCACTCTCTCCAAAGAGATGTCTCCCAAGACTGATTTGGAGAGAGCTCGCATGCAAGGGATACCCTATGCTTCGGCTGTAGGCTCTATCATGTATGCGATGCTATGTACCAGACCCGATGTAGCATACTCACTAAGTATAGTGAGCAGGTATCAAGCTGATCCTGGAGAGAGTCACTGGACAGCTGTGAAGAGCATTCTCAAGTACTTACGAAGGACTAAAGAGATGCTCTTGGTGTATGGTAATGGAGAACTCCAAGTGGAGTCCTTTACCGATTCGAGCTTCCAGAGTGATAAGGACGACTCTAAGTCGCAGTCGGGATTTGTCTTTACCCTTTACGGAGGGGCGGTTAGCTGGAAGAGTTCCAAGCAGGAAACCATGGCAGACTCGACGATGGAGGCTGAATACATCGCTGCCAACGATGCTGCTAAAGAGGCTGTCTGGATCAAGAAGTTCATTACTGAACTTGAAGTGGTTCCATCCATTGAGCATCCAATACCTTTGTATTGTGATAACAATGGAGCGGTGGCTTTGGCCAAGGAACCCAGGTCCCATCAGCGATCCAGGCATATTCTGAGGCGGTATCACCTGATCTGGGAGATAGTTGATCGCCGGGAGATCGAGGTCAGGAGAGTTGACACGAAGAACAACACGGCGGATCCACTCATGAAGGCCATTCTCCAGATAAAGTTTGAGAGACTCTTCGGGATGCTCGGTATGCGATACTACAGCAGCTGGCCCTAGTGCAAGTGGGAGATTGTTAGTTGTATGTATACCCTAGAGGCCAGTATTGTACAGATGATGTATATTATATTGGATGCTTGGACATATATAGAGATGACTTTCTTGCTCGATATGATAGTATGCTATCTGGTTACTCTTTATCTTAACATGTACACTTGTCTCTTTAAACTGTCTTATAGTTACATGTTGGTAAAGCCCTTAGGATGTGTACTTGACTACCTGGACTATGATGTAGATCATACTAGTGGGGACGTGGTAGTCCATAAGTACATCCTTCAAGGTCCCTAGTCGTGGGTGTATCGAGACGGGGCATCGATATACCAGAGTAGACTAGCGTATACGCTTCTCGACCCATGAGATGGGCGATGGATGATCCCATATCCATTGGTGTTTGACATCAGAGATGGTATACGGGTGCTCAGTGGAGACTGGGTACACTGGACGGACTCGCCGAGAATTCCCAGATGGTATTATACCTCACGTCAGATGGCAGTTCTCAGGTGACACTTGTACAGGTTAGTCTGTAGACCCGAGATCGTCATAGAGTCTTGTGTGATTCCCACTGTGCTTTGATCTCCACCTTACCACGTCCATGAGGACGTGCAAAACGGTGGTCTTTGGGTACAGTCCCGAGTCACATGGAGGCAATGAGCGATAGGAGGGGTTTCGTCTCTCCCGGTATTGGGGGTTGATGTTGCGCTGTGCTCGATTGGCCGTAACAGGGAAGTCCCTGGCCAGGGCTGATCAGAGATTTGCTGGTAAGTGTTACCAGTAGTTTCTCGACCCGTTACGAGCCTCACATCGGCACGACTTATCGGGTTATTGGGGTCTGACGTTTACCACCCCTAGACTTGATATGCGACATATCAGACGAAGTGACCGGACTCTACGGTAAGTGTTACTGGTCGGATTCGCAGGAGTGTGAGCGGGCTAGCTCGTCGATCTTCTGATCGCTCAATACCCGGGTTGCCGTTACGTTTAGCAGACCGCTTGTGCCTTGTGTGTGCTTGATATAATCATCATCTGCTACCGGCGTATTGACGAGTCTTTAGAGTCCTACATAGAGGTTTCCTGGCTCAAGCAAAACGAAATAGGAGCGCATATGAGATATGTGCGGGACCGAGAATAATGCGTGTATGTGATACCGTATTTCATTCTCGCGATATATGTTTCGAATGGTTATATTCGATATGACCTAGTTATCGAATCATTGATTCGATAAATCGATACATTGGATTCTAGTCGGTTATGTGCGACATGACCGGATCATTGAATCAAATGTTGATTTAATGATTTAATGTATAATTATATATTTGATATATTGCATTGCATTAACTAGTATTAGTTCACTTTATATGGATTTTCTCACTTGATGTGCAAGAAGTATATGTGATATACTTTTGTGCACATATTTGTATCATGTTTGATGATACTTGATCATTTTGTTAAGTGTAAAGAATTAAAACCATGGTTAAGTGTTGATTAGGGTTTTGCATATTCATTTATTTATTTATTTGAAAATGATTTAATGAGAATGGTGGCTTTCTTTTGTCATTAGTTGAAGCTTCATGAAGCCTTGACTTTTGCAACCATTCTTGTCCTCATGCTTAACCCTAACTCTCCAAATGACCATGGTTTATTCTCTACACTTAACCCTAGTTAGATTATGATAACTATGAATTTTCTTTTCATTTTAAATAACTTATCATAAAACTAGCTTCATCTTCTCCTTCTTCTTCAAGATAGAAACCTTGATGCCATCAATGGCAACTTGAGTTCTAGTGAGAGAAATCCAATTCTAAAGTGAACCCACCTCCTATTTCTTCACCCTCTACCTCTTGCCAAGTTGTTTTGGGTGTTTTCTTCACAAGTTTCACAACTTTGTGAAGTCGGAGCTTGAACTTGTGATGCCTCGATGTAGATCGTCTTTGACACGAAGCCGACGACCTAGCTCGCCCGTTTCTCCGATGAAGCCGACGATTGAGTTCGGGATTCATGATGGACAGCGAGAGGACACCCACGTGGAGCTAAGGAAGTGGAGAACCGGATCTACAAAGGTTGTAGTCTCTCTCCTTTAGTTAAAGTGTTAACTAGTTTCGTTTTTCGCCTAAACATCTAGTCTACGATCCGTATTAGGGTTTCTCGGCACCCATAAAATTTTAAATTGGCATGGTTGATGCCTTGTGAGACCTCTATAGTGTGCCTAGGAGCCATACAGATATTTGAGGAAATCGCCTGGGTACAGTTTTCAACCTACGACGCACAGGTTTTGAGTTATTCAACTCAACGGACATATACAGAGTATTGTATGTTGTCCAGTGTCCATCAGGACAAAGGGGTTAGTCCTCGTACTCTGTTCTGTTTACTTGTAACTTCTCTAATTTTTAGACAAGTGTTTCGTACAAATACAATGTCTAAGTTTTGAGAAGTTGTGGGTATAGGAATAAAGTAGAGAACCAGATGTTGCAAGTGTCGGGATTCTTCAAAGAGATTGAAGATGTACATTCTTGTGATTGGTATTCAAGTAATGGTTTTGAGGAACTTGTTTCTCTTTCAGGTTACTCATAATTGGATGGATTCCTAAGTTGAGTAATGCTGATTAGCCTCTCTCCATTAAGTTGACATGCACTGGAGACAGCTGTATGATTTGAATCTGGTTCCAATTAAATTAGTGCCTCTATTTCTATATTGTATATAGAATGGTTCATATCTTAACGATGTTAAGATACGGGGAGTTGTCCGGCTTATGCTTAAAACCAGACTCTGGATAACTCAAGGCACATTTCTGTAATGGCAGTTTGTGGGTTGACCCGGGCTATGTCGAGGGTTGACTTTCTACCATCTGGAAGATCAATAGTGATATTGTTCTTCACTCGCCACAGTTTTAGTAAAATGGATTTTTTCAGAAAACAGTAGTAGGAGTATGGTAGAACTGGAAGTGATTCCAGAACCGCAAACGATTACGGAAAATTTAATAGGACTTATATATTCAATTAGGTTTGACATTCCAATAGCCACTCCGCAGATATGGTGGGTAACCTCAGACACCCGAAAGGTACTCCGGTAGCCTCAAGGACGGTGACAGGGAGGTTCTTGTTTATCCAGACTTGACACTACTGTTGTTCCAGACTATGAGACCCGGCAGGAGGATAAGTATACCGTCGTTCTAAACAAGC
Organism: Agapanthus africanus; assembly: GCA_030015575.1. Taxonomy (NCBI): domain Eukaryota; kingdom Viridiplantae; phylum Streptophyta; class Magnoliopsida; order Asparagales; family Amaryllidaceae; genus Agapanthus; species Agapanthus africanus. The sequence goes on from CM057337.1 coordinate 343,602,599, forward strand.
TTTAGAAGTGCACGTATATATTGTTCTGCCAGAGGGTTGTTGTGGTCAGTGGAGCAGCGGAAGAATAGTGGGCAAGTAGCTTATGTCTATTTATAGACTAGAGCAGATATAGTGGAGATAGATCATCTATTTTTTGATGTGACAGTCATGGCTTTGACTTTATCAGAATAGAGGATGGATCTGTTAAGAAGGTAGTAGGGTGTGATGTCCTGGTATTTAGATGACATACACAAAGTAGGAAGTAAAATTCCTATACTACGATCGGTTATACTGTGGTCGTCATACAGTTGTTTCTCCACAAAGGATATGGAGATAATATCTGACATTCTGGTTACTAGATCTATGGTTTTAGATCTAGATTTGGGTAGTTTCCCAATGTGGGTATTTTGACAGTATTCTAATGGTATTTAGAATAAATGACTCCTGGCATGGTGGTGTACCTGCAGGTGATGGAGTCACCCTCTCTAAAGGTGTCTTATAGACTAAAGGGGAGAGGGATGTGCATGATTGGTAGATCACTTACTTAGGCAATTCAGTCAATCATGAGATGTCAAGTACCACACCAGATATTGTTTTTGCACTTGATGCGATAAATTTATATTAATCCAATCCTGAAGAAACATAAGGAAGCAGTTTTAGAACATAAGTGTATGTTCTACGGATTTGATGACGGCAGCCTCCTTCAGGAGACGGTTATCATTCCAGGCTTCAAAGGTGACATGAATGACAGAGTGTTTTTCAGAGTTATAGTTTTCCCTATGATGAGGGACAGTATTATGAACAGGTGGTCTAAGAGGATACTGTGGGAGGCATGGTACTGGATACTGATTAGGTTCGGTTGACGATACAGTCTAAGATGTTTGGATTTGGAGTTCATTTTTGAACTAGGTCCTATCAGATATCCAGACAGATTCTAAGACAGGTATTACTCGATTCGGGAGATGGCTTTCTCTGCGAACTTGAGATTAAGAGAGACATAGAAAGAAACATCAGGACGGATCCACTCACTGAGCCTATTTCTCGAACACAAGAGTTTTACAAACTAGCTTTGTGTAACTGATTAGTAGAAAAGTTGGATGTTCGGTATCACACGGGCTGTGAGTATGCGACATCGCAATAATTAGCCTTAAGTGCAAGTGGGAGATTGTTGGATATAGTGCCCTCTAAGTCAATTATTGGATCGCAGGTACGTGATTGCAATGATTGAGACATGACCTATACCGATATGACAGTCTTGCTCGAGATGATAGTATGCTATCTGGTTTGTCTTTATCATCATATACATGCTTTAGTTCGCTATTGCATGTTGATAGAGCCCATAGGATTCTTGCTTGACTGCCAGCAGTATGATGGCGATCATATACGCAGGAGCTGGGGTCTGTAAGCACATCCTTAAAGTGTCCCTAGTCGTGGGAGCTTCGAAACAGGGCATTGATACTCCAGAGTAGACTAGTGTATACAGTCGAGACCCCGATGAGGGGCGGTGGCCGGTCTCACAAGCCATTGGTGTCAGTTGATTCACCTAAGATGTATATAGGTGCTCATTAGGTTATGAGTACACCGGATAGGACTCACTGGTAACCTGCTAGTTGGTATTATACCTAGCGTCAGATAGCAGTTCCCTGGTGACATGTATACAGGTTAGTTCATCGACCTGAGGTCGTCATTTGCCTCGTGTGAGTTCACACTGTGCTTTGATTTCTACCCTACCACGGCTCAAAGGAGTCGTGCAAACAGGTCTTTTTTGGGTATAGTCCCGAGCCACATGGAGGCAAGTAAGCGGATCGGCATGGGATTCGTCTCTCCCGGTATTGGGGGTGAGATCGCGCTGTGTCTAAGAGAGCCATTACACAAAGCCCTCGGCCGAGGCCAGAGATTTACTGGTAGGTACTCCAGTAGTATCTCAGGGTGTTCTGGGCTCTCTCTGACACGACTTATACCACTATTATGGTCTTACGTTACCAGCCCCTATGCCGATATGCGACACTCATAGACGAACAGATTGGACTGTATGTATATTGTCACGGTTAGGATCAGTAGGGTTTATGGATGAGTTCGCTCGTCAGCTTCACTTCCAATCAATACATAGGCAACCGTTACGTACAGCCAGCACCTCTGACGTGCTAGTGGATATACACAGTGCCAGTGTGTTGATGAGTCATTAGAGTCCCCCACAGACAATTTCCCAAGTTCGGGCGAAACGTTGTAGAGGCCGTATGGTTTTATGGTAAGGTTCGGAAAATGCATGTGCGTTTACGCACGTGTCATATTTCGGGCAAATAATACTGGTCGGCTTTGGTTTAAGCCGGATCCGAGTATTATACTGTGTAGATATAATATCTTTGTCTCAGTTGCATTTGTATTCGGTTGTAATACATGTAAGTGCACGGCGGCGCCCCGGCCGTCAATCCGACGGCCAAATGCGGAAGCGGTGATAAACTTTAATTTTACATGAACTGGCAAACCGCCGCGCACTAATACCCGGATCGAACCATTAATTAGTCCTAGCTATCTACAAGAAAGGGAAGAGAGATATACCGACGATCCTAGTCCTCCGGTCTTCTCGTCATCGTCCCGATCACCTGCGGAATGTCCCGTCTCCTCCTCGTCGCCGGAAGTGCACCACATCGCCTACTTCTTTTACGGGCTCCCACCTCAATGCCGAGGCAACTCGGGCACGAAGCCGGCTACTCGACGTGCCCAAGATTCGCTGTAGAAAATAGTAGAACTAGTGTCTCATTTGGGGTTTATGGAGGTGCCATTTTGGTGGAGGAAATGAGGTATGAACTTTTGTGGAGGAACTTGGGGATTTTTCTAGCATCAAGAGAGCAAAAATCCCGACTACAAAAATGGGCAACCCACCCTCATGGTGGCCGGCCATCACAAGAGGAGAGGGAGGGTGAGAATGAGAGAGAGACTCAAAAATAATGGGAGCCATTCTCAATAATACAAAGGAGAGAGAGAGAAGGTTATCATGCAAAAGAAATGATAGCAAGGTAAACTCAACACTCAACACCACCATCATCACCTCACAAAGTCCAACCATCATGAACCATGATGACTCAAAAAGTCATGCCATCATGAAGAAATCAAGTCAAAGGATGGTTCACATCATGAAAGCCATCATGATGCAACAAGATGCAAAGAACCCCCTCCACTAATGCCTATTTGCAACAATGCAAATAAACCCTCCTCCACCAATCTTCGGCCAATGAATGGAACAATGGAAATTGGCCGAAACGGAAAGCAAACTGGCAACTCCAGAAAACTGGTCCCGTAATAAATTACAGGAAAACCCCGATACTGTGCATACACACCCGCATTTGTATTCCGACCGAAATACAAATGCAATGAGACAAAATCTACACTGTACTATACTAGGATCCGGCTTAAACCAAAGCCGGCCAGTAATATCCGTTCGATCCTGATCCGTGCAATACCGCACGTATCTGATCGAACCCTGCCATATAACCACACGGCCTATAGTACAAACTGTCCGATCCTGATCCGTGCAATACCGCACGTATCTGATCGGACCCTGCCATATCTCCATACGGCCTCTACAACCTTTCGCCCGAAAGCTGAGTAACTGAATGTGGGGGGCTCTAAAGACTCATCAACACCTTGGTTGTGGATTTAACCACTAGCACGTTAGAGGTATAAGCCAATACATAACGGGCTACCAGGTATTGACCAAAAGGGACGTCTGTGAGCGAACTCAGCCTGACACCCTACTGAGCCTGTCAGTGACAATATCCGTACAGTCCGGTCCGTTCGTCTATGAGTATCGCATGGCGGGCCTAGGGGGTTGGTAAAAGTCAGGCCCCCAAAAGCGGTACAAGTCGTGTCGGAGTGTAGCCCAGAACACCCTGAGATACTACTGGAATACCTACCAGTAAATCTCCTTGCCTCGGCCGAGGGCTTCGTGTAATGGCTCTCCTAGACACAGCACGACCTCACCCCCAATACCGGGAGAGACGAACCCCTGAAGATACGCTCACTGCCTCCATGTGGCTCGGGACTGTACCCAACTAAAACCTGTTTGCACGACTCCTTTGAGCCGTGGTAGGGTAGTAATCAAAGTACAGTGGGAACTCACACGAGACAAATGACGATCCCCAGGTCGATGAACTAACCTGCACACATGTCACCAGGGAACTGCCATCTGACGTCTGGTATATGACCAACTAGCATGTTCCCGGCGAGTCCTGTCCGGTGTACTCAAAACCCAATGAGCACCTGTATACATCTTAGGTGATCCAACTGACACCAGTGGCTTGTGAGACCGGCCACCGCCCCTCGTCGGGGTCTCGACTGTATACACTAGTCTACTAATGGAGTATCGATGCCCAGTCTCGAAACTCCCACGACTAGGGACCTTTTAAGGATAAGCTTATAGACCCCCAGCTCCCACTTATATGATCGCCCTCATACTGCTGGTGGTCAAGCAAGAATCCTAGGGGCTCTATCAACGTGTAATAGCGACGTGTCAGGTCACTTAAAACAGTACACGATGATAAAGGTAAACCAGATAGCATACTATCATCTCGAGTAAGACTGTCCTACCGGGATAGGTCCTCCATCAATCATTGCAATCACATACCTGTGACCTAATAATTGACTCTGAGGGCACTATCTCCAACAATCTCCCACTTGCACTCAAGGCTAATTATTGCGATGTCGCATACTCACAGCCCGTGTGATACCGAACACCCAACTCCTCTACTAGTCAGTCTCACAAAGCTCGCTTGCGAAACTATTGCGTTCGAGGAATAGCCTCAGTGAGTGGATCCGCTTTGTTGTCTCTTTCCATGTCTCTCTATATCTCAATTTCGCGGAGAAACCCATCTCCCGAAATGAGCAATACCTGTCTCAGACTGTGTCTGGATGTCTGATGGGACATAGCTCATAAATGAACTCCAAATCCAAACTTCTTAGACTGTATCGACTACTGAACTTAATCAGTGTCCTGCGCCATGCCTCCCTCAGTATTGCCTTGGATCACCTGTCCAAAATACTGCCCCTCGTCATAAGGGAAAACTACAACTCTGACAACGTCCTTGTCGTCCAGGTCACCTTGGAAGCCTGGAATGATAACTGTCTCCCGAATGAGGCTGTCGTTATCATATCCCTAGAACATCCACTTATGTTCTAAAACTGCTTCCGACTGTTTCTCCAGGATTGGATCAATGTCAACTTATTGCATCTAGTGCAAGAACAACATCTGGTGTGGTACTTGACATCTCATGATTGACTCAATTGCCTGAGCAAGTGATCTGCCAATCATGCACATCCCTCTCCCCTTTGGTCTATAAGACACCTTTAGAGAGGGTGACTCCATCTTCTGCAGGTACACAACCGTGCATGGAGTCGTCCATTCTAAATACCCTTAGAATGCTGTCTAAATACCCAGATTGGGAGACCACCCAAATCTAGATCTAAAACCATAGATCTAGTAACCAGTATGTCTGATACAAAATCCATTTCCTTTGTGGAGAAAACACTGTGTGACGACCAAAGTATAACCGATTGTAGTATAGGAGTTTCTTTTCCTATTCTGTGTATGTCATCCATATACCAGGATATCACACCCTACTACCTTCTCAACAGATCCATCCCCTATTCTGATGAAGTCAAACCCATGACTGTCACATCAGAAATAGATGATCTATCTCCGTTACTGGTGCTTTAGTCTATAAATAGACATAAGCTACCTGTCCACCAATGCTTCCGCTGCTCCCACTGACTACGACAACCCTCTGGCAGAGTCATATACACGTACACTTCTAAAGCTAGTTTAGAACGACGCTATACTCATCCTCCCGCCGGGTCTCGCAACCTGGAACAACAGCAATGGCAAATGTGGGTAAACAAGAACTTCCCTGTCACCGTCCTTGAGGCTACCGGAGTACCCCTCGGGTGCCTGAAGTTACCCACCGTATCTGCGGAGTGGCCAATGGAATGTCAATCCAGATTGAATCTTTAGGTTCCTTGTCAAATCTTCATTAATCGTTTGTGGTTCTGGAATCACTTCCAGTTCTACCATACTCCCACTACTGTTTTCTGAAAAAAAAATCCATTTTTAATAAAACTGTGGCGAGTCTAGAACAATATCGCTATTGTTCATCCAGATGGTAGAAAGTCAACCCTCGTCATAGCCTGGGTCAACCCACAAACAGCCATTACAGAAACGTGCCTTGAGTTGTCCAGTGTCTGGTTTTAATCATAAACCGGACAACTCCCCGTGCCTTAAACATCGTTAAGATATGAACTGTTCTATATCCCATATAGGACCAGAGGCACTGATTTAATTGAACCAGATCCAAATCATGCAACTGTCTCCAGTGCATGTCAACTAAATGGAAGGAGGCCGATCAGCGTTACTCAACTTAGGAATGCTTCCAATTATGAGTAACCTGAAAGAGAAGCAATTTCTCTTAATCACTACTATCAGCTGAATATCATACACAAGTATCTATATCTTCGATCACTTTGAAGAATCCCGATACTTGCTATACCTGGTTCTCTACTTTATTCAAATACCTATAACTTCTCAAAATTCGGACCCTGTGTTTCCACGAAGCACTTGTCTAAAAACTAGAGAAGTCATAAGTAAACCGAATATAGTACGAGGACCAACCCCTCTGTCCTGATGGACCCTGGACAACATACAATACTCTGTATAAGTCCCTTGAGTCTGATAACTCATTCACTGTGTGTCGTAGGCTGAAAACTGTACTTATGGTTAAGAAGAATTACACCGCTGTTTAATGCTCCTTACCTAACCATCCACTGATATAGGTAAATGTCGTAGACATAATTTCAGAAAGGTATATCTCACTCTATGAAAATAGACGTACAGATATATCAATTTGAAATTGGTGCATAACAGCGGATATTCAAAACCAAATATTTGCCGACCGGCAAACAGCCCAGGTGATTTCCTCAAATATCACCGATTACAACGAATCCCGATATAATGAGGATGATCACCCAATTCCCAATAACTTACTCCCACTCATCATCTGTAAAGCCATACAGATGTGAGAATCGTAACTGGTAAATACATACCCTGGAGTAAGTATCTAATCGGGAAATCAGTTTTCCTTTAACAGTACACAGTGAGACTGAAACATCGAAATGTTTCGATGGGGTATCCTGGTATTCCTAGTAATGCCTCTTCCAGATTCACGACTGTAACCGTATAATTCTTTGCCACCTCTCCAAATCCCTTCATATGTCTTTAGTCTTTACCTTCTGTACACCCCTTTAGGCCAAATGGTTTTCTTCCTTCCCTACCGTTCGGCACCAGCCTATGGTTTGGAAGAAGACTATCCAATAAGCATAATGGGTGTACTGTCCTAATCCTAGGAACACTCGCAATGCGAGAGAAGGTGAGGATAAAAGACAACCGAATGAACCTTATTCCTATTTCTCCTGGACTAGAATCCATCCCCGAACTGGAACAAGTTCCTTTCGAGTTCGTATATAACCATACGATGGAGTATCCAATAAACTGTGGATCTTCGTAGTGATACGGAGTGTCCTGGAGAAATACAAAGGTGATTTAGGATTGGCGAAGGAATACTTGGTTTGGTCGTGAATATCTGTTGCAATTTACTTTGCCCTCTTACTAATCCCTTGCTTTGTCTTAACTTAATACCTTCTGCACACCATCGTTATGCTAATTGGTTTTCTTCATTCCCTACCGGTCGGCACCAGCCTAAGGTTTGGAAGAAGACAATCCAATTTGCGTAATAGGTGTACTACCCCTAAACCAAGGAGTACTCGTAACCTGAGAGAGGGTAAAAGGAAAAGACAACTGAATAATCCTATCCGTTTTCTCCGGAACCGGAAACCATCCTCGAATAAATTCTTTCGAGTTCGTATCTAACCATACGATGGTTTTGTCCAATGGAAGTGGACGTTCGTAGTAATACGGGGTGTCCTGGAGAAAAGGGTAAAAGTAGGAGTGGCAATGAGGTTTGCAACTCTGACAATCCAAAAGCCGGTGTTAAGAAGGTTCGGTCAACTTGGTCACTGAGTCATAGTCTTAGGGTCGGGTCAATGGTCGCTGCCAAAGAGAGAGAGAAAAGAAACACTCAGCGTGCACTCTAACCTAGATCAGAATGGTTACCAATTTATCTAATCTGGAAACCTCCCACTGTACCTCAAATTCTCCTCCAAACCTGAAAGAAGAATTAGTCGGGGTCACCCGAGGAGTAAACTAACTCATCAGTGGGAATCGGGATCCAACTATCATCACATGATAACGTGACGGAATCCGCTCACGGTATCACACTCCAGAAGGTATGCGCATATCCGGCAAGTTTCAGTTCTTTTGAAACTCCCGATGTGATTTCTGCCCCATGCTCTTATGACCATGGCGAAGGTCAACAAATCATAAGTCACATGTCAAGTTCTACCCGTCATTATCCAGGTTAATTTGAATCCACCCGTACAAGCCCTTGACGAAGGTCAACAAGGCTATACGACTGTCCCAAACCAACGCATCTATCTATGCAGCAGAAAGGTAACAAGCAGCTACCATACACTATGCCTTGACGAAGGTCAACAAACACAGCATGAATACTACGTGCTACCCGTCTGAAACGACGGAGGGCTACGAATGGTTTCTGGCGAAAACCTTTAACGTAAAGAACTTGATATCGTTGAAGGAACTGATAGCTTTTTGAAAATATAGTGACGAAAACCGTTGCTAAAGAGGTCACTCCCGGTGAAGGGATCTCGGCTCTTTCCCCGTAGAATGAGGTGCAGGATATTCCAACTGAATACCGCGATGCAAAGCAAAAGTAATCGGCTATAGTGAAGTCATTGCCCTGACGCAAACTTTTTGTCCAAGGGGTCACTCCCGGTGAAGGGATCTCGGCCCTTGCCTCGTCGACTGAGGAGCAGGATATTCTAAATGAATACCGCGATGCAAAACAAAAGTGAACGTCCTTGCAATAACAGCTTTTTGAAAAGTGTTCCAACAACATCAGATTTGGTTTGTTTTTAACTTGCATTGATCCGAATCAACGCAGTCCCATCAATTGATCACACCACAAAGAACGAAAATATACTGATGTACGTATATGCCATCCGCATTCGCCACTGGGTCCCGTCATTACCCGTTAGGTTAGCTAACTAACGACAGAGCGGGGACTGGACTAGCGCGGATGTAAAACATATACAACATCTACTAATATATATACCAATATATTATATTTCGCTCAAGGCGTGAATAAAATGCAACATCACAGAAATGTACAGCATCACAAAACAATACAGATATCTGGGATCCCCGGGTTTCACAGAGCCGCTGAAACCCGACGTTCCCCTGGTCGTGTGGATAGCCTGTGCAATGAAATCCTAGACCCCTACGGGCGCGGCAAGTTACCCGCCAAAACCTGAACCGAAGCAGCCCCCTTCAGCGCCGTGAATGGACCACCCAGCACTTCACGGAATCCGGTAACTTGGGCACCCCTCCTGGGTCAACCTGTACCCCCTACGAGTGCGGCGAATAGCCCGCCAATCCTAGAGTTAAGCCCCCTCCGTCCCAATGCCATGAGATGTGGGCTTGTTGCCCTCTAGAACCCGGCTATCCGTGCACCCCTCCGCGGGATAAACCTAGTACAGAAAGTAAAATATACATACACCGGGTACATCGACCGCAACCAGGTCGTGCCCCAAAAAAATAATACAATCAGGCAGTGACGGCAGTCCACATGTCGGACGCTCGCCCCGCAATATCAAATGTACATAATACAACAGAACTGTACTAGCATTGCATCCAGGCTATCCCCCACGACCGATCCGCAACATCACAGCAAAAACAAAACATCAACGTGAAAGTCACGTTCGCAAATCCGTCTAACCGGGCTATAGCAGTTAGACCGGATTTACCGATCAAGTGACATTCACGGTCGCAGATATAATGTAAATACTGTGAAAAATGTGTTTAAAATATCCGATCGATCAAAAATTAACAAGTGGGCCCCCAATCAAAACTGTAGCACTCACAGAAAACCTGGGCCCAATTTTAATATTCCAAAACCCATATTTTAAGCCCAGAAGGCCTCTGTAAAAAATTGGTGAAGTGATCTCCACAGTGTGCGGCGGAAGGGCGGCGGGAAGGGGGTTTTCGCGGCGGTTCCGCGCTCCCACTGTGGAGTTACTTCGTCGAATTTTTACAGAGCTCTTAGATTTTCCAGTAAATCAATATTTTACAACCTGAAAAATTTTTCGACACCAAAAATTTCCAACAGAAAACTGATGCTAACAAAAATGTAGTTTTGGAACATTCGATCGATCGAAACAGAAAAACACACAACACCAAGCTAGACTAAGTTAATGGCCTGGCTCTGATACCACTGTAAGTGCACGGCGGCGCCCCGGCCGTCAATCCGACGGCCAAATGCGGAAGCGGTGATAAACTTTAATTTTACTTGAACTGGCAAACCGCCGCGCACTAATACCCGGATCGAACCATTAATTAGTCCTAGCTATCTACAAGAAAGGGAAGAGAGATATACCGACGATCCTAGTCCTCCGGTCTTCTCGTCATCGTCCCGATCACCTGCGGAATGTCCCGTCTCCTCCTCGTCGCCGGAAGTGCACCACATCGCCTACTTCTTTTACGGGCTCCCACCTCAATGCCGAGGCAACTCGGGCACGAAGCCGGCTACTCGACGTGCCCAAGATTCGCTGTAGAAAATAGTAGAACTAGTGTCTCATTTGGGGTTTATGGAGGTGCCATTTTGGTGGAGGAAATGAGGTATGAACTTTTGTGGAGGAACTTGGGGATTTTTCTAGCATCAAGAGAGCAAAAATCCCCACTACAAAAATGGGCAACCCACCCTCATGGTGGCCGGCCATCACAAGAGGAGAGGGAGGGTGAGAATGAGGGAGAGACTCAAAAATAATGGGAGCCATTCTCAATAATACAAAGGAGAGAGAGAGAAGGTTATCATGCAAAAGAAATGATAGCAAGGTAAACTCAACACTCAACACCACCATCATCACCTCACAAAGTCCAACCATCATGAACCATGATGACTCAAAAAGTCATGCCATCATGAAGAAATCAAGTCAAAGGATGGTTCATATCATGAAAGCCATCATGATGCAACAAGATGCAAAGAACCCCCTCCACTAATGCCTATTTGCAACAATGCAAATAAACCCTCCTCCACCAATCTTCGGCCAATGAACGGAACAATGGAAATTGGCCGAAACGGAAAGCAAACTGGCAACTCCAGAAAACTGGTCCCGTAATAAATTACAGGAAAACCCCGATACTGTGCATACACACCCGCATTTGTATTCCGACCGAAATACAAATGCAATGAGACAAAATCTACACTGTACTATACTAGGATCCGGCTTAAACCGAAGCCGGCCAGTAATATCCGTTCGATCCTGATCCGTGCAATACCGCACGTATCTGATCGAACCCTGCCATATAACCACACGGCCTATAGTACAAACTGTCCGATCCTGATCCGTGCAATACCGCACGTATCTGATCGGACCCTGCCATATCTCCATACGGCCTCTACAACCTTTCGCCCGAAAGCTGAGTAACTGAATGTGGGGGACTCTAAAGACTCATCAACACCTTAGTTGTGGATTTAACCACTAGCACGTTAGAGGTATAAGCCAATACATAACGGGCTACCAGGTATTGACCAAAAGGGACGTCTGTGAGCGAACTCAGCCTGACACCCTACAGAGCCTGTCAGTGACAATATCCGTACAGTCCGGTCCGTTCGTCTATGAGTATCGCATGGCGGGCCTAGGGGGTTGGTAAAAGTTAGACCCCAAAAGCGGTACAAGTTGTGTCGGAGTGTAGCCCAGAACACCCTGAGATACTACTGGAATATCTACCAGTAAATCTCCTTGCCTCGGCCGAGGGCTTCGTGTAATGGCTCTCCTAGACACAGCACGACCTCACCCCCAATACCGGGAGAGACGAACCCCTGAAGATACGCTCACTGCCTCCATGTGGCTCGGGACTGTACCCAACTAAAACCTGTTTGCACGACTCCTTTGAGCCGTGGTAGGGTAGTAATCAAAGTACAGTGGGAACTCACACGAGACAAATGACGATCCCCAGGTCGATGAACTAACCTGCACACATGTCACCAGGGAACTGCCATCTGACGTCTGGTATATGACCAACTAGCATGTTCCCGGCGAGTCCTGTCCGGTGTACTCAAAACCCAATGAGCACCTGTATACATCTTAGGTGATCCAACTGACACCAGTGGCTTGTGAGACCGGCCACCGCCCCTCGTCGGGGTCTCGACTGTATACACTAGTCTACTAATGGAGTATCGATGCCCAATCTCGAAACTCCCACGACTAGGGACCTTTTAAGGATAAGCTTATAGACCCCCAGCTCCCACTTATATGATCGCCCTCATACTGCTGGTGGTCAAGCAAGAATCCTAGGGGCTCTATCAACGTGTAATAGCGACGTGTCAGGTCACTTAAAACAGTACACGATGATAAAGGTAAACCAGATAGCATACTATCATCTCGAGTAAGACTGTCCTACCGGGATAGGTCCTCCATCAATCATTGCAATCACGTACCTGTGACCTAATAATTGACTCTGAGGGCACTATCTCCAACAATACAATTGCAGGTATGTTTATACTGTTACGGGGTTATCCTGAAATTCGTTTCAGGATCACTTTTGGAAGTTGCCAGTTTCCAGTTTCCAGTTATCTATCACCCGTATTATACATTCGGTTAAATGCGGATTTATCTTTTCTTCAGATAAGTATGGAAGCTTCTAGAAGGTGACTAGGATGGTGAGGTGTTATGTGACTCATTAGTGCATTTAATGATTCATTTAATGCAAGGGTAACTAGGTTTATGATTCATCCTTTGCTTTTAATGTGTTCATACTAGGTGTCATTAGTGAGTCATGTTTCTTTAAGTGTGTTATGATAAGCTTCATTGTTATGGTCACCTTCCCCCTCCTACACTCACCCTCCTCCTTCCCTATAAGTGGCCGGCCCCCTCTTGGTGAAGGTATCATGGTTGATAATTTGGAAACGATATAGTTTTGGATTCATGGAAATTAGATAGCCTCATTTCTCATTTCACCCGATTACAAAAGGAAACTTCATTAACCGTTCGTCCATGGCTTTGGACGTAACGAGACAAAGTGTTCTACTCATTCTCTACATCATCTTGGTCATCTCTTTTGGCAAACTTGATGATCGAGTTGCCTCGGTTCAGAGGCGGGAGCCCGTTTAAAGATCCGTCGACGTGATGCCACTTGGACGAGAAGACTGGAGATTCAGTAGATCGGAGCAGCCGCAACAAAGCGTGGGATGATGGTTGAAGACCGAAGGACTCAGATCGTTCGGTATAACATTTCTACCCACTTTGTAGTTTGTTAGTTTAGCATTAATGGCAGATCCGGGTTATAGTACGCGATAGCGCCAGTTGTAAAAGTTTTTGTTCCGTATTTGGCGTCTGTTAAACGGCCGGGGTGCTACCGTGTACTAACAAAAACTTTGCTAAAGAGGTCACTCCCGGTGAAGGGATCTCGGCTCTTTCCCCGTAGAATGAGGTGCAGGATATTCCAACAGAATACCAGGATGCAAAGCAAAAGGCAATCGGCTATAGTGAAGTTATTACCCTGATGCAAACTTCTGTCCAAGGGGTCACTCCCGTGAAGGGATCTCGGCCCTTGCCTCGTCGACTGAGGTGCTGGATATTCATAACCGAATACCACTGTGCAAAACAAAAGATAACGTCCTTGCAATAACAGCTTTTTTGAAAAATGTTCCAACAACATCAGATTAGATTTATTTAGCTTGCATTGATCCGAATCAATGCAGTCCCATCAATTAATCACACCACAAAAGAACAAAAATACGATGTACGTATTGTAAGTCCGTGTTGCCCACCCCGGTGCTTACGGGGAGGCGGAAAACATAATAAAAAACGGATTTTTAATGACTTAGGCAACATGGACTAAGCTTGTGAGGATCTTTGCTAAACATAAACTAGCTAACCCTAACTACAAAGTAGCTAAGTGATGAAAGGTTATACCTTTGGTCTTTAGTCCTTCTCTCCTTGCTCCTAGGTATGGTAGAAAGAGATCACCTTGCTTGTCTTCTCCCGTCAAAGAAAGATCCACTTGAAAGCCACCACCTTTAGCTTCAACTCCAAGCTAGGAGTAACTAGAGTGCAAGAAATGCTAAGACTTGAACCCTAGAAGTGAGTAGAGAAGATCAAGTGAAGGTTTTTCTCAAGCTTTTTGTTTCTCAACACATGAGAGGGAGAGAGCTTGAGGGAGAGGATGAGCAAGAGAGAGAAAAGATATGATAGAATGAAATATTAGTGAGCCATTCTCACTAATATGTGAGGATAATTTTAATTAGATAATTAGCTTGAAAATTGTCATGATAAATCATGACTTGACCATTATCATTTCAATTTTGCAAAGATCAAAGAGCATCTTCCAAATGAAATGATTATGGTCAAGTTGTCAACAAGGTCAACAAGTCAATGAAGTCAAATTGTCAACAACAACCATGCACAATAATTAAGCTAATTATCAATTAACAATAATCCACACAAAATCAATAGGGTTAATAAAATGACAAAAGCCATTAACCCTAAACAAGGTCCTCTCCCCCAATCTCAAGCAACTGTGCATACGCACCCGCATTCGTGATCCGAGGAACAAGAATACCCTGAGAAAAACCAATCTCAAATCATATACTAGGATCCGGCTTAAACCAAAGCCCGCTAGTATAAACTGTCCGGACAGCAAACGTGCACAAGTGCGCGGATGCGAACGAACCCTGTCGCAAAACCATGCGACCTCTACTCGTTTTGCCTAAAGGCGAATAGCTCTCTGTGTGGGACTCTAAAGACTCGACACTACGCTGGCAGTGGGTTTAACCACAGACCGCAAGCGGCACTAGCTGTACGTAACGGTCCCCAGGTAGATGTCGATAAGAAGACTGACGAGGTGAACCCCATCTGCACTCCTACTGAGCCTGTATGTGACAATCTCCGTACAGTCCGGTCTGTTCGTCTGATACATCGCATGGCGGGCCTAGGGGGGCGGTAAACGTCAGTCCCCTAATAGCGGTACAAGTCGTGCCGGAGTGAAGCCCAGAACACCCTGAGATAACACTGGAAACCTACCAGTATATCTCGCTTGCCCTGGCCAGGGACTACTCGTGTAATGGCTCTCCTAGACACAGCGCGATGTCAACCCCCAATACCGGGAGAGACGAATCCTGTCTAACCGTCACTGCCTCCAAGTGCTTCGGGACTGCACCCAAAAACTACCTGTTTGCACGACTCCTTTGAGCCGTGGTAGGGTAGTAATCAAAGTGCAGTGGGAACACACTCGAGGCGAAGTGACAGTGTCAAGTCAGCGGACTAAGCTATACTCATGTCACCTGGGAACTGATAACTGACGATAGGTATATTACCAACCAACAGTTCCCGACGAGTCCTGTCCAGTGTACTCGTAACCTAACGAGCACCCGCATACTATCCCAAGTACGACGTACTAACGGCTGTGGGACAGACCGTCTCCCACACTGGGATGAGAAGCGCATACGCTAGTCTACTCCGGAGTATCGATGCCCTGTCTCGATAGTCCAACGACCAGGGACCTGTATAAGGATGTGCTTATAGATTGCCCAGCTCCCACGAGTGCGAGCGCCATCACAACGCTGGTAATCAAGCAAAGATCCTAAGGGCTCTACTAATATGTATACCCGCAATATGCTAAAAGAAACACATGCACATATTAAAGCAGAGACAAACCAAGTAGCATACTACCATTTCGAGCAAGATTGTATATACAACTGTGAATATCCCAAGCTTCCATTAAGTAATAAACAAACCAGTATGATACAGTAATGGCCTCTAGGGCATATACACTAACAATCTCCCACTTGCACTAAGGCCATGTACTGGCGTATCGAAGACCTATCATCTCGATCAGCCGCTCGAACTGAGTCTGGGGTAGGGCCTTCGTGAGTGGATCTGCAGTGTTGTTCTCCGTATTAACTCTCTTTACCTCGATCTCCTGGCGATCTATGATGTCCCTGATCAGGTGGTACCGCCTCAAAATGTGCCTGAACTTCTGATGGGACCTGGGTTCCTTCGCTAAAGCTATAGCTCCGTTGTTGTCGCAATACAGCGGTATTGGATCAACAATGGTAGGAACCACCTGAAGCTCCGTGAGGAACTTCTTCATCCAGACAGCTTCCTTTGCGGCATCGCAAGCAGCTATGTACTCCGCTTCCATTGTTGAGTCTGCAACGGTCTCCTGCTTGGAACTCTTCCAGCAAACCGCCCCTCCATTGAGGGTAAAGACATAACCCGACATGGACTTGGAGTCATCCTTGTCACTCTGGAAGCTGGAGTCAGCAAAGGCCTCGAGCTGGAGGTCTTTTCCTCCATACACCAAGAACATCTCCTTAGTCCTTCTCAGGTACTTGAGAATGTTCTTTACCGCTATCCAGTGTTTCTCCCCTGGGTTTGACTGATACCGGCTTACAACGCTCAATGCGTACGCTACATCTGGTCTGGTACACAACATCGCATACATTATAGAGCCTACCGCAGAAGCGTAGGGTATAATAGACATGCGATCCCTTTCCAAATCAGTCTTGGGAGACATCTCTTTGGAGAGGGTGATCCCGTGACAAGCCGGTAGATTACCGCGCTTGGAATCTTCCATACTGAACCTTTTCAGTATGGTGTCAATGTACCTTGACTGTGAAAGTCCCAACATCCTCTTAGATCTATCACGATAGATCTGGATCCCCAGAATGTAGTTGGCATCACCCAGGTCCTTCATGGAGAACCTCTGCGACAAGAATCCTTTGACTGACTGTAGCATAGGAATATCATTTCTTATTAGGAGAATGTCATCCACGTACAAGACGAGGAATACCACAGTTCTCCCTACAATCTTACTGTAAATGCATGGTTCATCTGGGTTTTTGATAAAGTCGAATTCTTTGACAGTATCATCAAAGCAGATGTTCCAACTCCGCGATGCCTGCTTAAGTCCATAGATGGACTTTAGCAACTTGCACACTCTACCGCTGCTCCCACTCTGATTGAATCCCTCCGGCTGATCCATATAGACGCACTCTTCCAAATTTCCATTTAGGAAAGCCGTCTTTACGTCCATCTGCCAGATTTCATAATCGTGGAAGGCAGCAATGGCAAGTAGGATCCGAATGGATTTCAGCATAGCCACTGGAGAAAAGGTCTCGTCATAGTCCAAACCAGGTCTTTGACGAAAACCCTTTGCTACAAGTCTAGCTTTATAGGTCTCAACCTGCCCATCTACACCAATCTTCTTTCTGAAGATCCATTTGCAGCCTACGGGTTTTACCCCTTCTGGTGCAAAGTCCAAAGTCCAAACTTTGTTGGTGTACATGGACTCCATCTCGGCCCGCATAGCATCTAGCCATTTTACCGAGTCGCCGCTCTGGATGGCTTGCTGGAAGCTAGTAGGCTCACCATAATCCATGGTGCAATCCTCTCTATCCCCGTCTATGAGAAAACCGTAGTATCTCTCGGGCGGATGAGACTGCCTACTACTTCTGCAGAGTGGCGCTGGGATATCCGGTTCTCTTGAAACTTCTGGTTCTTCCAAGCTTTCAGTAATAGCTTGTGGTTCTGGAATTTCTTCCAGTTCTATTGCGCTCCCACTTATCTGATTTTCTAAAAATTCAGTTTCCAAGAAGTGGGCATGCTGAGAAACAAAAACCTTTTGTTCCTCTGCGGAATAGAAAAGATACCCCCTGGAGTTCTTCGGGTATCCCACAAACTTACACAGTACTGAACGTGCCTCGAGCTTGTCCGCATGCTGCTTTTTTACAAAAGCTGGACATCCCCATGTCTTAAGGTACTTGAGACAGGGTTTCTTCCCACTCCACATCTGATATGGGGTGGTAGGCACAGTCTTGGTTGGAGCCTTGTTCAAGAGATATGCAGCTGTTTCTAGTGCATAACTCCAGAAGGATCGCGGCAACTCAGCCTTACTCATCATGGAACGAACCATATCCAATAGGGTTCGATTCCTCCTTTCCGATACACCGTTGTGTTGTGGTGTGTATGGGGGAGTAAGTTGAGAGAGAATTCCATTCTCTTTTAAGAAGCCCAGAAACTCGGCACTTAAGTATTCTCCTCCTCGATCCGATCTTAGGATCTTGATACTTTTGCCTGTTTGTTTTTCAACTTCATTCTTGTATTCTTGAAATTTCTCAAAGGCCTCGGATTTGTGCTTCATCAAGAAGACATGCCCATACCTAGAGAAATCATCGGTGAAAGTAATGAAGTATGAATAACCACTTCGCGCATGTGTAGACATTGGACCACACACATCACTGTGTATGAGTCCCAAGAGCTCGCTTGCTCTTTCTCCGTGTCCAGTGAACGGAGTCTTTGTCATCTTTCTCATGAGACAAGATTCACAAGTGGCATAAGACTGATACTCAAACGGATTCAAGTATCCCTCTTTATGTAACTTTGTTAACCGTGTCTCATTAATGTGACCCAGTCTACAATGCCATAAGAAAGCCTGATTTGTTTTCGGAGACTTTCTTTTAAGTGTGTTCTGGACACTGAAGATCTGAGCTTGATTCAGTACGTATATACCGTTCTGTAATGTACCTGACCCAATCAGAACTTGATTTAGGTGGATGTTAACTACATCGCTTACAAAAGTAAAATCATATCCTTCCTTAGAAATTAAGGATACAGATATGATATTACATGTCGCACCTGGTACATAAAAACAGTTACGCAGAATCAATATCTGCCCAGTTGTCAGTCCTAGATGATATTCCCCTACGGATTCAGCATACATGCTCATTCCGTTAGCAACCCTGAGAGTCATATCACCTTTCCTGATAACCCTACGGTTTCTCAAAGCCTGTAATGAATTACAGATATGAGATCCTGATCCGGTATCCAATACCCAGGAAGTAGGGTTAACTGACATACAGTTCTCAATCACAAACACACCCGAAGCCGAAGCCACAACATGCTTCGAATTCTGGCTACTGGCTTTACAAGCCCTGCAATCCTTCTGTCCATGTTCATTCCCGTAACAATAGGAACATCCTTCTTTTACTACATCTGTTCCTGAAACTTCTGCCCTTCCCTTTCTTTCTACTTCCCTAGTTTCCTTTAGGGTAGTAGACAGAGACTGTTGAACTGAGTCAGCATCTGACCTGTTCTTCAACGTGGTCTTCAGGTCCGAGAGCTCAATAGAGCTGGTCTCTGTAAGGACGTTGCCCCCTACAGATGACCCGATAGCCAACCTCGCTGGAAGCAATTCGTTCGAGGTCTCATATCTTGCGATACGAGATTGCTCTCCATATAAAACTTTGTTATGGAGGAAGATAGAAGCTAAGTCCATCTTCTCGTGCTGCCTCTGGTATATACCATCAACTGAGGCTAACACGAGGCACTTGGCTTTCGCACAGACTTTTTCCGATGTCCTACGAATATCAATATCCGTGACAGGGGAAACTGGACCTGAGACGACAGGGGTTGGATCAGTTAAGAGGTGTCCCAGCTTGTCCTGGGTAATGGACATCTGGACAGACCTTTGCCAGTCAAAACAGTTAGATTCAGTCATCTTATTATCTAGATGTAACCTAGGTGTGGTCACTGGGTCGCTGCAATTAAGAGAGAGAGAGAAGAAAACACTTAGCATGATGCTCTTGCAAGTTTAGAGTGGTTTTTAGTTTGTCTAAACTGGATGGCTCCCACTGTCTCTCGAATCCCTTCTCAAACCATAAAGAAAAGGATTAGCCGGGATCATTCTCACCGTACAATACTTGCTTAACCGTTCAGCCAGGCCAGTGTCGGTACTTCGAGGGAGGTTTTCCAACGCTTTCGCGAAGTTCCTTAATTAAGTAACCTCTTTTCCCTGTGGGCGTAGCCCCGCTAACACCTTTCTAGGCACCTACTAGGTTTATAGCATTGATCGTTAAGTGAGAGTTTTCCCGAGGAGTAGCATATACTCACAGTAGGATCGGGATCCAAATATCATCGCGTGATAAAACCGAAGGAATCCTACCAGAATCATCACACTCCAAATGGTATGCAACGCTAGCAAGTTTCAGTACTTATGAAACTCCCGATGTGGATTGTTGCCCCATGCTCTTATGACCTTGACGAAGGTCAACAAATCATAAGTCATATGTCAAGTTCTACCCGTCATTATCCAGGTTAATTTGAACCCACCCTTACATACCCTTGACGAAGGTCAACAAGGTAGTACGACTGTCCCAAACCAACGCATCTATCTATGCTACATATGAACACCCAACAGCTACCAATCACTATGCCTTGACGAAGGTCAACAAACATAGCTTGAATACTATTGAATATTCATACGAAACGACGGAGGGCTACGGATGGTTTTGGCGAAACCGTGAACGTAGTGAACTTGATCTAATCGATGGAACGAGATAGCTTTTAAAAGGAGTGGTTCAAGCTCCGCGTTTAAAAGTTTAGTTTTGAAAAGAACCGAGTGGTTTTCAAAGTGTTCCAATCGACTTTTACTTGGTTTATTTCTTGCATTAGTTCTTTTAATGCGTCCCATCATTTAATCCTACCATTGCAGAAAACAACCAAAATATGACGTACGCTTATGCCATTCGCATTCGCCACGGGGCCCCGTCATCACCCGTTAGGTTACTTAACTAACGACAGAGCGGGGGCTGGGCTAGCGCGGCTGTAAAACATAAGCAACGCCTAAATAGTTATTATATATAAATATATAGCAATGATAGACATTACAGATCACAGATGAATACATTGGATATACTAGGAATCCGCAATGCGTTCGAGCCTGCAACGCAAAGCGGATTACACGGTCGCGGTGAATAGCCAATACCCCACCCAAGACCCCTACGGGTGCGGCAAACTACCCGCCAAGCACCCGAAGCGAAGCAACCTCCCTCACCACCGTGAGTAGGCCACTCGGCGCTTCGAGATACCCGGTAGTTTGTGCACCCCCTCCATGGGTCTATCCTAGGAGCAAAAACAGTAAAAAGAATTATACAATGACGGCTACAACCCCGACCCGGTTGTGCGGCCATACAAAGAATATTATTACATCAATTTACATGTTACAAATGAATGAAAGAAAAACAACGCTCATCTCACATCCACCCCGGCCATTCACCCGCGACAATCTAATCCATTCATATCCACAAACCAATAACAATCACAGATCATGTATAACCCCGACTAATCGTCTTATAGCGATTAGCCGACGTTCAATACATGCAAGCATTACAGATATAACCGATATAGTTAAAGTGCAGTGAAGTTCGGAAAAATACGGAATTATAGGACCCCAAAAGGAAATTTCTTTTCTGGAAAATCTGGGTACATATAATATATCCTAAAAATCCCAAAACCAACAACAACACACTCTGCACGAAAAACGATGCGCCGATAACGACAATCCGCGGCGGTTCCGCCGCATATACCTACTTCATGCGGCGGAAGGGCGGCGGCTTGTGGGAATTAGGGTATCGTTTTTCTTGGGTGTATTCACAAAACCCTGAGACGATTTTAAATGTATAAAGTTTTTCATTTAGAGCAGGAAAAATTTTAACAGAAACTTGGATTTTGAAAAAGTTTGGTTTTGTGATTTTTCCGGTTCCGAACTTCGTTACACTTAACTACTTAACTAGTTTAGGTTTAGTTAGGCTCTGATACCACTGTAAGTCCGTGTTGCCCACCCCGGTGCTTACGGGGAGGCGGAAAACATAATAAAAAACGGATTTTTAATGACTTAGGCAACATGGACTAAGCTTGTGAGGATCTTTGCTAAACATAAACTAGCTAACCCTAACTACAAAGTAGCTAAGTGATGAAAGGTTATACCTTTGGTCTTTAGTCCTTCTCTCCTTGCTCCTAGGTATGGTAGAAAGAGATCACCTTGCTTGTCTTCTCCCGTCAAAGAAAGATCCACTTGAAAGCCACCACCTTTAGCTTCAACTCCAAGCTAGGAGTAACTAGAGTGCAAGAAATGCTAAGACTTGAACCCTAGAAGTGAGTAGAGAAGATCAAGTGAAGGTTTTTCTCAAGCTTTTTGTTTCTCAACACATGAGAGGGAGAGAGCTTGAGGGAGAGGATGAGCAAGAGAGAGAAAAGATATGATAGAATGAAATATTAGTGAGCCATTCTCACTAATATGTGAGGATAATTTTAATTAGATAATTAGCTTGAAAATTGTCATGATAAATCATGACTTGACCATTATCATTTCAATTTTGCAAAGATCAAAGAGCATCTTCCAAATGAAATGATTATGGTCAAGTTGTCAACAAGGTCAACAAGTCAATGAAGTCAAATTGTCAACAACAACCATGCACAATAATTAAGCTAATTATCAATTAACAATAATCCACACAAAATCAATAGGGTTAATAAAATGACAAAAGCCATTAACCCTAAACAAGGTCCTCTCCCCCAATCTCAAGCAACTGTGCATACGCACCCGCATTCGTGATCCGAGGAACACGAATACCCTGAGAAAAACCAATCTCAAATCATATACTAGGATCCGGCTTAAACCAAAGCCCGCTAGTATAAACTGTCCGGACAGCAAACGTGCACAAGTGCGCGGATGCGAACGAACCCTGTCGCAAAACCATGCGACCTCTACTCGTTTTGCCTAAAGGCGAATAGCTCTCTGTGTGGGACTCTAAAGACTCGACACTACGCTGGCAGTGGGTTTAACCACAGACCGCAAGCGGCACTAGCTGTACGTAACGGTCCCCAGGTAGATGTCGATAAGAAGACTGACGAGGTGAACCCCATCTGCACTCCTACTGAGCCTGTATGTGACAATCTCCGTACAGTCCGGTCTGTTCGTCTGATACATCGCATGGCGGGCCTAGGGGGGCGGTAAACGTCAGTCCCCTAATAGCGGTACAAGTCGTGCCGGAGTGAAGCCCAGAACACCCTGAGATAACACTGGAAACCTACCAGTATATCTCGCTTGCCCTGGCCAGGGACTACTCGTGTAATGGCTCTCCTAGACACAGCGCGATGTCAACCCCCAATACCGGGAGAGACGAATCCTGTCTAACCGTCACTGCCTCCAAGTGCTTCGGGACTGCACCCAAAAACTACCTGTTTGCACGACTCCTTTGAGCCGTGGTAGGGTAGTAATCAAAGTGCAGTGGGAACACACTCGAGGCGAAGTGACAGTGTCAAGTCAGCGGACTAAGCTGTACTCATGTCACCTGGGAACTGATAACTGACGATAGGTATATTACCAACCAACAGTTCCCGACGAGTCCTGTCCAGTGTACTCGTAACCTAACGAGCACCCGTATACTATCCCAAGTACGACGTACTAACGGCTGTGGGACAGACCGTCTCCCACACTGGGATGAGAAGCGCATACGCTAGTCTACTCCGGAGTATCGATGCCCTGTCTCGATAGTCCAACGACCAGGGACCTGTATAAGGATGTGCTTATAGATTGCCCAGCTCCCACGAGTGCGAGCGCCATCACAACGCTGGTAATCAAGCAAAGATCCTAAGGGCTCTACTAATATGTATACCCGCAATATGCTAAAAGAAACACATGCACATATTAAAGCAGAGACAAACCAAGTAGCATACTACCATTTCGAGCAAGATTGTATATACAACTGTGAATATCCCAAGCTTCCATTAAGTAATATACAAACCAGTATGATACAGTAATGGCCTCTAGGGCATATACACTAACACGTATATGCCATCCGCATTCGCCAC
This sequence comes from Agapanthus africanus, assembly GCA_030015575.1. Classification (NCBI taxonomy): domain Eukaryota; kingdom Viridiplantae; phylum Streptophyta; class Magnoliopsida; order Asparagales; family Amaryllidaceae; genus Agapanthus; species Agapanthus africanus. The sequence goes on from CM057337.1 coordinate 343,626,413, forward strand.
TGGGTCCCGTCATCACCTGTTAGGTTACTTAACTAATGACTGAGCGGGGACTGGACTAGCACGGGTGTAAAACATATACAACATCTACTTATATATATATCAATATATAATATTCGCTCAAGGCATGATAAAATGCAACATCACAAAGAGTAATAAGCATCACAGAACAATACTGATAATCTGGGATCCCCGGGTTTCATAGAGCCGCTACTGAAATCCAATGTTCCCCTGGTCATGTGGATAGCTTGTGCAATGAAATCCTAGACCCCTACGGGCGCGGCAAGTCACCCGCCAAAACCTGAATCGAGGCAGCCCCCTTCAACATTGTGAATGGACCACCCAGCACTTCATGGAATCCGATAACTTGAGCACCCTTCCTTGGGTCAACCTGTACCCCCTACGAGTGCGGCGAATAGCCCGCCAATTCTAGAGTGAAGCCCCTTCCGTCTCAAAGTCATGAGATGCGGGCTCGTTTCCCTCTAGAACCCGGCTATCCGTGCACCCCACCGCGGGGTAATCCTAGTACAGAAAATAAAATATTTATACAACGGGTACATCGACCTCAGCCCGGTCGTGCCCCAAAAGAATAATATACAAACAGGCAGTAACGGCAGTCCACATGTCGGACGCTCGCCCCGCAATATCAAATGTACAAATACAACCAAACTGTACTACCATTACATCCAGGCTATCCACCAAGACAAATCCGCAACATCACAGCACAACACAGAACATCAACGTGAATGTCAAGTTCGTAAATCCGTCTAAAAGAACTATAGCAATTAGACAGGATTTACCGATCAAATGACATTCACGGTCGCAGATATAATGTAAATACTGTGAACCAACATATTTAAAATTTTCGATTGACAAAATTTCCGGAAGTGGGCCCCAAGTACAACTGCAGCACTCAAAATAATATGGGCCAAAAATAAACATTCCAGAAACCACAATTCCAAGTTAAAAAGCACTGTAGAAATTTTGGTGCAGTGAGGATACAGAATGGCGGTTGAACCGCAGCGGGAACAAGGTTATTGCCGTGGTTCCGCGGCGGCACTATAGGATTATGCAACCAAATTTTCTCAGAACTCCTAAAAAACCATGCCTGATTTTCTGCTGCAGACAAAATAATTTTTTGACCACAAAAAAATTTCGACAGAAACTGATGACTTGGAAATGCGGTTTTGGGAAATTTCGTTCGATCGAACTTCTAAACACGTTAGAACAAGCTAGTAAAGGTTAATGGCGTGGCTCTGATATCATGTAAGTCTACGGTAGCGCCCCAGCCGTCTGTCCGAGGCCAAAATCAGAAAACGAAAACTTTTTCAAACTAGAAACCGGTGCTATCGTATACTTTAAATCTGGATCGAACCATTAACCTACAACTAGCAACTAGAGAAAGGGTTGGAAAGCTATACCGATTGATCCGTGTCCTTCGGTGTTTGGTCACCATCCCTAGCTCCTCGCGGCATCTCCGGTCTCGGTCTCCTCGTCGGGAAGGGCACCACATCTTCGGGTCTTTTTATGGGCCCCCGCTTCATCCAAAGCAACTCGGGCATGAAGTTCGCTAGCCGACGTGTCCAAGGCGAAGTAGAGAATGTTTGTGACAACTTTGTCTCTTGCATCCATTGCATGGATGGAGGTTAGAGATGATGCCATTAATGGAAATTGTGAGCTAGAGGAAGAAGAAGAAGAAGCTTTCTTTTTCTTTTCTTTTTTGTGATGGAATGATAATGAGAGCAAGAATGAGAGAATACAAGAGCTCACCCATAACCTAATGGCTGCCCTTTCTCTTTCTTCCTCTCATATCAACTCACAAATCAATCTCAAATGTGACACATGCACAATAAAAGAGACCATGAGTCACTAGGTTTCATGTGCCACATTTAATGCATCAAATGATGAATTCTAGCTCATAATTTCCACCATCCAAACATTAATCCAAATGTTTGGTCCAATAAAAAAGATCCGGCAACATCTAAAGTAAACACGTGACGGATCACAAGGATACCCCTCACCTGTATATACATACCTGCATCCGCATTCTGACTGAATGCGAATGCGATGAGACTAAAGTAATACAACAAATCTAATACTAGGATCCATCTTAAACCAAAGCCCACTAGTATGATCCGCCCGATCATGATCCGTGCACTTCGGCACATATATGATCGGACCCTGCCATATGTCATACGACCTCTACATCGTTTCGCCCGAAACTTGAGAAACTGTCTGTGGGGGACTCTAAAGACTCGTCAATACATTGGCTGTGGATTTAACTACTAGCTCGTCAGAGGTACTAGCCGTACGTAACGGTTTACCAGGTATTGACCAAAAGTGAGGTCGATAAGCGAACTCATCCTAACACCCTACTGAGCCTGTCAAAGACAATATCCGTACAGTCCGGTCCGTTCGTCTATGAGCATCGCATGGCGGGCCTAGGGGGTTGGTAAAAGTCAGACCCCCAAAAACGGTACAAGTCATGTCGGAGTGTAGCCCAAAATACCCTGCGATACTACTGGAATACCTACCAGTAAATCTCCTGCCTTGGCCAAGGACTTTGTGTAATGGCTCTCCTAGACACAGCGCGATCTCACCCCCAATACCGGGAGAGACGAAACCCCTGCCGATCCGCTCACTTCCTCCATGTGGCTCGGGACTGTACCCAACTAAAACATGTTTGCACGACTCCTTTGAGCCGTGGTAGGATAGTAATCAAAGCACAGTGGGAACTCACACGAGACAAATGACGATCTCAGGTCGATGAACAAACCTGTAAACATGTCACCAGGGAACTGCTATCTGACGTCAGGTATAATACCAACAAGCATGTTCCCGGCGAGTCCTGTCCGGTGTACTCATAACCCAATGAGCACCTGTATACATCTTATGTGATCCAACTGACACCAATGGCTTGTGAGACCGTCCACCGCCCCTCATCGAGGTCTTGATTGTATACACTAGTCTACTAATGGAGTATCGATGCCCAGTCTCGAAACTCTGACGACAATGGACCACTTTAAGGATGTGCTTATAGACCCCAGCTCCCACGTATATGATCGCTATCATACTGCTGGCCGTCAAGCAAGAATCCTAAGGGCTCTATGAACATGCAATAGTGACCTGTAAGGTCACCTGAAGCAGTACACGATGATAAAGATAAACCAGATAGCATACTATTATCTTGCGTAAGACTGTCCTACCGGTATAGGTCATCCCTCAATCATTGCAATCACGTGCCTGTGATCCAATAATTGACTCTGAGGGTACTATATCCAACACCAACGAGCCTCAGCCTCTCCACGAATCTAGTAGGGTTCCACGTCCACCTGAGAGATACTACGGTTTCCTCGGTGACGGTGGGAACGAGGATTGCATCATTGTTGATGATGACCCAACCAGGTTCAGGCAGGCCATCATGAGTGGGGACTCTTTAAAATGGCTGGATGCTATGCAATCAGAGATGGAATCCATGTATACCAACAAAGTATAACTTTGAATGTTGCACCCGAAGGGGTAAAACCCATTAGGAGTAAATGGATCTTGAGAAGATTCTTGGTGTAAATGGAAAAGTTGAGACATTCAAAGCTAGACTTGTAGTAAAAGGTTCTCGTTATGCAACCAAGTGTGGATTATGATGAAACATTTTCTCCAGTGGATATGCTTAAGTCCATCAGGATTAAAGCACACATTGCGGAGTTGGAATATCTGTTTTGATGTGGTAGTCAAAGGGTTTGATTTCATCAAAAAGTTAGATGAACCTTGTATATACAAGAAGAATGTAGAAAGTAAGGTTGTCTTCCACGTATTATACGTAGATGATATACTCTTGATAGGAAATGGTTTCCTATGCTACACTCGGTCAAGCTCCTCTTATCATGAGGATTCTCCATGGAAGATCTGGATGATACCTACTACATCTTGTGGATTATGATCTATGGTGATAGATCTAAGTGGATGTTGGGAGTGTCCCAAATCCAGGTACATTAACACCATACTAAAGGGGTTTAGTATGGAGGATTGTAAGCATGGTGGTTTGCCCACTTACTCATGAATCACTCTCTCCAAAAAGATGTCTCTCGAGACTGATTTGGAGAAAGCTCGCGTGCAAGGGATACCTTATGCTTCGGCAGTAGGCTCTATCATGTATGCGATGTTATGTACCAGACCAGATGTACCTGATTCACTAGGTGTAGTGATTAGGAATCAATCGGATCTTGGGAGAATCACTGGATAGCTGTGTAGGACATTCTTAAGTACTTGAGAAGCACTAAAGAAATGTTCTTGGTGTTTGGTAACGATGAACTCCAGTGGGAGTCCTTTACTAATTCCAGCTCCCAGAGTGATAAGGATGACTGGAAGTCAGTCACGGGCTTTGTCTTTAGCTTCAGTGGAGGGACGGTATGTTGGATGAGTTCCAAGCTACATAACGTGGCATACTAGACGATAAAGGCCGAATACATCGCTACCAACGATGTTGCCAAAGTGGCTGTCTGGGAATTTCTAGTTCATGAGATGAACAAAGTTCCTACCATTGAGCGTCTAATATGTGTTATTGAGACAACAATAGAGTTGTGGCTTTGTCCTAGGAACGCTGGTCCCATCAGTGATCCAGACATAATCTGAGGACAATATCACCTAATCAGGGAGATGTTTGATCTCTAGGAGATAGAGGTCAGGAGAGCAGAAGCGAATGATAACGCGGCGGATCCACTCACAAAGTCCTTTACCTAGAGAGACTTCTATAGGATGTTGAGTATGAGATACTGCAATAAATAGCCTTGGTGCAAGTGGGAGATTGTTAGTTATATGTATGCCCTAGAGACTATTACTGTACATGTGATGTATATTGTAGTGGATGCTTGGACATATATAGGGAAGACTTTCTTGCTCGACATGATAGTATGCTATCTGGTTGCACTTTATCTTAACATGTACACTTATTGTCTCTCTATTACATGTTTATAAAGCGCTTATGATAAGTACTTGACTACCTAGATTATGATGCAGATCATACTAGTGGGGCAATGGTAGTCGGTAAGTACATACTTCAAATGTTCCTAGTCGTGGGGGTATCGAGACGGGGCATCAATATTCCCGAGTATACTAACGTATACGCTTCTTGACCCATATGATGGGCGATGGTTAATCCTACATCCATTGGTGTTTGACATCAGAGAAGGTATACGGGTGCTCAGTGGAGACTGGGTACACTGGACGGACTCGCCGAGAACTCCTATATGGTGTTATACCTATCGTCAGATAGCAGTTCTCTGGTGACACTAGTACAGGTTAGTCTGTCGACCCGAGATCGTCATAGAGTCTTTTCGTGATTACTACTGTGCTTTGATTTCCACCTTACCACGTTCAAGAGATCGTGCAAAACGGTGGTTTTTGGGTACAGTCCTGAGTCACATGGAGGCAATGAGCGATAGGAGGGTATTCGTCTCTCCCAGTATTGGGGGTTGATGTTGCGCTATTCTCGATTGGCCATAACAGGTAATCCCTAACCAGGGTTGCTGAGATTTACTGGTAAGTGTTATCAGTAGTTTCTCGAAGCATTATGGACCTTGCATTGACATGACTTATCAGGCTATTGGGGTCTGACGTTTTACCACCCCAGGCTATGATATGCGACATATATGATGAAGAGACCGGACTGTACAGTAGTGTTACTGATAGGATTCGTAGGAGTATGAGCAGGCTTGCTTGTTGTTCTTCTGATCGTTCAATACCCGGGTGACCGTTACATTTAGCAAACCGCTTGCGGCTTATGGGTGTCTGATATGATCACCACCTACTACCGGCGTATTGACGAGTCTTTAGAGTCCTACACAGAGGTTTCCTGGTTCAAGCGAAACGAAGTAGGAGCACATATGCGATATATGCGGGACGGAGATTAATACGCGTATGTGATACTGTACTCTATTCTCGCGATATATGATATTGGTCAGTTATATTTGATATAACCGGGCTGTCGAATCAAGTGTTGATTTAACAGGATGATACATTTTATATTAGTCAGTTGTATGTGATATAGCCGGATTATTAAATCAAGTGTTGATATAATAATTTAATCTATAATTATATATATTTGATATATTAACTTACATTAACTAATATTATCTCACTCAACATTTCTTTTTCACACTTGAGCTTCTTCTTCCTCATGAGAAAGCTTACTAGCTTTTCTCAAGGTGAGAAAATATTGTGAGAAAAAGAAAACTAAAGGGAGCCTATTTCCTTCTTCATCATTCTCTACTATTAGCCATTTATTTTAGGGTGTTTACTTCACTAATCTACCATTAGTGAAGAGATAGCATGAGTTTGAGTCTCCTTGACGTAGATCATCTTCGGGCTCGAAGATTTCGAGCAAGCATGTTCATTTCTCCAGGGGAACCCACACTAGAGTTCGGGAGATCAATACTCGCAGCGAAAGGACTACAACACGGAGCATTAGAAGTGAAGGACCAGTCTACAAAGGTTGTATTCCTCATTCACTTGTTTGCAGAGTTGTTTGCATGTAGTTTTGTCTAAATCTTTAGTTAAGATTTTAGGGTTAGGGTTCTTTAGAATGGAAAAAATTTGAAAACGGCATGGACGATGCCTCCCGAAACCTTGCAGCCGACCTAGGGAACCCTACAAATTAATCCCGGCTAATCTTACCTTTTAGAGTTTAAAGGAAGATTTGATAAAAATAGTAGGAGCCATCCTGATTAGATAAAAGAATAACCAATCTGATCTTGCAGGAGCATACGCTGAGTGTTTTCTTCTCTCTCACTCTCCTGGTAGCGACCATACCACACCTTATCCAAGATAATAATATGGATGTATTGACCGAACCTTCTTATTATGCTAAGCTGGGGAACGTTGGTTCCGCTCTATCTTATAATTGTTATAAGTCCGAGCAGGGAATAGCGGAATATCCGGATTCCTAGGCCACCAATTCGAGGAATAAGCATGTTGATGCATATTCTTCGGGTGTGTTCATTACCGAGAACTGTTTCTCAGTATCCTCTACGTTCTAGGTATGTGATACCGCATTAGGATCCTACATATGTAATCTGATTACATGGGCTATTGAATGGTAGAGAAAGGGGATTGGGTTATATGTCCCTAAGTGTTAGAGAATGGTGCAATTGTTACAGCCAAATCAGTTGGCAGATATCACCTTGTATTACCAAATACATTGATTCTGAACGAATGTTATTACATACCGAACCTGATGTACAACAATAAATCTGTTTCTCTATTAAGTTAATGAAGGATATAATTTTGTATTGATGGATAATGTTGTGAACATTTTCCTTAATCAAGAGTTGATTGGATCAGGCACGTTATGTAATAGCATATACGTTATAAATCAAACCACAGTTTAAAGTCTATAGAACACACACAAGAGGAGTAGTTCAGAAATGAACGAATCCTTATTGTGGCATTGTAGACTAGGTCATATCAATGCGACAGGACCAGCTAAATTACATAAGGATGAATATTAGAATCTGTTCGAATTTTCATCTTATGAATACTTACTAGTCTTGTATCAAAGGTAAAATGACCAATACTCCATTTTCTGGAAACATAGAAAGAGTTAATGAACTTTTGGGATGGATACATTGTCAGGACCCGAAAAGTACGGAACATGACCGGCACTTAAATTACGAAACGTCTCGAGGTGTACGTAATTTAAATAAGCCAAAACTCAGAAACCAAAACCAATTAAAGAAGTAGAGTGAAGGAAAACCCAATTTTAAAGAAAGAAGTTTAAAAACATAAGCCGAAATATGCATTTTTAAAATCTCAAGTCTTTTCTGAAAATTTCGGCAGAGTTTCCTTTGTAAATAATGACCCCAAACGGGAACAAACCTGATAATGCATATATAATGAATAAAGGCATCCCCAAGCGGAAGCTAGCTCTTCGCCAACCAGCGGACAAAACCACGTAATGCAATATAATATACAACGCCGAAGGGCGAGGATCAAAACACAGAAAGAAAACCATCATTATCATGAAAACCAGAGGAAAACCATAATAATACAGCGCGCGACTATAAGGTCGAAAGAATATATACTGGTCATCTATCTCTATCAAATATAGAAGTCTGGTTAATGGATTTTACTAGATACAACTGAAATAATAAATGTACAATGGTGGTCACGATGCAAGTGAACCCACCTACCTATGCAATCACCCGAAATGAAAGCAGTGTGCCAGCAAGCCGTCAAGATACCTGTAAGGCAAAACCTGCAAGAAATTGTGGCACAACGGGGGTGAGTTGCCAACTCGTGAGTAGAAAACATCACAGAGCAGAAATCGCATGTATGACGCATCCTAGGTCATATCAAGTAATATCCTCAAATAATATTCTGATCCTTCTACATAAAAGGGCAATACTACATGCTCGAGTCAGTGCCTCAGATAGCAACATATCAGATATACGATGTATGAATGCATTACGAATAAAAACAGAATACATCATGAGTGAGATGGCTGTTTTCTTTATTTAATGAGATTCCTGTATGTATATAAATCGAATATCATCAATGAAATTAACAGAGAAATCAGTATCAAGCATCGACACCAAAACATGAATCTCAATATCTCAATATCTCAGGCTCTGGCTATCCGGACTGGCCTGTATCATCAAATCTCAATATCTCAGTGTCTCAAATCTCAATATCTCAATATCTCAAGCTCAGGCTATCCGGACTGTCCTCTATCATCAATCACACGACCACGAACGGTACCCTCCCGATATCCGCTGCACCAAACAATCACCGGTAGGTAGTCTTCCCCTGCCAGGCTCATCATCTACAACTCGAGCTTATTGCCCCGGGGTACCTTACCGGGCCCACCATGTACCCGAGACGGTTCATTCTACTCCTCGAATTGGGTCTCGAAAACCAACTCAGAACTGAGAAAACATCATAGTGGACAATACTCATCATATCAATGAAAACCGCATCTTTCCCTTTAAAATAATTCATCAGTTTATAAAATGTCACATCCGGTTCCCAAATCCAGAAAATCTCAAGAAGGGTCCGAAATCATCAAAATCACGATATCAATAAGCAACGAATACCGGCATAAATCTCCATAATACTGCATGACTAATGAATATATGAATGCATCTGATGTCATGCCATGAATGCAATAGTTAAACTAGCATATGAAATCGGTAACATATTGCAACTATCAGCTAGCAAGATATATAATTGAAATAGTATTCTCTAAAGTGTACGTGACATGGCAATTACCGATGATGATGTGTGTGAGCCGGCAAGCAGGTGTACGTGGAACATACGCATCATCGGTAATGGTGCTGGTGTCCTGACAGCAGGGTTTCATAATAATTACAGATAACATATGTACAAGCATGCAATGCGATGAAACATCATGAATATACAGAAAGTGATGTAATAACAGCAACCCTAAAAAATATACCTACCCAATATACGAGTCATACATTTTGGTATTTAAATTACTCACAGTTCTCCACTTTTGAAAATGAGTAAGACTCGAGCCCATTCAAAAGGGTAAGGGAATCCACCTAAGTCTGAGTCGATATATATATATATATATATATATATATATATATATATATATAGTAGTCGGTGATCTCGCCTCAATAATATTACGTACAATACAATAAATAATATGACATTCTCGAGTCAAGAGTACGGATCTATCCTCATAAATAGCTCTCATACGGTAAATCTATCGTACGGCATCCTAAATCTGGATACGGGTTAAATATCATATTTATCTCATTACTCATCTGGTATCCTTATCATCATATGTCATGAACTGGGGTACAGATCTAAATCTAGTACAAACTGATACCGTCAACAAATATATGTGCGTGTATCTGAAACACCTCGCCTAAAGATCCACTATAATATCATGTCGTATCTCCTAATACGAACCAATTCATATCACTGATCTCACGGCATCAAGCCCAATCACATCAACTCATCTCCAAGTACCATATACTATCCACTATCAACCATGTACCTATATATGTATATATATGTAAACCCACGCATCCACATCTATCCACATACATATAACATGTACACCCAAAACCATGTCCCGTGCGTGGATGTGTATGGGTAACAACTGTAGGGTTCCTACGCACGCTAATGAAGTCTCACAAGGCATCAACCATGCCAATTTCAAATTTTATGGGTGCCGAGAAACCCTAATACAGATCGTTAACTAGAATTTTAGGCGAAACAAAAACTAGTTAACATCTTAACTAAAAGTAGGAAACTACAACCTTTGTAGATCCGGTTATCCACTTCCTTAGCTCCTCGTAGTTGTCCCCTCGCTGTCCATCTCGGATCCGGGACTCTCGCATCGGCTTCATCAGAGAAATAAGCGGACAAGTCGTCGGCTACGATGCCGAAGATGATCTACGTCGAGGTTGCACAAGATCAAGCTCCAACTTCACCAAGTTGTGAAACTTGTGAAGAAAACACCCTATACTACTTGGCAAGAGGTAGAGGGTGAAGAAATAGGAGGTGGGTTCACTTTAGAATTGGATTTCTCACACTTTTGCTCAAGTTGCCATTGATGGGCTTAAGCTTTCTTTCTTGATGAAGATGATGAAGATGAAGATAGAATATGATAAAAGTGTTGTTTAAAAAGAATAATAAAATCAATACTTATCATCTTCTAACCATGGTCAAGTGTAGAGAGTTAACTATAGTTTAGATGAGTGGTTAGGGTTAGGAGGAGAAGACAAAGTGGTCACTTGGTCAAAGCTTCATGAAGCTTCAACAAGCTTCATGATAAAAGAAACCATTTTGTTTTCTATTATCTTTTTCTCAAAAAGGAAAAGATAAATAATCAATTGAAAATATGAAACCCTAACCATTCACTAAACATAGTTTAAGTCTTTACACAAATCCAAGTGAGAATGTATCATCAAACATGATACAATCAAGAGCACACAAAATATATCACATATACAATGTGCTATACAAGTGAGAAAATCCCTTTAAAGTGAACCAATACTAGTTAATGCAAAGTAATATATCAAATATATAATTATACATTAAATCATTAAATCAACACTTGATTCAATGATCCGGTCATGTCGCACATAACCGACTAGTATACAATGTATCGATTTATCGAATCAATGATTCGATAACTAGGTTATATCGCATACAACCAATCGAAACATTCATCGTGAGAATGGAATACGGTATCACATACACGCATTATTCTCGGTCCTGCACATATCTCATATGCGCTCCTATCTTGTTTCGCATGAGCCAGGAAACCTCTGTGTAGGACTCTAAAGACTCGTCAATACGCCGGTAGCAGATGATGATCATATCAATCACCCACAAGTCGCAAGCGGTCAGCTAAACGTAACGGCCACCCGGGTATTGAGCGATCAGAAGATCGACGAGCTAGCCCGCTCACACTCCTTTGAATCCAATCAGTAACACTTACCGTACAGTCCGGTCTGTTCGTCTGATATGTCGCATATCAAGTCTAGGGGTGGTAAACGTCAGACCCCAATAACCGATAAGTCGTGCCGATATGAGGCTCATAACGGGTCGAGAAACTACTGGTAACACTTACCAGCAAATATCTGATCAGCCCTGGCCAGGGACTTCCCTATTACGGCCAATCGAGCACTGCGCAACATCAACCCCCAATACCGGGAGAGACGAAACCCCTCCTATCGCTCATTGCCTCCATGTGACTCGGAACTGTACCCAAAGACCACCGTTTTGCACGTCCTCATGGACGTGGTAAGGTGGAGATCAAAGCACAGTGGGAATCACACAAGACTCTATGACGATCTCGGGTCTATAGACTAACCTGTACAAGTGTCACCTGAGAACTGCCATCTGACGTGAGGTATAATACCATCTGGGAGTTCTCGGCGAGTCCGTCCAGTGTACCCAGTCTCCACTGAGCACCCGTACACCATCTCTGATGTCAAACACCAATGGATATGGGATCATCCATCGCCCATCTCATGGGTCGAGAAGCGTATACGCTAGTCTACACTGGTATATCGATGCCCTGTCTCGATACACCCGCGACTAGGGACCTTGAAGGATGTACTTATGGACTACCATGTCCCCACTAGTATGATCTGCATCATAGTCCAGGTAGTCAAGTACACATCCTAAGGGCTTTATCAACATGTAACTATAAGACAGTTTAAAAAGACAAGTGTACATGTTAAGATAAAGAGTAACCAGATAGCATACTATCATATCGAGCAAGAAAGTCATCTCTATATATGTCCAAGCATCCAATATAATATACATCATATGTACAATACTGGCCTCTAGGGCATACATACAACTAACAATCTCCCACTTGCACTAGGGCCAGCTGCTGTAGTATCGCATACCGAGCATCCCGAAGAGTCTTTCAAACTGTATCTGGGGAATGGCCTTCGTGAGTGGATCCGACGTGTTGTTCTTCGTGTCAACCCTCCTGACCTCGATCTCCCGGCGATCAACTATCTCCCGGATCAGGTGATACCGCCTCAGAATATGCCTGGATCGCTGATGGGACCTGGGTTCCTTGGCCAAAGCCACCGCTCCATTGTTATCGCAATACAAATGTATTGGATGCTCAATGGATGGAACCACTCCAAGTTCAATAATGAACTTCTTGATCCAGACAGCCTCTTTAGCAGCATCGTTGGCAGCGATGTATTCAGCCTCCATCGTCGAGTCTGCCACGGTTTCCTTCTTGGAATTCTTCCAGCTGACCGCCCCTCCGTAAAGGGTAAAGACAAATCCCGACTGCGACTTAGAGTCGTCCTTATCACTCTGGAAGCTCGAATCGGTAAAGGACTCCACTTGGAGTTCTCCGTTACCATACACCAAGATCATCTCTTTAGTCCTTCGCAAGTACTTGAGAATGCTCTTTACAGCTGTCCAGTGACTCTTTCCAGGATCAGCTTGATACCTGCTCACTACACTTAGTGAGTATGCTACATCGGGTCTGGTACATAGCATCGCATACAAGATAGAGCCTACAGCCGAAGCATAGGGTATCCCTTGCATGCGAGCTCTCTCCAAATCAGTCTTGGGAGACATCTCTTTGGAGAGAGTGACTCCAGAGATCGTGGGCAAGTTCCCACGCTTGGATTCTTCCATACTAAACCTCTTTAGTATGGTGTCAATGTACCTGGATTGGGACAATCCCAATATCCTTTTGGATCTATCTCTATAGATCCTAATTCCCAATATGCAGGAGGCATCACCAAGAACTTTCATTGAGAATCTTTGTGATAAGAAGAGCTTGACCGATTGCAGCATAGGAATATCATTTCCTATCAAGAGTATGTCGTCCACATACAATACGAGGAAGACAACCTTACTCTCTGCCACCTTCTTGTAGATACAAGGTTCATCTGGATTTTTGACGAAATCAAACTCTTTGATAACGACATCAAAGCAGATGTTCCAACTCCGCGATGCTTGCTTTAATCCATAAATGGATTTAAGCAGCTTGCACACCTTTCCGCTGCTCCCACTGTCTACGAAGCCCTCTGGCTGAGTCATGTACACGCACTCTTCTAAATCACCATTTAGAAAGGCGGTCTTAACATCCATTTGCCAGATTTCGTAATCATGATATGCAGCGATGGCAAGCATGATCCGGATGGATTTAAGCATAGCCACTGGAGAAAAGGTTTCGTCATAGTCCACACCTGGTCTTTGACGAAAACCTTTTGCATCAAGTCTAGCTTTGAAAGTCTCCACTTTCCCATCTACACCAAGTTTTTCTTGAAGATCCACTTGCTCCCAATGGGTTTTACCCCTTCAGGAGCAACATCCAAAGTCCATACTTTGTTGGTGTACATGGATTCCATCTCGGACCGCATAGCATCCAGCCATTTCACTGAGTCCCTACTCGTGATGGCCTGTTCGAAGCTAGTTGGGTCATCATCCTCCATGATGCAATCCTCGCTCCTACCATCCATGAGAAAACCGTAGTATCTCTCAGGTGGGCGAGGAACCCTACTAGATCGGCGGAGAGGCTGAGGTTCATCGGGAACTACTGAATCCTCTGGTTCAACCAAATCTTCTGTTGTGGTCTGTATTGCTGGAACCTCTTCCAGTTCTACCTCCTTGCCACTAATCTCTTTTTCAAGAAATTCCTTTTCTAAAAAGGTGGCATGTCGAGAAACAAACACCTTTTGTTCCTCGGTGTGGTAGAAGATATACCCGCGCGAATGTTTGGGATATCCAATAAACTTACACAAAATGGACCTTGCCGCGAGTTTGTCCGGATTTTGCGTTTTTACATATGCCGGACAACCCCATATCTTAACATAATTAAGACATGGTCTCTTTCCTTTCCATATCTCATATGGAGTGGTTGGCACGGTTTTGGTAGGAACCATATTCAACAGGTCTGCAGCTGTTTCCAGTGCATATCCCCAGAAGGAAATAGGTAACTCAGCTGTGCTCATCATAGAGCGCACCATATCTAATAGGGTGCGGTTCCTCCGTTCTGATACACCGTTGTGCTGTGGTGTATATGGAGGAGTCAGCTGAGAGAGAATCCCATTCTCTTTTAGGAAGTCCAGGAATTCATTGCTTAAGTATTCTCCTCCTCGATCAGATCGAAGGATTTTAATACTTTTTCCGGTTTGGTTCTCGACTTCTTGTTTATATTCTCTAAATTTCTCAAAAGCTTCTGATTTGTGTTTCATCAGGAACACATATCCGAATCTAGAGAGATCGTCAGTGAATGTAATGAAGTACGAAGAACCATCCCTGGCATGTGTAGACATGGGACCACATACATCACTATGTATAAGTCCCAAGGGTTCGGTAACTCTTTCTCCGTGTCCCGTAAACGGAGTTTTGGTCATCTTGCCTTTGAGACATGACTGGAAAGTGTCATAAGATGAAAATTCGAACGAATTGAAATATCCATCCTTATGCAACTTAGCCAGTCGTGTCACATTGATGTGACCCAGTCTACAACGCCACAAGAAGGATTCGTTCAGTTCTGAACTCTTCCTCTTGTGTGTGTTTGTTATGCTCAGAACTGTTGATTGATTTAGAACAAAAATGCCATTGCACAACGTGCCTGATCCAACCAACTTTTGGTTACGGAAAATGTTCATAACATTGTCCTGAAATACAAAATTATATCCTTCTTTACTCAATAAAGAAACCGATATAATGTTGCATATCAGGTTCGGCATGTAATAGCATTCGTTCAGAACCAATGTATTACCAGTTGGTAATACAAGGTGATATTCCCCGACAGTCTTAGCTGCAACAATTGCACCATTTTCAACTCTAATGTCTTTATCACCTTCTCCAAGCTCTCTACCTTTCTTTAGCCCATGTAACTGATTACATATAAGGGATCCTGACCCGGTATCTAATACCCAGGACGTAGAGCAAATGGAGAAACAGTTCTCTGTAACGAACACACCCGAAGAAAATGCATCAACATGTACTTTCTTCATTCGGGTGGCATGGGAATCCTGGTATTCCCCTATATCCTGTTCAGTCCTATAACTCTTATAGGAAAGAACGGAACCAACGTTCCCCAGCACAGTATAACATGCGGGTTCGGTCAATACATCCATATTATTATCTTTATTAGGGCATGACATGGTCGCTACCTGGAGAGAGAGAGAGAGAAGAAAACACTTTAGCGTTGTAGGGTTCCTAGGCATCCTAATGAGGTCTCACAAGGCATCAACCATGCCAATTTCAAAAAATCTAGGTGCCGAGAAACCTGACTATGGATCGTTGGCTAGAAATCTAGGCGAAACAATAAACTAGTTAACACTTAATTAAGAGATACGGAAATACAACCTTTGTAGATCCGGTACTCCACCTCCACGGCTCCGCAATGAAGTCCTCTCCGCTGTCCAAATCGAACCATGACTCTCACGGTGGTTTCATCGGAGAAAAGACCGGGCTAGGTCGTCGACAACGTGCCGAAGATGATCTACGTCAAAACATCGCTAGATCAAGCTCCAACTTCACCAAGTCAAGAAAACTTGTGAAGGAAACACACTCTACTACTTGGCAAGAGGTAGAGGATGAAGAAATAGGAAGTGGGTAGACTTTAGTTTTGGATTTCTCACTCTTTTTCATCACTTGCCATTAATGGAGCAAGCTTTCTTCATGTGAAGAAATGAAGAAGAAGAAGAAGCTAATTATGATAAGTTAATTAAAATTTGAAAAGAAATGAATACTTATCATATTAGAACCATGGTTAGGTGTAGAGAATCAATCATGGTTAAGTGCAATGGTTAGGGTTAAGCTAAAATACAAAATGGTCATATGGTCAAAGCTTCATGAAGCTTCATCAAGTTTCATGAAAGAAAGAAAGAATGATAACCATTTTGTTTTCTTTTGTCATTTCATTTTAATCCAAATAAAAAGATAAATGAATGGACAAATAAATAGAAACCTTAACCATATACTTAACCTAGGTTTAATTCTTTACATTAACCAATGTTGCATGCATCATCAAACATGATACAATCAAGTGCACAAAAATATATCGCATATACAATGCGCACATCCGAGTGAGAAAATCCATCTTAAGTGAACCGATACTAGTTAATGCAAAGTAATATATCAAATATATAATTATGCATTAAATCATTAAATCAACACTTGATTTAATGATCCGGTCATATCGCATATAACCGACTAATATCAACAGTAACAACTTATCGAATCAACACTTGATCCGATAACCCGGCTATATCGCATATAACCGATCAATGTCACATATCGCGAGAATCGAATACAGTATCACATACTGGTATCATTCTCGGTCCCGCACATATCTCATATGCACTCCTATTTCGTTTCGCTTGAGCCAGGAAACCTCTGTGTAGGACTCTAAAGACTCGTCAATACGCCGGCAGCAGGTGATGATAATATCAAACACCCACAAGCCGCAAGCGGTCTGCTAAACGTAACGACCACCCGGGTATTGAGCGATCTGAAGATCGACGAGCAAGCCCGCTCACACTCCAGTGAATCCAGCCAGTAACACTACCGTACAGTCCGGTCTGATCGTCTGATATGTCGCATATCTCGCCTAGGGGTGGTAAACGTCAGACCCCAATAGCTCGATAAGTCGTGTCGATATGAGGTCTATAACTATTCGAGAAACTACTGGTAACACTTACCAGTAAATCTCAGCAACCCTGGCCAGGGATTTCCTGTTATAGCCAATCGAACACAGCGCAACATCAACTCCCTATACTGGGAGAGACGAATCCCCTCCTATCGCTCATTGCCTCCATGTGACTCGGGACTGTACCCAAAAACCACCGTTTTGCACGCCCTCTTGGACGTGGTAAGATGGAAATCAAAGCACAGTGGGAACCACACAAGACTCTATGACGATCTCGGGTCAACAGACTACTATGTACCAGTGTCACCAGAGAACTGCCATCTGACGTGAGGTATAATACCATCTGGGAGTTCTCGGCGAGTCCGTCCAGTGTACCCAGTCTCTACTGAGCACCCGTATATCATCTCTGATGTCAAACACCAATGGATATAGGATCATCCATCGCCCATCTGTATGGGTCGAGAAGGTATACGCTAGTCTACTCTTGTATATCGATGCCCTGTCTCGATACACCCTCGACTAGGGACTTTGAAGGATGTACTTATGGACTACCATGTCCCCACTAGTATGATCCGCATCATAGTCCAGGTAGTCAAGCACACATCCTAAGGGCTTTACCAACATGTAACAGAGAGACAATCAGTATACACGTTAAGGTAAAGAGCAACCAGATAGTGTACTATCATGTCGAGCAAGAAAGTCCTCCCTATATATGTCCCAGCATCCACTACAATATACATCCTATGTACAGTAATGGCCTCTAGGGCATACATATAACTAACAATCTCCCACTTGCACTAGGGCCATCTGTAGCAGTGGTTGCAGTATCTCATACTCAACCATCCCATAAAAGTCTCTCTCTGGGAAAAGGCCTTTCATGGGTGGATCCGCTGTGTTTGTCCTCTGAGTCTACTCTCCTAACCTTGATCCCTTGGAGATTAACCATCTCCATGATCAGGTGATACTGCCTTAGAATATGTCTGGATCACTGATGGGACGGACGTTCCTTGGCATAAGCCACAACTCCATTGTCACACAATGGGAGGAACATGGTTCATCTTATGAACCAATATATACCCAAACAGTCTCTTTGGTAGCATCTTAAATAGCGATGTATCAAGCCTTTATCGTCTAGTATGCCACGGTATCTAGCTTGGAACTCTTCCAACATACCGTCCCTTTACTGAGGGTTAAGACAATGCATGTGACTGACACTCAGTCGTCTTTATTACCCTGGAACCCTTCCAGTGATTCTCCCCAGGATCGGTTGATACCATCTCACTACAACTAGTGAGAATCCTAACATCCAATGAGATCTATCTCATAGATCCAAAATCCAGGATTTAGGAGGTATCACTTTGATCCTATATGGAGAATCATTGTGATAAGCGGAGATTGATCGAGCGTAGCATAGGAAACTCCTTCCCTATCAAGAGTATGTCATCCACGTACTCTACGAGGATCGTCACCATACTCCCTACTCCCTTTTTGTTTATACAAGGTTCATCTACCATTTTGATGATGTCAACTTCTTTGACTACTTCATCAAAACAGACGTTCCAACTCCGTGATGCCTGCTTTATCCTATAAGGCAGCTTGCACACGTTTCCGCTGCTCCCACTATCTACGAGGCCCTCTGGCTGTGTACTTATAGACGCTCTTTTCCAAATCATCATTTAGAAAAGCAGTCATGACACCCAACCACCAGATATCGTAGTCATGGTATGTAGCCGTGGTAAGTAGGATCTGAATGGACTTAAGCATAGCCACTGGAAAAGGTTTCATCATTATCCACGCCTGGTCGATGACGAAAACCCTTAACAAGTCTAGCTTTGAAAGTCTCAACTTTTCCATGTACACCAAGTAATCTTCTCAAGATATACTTGCTCCTGATGGGGATTTAACCCTTCAGATATAGCAACCAAAGTCCATACTTTGTTGGTGTATATGGATTCCATCTCAGATCACTAAGCATCCAGCCATTCTTATAGAGTCTTACTCTCGATGGCCTGCTCGAAACTAGTTGGGTCATCATCTCATGATACAATCCTCGCTCCCACTGTCATAGAGAAACAGAAGTATCTCTCAGGTGGGTGAGGAACCCTACTAAATCGGCGGAGAGGCTGAGGTTCGTTGGAATCTACTGAATCCTTTGGTTGTATCAAATCATCTGCTGTAGTTTTAATAGCTGGAACCTTTCCAGTTCTACATTACAGACCTTGCCTCGAGCTTGTCCGGAATTTGCTTTTCAGACATAGGCTGGACAACCCCAAATCTCAACTAACTTGAGAGATGGGCTCTTCCCTTATCATATCAAATATGAAGTGGTAGGCAACTGATTTGATTGGAACCCTATTCAATAGGTATGCAACTTCATAAGTGCATAACCCCCAAAAGGAAACAGGTAACTCAGTAGTACTCATCATAGAGCACACCTTATCATATAGGGTGTGATTGCTCCGCCCTGATATACCATCGTGCTATGGTGTATACAGAGGAGTAATGCTGAGAGAGAATCTCATTCTCCTTTAGAATAGTCCAGTATTTCCGTGCTCAAGTATTCTCCTCGTTGATCTCATCATAGGACATAATACTTATACCCTTATTTTGGTTCTCTACTTCTAACTTATATTCTGTGAATATCTCAAAAGGTTCGGACTTGTGTTTCAACAGGAACATATGTCTGAATCTCGAGAGATCATCAGAGAATGTAACGAAGTACAAAGAACCAGTTCTGGCATGTGTAGATAGGGGACCTACATACATCAACATGTATCATCCCAAGAGTTCACTAACTCTTTCTCTGTTTCCAATAAACAGAGCTGGTGTCATTATATCTTTGTGACATGACTAGCGAGTTTCACAAGATGTAAATTCAAACTGATTTAAATATGCATCTACATGTAACTACAGCCAGTCGGGTCGCATAGATATGACCTAGTCTACAATGCCTCAAGAAGAATTCGTTCATTTCTGAACTCTTCCTCTTGTGTGTGTTCCATATACTAAGAACTGTAGTTTGATTTAGAACATCAATGCTTTTAGATAACGTGCCTGAACCAATCAACTTTTGATATAGGAAATATTCAAAACATTATCCAACAATACAAAATTTTACCGTTTCTTTACTAATAAAGAGACAGATATGATTTTGTATATCAGGTTCGGTATCTAATAACATTCGTTCAGAATCAATGTATTGGTAATACAGGGTGACAGTGACCAACAGACTTGGCTGCAACACTTGCACCGTTTTCTACCTCATGAAACTTATCACCCGTTCTCAGTTCTCTACCTTTCTGTAGCCCTATGTAACAGATTACATATCTGGGATCCTGGTCTGGTATCACATACCCAGGACGTAAAGGATACTGAGAAACAGTTCTGTATAATGAACACACCCGAAGATGATGCTTCATCATGCACTCTCTTCGTTTGGGCGGCACGGGAAATCTGGTATTCCCCAATTTCCTGCTCTGTCTTATAACAATTATAAGTTGGAGCGGGACCAACGTTCCCCAGCACAGTATAACAAGCGGGTTCGGTCAATATTCCGTATTATTATCTTGATTAAGGCGTGATATGGTCGCTACCTGGAGAGAGAGAGAAGAAAACACTCAGCGTGCACTCTGTCAAGAATAGATTGGTTATTATTTTATCTAATCAGGATGGCTCCCACTGCTTTTTATCAAATCTTCCTTCAAACCCTAAAAGGAAAGACTAGCCGGGATTAATTACACAGTACAAGTTCGCCAATCTTTCAGCCAGGCCAGTGTCGGTACTTTGAGGGAGGTCCCCCGTGCTTTCGCACGAACCTAATTAATGTAAACCTCGTTTTCCCAGAGGCGTAACCTCGTTGACACCTTTCTAGACACCTACTTGATCGGCTAATTGTAATGTATAAAACTCTCCCAGGAGTAACTCTTACTCGCAGCGGGTATCGGGATCCAACTATCTCATAGAAGGTATGCAATCTCATTGCAAATTTCAACACTTGAAATTCCCGATAATATTTTGCCCTTAACCTCCTATGACCTTGACAAAGGCCAACAAACCATAGGATGCTAGTCAAGTTCAACCCGTCATTTCCTGATTGAATTAAACCCACCCGCACGGCCCTTGACAAAGGCCAACAAGGTCACACGACTACCCTAACTCAATCTGCATCATATGCATAAGCAGATAAGCACCAGTTAGCTACCGCACACTGCGCCTTGACAAAGGCCAACAAACGCAGCACGAATACTAACTACTACTTATCTGAAATGACGGAGGGCTACGTCAGGTTTTTCTGAAAACCTATTGCGTAATGAACTTGATAACGTTGTAGGATCGAATGAATTTGAAATGGAGTGCTTTTGAGGCTTTTCTAGTTTTGCTAAAGGAGTCACTCCCGGTGAAGGGATCGTCGGTCCTTTCCTCGTCGAATGAGGTGCGGGATATATCATATATATCACTGTGCAAAGCAAAAACACTTAAAAGCAATCAAAAGACAAACCGAGTGTGTAGCATCTGCCAGTTATTGCTAAAGGAGTCACTCCCGGTGAAGGGATCTCGGTCCTTTCCTCATCGAATAAGGTGCAGGATATATCACATATACCGCTATGCAAAGCAAGAACTGTAGCTACCTGTTTTATTTTGAAATTCGATTCTACAACATCTTAGGTTTCTTTTATTTCATTAATCGTATTAATGAAGTCCCATCATATAAGTACCTAAACATCACAGATAAATACGACGTACACTTATGCCATCCGCATTCGCCTCGATGTCCCCTCGTGCACCGTTAGGTTAGGTAACTAACGGTAGAGCAGGGTAGGGCTAGCGCGGGTGTAAAACATAAGTAACGCCTATATAATATATCATATATACTATATACTGTATCTATCACTGAACATCATATGATCACATCACAAATATCGCAGCAGAAGAATCATATGAAATATTGGATATACTAGGACGTCCGTGTTTTCAATACGAGCCAGTATAAAACACGGATTCCACGGTCGCGATGAATAGCCAAACTCACACCCCTAGACCCCTACGAGAGCCGCAAGCAACCCTACCAATTCTAGAGTTAGGAGACCCGGACTCGACTCCTCGAGTTGGTCTCCCACTGGACTCCAGAACCCGGTTACTTGTGCTCCCCTCCTTGGGTCTATCCTAGTGCGGAAAAGTAAATAATATACAAAGGGTGACAACTTCCGCAACCTGGAAGCGCCCCAATAAAAGAATATTACATACAAGTTTTTACATGAATGAAAATGAAAAACACTCATCTCACATAAAAACCCCCGGCTATTCAAACACGACGATCCAATATAACATATCCAGCAACACATAACATCACATGTCATCAACGTAAGTAAATATGTCCATCCCAATTGTCGTTGACATATAGCAACGAAACCGGCGATATCACATATTACACTTACGGTCACAGAAAAGAAAGTGTAAAACTACAACAGTTGGAATCCGCAAACTGCATAGACATCGCATGCCTAATTAAATGAATACCTTAGACATCACATGCCTAACAGTTATAAACCCTGCATTTCAGTCTCAAAATCGAAAACACTTTTCAATACCAAGTCGGGCAATTCAATAGGATTCCCGACATTCTGATCGAATGCTCGTCGCAAACTTCAGTAGACGGCCGCACCCCCGATACCGTCGACGAAGTGCACCAAGGCGGAACACCGCTACCGCGAGCACCCGAACGGATGCTTTCGGCGACGGGGTTCTCCTACAGTCACTTGGTCGGGGCTATGGAGTGAGGCTGTCTATTAAGTTTATCGGCGAGTATCCGCGTACGCTACGTGATTGCGACAGACTTTTGATCACATCAAAATTCCGTGGCAACCGATCAAGTGAGACTAAACTGCTATGTTTATAATATTCATTCCGTTATCTCATAACTATTTGTGAATTCCAATTATTGTATCCCATTCCGGATAAATAGAAAATGTCAAACTTTCCGATCGAACAATCGAACACCCAAGTTTTCCCGATACAGCTCAATACATGAAATAAGTCTAACAACATTCCGTTCGTGCCTCAGTACCAACGGTCCAGCCGTAGAAGGGTCAAGCCAACGCCTCACATGTGGCACGCCGTACTGCCCCAAACCCGAAGGTTCAAAGGGCAGTTCAAGACGGTCACATAATCGAGTTAAGGTTTGTTGTCTTCTAGAGGGTCCATCGCGTTACTTGCACTACTTAGAACGTCGTTAAACTACGGAAAAATCCAACACTTGGAAATTTCCCGACAGGGGAAAAATTGGGTATTTATATCCGGTCGAACTTTTTAACATATTCTAAAATTTATCCGGAAAGCCAAATAGACAAAATTTGATACTCCGATCGAAACACCGAATCCCCAAAACAATCCCAGAAAATACAACTCTGGAATAAAAAATAAAAATTTCCAGAAGACTCAGCACTTTCACACAAGAATTACTGTGCAAGACACGTGGTCTAAATCAGCAACATGGCCGCGGAACCGCCGCTAAACCAAGGGTGGGGCCGCGGTTCCGCTCCTATTTTGTCGATTTAGAGCCACGTGCTTCACAGTAACTCTTAGGATTCCCTGCTGAATTTTTTGGCAATTTTTAATTCACAAAAAACCCTGTTTTTAGAAAATTTCCAGAGAGCAATTTCCGGGTTGGTTTTGGGTTCGTTCGGGCTTCAAATTCCGTCTAGACTTCGCCTAAGGCTCTAGCTAGGCTCTGATACCACTGTAGGGTTCCTAGGCATCCTAATGAGGTCTCACAAGGCATCAACCATGCCAATTTCAAAAAATCTAGGTGCCGAGAAACCCGACTACGGATCGTTGGCTAGAAATCTAGGCGAAACAATAAACTAGTTAACACTTAACTAAGAGATACGGAAATAC
Source organism: Agapanthus africanus (assembly GCA_030015575.1). Taxonomy (NCBI): domain Eukaryota; kingdom Viridiplantae; phylum Streptophyta; class Magnoliopsida; order Asparagales; family Amaryllidaceae; genus Agapanthus; species Agapanthus africanus. The sequence goes on from CM057337.1 coordinate 343,650,426, forward strand.
AACCTTTGTAGATCCGGTACTCCACCTCCACGGCTCCGCAATGAAGTCCTCTCCGCTGTCCAAATCGAACCATGACTCTCACGGTGGTTTCATCGGAGAAAAGACCGGGCTAGGTCGTCGACAACGTGCCGAAGATGATCTACGTCGAAACATCGCTAGATCAAGCTCCAACTTCACCAAGTCAAGAAAACTTGTGAAGGAAACACACTCTACTACTTGGCAAGAGGTAGAGGATGAAGAAATAGGAAGTGGGTAGACTTTAGTTTTGGATTTCTCACTCTTTTTCATCACTTGCCATTAATGGAGCAAGCTTTCTTCATGTGAAGAAATGAAGAAGAAGAAGAAGAAGCTAATTATGATAAGTTAATTAAAATTAGAAAAGAAATGAATACTTATCATATTAGAACCATGGTTAGGTGTAGAGAATCAATCATGGTTAAGTGCAATGGTTAGGGTTAAGCTAAAATACAAAATGGTCATATGGTCAAAGCTTCATGAAGCTTCATCAAGTTTCATGAAAGAAAGAAAGAATGATAACCATTTTGTTTTCTTTTGTCATTTCATTTTAATCCAAATAAAAAGATAAATGAATGGACAAATAAATAGAAACCTTAACCATATACTTAACCTAGGTTTAATTCTTTACACTAACCAATGTTGCATGCATCATCAAACATGATACAATAAAGTGCACAAAAATATATCGCATATACAATGCGCACATCCGAGTGAGAAAATCCATCTTAAGTGAACCGATACTAGTTAATGCAAAGTAATATATCAAATATATAATTATGCATTAAATCATTAAATCAACACTTGATTTAATGATCCGGTCATATCGCATATAACCGACTAATATCAATAGTAACAACTTATCGAATCAACACTTGATCCGATAACCCGGCTATATCGCATATAACCGATCAATGTCACATATCGCGAGAATCGAATACAGTATCACATACTGGTATCATTCTCGATCCCGCACATATCTCATATGCACTCCTATTTCGTTTCGCTTGAGCCAGGAAACCTCTGTGTAGGACTCTAAAGACTCGTCAATACGCCGACAGCAGGTGATGATCATATCAAACACCCACAAGCCGCAAGCGGTCTGCTAAACGTAACGGCCACCCGGGTATTGAGCGATCTGAAGATCGACGAGCAAGCCCGCTCACACTCTAGTGAATCCAGCCAGTAACACTACCGTACAGTCCGGTCTGATCGTCTGATATGTCGCATATCTCGCCTAGGGGTGGTAAACGTCAGACCCTAATAGCTCGATAAGTCGTGTCGATATGAGGTCTATAACTATTCGAGAAACTACTGGTAACACTTACCAGTAAATCTCAGCAACCCTGGCCAGGGATTTCCTGTTATAGCCAATCGAACACAGCGCAACATCAACTCCCTATACCGGGAGAGACGAATCCCCTCCTATCGCTCATTGTCTCCATGTGACTCGGGACTGTACCCAAAAACCACCGTTTTGCACGCCCTCTTGGACGTGGTAAGATGGAAATCAAAGCACAGTGGGAACCACACAAGACTCTATGACGATCTCGGGTCAACAGACTACTCTGTACCAGTGTCACCAGAGAACTGCCATCTGACGTGAGGTATAATACCATCTGGGAGTTCTCGGCGAGTCCGTCCAGTGTACCCAGTCTCTACTGAGCACCCGTATATCATCTCTGATGTCAAACACCAATGGATATGGGATCATCCATCGCCCATCTGTATGGGTCGAGAAGGTATACGCTAGTCTACTCTGGTATATCGATGCCCTGTCTCGATACACCCTCAACTAGGGACTTTGAAGGATGTACTTATGGACTACCATGTCCCCACTAGTATGATCCGCATCATAGTCCAGGTAGTCAAGCACACATCCTAAGGGCTTTACCAACATGTAACAGAGAGACAATCAGTATACACGTTAAGGTAAAGAGCAACCAGATAGTGTACTATCATGTCGAGCAAGAAAGTCCTCCCTATATATATCCCAGCATCCACTACAATATACATCCTATGTACAGTAATGGCCTCTATGGCATACATATAACTAACAAGCGTATGCTCTTGCAAGATCAGATTGGTTATTATCTTATCTAATCAGGATGGCTCCCACTGTTTTTATCAAATCTTCCTTCAAACCCTACAAGGAAAGACTAGCCGGGATTAATTACACACTACAAGTTCTCCAATCTTTCAGCCAGGCCAGTGTCGGTACTTTGAGGGAGGTCCCCCGTGCTTTCGCACGAACCTAATTAATGTAAACCTCATTTTCCCAGAGGCGTAACCCCGTTGACACCTTTCTAGACACCTACTTGATCAGCTAATTGCAATGTGTAAACTCTCCCAGGAGTAACTCTTACTCGCAGTGGGTATCGGGATCCAACTATCTCATAGAAGGTATGCAATCTCATTGCATATTTCAACACTTGAAATTCCCGATAATATTTTGCCCCTAGCGTCCTATGACCTTGACGCAGGCCAACAAACCATAGTGCGCTAGTCAAGTTCAACCCGTCATTTCCTGATTGAATTAAACCGACCCGCACGACCCTTGACGCAGGCCAACAAAGTCGCACGACTACCCTAATCCAATCTGCATCATATGCATAAGCAGATAAATACTAGTTAGCTACCGCACACTACGCCTTGACGCAGGCCAACAAACGTAGCACGAATACTAACTACTACTTATCTGAAATGACGGAGGGATACGACAGGTTTTTCTGAAAACCTATTGCGTAATGAACTTGATATCATTGTAGAATCAAATATAGTTTTGAAATGGAGTGATTTTGAGGCTTTTCTAGTTTTGCTAAAGGGGTCACTCCCGGTGAAGGGATCGTCGGCCCTTTCTTCGTCGAATGAGGTGCGGGATATATCATATATATCACTGTGCAAAACATAAACTATAGAAGCAATCAAAAGTCAAACCGAGTGTGTAGCATCTGCCAGTTATTGCTAAAGGAGTCACTCCCGGTGAAGGGATCTCGGTCCTTTCCTCATCGAATAAGGTGCAGGGTATATCATATATACCGCTATGCAAAGCAAGAACTGTAGCTACCTGTTTTGTTTAAAATTTGATTCTACAACATCTTAGGTTTCTTTTCTTTCATTAATCACATTAATGAAGTCCCATCATTTAAGTCACCTAAACATCACAGATAAATACGACGTACACTTATGCCATCCGCATTCGCCTGGATGTCCCCTCGTGCACCGTTAGGTTACGTAACTAACGGCAGAGCAGGGCAGGGCTAGTGCGGGTGCAAAACATAAGTAACGTCTATTTAATATATCATATATACTATATACTGTATCTATCACAGAACATCACATGAACACATCACAGATATCACAGCAGAAGAAACATATGAAACATTGGATATACTAGGACGTCCGTGTTTTCAATACGAGCCAGTATAAAACACGGATTCCACAGTCGTGATGAATAGCCAATCCCACACCCCTAGACCCATACAAGAGCGGCAAGCAACCCTACCAATTCTAGGGTTAGGAGACCCGGACTCGACTCCTCGAGATGGTCTCCCACTGGACCCTAGAACCCGGTTACTTGTGCTCCCCTCCTTGGGTCTATCCTAATGCGGAAAAGTAAATAATATACAAAAGGTGACAACTTCCGCAACCTGGAAGTGCCCCAATAAAAGAATATTACATACAAGTTTTTACATGAATGAAAATGAAAAACACTCATCTCACATAAAAAAAAACCGGCTATTCAAACACGACAATCCAATATAACATATCCAGCAACACATAACATCACATGTCATCAACGTAAGTAAATATGCGCATCCCAATTGTCGTTGACATATAGCAACGAAACCGGCGATATCACATATTACACTTACGGTCACAGAAAAGAAAGTGTAAAACTACAACAGTTGGAATCCGCAACCTCTTTAGACATCGCATGCCTAATCAAAATGAAATACTTAGACATCACATGCCTAACAATTATAAACCCCGCATTTTAGTCCCATTATCGAAAACTCTTTTCAATATCAAATGAGACTAAACCGCTAAATTTATAACATTCATTCAGTTATCTCATAACTGTTTGTGAATTCCAATTATTGTATCCCATTCCGGATAAATAGAAAATATTAAACTTTCCGATCGAACATTCGAACACCCAAGTTTTCCCGAAACCGTTCAACACATGAAATTAGTTCAAAGACATTCACTTCATGCCTCAGTACCAACGGTCCAGCCGTAGAAGGGTCAAGCCAACGCCTCACATGTTGCACGCCGTACTGCCCCAAACCCGAAGGTTCAAAGGGCAGTTCAAGACGGTCACATAATCGAGTTAAGGTTTGTTGTCTTCTAGAGGGACCATCGCGTTACTTGCACTACTCAGAACGTCCTTAAACCACAGAAAAATCTAACACTTGGATATTTTCCGGCAGGGGAAAGATTGGGTATTTACATCCGGTCGAACTTTTAACATATTCCAAAATTATCCGGAAAAACACATAGACAAAATTTGATAATCCGATCGAATCTACGAACTCCTAATACAACCCAGAAAACTCAACTCTTGAGTTCAGATTAAAAATTCCCAGGAAAATCAACACTGCAACATAGGAATTACTGTGCAAAATTGAACAACAGAGGAGACTAGATGGCCGCGGAACCGCCGCATTAGTCATGCTAATGCCGCGGTTCCGCCGCGCTTCTATGGCATTAGGTTATCGAATTTTACAGTAACTCTTACAATCACCTGCTGATTTTTCTGCATATTTTTAATATGGAAAAAACCCAGTTTTTGAAAAAAGTCCAGAGAGCAAGTTTGGGATTAGGGTTTCGATTCGTTCAGATTTCAAACGTCATCTACACTTCGCCTAAGGCTCTAGCTAGGCTCTGATACCACTGTAGGGTTCCTAGGCACGCTAATGAAGTCTCATAAGGCATCAACCATGCCAATTTCAAATTTTATGGGTGCCGAGAAACCCTAATACGGATCGTTAACTAGAATTTTAGGCGAAACAAAAACTAGTTAACATCTTAACTAAAAGTAGGAAACTACAACCTTTGTAGATCCGGTTATCCACTTCCTTAGCTCCTCGTAGTTGTCCCCTCGCTGTCCATCTCGGATCCGGGACTCTCGCATCGGCTTCATCGGAGAAATAAGCGGACAAGTCGTCGGCTACGATGCCGAAGATGATCTACGTCGAGGTTGCACAAGATCAAGCTCCAACTTCACCAAGTTGTGAAACTTGTGAAGAAAACACCCTATACTACTTGGCAAGAGGTAGAGGGTGAAGAAATAGGAGGTAGGTTCACTTTAGAATTGGATTTCTCACACTTTTGCTCAAGTTGCCATTGATGGGCTTAAGCTTTCTTTCTTGATGAAGATGATGAAGATGAAGATAGAATATGATAAAAGTGTTGTTTAAAAAGAATAATAAAATCAATACTTATCATCTTCTAACCATGGTCAAGTGTAGAGAGTTAACTATAGTTTAGATGAGTGGTTAGGGTTAGGAGGAGAAGACAAAGTGGTCACTTGGTCAAAGCTTCATGAAGCTTCAACAAGCTTCATGATAAAAGAAACCATTTTGTTTTCTATTATCTTTTTGTCAAAAAGGAAAAGATAAATAATCAATTGAAAATATGAAACCCTAACCATTCACTAAACATAGTTTAAGTCTTTACACAAATCCAAGTGAGAATGTATCATCAAACATGATACAATCAAGAGCACACAAAATATATCACATATACAATGTGCTATACAAGTGAGAAAATCCCTTTAAAGTGAACCAATACTAGTTAATGCAAAGTAATATATCAATTATATAATTATACATTAAATCATTAAATCAACACTTGATTCAATGATCCGGTCATGTCGCACATAACCGACTAGTATACAATGTATCGATTTATCGAATCAATGATTCGATAACTAGGTTATATCGCATACAACCAATCGAAACATTCATCGCGAGAATGGAATACGGTATCACATACACGCATTATTCTCGGTCCTGCACATATCTCATATGCGCTCCTATCTCGTTTCGCTTGAGCCAGGAAACCTCTGTGTAGGACTCTAAAGACTCGTCAATACGCCGGTAGCAGATGATGATCATATCAATCACCCACAAGTCGCAAGCGGTCAGCTAAACGTAACGGCCACCCGGGTAGTGAGCGATCAGAAGATCGACGAGCTAGCCCGCTCACACTCCTGTGAATCCAATCAGTAACACTTACCGTACAGTCCGGTCTGTTCGTCTGATATGTCGCATATCAAGTCTAGGGGTGGTAAACGTCAGACCCCAATAACCGATAAGTCGTGCCGATGTGAGGCTCATAACGGGTCGAGAAACTACTGGTAACACTTACCAGCAAATCTCTGATCAGCCCTGGCCAGGGACTTCCCTGTTACGGCCAATCGAGCACTGCGCAACATCAACCCCCAATACCGGGAGAGACGAAACCCCTCCTATCGCTCATTGCCTCCATGTGACTCGAGACTGTACCCAAAGACCACCGTTTTGCACGCCCTCATGGATGTGGTAAGGTGGAGATCAAAGCACAGTAGGAATCACACAAGACTCTATGACGATCTCGGGTCTACAGACTAACCTGTACAAGTGTCACCTGAGAACTGCCATCTGACGTGAGGTATAATACCATCTGGGAGTTCTCGGCGAGTCCGTCCAGTGTACCCAGTCTCCACTGAGCACCCGTACACCATCTCTGATGTCAAACACCAATGGATATGGGATCATCCATCGCCCATCTCATGGGTCGAGAAACGTATACGCTAGTCTACACTGGCATATCGATGCCCTGTCTCGATACACCCACGACTAGGGACCTTGAAGGATGTACTTATGGACTACCATGTCCCCACTAGTATGATCTGCATCATAGTCCAGGTAGTCAAGTACACATCCTAAGGGCTTTATCAACATGTAACTATAAGACAGTTTAAAGAGACAAGTGTACATGTTAAGATAAAGAGTAACCAGATAGCATACTATCATATCGAGCAAGAAAGTCATCTCTATATATGTCGAAGCATCCAATATAATATACATCATCTGTACAATACTGGCCTCTAGGGCGTACATACAACTAACAACAACCTCACTCTAGGGTTCGCGAATAAGAAACCAACTAAACCACATTTCTCAATTTTCGCTAACATTAACCCACGATCTCCTTAAGCTTTTCTTGCTAAGTGTTTACATCCCTCAATAACACATCTAGGAATATTTATATCACATCATATCATTTCTTACGACATTGCTATAACATTTCAGAAAAATAAAATATGATTTTTGGGAATTTTTATAATTAAATAATATTATATTGAATATTTTAATAAGGCGGTACAATTAAATACCGATAATTGGGGAAATTTTTTTAAAATTATTGAAATTACTAAAAGCGGGTGTTTCATGTGAATTATGCAAATTTTAAATTTTTATGATTTATTTGACACCATTTTAGTGCTAGTCGTGATTAAAAATCGCTAATCGCGGATTTAGCGTGTTTTGTGCACATAGCATGCACAAACTCTTTTTCACACTTGTGCATTTTTCTACCATGGTTTTATTTGGGTTTCCTATTCAATTCTAATAGAATGATAAAAGAAAAGAAAAGAAATAGAAATAGGAATAAAGAATGGGGTATGGGTGAGAGAGAGAAAGGTGAGGGGTTAACATTGACTTTGTGCATTCCTCCTTCATTCCTTCACCCTCATCATCTCTCCCCTTAACTCCCTTGCTGCTGCTGCTGCTGCTTCCTTCACTCCCTCCCCCTCTTCATCCCCCCAAAACACAATCAAAACAACCTCAAAACCCTATCTCCATTTCACAAAAATTGTGCATGAGCTCACTAGAAACACATTGGACCAAGAAAGCTTGCATTTTGGACACTTGGGGCAACTCAAGAATTTTCTTGAGTTGCCAAAGGAGGTAATTTCTGCACCATTAGTGTATTGTTTTAATTCCTTATGCATCCATACATGTTTCATGTCGATATTGAGTGGTTTTGTGGACTTAGAAAATTCTAGTTAGGGTTTATGGAAATTGAGGGTTGTGATGTGTAATTGAGCTCAGTAGAGGCCACACAAACCCCTAGTGGTAGAATTCAGACCTAAATCAGAGACTAAAACCCCAAAACACGGATTTAGAAACCCCAACATCGGATAAATGTGTGATTTGTGAGGGTATTTTGCAATCTGGAGCAACCCGGGGACACTAGAATTGATTTTGCAATTACTGGGAGTCGTGCAGGGTCGTAGGAAGCTACCACCAAGACCTGAGCCCCATCCCCTGCACTCAGGACGCAGATTTATTCAATCTAGCCGCAATTTATGGCCAGGGTAGGTTAGAATTGATCCGTATTTGTTCTGGGGTCCCTTTAGATGTAAATTAGACTCTCCATATATGCAGAATTGACCAATTTCGCTTAGGGTAAAATCTGGTACCATTTCCATGAGTTGATGCATTGTTTTACGACTCCGTTTTGACTTGATATTTGTTCTTGGGATTGTTTTTCCGTCATGTTGCGTTTGGACATCCACGACCAGGGTTGTTGGTCGTGTTTTGCATGCAAAACTATAGGTTTTGACCTATGAGCGAAACGTGTACCGTTTTGGTTTTCCTCCTTGATTTTAATACGCATTGCGATGGTTTATTATTATAGGTACCTTCGTATGGATTCCGAGGCGACAGAGCGTGGCGTCATCGATTTCGGCGAGCGATGACCAGGTGAGTGGATTTTTATCCACGGGGGAAGTCGGGTGGATGGCGTATAGCACCCCCGCAAAGTTTTGATGGGAAACTGATTTATAGAATATGGTTAGGAAACCTAGATTAGTAAACTAGGGTTAGAATAAGGATAGCTACGAAACCATATTAGAAACTAGAGGATAATTAGAAGTGATATGTTACTACTATCATAGAATGGCGTTTAGCGATATTGCCGTTTAGGGTACCGTAGGACTAGATAGTCGATGTAGATGTGTCATCCGAACCATACCTTTTTCTAAACCGAAGAGTCATATGTATCTTTTAAATATATACCTTGTGTGATGTTACGGATTTTCAAATGATATCTTTTCCTTGAAAACACCGTAGCGTCTATTTTTAAAACTACGATTTGCTTCTTTAAAAATCTGATTGTAAGGTTCGGGTGTGTATGTTAGATTAGATTCTTATACTTAGTAGAGATAGAATGTTTATGTAAATTCGATTTGATGTGTGATATAAATGCGATAAAAGAATATAAGACTGATATTATGATATGATGATATGATGATATGTTGGTATACGGATGCGAGTCGATCGAGATGATTTATACCCTGCTGTTCCCTTGATATGAGATTATTGCGGATGAGAACCGGGACATAGGTACATAGATATATATATATAGAATGTTGTGAATCATGGATGATAGGCCGCATGTGATATTAGGTCGTACCCTCATTTGTCTTATAGGATGATAGGATCCCTATTAGCTTAATGCCGCCGTACGATGATTTTCCGTGCGTGAGGAGTTTGACTTGATCATTAATCCTTACCCTTGACTGGTGGTTGCCATACGATGGATCATACCGTATGCGATGTTGTTAGGCTGGATGCCGATTGATAGATTCCCCGACTCGGTCATATTAGATACGTATACCTGTCAGCATTTGCATATGATTTACCTTATGCTGCATTCATACTATTTCCATTGCATTGCATATACCTGTGCTAGTACACTTGCATCATTATCGATAATGCGTATGTTACACGTACACAGATTTGCCGGCTCACACACTTCATCATCGATAATTGCCATGTCACTACACGGTAGGATTGCTGCATCATGATATGACTCTTCGCATAACATGCTTACATATACATTGATACATTCATACTTGCGGATATACACATTTGTATATCCATATTGGTGCACATATACATTGATACATCCATACTTGCGCATATGCACATTGCATACCCATATTGGCATATATACACCTTGGTACCTCTATACTTGCGCATATACATATTGTGCCTACATAGATAACTGGTTTTATTAGGAAATTGGGAACCGCAAGATATATTTTAAAAACTGGAATCATTTAAGAGGGTGGTTTTCCCTTAATATGTCATATCACTGTTCCATGTTGCATGATATATTGATATGCTTACATTTATGTTATATGTCGCATACATCATGCTCTATGATTTTTTCGCATTGAGATATGTTGTTTTCATGAGATTTCTGGATTTGAGAACCATGGATATTTTAAAAGAGATTATGTGTTGTTTTAAAAACCCGGTTTCTCTTGATATGATATTTGAGTGCGTCCACCATGTGTTTTCTCGGTTCTGAGAGCGACATGTGAAACCCGATTCGAGGAGGCGGATGAGGCCGATTGCGGGTTCATGGTGGACCCGGTATGGTACCCTGGGGCGGGAAAGAGATTTCGTGTGGATGAAGATGAGCCTGGCAGAGGGACTTCTACCTACCGGTGATAGCATTTGGGATCGGTGGATATCCGTAGGATACCGACCGGAGTCGAGTTATGATATGGGCCGATCCGGATTGACGGAGCCCGTGGGCCGATCCGGAATGACGGAGCCCGATATATGATGATTTACGTGCCGATGCTGGGCATAGTTTTCATGATGTTTTCGACTGTCGATGCTAGGCACTCAGGTTCCATGATTTTGATGTGTCGGGAGGGACACCGTTGATATATATTCTCATACTTTCTTGCACTCTCCATTATGATATTTACGGGCATGCAGACATTGATTATATGGGTGGACGAGATCCACGTGCATACATACCTTGATTTTGGGTGGACGAGATCCACATGCATACATACCTTGATTATGGTTGGACGAGATCCACATGCATACATACCTTGACTATGGTTGGACGAGATCGATATACATGCATTGATTATTACTGTTGGATGTTATCCACATGCATATAGGTATTGACTACCTTGTTGGCACATATACAAACCCGGTCACCCTAGATATCATAGTATTACCTTTATGATATAGTCGACCTTGGAATCGTTGTTTATTCGATTTCTATCTGTTGATATTTTTCTACTCACGAGTTGGCAACTCACCCCCGTTGTGCCACAGTTCTTGCAGGTTGACCGCTTAGATCAGTAGCGGCTTCGCTGGCACACAGTTGCTTTCCAGTGTTTTGTATTGGTAGGTAGGACATTTGTATCGTACCTACTCTTATATCTATATTCCATATTGTATCTAGTTAACTCCATCAATCAAAAGTTGTAAATTGTATAAGTGATGAGACTTAGTGAGACTTGTAGTTGCGAGGTTTGAGCGATGGTTTTTATATTCACTTTTGGGGTTATGTCTTGCTCATTTCCTTATCTTTTGTGGTGAACTTCGCCGTTGGGCGTCGTATATTTATTTCTGCTGTATTGCGTGGTCGTGATCCGCCGTTTGGCGAAAAGCTGGCTTCCGCTTGGGGATGCCATTATTCTTATTTTGTATTTGTGGTTTTGGATCAAAATATACAAAGGAGCTGCTGCCAAAATTTTTAAAAAAAGAAACATGTTTTCAAACTTGTAAATTTCACTTGCATCATTCATGTTCCTTTCCTATGCATTAAGAAAACTTGATTTCATTATACCTTTATTTCAAAACTTCACCTCCTCTATTTTTCTTAAAAGGTTTAGATTTCTGGGTTTCAGCTTACTTGAATTCCGTCACGCCTTTAGACGTTGCGTGATTCAAGTGCTGGTCACGAGCTAATATTTTGAGTTATGACAAAGTTGGTATCAGAGCGCTAGGTTTAACCTTTGTTCGAGTCTATATTTGACTATGCAGAGTCTAGGGCGGGAGTGTATTTCGGAACCTAGGCTTGACCTTACGGAACTTAGACTTGGCTGGAGGGGGGGTATTAGACCCGAACTTTCATTTCATAGGCTGACTCTGATTGATGGAGTAGGTATCTTGAGTAGAGTGACGTACCGTACGTATGTTCCGCGGCATATTTACGATACGCTACTCCACTTAAGAAACCTTAGGATGTACATTTCCTTGCACAGTATTATATTCATTCCTATGATCTATCCTCATTGATATTGGTTATGATTTTGCTGCCACGATTACACGGTCAGAGAGGGCTACGGCTAGAGTTGCGTCAGCTTGAGCTCGTCACGGACGAGGACTGACCAGGGCGTGATTCCAGAGACGTACGATTGCATAGAGAGGCGTCATTTTAGTGTGTTTTCGCGCCATGATTGTTTGACGGATCGCTTTTACGAGATTACTCGAACGTGCAGATCAACACCAGAGGGTTGAGCCACTGCTAGAGACCAGCCAGAACGTGATGACCATTGATATATCGCTTATTCATGATGATTGAGGCACTGTTTAGCGTACAGACGAATGAACCAGTTGTTGCTGCAAATGATGAGATATTGCCCAGATGTTGGAGCTACTGCAGCATGAGTATATACTTAGAGATATGATGGAAGGCCGCTATGTACGGTTCCTAGGCACCCTAATGAGGTCTCACAAGGCATCAACCATGCCAATTTCAAAAAATCTAGGTGCCGAGAAACCCGACTACGTATCGTTTGCTAGATGTTTAGGCGAAAAGATAACTAGTTAACACTTAACTAAGAGAATACGGAAATACAACCTTTGTAGATCCGGTGCTCCACCTCCATAGCTCCGCAACGAAGTCCCCTCACTGTCCAAATGAGTTCCCGGGCTCTAGCGTCGGCTTCGTCGGAGAATGGGCAAGCTAGGTCGTCGATGTCCATGCCGAAGATGATCTACGTCGAGGCATCGCTAAATCAAGCTCCAACTTCACCAAGTGATGAAACTTGTGAAGAAAACACACTCTACTACTTGGCAAGAGGTAGAGGATGAAGAAATAGGAAGTGGGTAGACTTTAGAATTGGATTTCTCACTCATTTTATCAATCCACCATTGATGAAGTGAAGGTTTTTTCTTTGAAGATAAAGAAGAAGAAGTTGATAAAGAATGATTATTATCATAAGAATTATTTAAAATGAAAAGAATAATCCATTCTTATCATAAGTGAACCATGGTTATGTGTAGAGACTAAACTCAAGTTAAGTGAATGGTTAGGTTAGGTATGAAGACAAAAATGGTGACTAAGTCAAAGTATTCATGAAGCTTCATGAATGAACAAAAGAATTCCACCATTTTTCTCTTTGCATTTTATTTTCCAAAAAAGAATAAATGAAATAAATAAATGAAAAAGTAAAAACCCTAATCATCCACTTAACCATAGTTTAATGCTTCACACTTAACCAAAAAGCATGTATCATCAAACATGATACAATCAAGTGCACAAAATCATATCGCATATGCAATGCGCACACCCGAGTGAGAAAATCCATTTAAAGTGAACCGATACTAGTTAATGCAAAGTAATATATCAAATATATAATTATGCATTAAATTATTAAATCAACACTTGATTTAACGATCCGGTCATATCGCATATAACCGACTAGTATCATTAGTAACAACTTATCGAATCAACACTTGATCCGATAACCCGACTATATCGCATATAACCGATCAATGTCACATCGCGAGAATCGAATACAGTATCACATACTGGTATTATTCTCGGTCCCGCACATATCACATATGCGCTCCTATTTCGTTTTGCTTGAGCCAGGAAACCTCTGTGTAGGACTCTAAAGACTCGTCAATACGCCAGCAGCAGGTGATGATCATATCAAACACCCACAAGCCGCAAGCGGTCTGCTAAACGTAACGGCCACCCGGGTATTGAGCGATCAGAAGATCGACGAGCAAGCCCGCTCACACTCCAGTGAATCCAACCAGTAACACTTCCGTACAGTCCGGTCTGATCGTCTGATATGTCGCATATCTCGCCTAGGGGTGGTAAACGTCAGACCCCAATAGCTCGATAAGTCGTGTCGATATGAGGTCTATAACAATTCGAGAAACTACTGGTAACACTGACCAGTAAATCTCAGCAACCCTGGCCAGGGATTTCCTGTTATGGCCAATCGAACACAGCGCAACATCAACCCCTTATACCGGGGGAGACGAATCCCCTCCTATCGCTCATTGCCTCCATGTAACTCGGGACTGTACCCAAAAACCACCGTTTTGCATGCCCTCTTGGACGTGGTAAGATGGAAATCAAAGCACAGTGGGAACCACACAAGACTCTATGACGATCTCGGGTCAACAGACTACTCTGTACCAGTGTCACCAGAGAACTGCCATCTGACGTGAGGTATAATACCATCTGGGAGTTCTCGGCAAGTCCGTCCAGTGTACCCAGTCTCTACTGAGCACCCGTATATCATCTCCGATGTCAAACACCAATGGATATGGGATCATCCATCGCCCATCTGTATGGGTCGAGAAGGTACACGCTAGTCTACTCTGGTATATCGATGCCCCATCTCGATATACCCATGACTAGGGACTTTGAAGGATGTACTTATGGACTACCATGTCCCCACTAGTATGATCCGCATCATAGTCCAGGTAGTCAAGTACAGATCCTAAGAGCTTTACCAATATGTAACAGAGAGACAATCAGCATACATGTTAAGGTAAAGGGTAACCAGATAGCATACTATCTTGTCGAGCAAGAAAGTCCTCCTTATATATGTCCCAGCATCCACTACAATATACATCCTATGTACAGTAATGGCCTCTAGGGCATACATATAACTAACAATCTCCCACTTGCACTAGGGCCATCTGTAGCAGTGGTTGCAGTATCTCATACTCAACCATCCCATGAAAGTCTCTCTCTGGGAAACAGGCCTTTGTGAGTGGATCCGCTGTGCTGTTCTCTGAGTCTACTCTCCTAACCTCGATCTCCTTGGAGATCAACCATCTCCATGATCAAGTGATACTGCCTTATAATATGTCTGGATCACTGATGGGACCTTCGTTCCTTGGCATAAGCCACAACTCCATTGTCACACAATGGGAGGAACATAGTTCATCTTATGAACCAATATACACCCAAACAGGCTCTTTGGTAGCATCTTAAGTAGCGATTTATCCTGCCTTTATCGTCTAGTATGCCACGGTATCTAGCTTGGAACTCTTCCAACATACCGTCCCTCGATTGAGGGTAAAGACAATGCCTGTGACTGACACTCAGTCGTCTTTATCACCCTGGAACATTTCCAGTGATTCTCCCCAGGATCGATTGATACCATCTCACTACAACTAGTGAGAATACTAACATCCAATTAGATCTATCTCATAGATCCAAAAACCCAGGATTTAGGAGGTATCATTTTGATCCTATGTGGAGAATCAATGTGATAAGCGGAGATTGATCGAGCGTAGCATAGGAAACACCTTCCCTATCTTGAGTATGTCATCCACGTACTCTACGAGGATCATCACCATACTCCCTACTACCTTCTTGTTTATACAAGGTTCATCTACCATTTTGACGATGTCAACTTCTTTGATCGCTTCATCAAAACAGATGTTCCAACTCTGCGATGCCTGCTTTATCCTATAAAACATCTTGCATACGTTTCCGCTGCTCCCACTGTCTATGAAGCCCTCTGGCTGTGTACTTATAGACGCTTTCTTCCAAATCATCATTTAGAAAAGCAGTCATGACACCCAACCACCAGATATCGTAGTCATGGTATGTAGCCGTGGCAAGTAGGATCTGAATGGACTTAAGCATAGATACTGGAAAAAGGTTTCATCATTATCCATGCCTGGTCAATGACGAAAACTTTAACAAGTCTAGCTTTGAAAGTCTAAACTTTTCCATCTACACCAAGTAATCTTCTCAAGATATACTTGCTCCTGATGGGAATTTAACCCTTCAGATATAGCAACCAAAGTCCATACTTTGTTGGTGTATAAGGATTCCATCTCAGATCGATAAACATCCAGCCATTCTCACAGAGTCCTACTACTGATGGCCAGGTCAAAACTAGTTGGGTCATCATCTCATGATGCAGTCCTCGCTCCCACTGTCATAGAGAAACCGAAGTATCTCTCAGGTGGGTGAGGAACCCTACTAGATCGGCGGAGAGGCTGAGGTTCGTTGGTAACTATTGAATCATTTGGTTTTACCAAATCATCTGCTGTAGTTTGTATAGCTGGAACCTTTCCAGTTCTACATTACAGACCTTGCCTCGAGCTTGTCCGGATTTTGCTTTTAAACATAGGCCGGTCAACCCCAAATCTTAACTAGCATAAGACATGGGCTCTTCCCTTTCCATATCACATATGAAGTGGTAGGCAACTGATTTGATTTGAACCCTATTCAATAGGTATGCAGCTTCTCAAGTGCATAACTCCCAAAAGGAAATAGGAAACTCAGTAGTACTCATCATAGAGCACACCATATCAGATAGGGTGTATCTGCTCCGCCCCGACATACCATCGTGCAATGGTGTATTCGGAGGAGTAATGCTGAGAGAGAATCTCATTCTCCTTTAAAAAAGTCCAGGATTTCCGTGCTCAAGTATTCTCCTCCTCGATCACATCAAAGGACATAATACTTTTACCCGTATTTTGGTTCTCTACTTCTCGCTTATATTCTGTGAATATCTCAAAAGGTTCGGACTTGTGTTTCAACAGGAACATAGGTCTGAATCTTGAGAGATTATCAGAGAATGTAATGAAGTACAAAGAACCGGTCTTGGCATGTGTAGACAGAGGACCTACATACATCAGCATGTATCATCCCAAGAGTTTACTAACTCTTTCTCTGTTTCCAATAAACAGAGCTATGGTCATCTTATCTTTGTGACATGACTGGCGAGTTTCACAAGATGTAAATTCAAACTGATTTAAATATACATCTAAATGTAACTTCAGCTAGTCGGGTCACATTGATCTGACCTAGTCTACAATACCTCAAGAAGGATTCGTTCATTTCTGAACTCTTCCTCTTGTGTGTGTTCCGTATACTAAGAACTGTGGTTTGATTTAGAACATTAATGCTTTTAGATAACGTGCCTGAACCGATCAACTTTTGATATAGGAAATGTTCAAAACATTATCCAACAATACAAAATTTTACCGTTTCTTTACTAATAAAGAGACAGATATGATTTTGTATATCAGGTTCGGTATAATAACATTCGTTCAGAATCAATGTATCGTAATACAGGGTGACAGTGACCGACAGACCTGGCTGCAACTCTTGCCTCGTTTTCTGTCTCATGAAACTTATCACCCGTTCTCAGTTCTCTACCTTTCTGTAGCCCTATGTAACAAATTATATATCTGGGATCCTGATCTGGTATCACATACCCAGGACGTAAAGGATACTGAGAAACAGTTCTCTGTAATGAACACACCCGAAGATGATGCATCAGCATGCACTCTCTTCGTTTGGGCGGCACAGGAAATCTGGTATTCCCCTATTTCCTGGTCTGTCTTATAACAATTATAAGTTTGAGCGGGACCAACGTTCCCCAGCTCAGTATAACAAGCGGGTTCGGTCAATAATCCATTTTATTATCTTGATTAAGGCGTGATATGGTCGCTACCTGGAGAGAGAGAGAAGAAAACACTCAGCGTGCGCTCTTGTAAGAAAAGATTGGTTTTTATTTTATCTAATCAGGATGGCTCCCACTGCTTTTTATCAAATCTTCCTTCAAACCCTAAAAGGAAAGACTAGCCGGGATTAATTACACACTACAAGTTCGCCAATCTTTCAGCCAAGCCAGTGTCGGTACTTTGAGGGAGGTCCCCCGTGCTTTCGCACGAACCTAATTAATGTAAACCTCGTTTTCCCAGAGGCGTAACCCCGTTGACACCTTTCTAGACACCTACTTGATCGGCTAATTGTAATGTGTAAAACTCTCCCAGGAGTAACTCTTACTCGCAGCGGGTATCGGGATCCAACTATCTCATAGAAGGTATGCAATCTCATTGCAAATTTCAACACTTGAAATTCCCGATAATATTTTGCCCCTAGCAGCTATATGACCTTAACATAGTCAACAAATCATAAGTGCTAGTCAAGTTCAACCCGTCATTTCCCGATTGAATTAAACCCACCTGCACGACCCTTAACATAGTCAACAAAGTCGCACGACTACCCTAATCCAATCACATCATATGCTTATGCAGATAAGCACTAATTAGCTACCGCACACTACGCCTTAACATAGTCAACAAACGTAGCACGAATACTAACTAGTACTTACCTGAAATGACGGAGGGCTACGACAGGTTTTTCTGAAAACCTATTGCGTAATGAACTTGATATCGTTGTAGAATCAAATGATTTTGAAATGGAGTGCTTTTGAGGCTTTTCTAGTTTTGCTAAAGGAGTCACTCCCGGTGAAGGGATCGTCGGTCCTTTCCTCGTCGAATGAGGTGCGGGATATATCATATATATCACTGTGCAAAGCAAAAACACTTAAAAGCAATCAAAAGACAAACCGAAGGTTGTAGCATCTACCAGTTATTACTAAAGGAGTCACTCCCGGTGAAGGGATCTCGGTCCTTTCCTTATCGAATAAGGTGCAGGATATATCACATATACCTCTGTGCAAAGCAAGAACTGTAGCTACCTGTTTTATTTTGAAATTCGATTCTACAACATCTTAGGTTTCTTTTATTTCATTAATCACATTAATGAAGTCCCATCATTTAAGTACCTAAACATCACAGATAAATACGACGTACACTTATGCCATCCGCATTCGCCTCGATGTCCCCTCGTGCACCGTTAGGTTAGGTAACTAACGGCAGAGCAGGGCAGGGCCAGCACGGGTGTAAAACATAAGTAACGTCTATATAATATATCATATATACTATATACTGTATCTATCACAGAACATCACATGATCACATCACAGATATCGCAGCAGAAGAAACATATGAAATATTGGATATACTAGGACGTCCGTGTTTTCAATACGAGCCAGTATAAAACACGGATTCTACGGTCGTGATGAATAGCCAAACCCACACCCCTAGACCCCTACGAGAGCGGCAAGCAACCCTACCAATTCTAGAGTTAGGAGACCCGGACTCGACTCCTCGAGTTGGTCTCCCACTGGACTCCAGAACCCGGTTACTTGTGCTCCCCTCCTTGGGTCTATCCTAGTGCAGAAAAGTAAATAATATACAAAGGGTGACAACTTCCGCAACCTGGAAGTGCCCCAATAAAAGAATATTACATACAAGTTTTTACATGAATGAAAATGAAAAACACTCATCTCACATAAAAACCCCCGGCTATTCAAACACGACGATCCAATATAACATATCCAGCAACACATAACATCACATGTCATCAACGTAAGTAAATATGCGCATCCCAATTGTCGTTGACATATAGCAACGAAACCGGCGATATCACATATTACACTTACGGTCACAGAAAAGAAAGTGTAAAACTACAACAGTTGGAATCCGCAATCTGCATAGACATCGCATGCCTAATCAAATGAATACCTTAGACATCACATGCCGAACAATTATAAACCCCGCATTTTAGTCTCAAAATCGAAAACACTTTTCAATATCAAGTCGGGTAATTCAACAAGATTCCCGACATCCTGATCGAATGCTCGTCGCAAACTTCAGTAGGCGGCCGCACCCCCGACGCCGTCGACCAAGTGCACCAAGGCGGAACACCGCTACCGCGAGCACCCGAACGGATGCTTTCGGCGACGGGGTTCTCCTACAGTCAATTGGTCGGGGCTATGGAGCGAGGCTGTCTATTAAGTTTACCCGGCGAGTATCCGTGTACGCTACGTGATTGCGATGGACTTTTGATCACATCAAAATTCCGTGGCAACCGATCAAGTGAGACTAAACTGCTACGTTTATAACATTCATTCAGTTATCACATAACTTATTGTGAATTCCAATTATTGTATCCCATTCCGGATAAATAGAAAATGTCAAACTTTCCGATCGAACAATCGAACACCCAAGTTTTCCCGATACAGATCAACATATGAAATAAGTCTAACAACATTCAGTTCGTGCCTCAGTACCGACGGTCCAGCCGTAGAAGGGTCAAGCCAATGCCTCACATGTGGCACGCCGTACTGCCCCAAACCCGAAGGTTCAAAGGGCAGTTCAAGACGGTCACATAATCGAGTTAAGGTTTGTTGTCTTCTAGAGGGTCCATCGCGTTACTTGCACTACTTAGAACGTCGTTAAACTTCAGAAAAATCCAACACTTGGAAATTTCCCGACAGGGGAAAAATTGGGTATTTATATCCGGTCGAACATTTTAACATAATCAAAAAATTATCCGGAAAGCCAAATAGACAAAATTTGATACCCCGATCGAAACACCGAATCCCCAAAACAACTCCAGAAAATTCAACTCTAGAATAAATTTTAAAAATACCCAGAAAATCCAGCATAAAATAATAGGAGTTACTGTGCAAACAGTGTACGATGACGTCATCATTCCGCCGCGGAACCGCCGCAGAAGGCAGGCTTCCGCCGCGGTTCCGCCGCGGTTTGTACTGTTCATCGAAAAAATTTTGCATCATAATTCTTATTTTTCCCTGCTGAATTTTTTAGCAATTTTTAATTTGGAAAAATCCACGTTTTCAGAAAACGTCCAGAGAGCATTTTCCGGTTGGGGTTTCGGGTCGTTCGGATTTCAAAATCCGTCTGGACTTCGCCTAAGGCTCTAGCTAGGCTCTGATACCACTGTAGGGTTCCTAGGCACCCTAATGAGGTCTCACAAGGCATCAACCATGCCAATTTCAAAAAATCTAGGTGCCGAGAAACCCGACTACGTATCGTTTGCTAGATGTTTAGGCGAAAAGATAACTAGTTAACACTTAACTAAGAGAATACGGAAATACAACCTTTGTAGATCCGGTGCTCCACCTCCATAGCTCCGCAACGAAGTCCCCTCACTGTCCAAATGAGTTCCCGGGCTCTAGCGTCGGCTTCGTCGGAGAATGGGCAAGCTAGGTCGTCGATGTCCATGCCGAAGATGATCTACGTCGAGGCATCGCTAAATCAAGCTCCAACTTCACCAAGTGATGAAACTTGTGAAGAAAACACACTCTACTACTTGGCAAGAGGTAGAGGATGAAGAAATAGGAAGTGGGTAGACTTTAGAATTGGATTTCTCACGCATTTCATCAATCCACCATTGATGAAGTGAAGGTTTTTTCTCTGAAGATAAAGAAGAAGAAGATGATAAAGAATGATTATTATCATAAGAATTATTTAAAATGAAAAGAATAATCCATTCTTATCATAAGTGAACCATGGTTATGTGTAGAGACTAAACTCAAGTTAAGTGAATGGTTAGGTTAGGTATGAAGACAAAAATGGTGACTAAGTCAAAGTATTCATGAAGCTTCATGAATGAACAAAAGAATTCCACCATTTTTCTCTTTGCATTTTATTTTCCAAAAAAGAATAAATGAAATAGATAAATGAATAAGTAAAAACCCTAATCATCCACTTAACCATAGTTTAATGCTTCACACTTAACCAAAAAGCATGTATCATCAAACATGATACAATCAAGTGCACAAAATCATATCGCATATGCAATGCGCACACCAGAGTGAGAAAATCCATTTAAAGTGAACCGATACTAGTTAATGCAAAGTAATATATCAAATATATAATTATGCATTAAATTATTAAATCAACACTTGATTTAACGATCCGGTCATATCGCATATAACCGACTAGTATCATTAGTAACAACTTATCGAATCAACACTTGATCCGATAACCCGGCTATATCGCATATAACCGATCAATGTCACATCGCGAGAATCGAATACAGTATCATATACTGGTATTATTCTCGGTCCCGCACATATCTCATATGCGCTCCTATATCGTTCTGCTTGAGCCAGGAAACCTCTGTGTAGGACTCTAAAGACTCGTCAATACGCCGGCAGCAGGTGATGATCATATCAAACACCCACAAGCCGCAAGCGGTCTTCTAAACGTAACGGCCACCCGGGTATTGAGCGATCAGAAGATCGACGAGCAAGCCCGCTCACACTCCAGTGAATCCAACCAGTAACACTTCCGTACAGTCCGGTCTGATCGTCTGATATGTCGCATATCTCGCCTAGGGGTGGTAAACGTCAGACCCCAATAGCTCGATAAGTCGTGTCGATATGAGGTCTATAACAATTCGAGAAACTACTGGTAACACTTACCAGTAAATCTCAGCAACCCTGGCCAGGGATTTCTTGTTATAGCCAATCGAACACAGCGCAACATCAACCCCTTATACCGGGGGAGACGAATCCCCTCCTATCGCTCATTGCCTCCATGTGACTCGGGACTGTACCCAAAAACCACCGTTTTGCACGCCCTCTTGGACGTGGTAAGATGGAAATCAAAGCACAGTGGGAACCACACAAGACTCTATGACGATCTCGGGTCAACAGACTACTCTGTACCAGTGTCACCAGAGAACTGCCATCTGACGTGAGGTATAATACCATCTGGGAGTTCTCGGCGAGTCCGTCCAGTGTACCCAGTCTCTACTGAGCACCCGTATATCATCTCCGATGTCAAACACCAATGGATATGGGATCATCCATCGCCCATCTGTATGGGTCGAGAAGGTACACGCTAGTCTACTCTGGTATATCGATGCCCCGTCTCGATATACCCACGACTAGGGCTTTGAAGGATGTACTTATGGACTACCATGTCCCCACTAGTATGATCCGCATCATAGTCCAGGTAGTCAAGTACAGATCTTAAGAGCTTTACCAACATGTAACAGAGAGACAATCAGCATACATGTTAAGGTAAAGGGTAACCAGATAGCATACTATCATGTCGAGCAAGAAAGTCCTCCCTATATATGTCCCAGCATCCACTACAATATACATCGTATGTACAGTAATGGCCTCTAGGGCATACATATAACTAACACGCTAGTCACCGGAGGATGAATGACTAGGACATGTGGTTTGTTCGCTTACCCCGATGCGAGGTCATCAGATTGATTGATTCCAGCTAGAGACGACTTCACGCCGGTTCGTTGGTAGTCGATAGAGACGATCGAATATCAGGAACCCAATTCCAAGTTTAAGGTATTTGGAAGACAATGCAAGCAATGCTATGGACCATCTAGAAGAATGAAACCCTAACTCGACATGGAACGCCTTCAAACCTTAGGGTTTGCGGCAGTTTAGCGGTGCCATTTGTGAGGCTTGGGTTTGCCCTTCTACGGTTGGTCCACAGATGCTGTGGCATATACTGGAATACTATTAAACTGCACTCAAGATGTTGATCTCTTGGGGGATTATGAGGTTTTGACAATCGATCGGATGGTTCGACATCATTCGGATATCATGTGATGGGATACATTGCTTGGGAGACTCCAGATACGAGTATAGCCATTGTAGCATAGCCCATGCAGCCACAAGAAGACGAGTCCGAATCAGTCGACATTGGAACAGAGTGGAGTAGAGAGTTCGCACGAGAATTCGACGAGATGACGTTCCACTTAGCTGACATCACAAATGCGATATGCATGTAGAGGCGTGTATATGGATATACCTTCTAGAAGGAGTCACGATGAGTTTGCAGCCGTTCCGGAACAAGAAACGGATATAGTAAGAGTGGTAACTTTCGGACAATTCGGCAGAAACGATATTTGAGTGAGACTTCGACAGGACCAATCTGGAATACTATACGAAAATACTTGGACACAGGGACGATCATATTGCGCATACCCAGCAGGCCAGAGTTCGGCATCATCGACGAGATAGTTGGCCAGAGATCTGTAGAGGATGTGCCAGAGCGGGACTGTTTCCGTCATCATTCCATATTGGGCCGTTGAGCCAAGGAGCTATATATCTAGCAATGCACAGTGAGAGACAAGAGCCTAAAAGCACCAGGCGCCAGACCATGAACAGGTGGCAAGTGGATATCTTGCTCTGCTAGCATTGGATGCACCGACACCTTCTCGACTTTGAAGGAGGAACTATCGACGACGGTATTTATGATTTATGATTGGTGATTCGATTATCACGAATCCGTCACCTTGGATTTCGGTATTTTGGGCGATCTATTCGCATGATTTAGTCTTGATGACTGAGTTTCATGATATTTGTTTTTGTGCACCATGGTTGCACCTACTGGGTAATCGTATTTTGTCCATAGTTATTACGCTTGAGGTATTGATTGCGATTTCATGCCTATTTTATGCCTGTGATTTGATTTATGCTTCCAGCATAGTTTTCATGCACTTTTAGTGTTTTGATTTGATTTGTGCACGCTGATGCACATGGTTGTGAGATTATATACTGCGGTTTACCTGATCTGGATTGAGCTGAATTGTATACCGTCGATTTTGATTCTGATTTTGATGTTGATTTCGTGATTTCATGCATGATGGATGCACGGATTTGGATTTTCGTGCATGTTGGGCGTATGTTATGAGATGCGATTTTGGTGCACACCAGGTGCGCTAAATCGAGATTCTTCGTGCATGTCAAATGCACCTGATTTTGCTGTCAGGCATACACGTTGCCTACGACAGATGTTTCGTGCACACCCGTTGCACCTAGATGTTGTTTCTTTGCACATGTATGGCACATATATGGATTTTGATTTCCGTGCGCACCAGACACACAGGGTATTCTTATATACATTTTGGGATTGATTCCTTATGGAGCAGTACGTTTTTATGATATTTGCTATTTGTTTTCGTACTGAGCAGGACTAGTCAGAGGACAGTACCTGGATATATTTTGCATGCATTGATAGTTATCGAAGGGATTTCCAAATTGAGCTATAGCCTCAGTATTTACCTACGTGCCTGATATGACACGACACGTTTAAAACAAGGAAACCCTTCTAAATTGTTTTCGAAACGGCGGAACGTACATATTAAACAAAAGATATATACATATATGGTTATTTTCTTACAATAGACGTCCGCCACCGTACAGTGTTATGCGTATCGTACAGCGACTTAAAAAGGTTTGTCATGCATTTCCTTCAGTTATTTACATGCATGGATTTGATGTCTACATGTATAATTTTGATGTATATCATATTGGTTTTGTTTTGGATTTGACATTTGTGTCTTTACCATGACTCCGATGATTGCGGGATACTCGACGGAGTTTTGTTTTTGAGTTATCTGCTCATTGTTCATGCGCATGCATTGCGCTATGATGCGTTTTATGTATTGATGATTTCGGGGCCCAGACGGCTTGGACTTTTACTGAAATGTTTTCGTGATTGAGGGGTTTAAATTTAAATTCGGGTACCGAATTTCTTTATAGGGGGAAGATTGTAACTTTTCAGAAAAACAAAATATTATTTTTAGGAATTTTTATAATTAAATAATATTATATTGAATATTTTAATAAGGCGGTATATTAAATACCGATAATTGGAGAAAATTTTTGAAAATTATGGAAATTACTAAAAGCGGGTGTTTCATGTGAATTATGCAAATTTTAAGTTTTTATGATTTATTTAACACCATTTTAGTGTTAATCGCGATTAAAAATCGCTAATCACGGATTAAGCGTGTTTTGTGCACATAGCATGCACAAAGTCTTTTTCACACTTGTGCATTTTTCTATCATGGTTTCATTGGGTTTCCTATTCAATTCTAATAGAATGAGAAAAGAAAAGAAAGGAAATAGGAATAAGAATAAAGAATGGGGTATGGGTGAGAGATAGAAAGGTGAGGGGTTAACATTGACTTTGGGCATTCCTCCTTCATTCCTTCACCCTCATCATCTCTCCCCTCAACTCCCTTGCTGCTGCTTGCTGCTTCCTTCACTCACTCCCCCTCTTCACCTCCTCAAAACACAATCAAAACAACCTCAAAACCCTATCTCCATTTCACAAAAATTATGCATGAGCTCACTAGCATCACATTGGACCAAGAAAGCTTGCATTTTGGACACTTGGGGCAACTCAAGACTTTTCTTGAGTGGCTAAAGGAGATAATTTCTGCACCATTAGTGTAGTGTTCTAATTCCTTATGCATCCATACATGTTTCATGTCGATATTGAGTGGTTTTGTGGACTTAGAAAATTCTAGTTAGGGTTTATGGAAATTGAGGGTTGTGATGTATAATTGAGCTCAGTAGAGGCCACACAAACCCCTAGTGCTAGAATTCAGACCTAAACCAGAGACTAGAACCTGTAAATACGGATTTAGAAACCCCGACATCGGATAAATGTGTGTTTTGTGAGGGTATTTGGAATCTGGAGCAATCCGGGACACTAGAAATGATTTTGCAATAACCGGTAGTCATGCAGGGCCCTAGGAAGCAACCACCAACACCTGAGCCCCATCCACTGCACCCAGGCCGTAGATTTATTCAATCTGACCGCAATTTATGGCCAGGGTAGGTTAGAATTGATCCGTATTTGTTCTGGGGTCCCTTTAGATATAAATTAGACCCTCCATATATGCATAATTGACGGCTTAGGCTAAAATCTGGGACCATTTCCATAAGTTGATGCATTGTTTTATGACTCCGTTTTGACTTGATATTTGTTCTTGGTATTGTGTTTCCGTCGTGTGGCGTTTGGACGTCCACGACCAGGGATTTTGGTCGTGTTTTGCACGCAAAGCTATAGGTTTTGACCTATGAGCGAAACGTGTACCGTTTTGGTTTTCCACCTTGATTTTAAATCGCATTGCGATGGTTTATTATTGTAGGTACCTTAGTGTGGATTCCGAGGCGACAGAGCATGGCGTCATCGATTTCGGCGAACGAAGATCAGGTGAGTGGATTTTTATCCGCGGGTGAAGTCGGGTGGATGGCGTATAGCACCCCCGCAAAGTTTTGATGGAAAACTGATTTATAGAATATGGTTAGGAAACCTAATTAGGAAACAAGGATTTGAATGAGGATAGCTACGAAACCATATTAGAAACTAAAGGATAGTTATAAGTGATATGTTACTACTATCATAGGATGGCGTTTAGCGATATTGCCGTTTAGGATACCGTAGGACTAGATAGTCGATGTAGATGCGTCATCCGAACCATACCTTTTTCTAAACCGAAGAGTCATATGTATCTTTTAATTATATACCTTGAGGGATGTTACGGATTTTCAAATGATATCTTTTCCTTAAAAACACCGTAGCCCCAATTTTCAAAACTACGATTCGCTTCTTTAAAAATCTGATTGTATGGTTCGGGTGTGTATGTTAGATTAGATACTTATACTTAGTAGAGATAGAATGTTTATGTAAATTTGATTTGATGTGTGATATAAATGCGATGAAAGAATATAAGACTGATATGATGATATGATGATATGATGATATGTTGGTATACGGATGCGAGTCGATCGAGATGATTTATACCCTGCCGGACCCTTGATATGAGATTA
The DNA here is from genome assembly GCA_030015575.1 of Agapanthus africanus. NCBI lineage: Eukaryota > Viridiplantae > Streptophyta > Magnoliopsida > Asparagales > Amaryllidaceae > Agapanthus > Agapanthus africanus. The sequence goes on from CM057337.1 coordinate 343,677,793, forward strand.
TTGCGGATGAGAACCGGGACATAGGTACATATATATATATATATAGAATGTTGTGAATCATGGATGATAGGCCGTATGTGATATTAGGCCGTCCCCTCATTTGTCTTATAGGATGATAGGATCCCTATTAGTTTAATGCCGCCGTACAATGATTTTCCGTGCGTGATGAGTTTGACTTGATGATTGATCCTTACCCTTGAATAGAGGTTGCCGTACGATGGATCAAACCGTACGCGATGTTGTTAGGCTGGATGCCGATTGATAGATTCCTCGACTCGGTCATATTAGATACGTATACCCGTCAGCATTTGCATATAATTTACCTTAAGCTGCATTCATACTATTTCCATTGCATTGCTTATACCTATGCTAGTACACTTGCACCACTATCTATGATGCGTATGTTACACGTACACAGATTTGCTGGCTCAAACACTTCATCATCGATAATTACCATGTCACTGCAAAGTAGGATTGCTGCATCATGATATGACTCTTCGCATAACATGCTTACATATCCATTGATACATTCATACTTGCGGATATACACATTTGTATATCCATATTGGTGCACATATACATTGATACATCCATGCTTGCGCAATGCACATTGCATACCCATATTGGCACATATACACCTTGGTACCTCTATAATTGCGCATATACATATTGTGCCTACATAGATAACTGGTTTTATTGGAAAATTGGGAACCGCAAGATATATGTTAAAAATTAGAATCATTTAAAAGAGAGGTTTTCCCTTAACATGTCATATCACTGTTCCATGATGCATGATATATTTATATGCTTACATTTCTGTTATATGTCGCATACATCATGCTCTATAATTTTTACGCGTTGAGATATACTGTTTTCATGAGATTTCTTGATTTGAGAACCGTGGATATTTTAAAAGAGATTATGTGTTGTTTTAAAAACCTGGTTTCTCTTGATATGATATTTCAGTGCGTCCACCATGTGTTTTCTCAGCTCTGAGAGCGACATGTGAAACCCGATTCGAGGAGGCGGATGAGGCCGATTGTGGGTACATGGTGGACCCGATATGGTACCCCGGGGCGACAGAGAGATTTCGTGTGGATGACGATAAGCCTGGCAGAGGGACTAATACCTACAGGTGATAGAATGTGGGCCGATCCGGACTGACAGAGCCCGTGGGCCGATCCGGACTGACGGAGCCCGATATATGAGGATTTACATGCCGATGCTGGGCACGGTTTTCATGATGTTTTTGAGTGTCGATGCTAGAAACTCAGGTTCCATGATTTTGATGTGTCGGGAGGGACACTGTTGATATATATCCTCACACTTTCATGCACACTCCTTTATGATATTTACGTGCATGCAGACATTGATTATATGGGTGGACGAGATCCACGTGCATACATACCTTGATTTTGGGTGGACGAGATCCACATGCATACATACCTCGATTATGGTTGGACGAGATCCATATACATCCATTGATTATTACTGTTGGATGTTATCGACATGCATATAGGTATTGACTACCTTGTTGGCACATATACAGACCCGGTCACCCTAGATATCATAGTATTACCTTTATGATATAGTTGACCTAGGAGTCGTTGTTTATTCGATTTCTATCTGTTGATATTTTTCTACTCACGAGTTGGCAACTCACACCCGTTATGCCACAGTTCTTGCAGGTTGACCGCTTGGATCAGTAACGGCTTCGCTGGCACACAGTTGCTTTCGGGTGTTTTGCATTGGTAGGTGGGACATTTGTATCGTACCCACTCTTATATCTATATTTCATATTGTATCTAGTTAACTCCATCAATCAAAAGTTGTAAATTTTATGACCGATGAGACTTAGTGAGACTTGTAGTTGCGAGATTTGAGCGATGGGTTTTATCTTCACTTTTGGGGTTATGTCTAGCTCATTTCCTTATCTTTTGTGGTGAACTTCGCCGTTGGGCGTCGTATATTTATTTCTGTTGTATTGCATGGTTGTGATCCGCCGTTTGGCAAAAAGCTAGCTCCCGCTTGGTGATGCCATTATTCTTATTTTGTATTTGTGGTTTTGGATCAAAATATACAAAGGAGGTGCTGCCAAAATTTTTAAAAGACAATACATGTTTTCAAACTAGTAAATTTCACTTGCATCATTCATGTTCCTTTCCTATGCATTAAGAAAACTTGATTTCATTATACATTTATTTCAAAACTTTACCTCCTTTATTTTCCTTAAAAGGTTTAGATTTCTGGGTTTCAGCTTACTTGAATTCCAAGTCCCCGAGTGTTAACAGATTCCAAAATACCCTCACAATTCACACAATTATCTGATGTCGGGGTTTCTAAGTCTGTGTTTTGGGTTCTATTCTCTGTTCTAGGTCAGTAAAAACATCACTCAAGTCTTGTTAACAGCCACCATATCACCACAACACCACTCAAACCCTAATCCTTCTCTAGAAATTTTCTAACCTCACTAATCAATACCAATTTAACTCTAAACTACTATAAGGTGCTATTAGACTTTAAATTAAACTAGATGGAAAAATTTATACCTCACTTGGGCAACCCAAGAAAAACCCTAGTTTGCTAGTGTTGTCAAAATCCTACTTTGCTTGGTCCATCATATAGAGAGTGAAGAAGAGATCACTTTTAATGAAAGGGGTTTAGGGTTTTGATGGAGGTCTGGAGATGATTTATTGGGATGAAGGTGGAGGGAGATGAAGATGAAGAAGGAGAGGAAAATGATGTAAAAATGGTGGAGGAAGGGAATGTAGCAGCCCTCTCTCTCTCCTCTCTTATTCTCACCCACTCTCTCACTAATTACCCTTTTGCCATTCCTCTTTTCTTTTCTTTCCTCTTTTAAAACCAAATCACAATAATACCCACAAAACAACACAAATGCAACAATATGTAACCAAATGCAACACGACATGGTGCACTAGCCATGAAAAACTGTAAAAACACGGATTTGGCCTAATCACGATTAGCAGTGCACTAATCGGGTTTTCATTTAAACTGCATATAATAAATCTTAAAAATGCCAAATCCTTTAAATATATTTTTAAATGAATAAATCATTTTAATTCCCAATTATTTCACAATTATTAGTGTATATATTTATACCCTTTTTCGAAAACCCCAATTTCGCAAATCGGTCAGTTTTCGGGAAATATATTATTTTAATATTAAATTCCAAAAAATAATATTTTATTTTTTCTGAAATGTTACATACATGATGATGTATACGGTCCTATGTCTACAAATGCCAGGTGTAACACCTCAGAATGCGATTAATGTGAATTAAGCGATAATGTGGGTTTTCTGTAAAAAGTTTACCAAATTGGTTTCCTCACATTTTATAACAATTAATTAATATTTTATTATTATTTGTTTTGGCTTGCGCACACTTGTGCATATTAATTTGAGGGTTAGTTGTGTTAATCTTGTTAGTGACCATGACAACCTTTAACCTAATCCTTGCTTTGTTTAAACCTTAACCCTAGATATTTGTTTTGTGAGAAGATATTTCCATTGTTGTGTTATGGATTGGGAGGAGGTGGCTGGGTGAGTCATGAGCCTTTAATGAGAGCATTTATGAGGAGAGGGAGAGAGTAAGTGAAAGGGTGCACTTACCCTACACTCACCTCACTCTCTCATTATCACCCCACTCACTCGCACACTCTCATTCTCCCTCACTCTATCTCTTTCTCAATTATTTCTCATTCCCTCTTCCCTCAAACTGAACCCTTTCCCATTCATCATTAAACCTTCAGAAAACTTGATCAAATCTCACCCAAATCATTTCTCATGTCTTGTTTTGCCTCTAAGATCACTAGGAGCTTGGAAAGCTAGGATCTTTGAGCTTGTGTGGTTAGGTAATGATCTCTAATCTTTTAAGTAGGTGTTTTTAATGTTGTGCAGCTTATTAGTTTCAGTTTAGAACGCGTAAAATTTAGTTTTGTGCACATATCGTATTTTAGTGTAGTTTTGGGTCTCGGATGAATCTGCTATCAAAACTGGTGTTTGTTGGAAAAGTTCCCATCACAGTGACTAGTGTGGTGATCTAGAAGCTACCCTAAAAACCTGAGCCGATTTCCTTTCTATGTGGCCGCAAATATATTGCTTATGGCCGCAATTTGCGGACAGACTGGTGAGTTGGGGTTCGTGTTTTGGTCTAGGGGTCTCTAGGGTTGTATGTGTTCTCGTGGCACTTGCAACTTTCACCAATTGTTTGTGCAGCAAAATCTGGTATCACTTTGCTTGTTTCAATTGTTACGACTACGCGTGTTATGTTATTCGGCACTGTACGTGTACCTTGTGTAGCTTTGGCTCTTGGGTTGGTTTCGTAGTGTCGCTATACACGTTAGCCACTAGACGAACACTTGAGAGTATGTTTGAGTTGGTGCGTCGGTCAAACGTAGTTTGTACGTATTATTGGTCGAATGCTAATGTGAACTTGTTCTATTGTTATATGATCTTAGGATCGTAGGCGGGAACTTCGGACACTGCGAAGAAGGGAAAGCGAGGGGTTGGCTTTACTTAGCCCAAGATCATCAGTGAGTAGATTTAACATGTACAGAGGAATCGCCCGAATGGCGTTATGCATCTGGGCTAGATTAAATGATATGATTCTTGATTATAAGTATTGCACATATAGAGATTGTGCATGAACTTCATTGCATATCATTACTTATTGTGCTTGGACTTGTACCCATTAGATACTGCACTATTATTGACGGTTCATGTTGCAGGAGCACAATTGTATGCCACACACTCTGTCGATAATTGCATTGTGCATATGAGATATTGTATGGTTAGTGACATTGAGACATTGATTCTTATTCCATTGTGCATATGAGATATAGCATACCTATATACCTACATGCTTACACATATGCCTTGTTATGCTTACTTGATTACATATATACATAGGGGTATTACATCATTATTGACAGGTATAGACACATATCTTGCTGTAGCTACATGTACATCATGCATATATACTTACATGTACACCCATATACCTTGATATAGCTACACATATACCTGTATGGTATTACATCATTATTGATAGGTATATACTCATATCTTGCTATAGTTTAATGTTCACCCTTATATGATGCTGCGTTGGATTTTGGAGAAATTTGGAAACTGCATGATATATTTAATAACTTGATGCATTTAATAGCGGTTTTTTCTTGATATGGTCATTATTACTGTTTTATGTTGCATAGATTATATTTCATGGATTTTCGCATTGAGATATGGATTTCACCTGATGTTTTCTGGATTTGAGGACCGTGGTAGTTCATGAAATTATGCATTGTTTGAAAAACCCGGTTTCTCTTGATATGATATTTCGATGCGTCCACATTAAGATTTCTCGGTTCTAAGACTTATGTTAGAAAACCAATGCGAGGAGTGGACAAGGCCGTGTGCGGGTACATGGTGGGGCCCGAAGGTATCCCATGGCAAGATGATTGCAGATGATGGCGTTGAGCCCGAGGCAGGACAGTACTACCTTACTGGTGATAGTATTTGGACTTGGCGTTTATCTGGGGGATACCGACCAGAGTTATGTACGGATATGCTATGTGGATTGCGAGTGTTGGGCATTCAGGTTCCATCAGATGTACGACATGAGGGTCGGTCCCTGGGGACGACGCCTCAGAAATGAGTATTTACGTGTCGATGCTGGACACTAGTTTTCATGATATTTTCCGGTGTCGATGTTGGAAACTCAGGTTCCATGAGACTTACAGGATATGAGAGCCGATCTGAGTATGCGGTGCCTTTGGTATTGAGATTTAGATTGTCTTGATGGACACTGGTCCTGCTACGATGAGGATTCCGTGAGGATGACATGTTTTATCCCATACTCAGCATTTATTTGATATGTATTGCTTCATGTATTAGTAGTATTTGATAGAGTACCTTTAATGACTGTTGCATATAAGTATTGCCATTTATTGTTATCAGTTTGCATATGATAGATTATCGCAGTTCATGGGATTGACGTGATAGGGTAGGGATGGCTATATTGCTGGGAGCAAACTCCAGGCTAATATGAAGTGCATGGATCCATGTTATGCTTGGAATGAAGAAATTCATACCTGCGATTACCTGCATATGTTATTTACTATTCATGAGTTGGCAACTCACCCTGCCACAGTGTTTTGCAGGTAATCTCTCAGAGCAGTCGCGACAGGGCTTCTTCTTATCGTATCATCTTTTGCAGCTGATACCGCTATGGCTGATTGTGTGCAGTTTTGCTATAAGTGGGTTTTGCGGTTATCCGATGATGCTCATTTGTATATTCGTTGTATCTAGTACTCTCCATCTACTACTTCATGTATTGACTTAGAGACTTAGAGACGAGTTGTGAGGACGATATTGTATATTATTTTTGTGACTCTGGCTGTCGTGCTCCTGTGAGCCGGGCTTTGTTATGCAGTTTTATCCTTTATGCTGTTTTCACCCAATATTGTCCATTTATTCGCTACGGCGTCGTATTTATTTGTTGTGGTGGTTGTTTCCGTCTTTGGGCGAGAGTTGCTCCTGTTTTGGGGATGCTTTACTTATATTCTTTTGTTTGTACCCGTTTCGGGGCTAGTTTTTACAAAGGAGGTGCTGCCAAATTTTAAAGGAAGTAAATTTGGACTTTAAAGAGTTTTTACTTGAGATTCCCAAAAGCTTTCAATAATGTTCTTATTACTTACTACTTTGATGGTTTAGATTTGCTGGGTTTTCGGCTTACATAGATTGCGTTACGCCTGTGGACGTTACGTGGTTTAAAGGCCGTCACGTGCCAATTTCGGGTCGTGACAAAGTTGGTATCAGAGCGCTAGGGTTTACTTTTCGGAGTATAGGATGACCTTGATATTGATGGAGTAGGTAGCTTAAGCAGAGTGGTGTAGCGTGTGTATGTCCGCGGCATACTTACGACACGGTACTCCGCCTAAGTGACCTTAGTACTAATTGCTTGAAATTCCTTCCATGATTATACATATCCTTGTGATTCGATTTCCATATTCTTATCAACTCCTATTTCCATTTCTAGCCATTTGCCGCCGATGACTATGAGGGCTCAGAGAGAGGCAGTGAGAGCCGAGGTTAGAGTTGACTCGTTTGGGACGAGGACTGACCAGGATGGTATGCTCATTCTACAGGAGCAGATTGATCCGCTTTCGATAGATCGTATCGCTAGGCTAGTGGCAGAGATACAGGACTTGCGCCAGATGATAGGATCGTTGGTTGAGGCCAGTCGAGCGCAGCGACAGGAGGTTGCCATCCCTATTACCCAGTTATTCCTTGCTATCAGCACACAGCATTGTGTCACGTATACAGCAGCAGTGGATGCAGCCTTACTAGATGAGGAGCATCATCCCGAGACTTTGGAGGTTTCGGGAACCGAGGAAGGCTCGTACAGGTGTATCAGCCCAGAGATAGATGCTTAATTGCCGCGACAGATTTCGTTTACGCCACAGGAGTAACATAGGCTTGGGACGAGGACAGTTGTTTAGCTCTTATCCCTAGGAGGGTCAGCATCCATCGTACGGATGTTTCCGGTGCGGGTGTTTCCATCACCTCGTCAGAAATTGTACCCTGGTATGCCAGAGGAGGGCAGCAGTACCATATGATACCTTATCACCTTCACCTAAGGGAGAGTCGCCTTTTGCGCCTTTTGTTGATCTGCGTCAGACTTATGTTCAAAGAGATCGTGGTCGCGGAGAGTTTGTTCAGAGTGTAAAGGATGGCAGAGGAGGAGGACATCCTGTTGTAGGTAGACGACAGGAACGAGCTTTTGTTTTGACTCATCGGGACGCGTGGGCATCCAATGCAGAGTTTGGAGGTATTCATTTTCATATGATCTTCTGATGCGCAAGTTTGTTTAATTCGGGATCTATGCACTCGTTTGTTCTACACACTTCGTTTCGAGGTTGGGGCCGAGAGTCATGTATGCTAGATCGGCCATTTGTTGTGTTTACTCCTGTCTGCGATTCTTTTATTGCGCGGACCCGTGTTTCGGTCGTGTGCCAATCGGATAGGAGATTGAGATTCATCCGTTGATTTGATCCTTCTAAAGATGTTATACTTAGACGTTCTCCTGGGCATGGATTGGTTAGCAACATGCTATACTTCTATTGACTGCCGCGAGAAAACAATCAGGTTTTGTTTTTCCGGCGAGTCAGTTCTTGTTGTGCAGGGGGGCAGCGGTGCTACCCTTCACAGCTTGATTTCAGCCTTTTACGCTAATCGGTTTGTGAGGAGAAGATGTCGAGGATACTTGGCTTTCATTTGTGTGATACCGGAGCCACAGTAGATTCGTTGGACCGGGGTTCCTACTTTGCAAGAGTTTCCGACGTTGTTCCAGATGAGCAGACGGAGCTTAGGGAGCTTAAGGATCAGCTGCAGAGTTGCTAGACAGGGGGACTTGTAAGTCCAAGTGTTTTGCCTTGGGGAGCTCCTACTCTGTTCGTCAAGAAGAAGGACGACAGTTTGAGGTTGTGTATTGATTCATCGTCAATTGAACAGAGTTACGGTGCAGATTAGGAATCCTTTATCTCGCATTGACGATTTCTTTGATCAGCTCTAGGGTGCAAGACATTTTTCTAAGTTTGAGTTGGGATCAGGTCATCATTAGTTGCGGGTTCGGAGTGATGACATTGCGAAGACTGCTTTTGTGCACGCTACGGGCTTTATGAGTTTTTGGTGGTGTCGTTGGACTCACCAATGCCCTAGCAGCATTCATGGATCTGATGAACCAGATTTTTTTTTCAGGCCATTCCTCGACCAGTTTATTATTGTGTTATCGATGACATTCTGGTCTATTCTAAGAGTCGTGAGGAACATAAACAGCACTTGAGGATTTCTTTGCATTCGTTGAGAGAGTACCAGCTGTTTGCTAAATTCTCGAAGTGTTCCTTCAGGCTTGATAGTGTTGACTTCCTAGGTCATATGGTTATGGGAGACGGTATTCGTATGGACCCGAGGAAGATCGAGGCTGTACAGCTTTGGCCCAGACCTGTTCAGTGACAGAGGTCCGCAGCTTTTTAGGCTTAGCCGGCTTTTACTGCCGTTTTGTGAAGGATTTCTTGAGTATCGCCGCACCGTTGACCGTACTGACAAGGAAGGGGTTTCCTTTTCTTTAGACTGAGGCATGCGTGCTGAGTTTTCAGTAGTTGAAGACTCGGTTGACGACTGCACCAGTTCTATCTTTGCTTTCTGGATTGGGTGACTTTGTCGTTTATTGTGATGTTTCACGAGTGGGGCTCGATTGTGTACTGATGTAGCATGATTGAGTTATTGCTTATGCTTCCCGACAGTTGGAGGAATTACGAGCAGGATTTATCCCACTCATGATCTGGAGATGGCTGCGGTGGTCTTGCGCTAGAGATTTGGGGACACTACTTGTACGGAGAGTCGTGTTAGATTTTCACGGACCACCAGAGCTTAATGTACATCTTCCTGCAGCAGGATCTGAAGTTGAGATAGCGCCGTTGGATGGATCTTGTGAAGGATTGTGATTGTGAGATCCTTTATTACCCGTGGCAAGACGATTGTAGTAGCTGATGCTTTGAGTCGTAGGCCCGGGATAGCATGTTCCAGTTGTGCGCAGTTCAGAGACAGTCTTCTGCAGATTTACAGTTCTTGTGCGACAGATGAGTACAGTTTAAGTTCACCTCTACTGGGGAGCAGCTTGCTCATGTCCACACCCATCCACTTTTACTTAGTCGTTTTCATAAGGCACAGCACGCCGATGCTCGTTTGTCTGTGATTCTTGAGCATGTTCGGCAGGGTAAAGATTCGGTGTTCTTAATTTATGACCAGGGTGTTCTACGTTTAGGGACTCGTTGGCGTGTACCTGATACCAATGGGTAGAGACGCGAGGTCCTAGAGCAGGAACATCAGTAGCTTTTAGTGTTCACCAAGTTCCACCAAGATGCAACGTGACTTGAGACATAATTACGGGTGGGCAGGGATGAAGAGTGAAGTTTCGGATTTCGTTTTAAAGTGTTTGGCTTGTCAGCAAGCTAACGTTGAGCATTTGAGGCCGACAGGAGAGTTGCAACCTTTGTTTACCATTCCAGAGTGGGAATGGGAGCAGATCATCATGAATTTCGTTGCGGGTCTACCCAGGTCTAGTCGAGTGTATGACTCCATTCGGGTGATTGTTGTCCGGTTATGCTCAGTATGCTCAGTTTGCTCAGTTGTTCTTCGATAAGTTTGTGCGTTTGCACGGAGTTCCTTCATGCGTTGTATCCAATAAAGGTACCCAGTTTGCTAGCCGTCCTGAGCAGTAGCTTCAGGAAGTCTTGGGTACTGGTTGAGTTTTAGCTCCGCTTTCCATCCATAGGCCGATGGTCAGACTGAGCGGACTATACAGACTCTGGAGGATATGCTTGTGCGTACGTACTAAATGTTTGTTGGCTGTGGGATCGTCACTTGCCATTGATAGAGTTCTCCTACGATAACAGTTATCAGGAGACATTTCAAATGGCAACTTTCAGGCCTTGTGTGGTAGCTTGTGTCGATCTCTAGTCTGTTTTACCGACTCCGCGAGAGCAGGATTTTTGGACCCCAGCTAGTCCAGAGACTTCAGAGAAGATCCAGTAGATTCAGGTCAGGATGAGAGCAGCCCAGTGTAGACAGAAGTCTTATGCCGACCGTCGTTGTCGCAGACTTGACTTCGTAGTGGGGGATCATGTATTCCTACGGATTTTTCCAATGAATGGCCTGTTGAGTTTTGGGAAGTTGGGAAGCTTAGTCCCAGATTGTAGGTCCTTTTGAGATTCTCGAGCGAGTTAGTACCGTTGCCTATCGTTGGCACTTCCGCCCAGATTTTTAAGTATCCACCCGTATTCCTTGTGTCGATACTTTGCAAATACCTTCATGAATTTTCTCACATGATTCAGCACCAGACAATTCGATTGGGACACGATTTTTTGTTCACTAGCAGCCGATAGTGATAGTGGATCGGCAGGTGGAGAACTTCGGTCAAAGGTCTTGCCATCTGTGGAGGTTTTCTTTGGCGTAGCCCGTCTAGTGAGGAGATCACTTCGGAGGCTGCGAGCGAGATGTGGAAGTTTTGCACTCATCTCTTTAAAGGTACGCATAGTAAGAATTTTAATTCGGGAACGAATTTTCTTTTGGGTGAGATTGTAACAACTTAGAATGCGATTAGTGTTAATTAAGCGATAATGCGGGTTTTCTATAAAAAGTTTACCAAATTGGTTGCCTCACATTTTATAACAATTAATTAATACTTTAGTATTATTTGTTTTGGCTTGCACACACTTGTGCATTTTAATGTGAAGGTAAGTTGTGTTAATCTTGTTAGTGACCATGACAACCTTTAACCTAATCCTTGCTTTATTTAAAGCTTAACCCTAGATATTTGTTTTGTGAGAAGATATTTCCATTGTTGTATTTTGGATTGGGAGGAGGTGGCTAGGTGAGTCATGAGGCTTTAATGAGAGCATTTATGAGGAGAGGGAGAGAGTAAGTGCAAGGGTGCACTTACCCTACACCCACCTCACTATCTCATTATCACCTCACTCACTCACACACTCTCATTCTCTCTCACTATATCTATTTCTCAATTATTTCTCATTCCCTCTTCCCTCAAACTGAACCCTTACCCATTCATCACTAAACCTTCACAAAAGTTGATCAAATCTCACCCAAATCACTTCTCATGTCTTGTTTTGCCTCTAAGATCACTAGGAGCTTGGAAAGCTAGGATCTTTGAGCTTGTGTGGTTAGTTAATGATCTCTATCTGTTATGTAGCTGTTTTTAATGTTGTGTACCTTATTAGTTTCAGTTTAGAACGCGTAAATTTTAGTTTCACGCACATATCGTATTTTAGTGTAGTTTTGGGTCTCGGATGAATCTGTTATCAATCCTTTTGTTTGTTGGAAAAGTTCCCATCACAGTGCCCTAGTGTGGTGACCTAGTAGCTACCCTAAAAACTTGAGCCCATTACCTTTCTAAGTGGCCGCAAATATATTGCTTCTGGCCGCAATTTGTGGCCAGACTGGTGAGTTAGGGTTCGTGTTTTAGTCTAGGGGTCTCTGGTTGTATGTGGTCTCGTGGCACTTGCAACTTTCACCAATTGTTTGTGTAGAAAAATCTGGGATCACTTTGCTTGTTTCTAGTGCTACGACTACGCGTGTTACGTTGTCGGTCACGGTACATGTACCTTCTGTAGCTTTGGCTCTTGGGTTGGTTTCATAGTTTCGCTACGCACGTTAGCCACTAGACGAACACTTGAGAGTATATTTGGAGTTGGTGCGTTGGTCAAACGTAGTTTGTACGTATTATTGGTCGATTGCTAATGTGAATTTGTTATATTATTATATGATCTTAGGGTCGCAGGCGGGGACTCCGAACGATGCGAAGAAGGAAAAGCGAGTGGTTGGCTTTACTTAGCCCAAGATCATCAGTGAGTAGATATAACATCTACAGAGGAATCACGCATGGCGTTATGCATCTTGGATAGATTAAATGATATGATTCTTGATTACAAGTATTGAACATATAGAGATTGTGCATGAACTTCATTGCATATCATTACTTGTTGTGCTTAGACTGGTACCCATTGGACACTGCACTGTTATTGACGGTTCATGTTGCACGAGCAGAATTGTATGCCACACACTCCGTCGATAATTGCCATGACAGGCACAACACATATACATATGTGATATTGTATGGTTAGTGACATTGAGACATTGATTCTTATTCCATTGTGCATATGAGATATAGCATACCTGTATACCTACATGCTTACACATATGCCTTGCTATGCTTACATGATTACACATATACCTAGCGGGTATTACATCATTATTGACAGGTATAAATACATATCTTGTCGTAGCTACATTTAAATCATGCATACATACTTACATGTACACCCATATACCTTGATATAGCTACACATATACCTGTATGGTTTTACATCATTATTGATAGGTATATACTCATATCTTGCTATAGTTACATGTTCACCCTTATATGATGTTGCGTTGGATTTTGGAGAAATTTGGAAACCGCATGATATATTTAATAACTTGATACATTTAAATAGCGGTTTTTCCTTGATATGTTCATATTACTGTTTTATGTTGCATATATTATATTTCATGGATTTTCGCATTGAGATATGGATTTCGCATGATGTTTTCTGGATTTGAGGACCGTGGTAGTTCAAGAAATTATGCATTGTTTGAAAAATACGATTTCTCTTGATATGATATTTCGATGCGTCCACCATGAGATTTCTCGGTTCTAAGGCTTATGTTAGAAACCACGTGCGAGGAGTGGACGAGGCCGTATGCGGGTAAATGTTGGGGCCCGGAGGTACTCCGGGGCAAGATAATCACAGATGATGGCGTTGAGCCATAGGCAGGGGAGTACTACCATACCGGTGATAGTATTTGGACTCGGCTGTTATCTGGGGGATACCGACCGGAGTTATGTATAGGACATGCTATGTTGATTGCGAGTGTTGGGTACTCAAGTTCCTTGAGATGTACGAACATGAGGGCTGGTCCTGGTGATGGCGCCTCAGAAATGAGTATTTACGTCTCAATGCTAGACACTAATTTTCATAATGTTTTCGGGTGTCGATGTTGGACACTCAGGTTCCATGAGACTTACAGGATATGAGGGCCGATATGAGGATGTGGTGCCTTTGGTTTTGGGATTTAGATTGTCTTGATGGACACTGGTCCTGCCACGATGAGGATTACGTGAGGATGACATGTTTTATCCCATACTCACCATTTATTTGATATGCATTGCTTCATGTATTAGTAGTACATGATAGAGTACCTTTCATGACTGTTGCATATACGTATTGCCATTTATTGTTATCAGCTTGCATGTGATAAATTATCGTAGTATGTGCATAATTACAATTACCTGCATATGTTATTTACTATTCATGAGTTGGAAACTCACCCCCGTTGTGCCACGGTGTTTTGCAGGTAGTCGCTCAGAGCAGTCACGACAGGGCTTCTTCTTATCGTATCATCTTTTGCAGCGGATACCGCTACGGCTGACTGTGTGCAGTTTTTCTATAGGTGGGTTTTGCGGTTATCCGATGATGCTCATTTGTATATTCGTTGTATCTAGTATTCTCCATCTATTACTTCATGTATTGACTTAGAGACGAGTTGTGAGGACGATATTGTATATTATTTTGGTGACTCTGGCTGTCGTGCTCGTGTGAGCCGGCCTTTGTTATGCAGTTTTATCCTTTATGCTGTTTTCACCCTATATTGTCCATTTCTTCGCTACGGCGTCGTATTTATATGTTGTGGTGGCTGTTTCCGCCTTTGGGCGAGAGTTGCTTCCGTTTTGGGGATGCTTTACTTATATTCTTTTGTTTGTACTCGTTTCGGGGCTAGTTTTTACAAAGGAGGTGCTGCCAAATTTTAAAGGAAGTAAATTTGGACTTTAAAGAGTTTTTACTTGAGATTCCCAAAAGCTTTCAACAATGTTCTTATTACTTACTACTTTTTATTTTTTAGATTTGCTGGGTTTTCGGCTTGCTTAGATTGCGTTACGCCAGTGGACGTTACGTGGTTTAAGGGTCGTCATGTGCCAATTTCGTGTCTTGACACCAGGGTTGGTTCTTTGTACATCATTACTTTCATCGACGATGTCTCAAGATTCGGACATGTGTTCCTGTTGAAACACAAGTTTTAAACTTTTGAGAAATTCAAGAAATATAAGCTTGATGTTGAGAACCTGACGGGTAAGAGTATTAAGTCCTTCGATGTGATCAGAGAAGGGAATACTTGCGCATGGAGTTCCTGGATTTTCTAAATAGAGAATGGGATTCTCTCTCGGCTCCTTCGAGTACACCACAGCACTACGGTGTATCGGGGTGGAGGTATCGCACCCTATGAGATATGGTGCGCTCAATGATGAGTACTGCGGAGTTGCCTATTTTCTTTTGGAGTTATGCACTTGAGAAGCTGCATACCTATTGAATGGGGTTCCATCCAAATCAGTGCCTACCACTCCATATGAGTTATAGAATTGGAAGAGACCATGTCTTAAACGAGTTAGGATATGAGGTTGTCCAGCCTATATTGAAAAGAAAAATCCGGACAAGCTCGAGGCATGGACAGTTCTGTAAGTTTGTTGGATATCCCGAACATTTGCGAGGGAATATCTTCTACCACATTGAGGAGCAAAATATGTTTTTTTTCAGCATGCCACCTTTTTTAGAAAAGGAGTTTCTTATGATGAAATTTGTGGTCATGAGGGAGAACTGGAAGGTGTTCCAGCTAGACAAACTAACAGCTGATGTTTTGATAAAATTAATGGATTCAATAGTC
Organism: Agapanthus africanus; assembly: GCA_030015575.1. Lineage (NCBI taxonomy): Eukaryota > Viridiplantae > Streptophyta > Magnoliopsida > Asparagales > Amaryllidaceae > Agapanthus > Agapanthus africanus. The sequence goes on from CM057337.1 coordinate 343,693,147, forward strand.
TCCAACGAACCTCAGCCTCTCCGCGAAGCTGGTAGGGTTCTTCATCCACCTGAGAGATACTACGGTTTCCTCGGTGACCATGGGAGCGAGGATTGCATCATGGTTGATGATGACCCAACCAGGTTCAGGCAGGCCATCACGAGTGGGTACTCTATGAAATGGCTGGATGCTATGCAATCAGAGATGGAATGCATGCACACCATCAAATATGACTTTGAATGTTGCACCTGAATAGGGTAAAACCCATTAGGTGTAAATGGATCTTGAGAAAATTCTTGGTGTAAATGGAAATGTTGAGACTTTCAAAGCTAGACTTATAGTAAAAGGTTCTCGTTATGCAACCAAGTGTGGATTATGATGAAACCTTTTCTCTAGTGGCTATGCTTAAGTCCATCAGGATTGAAGCATGTATCGCGGAGTTGAAACATCTATTTTGATGTGGCAGTCAAAAAGTTTGACTTCATAAAAAAGGTAGATGAAACTTGTACATACAAGAAGGAAGTAGAGAGTAAGGTTGTCTTCCACATATTGTACGTAGATCCCATACTCTTTATAGGAAATGGTTTCCTATGCTACACTCGGTCAAGCTCCTCTTATCACGAGGATTCTCCATGGAAGATCTGGATGATACCTACTACATCTTGTGGATTGTGATCTATGGTGATAGATCTAAGTGGATGTTGGGAGTGTCCCAAATCCAGGTACATTAACACCATACTAAAGGGGTTTAGTATAGAGGATTCTAAGCGTGGTGGTTCGCCTACTTTCTCATGAATCACTCTCTTCAAAAAGATGTCTCCCGAGACTGATTTGAAGAAAGCTCGCGTGCAAGGGATACCCTAAGCTTCGGCAGTAGGCTCTGTCATGTTTGCGATGTTATGTACCAGAGCAGATGCAACTAATTCACTAGGTGTAGTGATTAGGAATCAATCGGATCTTAGGAGAATCACTTGACAACTGTGTAGGACATTCTTAAGTACTTGAGAAGCACTAAAGAAATGTTCTTGGTTTTTGGTAATGGAGAACTCCAGTGGGAGTCCTTTGCCAATTCCAACTCCCAGAGTGATAAGGACGACTAAAAGTCAGTCACGGGCTTTGTCCTTACCCTCAGTGGAGGGGCGGTATGTTGGAAGGGTTCCAAGCTAGATAACGCGGCATACTAGACGATAAAGGATGAATACATCGCTACCAACGATGCTGCCAAAGTGACTGTCTGGGCATTTCTTGTTCATGAGATGAACAAAGTTCCTACCATTGAGCATCCAATAAGTGTTATTAAGAAAACAATGGTGTTGTGGCTTTGGCCTAGGAACGCCAGTCCCATCAGCAATCCAGACATAATCTGAGGACAGTATCATCTGATCAGGGAGATGGTTGATCTCCAGGGGATCGAGGTCATGAGAGTTGAAGTGAAGGATAACACGGCGGATCCACTCACAAAGGCCTTTCCCTAGAGAGACTTCTATAGGACGTTGAGTATGAGATACTGCAACAAATGGACTTAGTGCAAGTGGGAGATTGTTAGTTATATGTATGCCCTGGAAGCCATTACTGTACATGTGATGTATATTATAGTGGATGCTTGGACATATGTAGGGAGGACTTTCTTTCTCGACATGATAGTATGCTATCTGGTTGCACTTTATCTTAACATGTACACTTATTGTCTCTCTATTACATGTTGATAAAGCCCTTAGGATGATTACATGACTACCAAGATTATGATGCAGATCATACTGGTAGGGCATTGGTAGTCGGTAAGTACATCCTTCAAATGGTCCTAGTCATAGGGGTATCGAGACGGGGCATCGATATTCCAGAGTAGACTAGCGTATACACTTCTTGAGCCATATGATGGGCGATGGATGATCCCACATCCATCGGTGTTTGACATCAGATAAGGTATACGGGTGCTCAGTGGAGACTTGGTGCACTGGACAGACTTGCCGAGAACTCCTATATGGTATTACACCTATCGTCAGATAGCAGTTCTCTGGTGGCACTGGTACAGGTTAGTCTGTCGACCCAAGAACATCATAGAGTCTTGTGTGATTCCCACTGTGCTTTGATTTCCACCTTACCACATTCAAGAGATCGTGCAAAACGGTGGTTTTTGGGTACAGTCCCGAGTCACATGAAGGCAATGAGCGATAGGAGGGGATTCTTCTCTCCCAGTATTGGGGGTTGATGTTGCGCTATGCTCGATTGGCCATAACAGGAAATCTCTAGCCAGGGTTGCTGAGATTTACTGGAAAGTGTTATCATTAGTTTCTCAAACCATTATGGACCTTGCATCGGCATGACTTATCAAGCTATTGGGGTATGACGTTTTACCACCCCAGGCTATGATATGCGACATATCTGACGAAGAGACCTGACTGTACGGTAGTGTTACTGATTGGATTCACAGGAGTATGAGCAAGCTTTCTTGTTGATCTTTTGATCGCTCAATACCCGGGTGGCCGTGATATTTAACAGACCGCTTGCGGCTTGTGGGTGTCTGATATGATCACCATCTACTGCCGGCGTATTGACGAGTCTTTAGAGTCCTACACAGATGTTTCCTTGTTCATGTGAAATGAAGTAGGAGTACATATGTGATATGTGCGGGACGGAGATTAATACGCGTATGTGATACCGTACTCTATTCTCACGATATGTGATATAGGTCGGTTATATGCGATATAACCGTGCTGTTGAATCAAGTGTTGATTCGACAGAATGATACATTTGATATTAGTCGGTTGTATATGATATAGACGGATTATTAAATCAAGTGTTGATTTAATAATTTAATGTATAATTATATATATTTGATATATTAACTTACATTAACTAATATTAGCTCACTTAACATTTCTTTTTCTCACTTGTGTACACTTAGTTTACAGGTGATATATATTAATGTACATTATTTTGTGTCATACGTGATGCCACTGTTAGTTATATGTATGCCCTAAAGGCCATTACTATACATAGGATGTATATTGTAGTGGATACTTGGACATATATAGGGAGGACTTTCTTGCTCGACATGATAGTATGCTATCTGGTTGATCTTTACCTTAACGTGTATACTGATTGTCTCTCTGATACATGTTGGTAAAGCCCTTAGGATGTGTACTTGACTACCTGGACTATGATGCGGATCATACTAGTGGGGACATGGTAGTCCATAAGTACATCCTTCAAAGTCCCTAGTCGTGGGTATATCGAGACGGCGCATCGATATACCAGAGTAGACTAGCGTATACCTTCTCGACTCATACAGATGGGCGATGGATGATCCCATATCCATTGGTGTTTGACATCAGACATGATATACGGGTGCTCAGTGGAGACTGGGTACACTGGACGGACTCGCCGAGAACTCCCAGATGGTATTATACCTTATGTCAGATAGCAGTTCTCTGGTGACACTGGTACAGAGTAGTCTGTTGACCCTAGATCGTCATAGAGTCTTGTGTGGTTCCCACTGTGCTTTGATTTCCATCTTACCACGTCCAAGAGGGCATGCAAAACGGTGGTTTTTGGGTACAGTCCCGAGTCACATGGAGGCAATGAGCGATAGGAGGGGATTCGTCTCTCCCGGTATAGGGGGTTGATGTTGCGCTGTGTTCGATTGGCTATAACCGGAAATCCCTGGCCAGGGTTGCTGAGATTTACTGGTAAGTGTTACCTGTAGTTTCTCGAACTGTTATAGACCTCGTATCGACACGACTTATCGAGCTGTTGGGGTCTGACGTTTACCACCCCTAGGCGAGATATGCGACATATCAGACGACGAGACCGGACTGTACGGTAAGTGTTACTGGTTGGATTCACAGGAGTGTGAGCGGGCTTGCTCGTCGATCTTCTGATCGCTCAATACCCGGGTGGCCGTTACGTTTAGCAGACCGCTTGCGGCTTGTGGGTGTTTGATATGATCATCACCTGCTGCCGGCGTAATGACGAGTCTTTAGAGTCCTACACAGAGGTTTCCTGGCTCAAGCGAAACAAAATAGGAGCGCATATGAGATATGTGCGGGACCGAGAATAATGCGTGTATGTGATACCGTATTCTATTCTCGCGATGAATGTATCGATTGGTTGTATGGGATATAACCTAGTTATCGAATCAAGTATTGATTCGATAAGCCGATACATTGAATATTAGTCGGTTATATGCGATATGACCGGATCGTTAAATCAAGTGTTGATTTAATGATTTAATGCATAATTATATATTTGATATATTACTTTGCATTAACTAGTATTGGTTCATTTAAATTGGATTTTCTCACTAGATGTACACAAGTTGTATATGTGATATACTTTTGTGCACTTGATTGTATCATGTTTGATGATACATGAATGCTAGGGTTTGTGTAAAGAATTAAACCTTGGTTAAGTAAATGGTTAGGGTTTTTATTTATTCATTCTATTATCTTTTTAATTTGGATTAAAAAGAAATGGCAAAAGAAGAGAAAATGGTGGCTTTCTTTGTTTGCATCTTGAAGCTTCATGAAGCTTTGACTAAGTGACCATTTTGTCTCATGCTTAACCCTAACCACTCCACTTAACCCTAGTTCATTCTCTACACTTGACCATGGTTGTATTATGATAAGTATTGGTTTTCTTTTCTATTTGAAAATAACTTATCATAATATTCATCTTCTTCTTCTTCTTCACTTGAAGAAAACCTTGCTTCATCAATGGTGACATGATGAAAAGAGTGAGAAATCCAATTATAAAGTGAACCCACTTCCTATTTCTTCATCCTCTACCTCTTGCCAAGTAGTATAGGGTGTTTTCTTCACAAGTTTCATGACTTGGTGAAGTAGGAGCTTGATCTTGTGATGCCTCGACGTAGATCATCTTCGGCATCGTAGTCGATGACCTAGCCCGCCTATTTCTCCGATGAAGCCGACACTAGAGTCCAAGATCCGATTTGTACAGCGGAGGGACGTCTACACGGAGCTATGGAGGTGGAGGACCGGATCTACAAAGGTTGTATTTCCGTTCTTTTAGTTAAGTTGTTAACTAGTTTCCTTTTTCGCCTAAAATTCTAGTTAACGATCCGTATTAGGGTTTCTCGGCACTTGTAAAATTTGAAATTGGCATGGTTGATGCCTTGTGAGACCTCATTAGCGTGTCTAGGAACCCTACAGTGGTATCAGAGCCAAGCTAGAGCCTTAGGCGAAGTGTAGACGAAGTTGGAAGTCCGTTCGAACCCGAAACCCTAATACAATAGCCTTCTCTGTACATTTTTCAAAAACTGGGTTTTTTCCAGATTAAAAATATGAAGAAAAATCAGCAGGCGTTTTTAGGAATTACCATAAAATTCGAGAGTCCAATTCGACTAAAACGCCGCGGAACCGCGGCACGAGCATGGCTCGTGCGGCGGTTCCGCGGCCATATGTTCACCTTGTGCATTACTTTTTGCACAGTAATTCCTATATTGCAGTGCTGGTTTTCCTGGGAATTTTTAATATTTATTCAAGAGATGAATTTTTTGGGTTGTATTGGGGACTCGGTGTTTCAATCGGATTGTCTAATTTTGTCTATGTGTTTTTCGGATAATTTTAGAAATATGTTAAAAAGTTCGACCGGATATAAATACCCACTTTTTCCCCTGTCGGGAAATTTCCAAGTGTTGGATCTTTCCATGGTTTAAAGACTTTCTAAGTAGTGCAAGTAACGCGATGGACCCTCTAGAAGACAATAACCCTTAACTCGATTATGTGACCGTCTTGAACTGCCCTTTGAACCTTAGGGTTTGGGGCAGCACGGCATGCCACATGTGAGGCGTTGGCTTGACCCTTCTACGGCTGGACCGTTGGTACTGAGGCATGAACTGAATGTTTTTAAAACTTATTTCATGTGTTGATCTGTATCGGGAAAACTTGGGTGTTCGATTGTTCGATCGGAAAGTTTAACATTTTCTAATTATCTAGAATGTGATACAACAATTGGAATTCGCAAGAAGTTATGAGATAACTGTATGAATGTTATAAACATAGCAGTTTAGTCTCACTTGATCGGTTGCCACGGAATTTTGATGTGATCAAAAGTCCGTCGCAATCACGTAGCGTACACGGATACTCGCCGGGTAAACTTAATAGACAGCCTCACTCCATAGCCCCGACCAAGTGACTGTAGGAGAACCCCGTCGCCGAAAGCATCCGTTCGGGTGCTTGCGGTAGCGGTGTTCCTCCTTGGTGCACTTCGTCGACGGCGTCGGGGGTGCGGCCGCCTACTAAAGTTTGCGACGAGCATTCGATCAGTATGTCGGGAATCCTGTTGAATTGCCCGACGTGATATTGAAAAGTGTTTTCGATTTTGAGACCAAAATGCGGGGTTTATAATTGTTAGGCATGCGACGTCTAAGGAATTCATTTGATTAGGCATGCGATGTCTATGTAGGTTGCGGATTCCAACTGTTGTAGTTTTACACTTTCTTTTCTGTGACCGTAAGTGTAATATGTGATATCGCCGGTTTCCTTGCTATATGTCAACGACAATTGGGATGCGCATATTTACTTACGTTGATGACATGTGATGTTATGTGTTGCTGGATATGTTATATTGGATCGTCGTGTTTGAATAGCCGGGGTTTTTTATGTGAGATGAGTGTTTTTCATTTTCATTCATGTAAAAACTTGTATGTAATATTCTTTTATTGGGGAACTTCCAGGTTGCGGAAGATGTCACCTTTTGTATATTATTTACTTTTCCGCACTAGGATAGACCCAAGGAGGAGAGCACAAGTAACCGGGTTCTGGAGTCCAGTGGGAGACCAACTCGAGGAGTCGAGTCCGGGTCTCCTAACTCTAGAATTGGTAGGGTTGCTTGCCGCTCTCGTAGGGGTCTAAGGGTGTGGGATTGGGTATTCATCACGACCGTGGAATCCGTGTTTTATACTGGCTCGTATTGAAAACACGGACGTCCTAGAATATCCAATATTTCATATGATATTTTCTGCTGCGTTATCTGTGATGTGATCATGTGATATGTTCTGTGATAAATGCTGTATATAGTATATATGATATATTATATAGACGTTACTTATGTTTTACACCCGCGCTAGCCCTGCCCCGCTCTGCCGTTAGTTACCTAACCTAACGGTGCACGAGGGGACATCGAGGCGAATGCGGATGGCATAAGTGTATGTCGATTTATCTGTGATGTTTAGGTAACTTAAATGATGGGACTTCATTAAAGTGATTAATGAAAGAAAAGAAACCTAAGATGTTGTAGAATCGAATTTCAAAAATAAAATAGGTAGCTACAGTTCTTGCTTTGCACAGCAGTATATGTTATATATCCTGCACCTTATTCGATGAGGAAAGGACCGAGATCCCTTCACCGGGAGTGACTCCTTTAGCAATAACTGGCAGATGCTACACACTCGGTTTGTCTTTTGAATGCTTTTAAGAGTTCTGCTTTGCACAGTGATATATATGATATATCCCGCACCTCATTCGAAGAGGAAAGGACCGACGATCCCTTCACCGGGAGTGACTCCTTTAGCAAAACTAGAAAAGCCTCAAAAGCACTCCATTTTTAAAATCATTTGATTCTACAACGATATCAAGTTCATTACGCAATAGGTTTTCAGAAAAACCTGTCGTAGCCCTCCGTCATTTCAGATAAGTACTAGTTAGTATTCGTGCTACGGTAGTTTGGCCTCCGTCAAGGCGTAGTGTACGGTAGCTAACTAGTGCTTATCTGCTAGCATATGATGCGATTGGATTAGGGTATTCGTACGGCGTTGTTTGGCCTCCGTCAAGGGTCGTGCGGGTGGGTTTAATTCAATCAGGAAATGACGGGTTGAACTTGACTAGCGGACTATGGGTAGTTTGGCCTCCGTCAAGGTCATAGGACGCTAGGGGCAAGATTATCGGGAATTTCAAGTGTTGAAATTTGCAATGAGATTGCATACCTTCTATGAGATAGTTGGATCCCGATACCCACTGCGAGTAAGAGTTACTCCTGGGAGAGTTTTACACATTACAATTAGACGATCAAGTAGGTGTCTAGAAAGGTGTTAACGAGGTTACGCCTCTGGGAAAACGAGGTTTACATTAATTAGGTTCGTGTGAAAGCACGGGGGACCTCCCTCAAAGTACCGACACTGGCCTGGCTGAAAGATTGGCGAACTTGTAGTGTGTAATTAATCCCGGCTAGTCTTTCCTTTTTGGGTTTGAAGGAAGATTTGAAAAAAAGCAGTGGGAGCCATCCTGATTAGATAAAATAATAACCAATCTATTCTTAAAAGAGTGCACGCTGAGTGTTTTCTTCTCTCTCTCTCCAGGTAGCGACCATATCACGCCTTAATCAAGATAATAATACGGAATATTGACCAAACCCGGTTGTTATACTGGGCTGGGGAACGTTGGTCCCGCTCCAACTTATAATTGTTATAAGACAGAGCAGGATATTGGGGATTACCAGAATTCCCGTGCCGCCCAAACGAAGAGAGTGCATGCTGATACATCATTTTCGGGTGTGTTCATTACAAAGAACTGTTTCTCAGTATCCTCCGCATCCTGGGTATATGATACCGGATCAGGATCCCAGATATGTAATCTGTTACATAGGGCTGCAAAAAGGTAGAAAAACTGAGAACGGGTGATAAGTTTCATGAGGCAGAGAATGGGGCAAGAGTTGCAGCCAAGTCTGTTGGTCACTATCACCCTGTATTACCAATACATTGATTCTGAACGAATACTATTAGATACCGAACCTGATATACAAAATCATATCAGTCTCTTTATTCGCAAAGAAATGATAAAATTTTGTATTGTTGGATAATGTTTTGAACATTTCCTATATCAAAAGTTGATCGGTTCAGGCACGTTATCTAAAAGCATTGATGTTCTAAATCAAACTACAGTTCTTTAGTATACGGAACACACACAAGAGGAAGAGTTCAGAAATGAACGAATCCTTCTTGAGGCATTGTAGACTAGGTCATATCAATGCGATCCGACTGGCTGAAGTTACATTTTAGATGCATATTTAAATCAGTTTGAATTTACATCTTGTGAAACTTGCCAGTCATGTCACAGAGATAAGATGACCATAGCTCCGTTTACTGGAAACAGAGAAAGAGTTAGTGAACTCTTGGGATGATACATGTTGATGTATGTAGGTCCCCTGTCTACACATGCCAAGACCGGTTCTTTGTACTTTATTACATTCTCTGATGATCTCTTTAGATTCAGACATATGTTCCTGTTGAAACACAAGTCCGAACCTTTTGAGATATTCACAGAATATAAGTTAAAAGTAGAGAACCAATACGGGTATAAGTATTATGTCCTATGATGAGATCAGGGAGGAGAATACTAGTGCATGGAATTCCTGGACTTTTCTAAAGGAGAATGAGATTCTCTCTCAGCATTACTCCTCCGTATACACCATAGCACGATGGTATATCGGGGCGGAGCAATCTCACCCTATATGATAAGGTGTGCTCTATGATGAGTACTACTGAGTTACCTATTTCCTTTTTGGGAGTTATGCACTTGAGAAGCTGCATACCTATTGAATAGGGTTCAAATCAAATCAGTTGCCTACCACTTAATATTTGATATGATAAGGGAAGAGCCCATCTCTTAAGTTAGTTAAGATTTGGGGTTGTCCAGCCTATGTCTAAAAAGCAAAATCCGGACAAGCTCGAGGTAAGGTCTGTAATGTAGAACTGGAAATGTTCCAGCTATACAAACTACAGCAAATGATTTGATAAAACCAAAGGATTCAATAGCTACCAACGAACCTCAGCCTCTCCGCCGATCTAGTAGGGTTCCTCACCCACCTGAGAGATACTTCGGTTTCTCTATGACAGTGAGAGCGAGGATTGCACCATGAGATGATGACCCAACTAGTTTCGAGCAGGCCATCGAGAGTAGGGACTCTGTAAGAATGGCTGGATGCTTAGCGATCTGAGATGGAATCCATGTACACCAACAAAGTATGGACTTTGGTTGCTATATCTGAAGGGTTAAATCCCCATCAGGAGCAAGTATATCTTGAGAAGATTACTTGGTGTAGATAGAAAAGTTGAGACTTTCAAAGCTAGACTTGTTAAAGCTTTTCGTCATCGACCAGGCATGGATAATGATGAAACCTTTTCTAGTGGCTATGCTTAAGTCCATCCAGATCCTACTTGCCACGGCTACATACCATGACTACGATATCTGGCGGTTGGGTGTCATGACTGCTTTTCTAAATGATGTTTTAGAAGAGAACGTCTATAAGTACATAGCCAGAGGACTTCATAGACAGTGGGAGCAGCGGAAACGTGTACAAGATGCCTTATAGGATAAAGCAGGTATCGCGGAGTTGGAACATCTGTTTTGATGTAGTAGTCAAACAGTTTGACATCATCAAAATGGTAGATGAACCTTGTATATGTTAGTTATATGTATGCCCTAGAGGCCATTACTATACATAGGATGTATATTGTAGTGGATGCTGGGACATATATAGGGAGGACTTTCTTGCTCGACATGATAGTATGCTATCTGGTTGCTCTTTATCTTGACGTGTACATTGATTGTCTCTCTGTTACATGTTGGTAAAGCCCTTAGGATGTGTACTTGACTACCTAGACTATGATGCGGATCATACTAGTGGGGACATGGTAGTCCATAAGTACATCCTTCAAGGTCCCTAGTCGTGGGTGTATCGAGACGGGGCATCGATATACCAGAGTAGACTAGCGTATACCTTCTCGACCCATACAGATGGGCGATGGATGATCCCATATCCATTGGTGTTTGACATCAGAGATGATAGACGGGTGCTCAGTGGAGACTGGGTACACTGGACGGACTCGCCGAGAACTCCCAGATGGTATTATACCTTACGTCAGATGGCAGTTCTCTGGTGGCACTGGTACAGAGTAGTTTGTTGACCCGAGATCGTCATAGAGTCTTGTGTGGTTCCCACTGTGCTTTGATTTCCATCTTACCACATCCAAGAGGGCGTGCAAAACGGTGGTTTTTGGGTACAGTCCCGAATCACATGGAGGCAATGAGCGATAGGAGGGGATTCGTCTCTCCCGGTATAGGGAGTTGATGTTGCGCTGTGTTCGATTGGCTATAACCGGAAATCCCTGGTCAGGGTTGCTGAGATTTACTGGTAAGTGTTACCAGTAGTTTCTCGAACTGTTATAAATCTCATATCGACACGACTTATCGAGCTATTGGGGTCTGACGTTTACCACCCCTAGGCGAGATATGCGACATATCAGACGATCAAACCGGACTGTATGGTAAGTGTTACTGGTTGGATTCACAGGAGTATGAGCGGGCTTGCTCGTCGATCTTCTGATCGCTCAATACCCGGGTGGCCGTTACGTTTAGCAGACCGCTTGCGGCTTGTGGGTGTTTGATATGATCATCACCTGCTGCCGGCGTATTGACGAGTCTTTAGAGTCCTACACAGAGGTTTCCTGGCTCAAGCGAAACGAAATAGGAGCGCATATGAGATATGTGCGGGACCAAGAATAATGCGTGTATGTGATACCGTATTGTATTCTCGTGATGAATGTATCGATTGGTTGTATGCGATATAACCTAGTTATCGAATCAAGCATTGATTCGATAAGCCGATACATTGGATATTAGTCGGTTATATGCGATATGACCGGATCGTTAAATCAAGTGTTGATTTAATGATTTAATGTATAATTATATATCTGATATATTACTTTGCATTAACTAATATTGGTTCACTTTAAATGGTTTTTCTCACTTGTTTGTGCACATTGTATATGTGATATATTTTTTGTGCACAAGTTTGTATCATGTTTGATGATACATGAAAACTTGGGTTTGTGTAAAGATTAAACCATGGTTATATGAATGGTTAGGGTTTTCTTTTCTTATTTATTTATTTCTTTATGGAAAAGATAATGAGAAAAATGGTGGCTTTCTTTGTTTGCATCTTGAAGCTTCATGAAGCTTTGACTAAGTGACCATTTTGTCTCATGCTTAACCCTAACCACTCCACTTAACCCTAGTTCAATCTCTACACTTGACCATGGTTAGATTATGATAAGTATTGATTTTCTTTTCTATTTTAAAAACAACTTATCATAATTCTTTTCTTCTTCTTCTTCATCTTCAACATGAAGAAGCTTGCCTCCATCAATGGCAACTTGAGAAAATGAGTGAGAAATCCAATTCTAAAGTGAACCCACTTCCTATTTCTTCATCCTCTACCTCTTGCCAAGTAGTATAGGGTGTTTTCTTCACAAGTTTCATGACTTGGTGAAGTGGGAGCTTGATCTTGTGATGCCTCGACGTAGATCATCTTCGGCATCGTAGTCGATGACCTAGCCCGCCCATCTTTCCGATGAAGCCGACGCTAGAGCCCGGGATTCGATTTGGACAGCGAGGAGACTTCATTGCGGAGCTATGGAGGTGGAGAACCGGATCTACAAAGGTTGTATTTCCGTTCACTTAGTTAAGTTGTTAACTAGTTTCCTGTTTCGCCTAAAAATCTAATTAACGATCCGTATTAGGGTTTCTCGGCACTTGTAAAATTTGAATTTGGCATGGTTGATGCCTTGTGAGACCTCATTAGCGTGCCTAGGAACCCTACAGTATATACAAAAAAGGTAGTAGGGAGTATAGTGACGATCCTCGTAGAGTACGTGGATGACATACTCTTGATAGGGAAGGAGTTTCCTATGCTACGCTCGGTCAATCTCCGCTTATCACAATGATTCTCCATATAGGATCAAAATGATACCTCCTAAATCCTGGATTTTGGATCTATGAGATAGATCTAATTGGATGTTAGGATTCTCACTAGTTGTAGTGAGATGGTATCAACCGATCCTGGGGAGAATCACTGGAAGTGTTCCAGGGTGATGAGAACGACTGAATGTCAGTCACAGGCATTGTCTTTACCCTCAGTACAGGGACGGTATGTTGGAAGAGTTCCAAGCTAGATACCGTGGCATACTAGAAGATAAAGGCTGGATACATCGCTACTTAAGATGCTACCAAAGAGGCAGTCTGGATGTATATTTGTTCATGAGATGAACTTAGTTCCTCCCATTGTGTGACAATGGAGTTGTGGCTTATGCCAAGGAACGTCCGTCCCATCAGTGATCCAGACAAATTCTAAGGCAGTATCACCTGATCATGGAGATGGTTGATCTCCAGGGTGATCGAGATTAGGAGAGTAGACTCAGAGGACAACACGGCGGATCCACTCACAAAGGCCTTTTCCCAGAGAGAGACTTTTATGGGATGGTTGAGTTTGAGATACTACAACCTCTGCTATCAGATGGCCCTAGTGCAAGTGGGAGATTGTTAGTTATATGTATGCCCTAGAGGCCATTACTATACATAGGATGTATATTGTAGTGGATACTTGGACATATATAGGGAGGACTTTCTTGCTCGACATGATAGTATACTATCTGGTTGATCTTTACCTTAACGTGTATACTGATTGTCTCTCTGATACATGTTGGTAAAGCCCTTAGGATGTGTGCTTGACTACCTGGACTATGATGCGGATCATACTAGTGGGGACATGGTAGTCCATAAGTACATCCTTCAAAGTCCCTAGTCGTGGGTATATCGAGACGGGGAATCGATATAGCAGAGTAGACTAGCGTATACCTTCTCGACTCATACAGATGGGCGATGGATGATCCCATATCCATTGGTGTTTGACATCAGAGATGATAGACGGGTGCTCAGTGGAGACTGGGTACACTGGACGGACTCGCCGAGAACTCCCAGATGGTATTATACCTTACGTCAGATGGCAGTTCTCTGGTGACACTGGTACAGAGTAGTCTGTTGACCCGAGATCGTCATAGAGTCTTGTGTGGTTCCTACTGTGCTTTGATTTCCATCTTATCACGTCCAAGAGGGCGTGCAAAACGGTGGTTTTTGGGTACAGTCCCGAGTCACATGGAGGCAATGAGCGATAGGAGGGGATTCGTCTCTCCCGGTATAGGGGGTTGATGTTGCGCTGTGTTCGATTGGCTATAACCGGAAATCCCTGGCCAGGGTTGCTGAGATTTACTGGTAAGTGTTACCTGTAGTTTCTCGAACTGTTATAGACCTCGTATCGACACGACTTATCGAGCTGTTGGGGTCTGACGTTTACCACCCCTAGGTGAGATATGCGACATATCAGACGACGAGACCGGACTGTACGGTAAGTGTTACTGGTTGGATTCACAGGAGTGTGAGCGGGCTTGCTCGTCGATCTTCTGATCGCTCAATACCCGGGTGGCCGTTACGTTTAGCAGACCGCTTGCGGCTTGTGGGTGTTTGATATGATCATCACCTGCTGCCGGCATATTGACGAGTCTTTAGAGTCCTACACAGTGGTTTCCTGGCTCAAGCGAAACGAAATAGGAGCGCATATGAGATAAGTGCGGGACCGAGAATAATGCATGTATGTGATACCGTATTCTATTCTCGCGATGAATGTATCGATTGGTTGTATGGGATATAACCTAGTCATCGAATCAAGTATTGATTCGATAAGCCGATACATTGAATATTAGTCGGTTATATGCGATATGACCGGATCGTTAAATCAAGTGTTGATTTAATGATTTAATGCATAATTATATATTTGATATATTACTTTGCATTAACTAGTATTGGTTCATTTAAATTGGATTTTCTCACTAGATGTACACAAGTTGTATATGTGATATACTTTTGTGCACTTGATTGTATCATGTTTGATGATACATGAATGCTAGGGTTTGTGTAAAGAATTAGACTTTGGTTAAGTAAATGGTTAGGGTTTTTATTTATTCATTCTATTATCTTTTTAATTTGGATTAAAAAGAAATGGCAAAAGAAGAGAAAATGGTGGCTTTCTTTGTTTGCATCTTGAAGTTTCATGAAACTTTGACTAAGTGACCATTTTGTCTCATGCTTAACCCTAACCACTCTACTTAACCCTAGTTCATTCTCTACACTTGACCATGGTTGTATTATGATAAGTATTGATTTTCTTTTCTATTTGAAAATAACTTATCATAATATTCATCTTCTTCTTCTTCTTCACTTGAAGAAAACCTTGCTTCATCAATGGTGACTTGATGAAAAGAGTGAGAAATCCAATTCTAAAGTGAACCCACTTCCTATTTCTTCATCCTCTACCTCTTGCCAAGTAGTATAGGGTGTTTTCTTCACAAGTTTCATGACTTGGTGAAGTGGGAGCTTGATCTTGTGATCCCTCGACGTAGATCATCTTCGGCATCGTAGTCGATGACCTAGCCCGCCTATTTCTCCGATGAAGCCGACACTAGAGTCCAAGATCCGATTTGTACAGCGGTGTGACGTCTACACGGAGCTATGGAGGTGGAGGACCGGATCTACAAAGGTTGTATTTCCGTTCTTTTAGTTAAGTTGTTAACTAGTTTCCTTTTTCGCCTAAAATTCTAGTTAATGATCCGTATTAGGGTTTCTCGGCACTTGTAAAATTTGAAATTGGCATGGTTGATGCCTTGTGAGACCTCATTAGCGTGCCTAGGAACCCTACAGCCACATGCTACATGGGTGTATGAGACTCACACCATGCTTATGTTAATGTTAGGTTTTATTTATTTGAAGTTAATCAAAATTTGTTGGAAATTAGTCCCATGGTCAAGCTTGTAGAAGCTTGTGGAACCATTGACCAAGTCCACTAATTTTGTTTTACTTATTGATATTTACTAACCTAACCATTATTGTTAGTCATGATTTATTCTCTACATGAGTTAGTGTATGACACTAACTCGCCAATGGTTGCTATTCTCACCTCATGAATTTCATTCCCTTCTCCACTTCATCTTCTTCTTCCCCATGAGAAAGCATTCTAGCTTTTCAAAGGGTGAAGAAATATTGTGAGAAAAATAAATCTAAAGCGAGCAAAATTCTTACTTCATCATCCTCCACTATATTAGCCATTTAGTTTAGGGTGTTTTCATCACTAATCTACCATTAGTGAAGAGGTAGCATGAGCTTGAGTCTCCTCGACGTAGATCATCTTCGGCCTCGAAGACTTCAAGCATGCTTGTTCATTTCTTCATGTGAACCCCTACTAGAGTTCGGGCGTTCACTACATGGAGTGATGAGACTACTACACGGAGCTTTAGAAGTGAAGGACCGGTCTACAAAGGTTGTATTCCTCATTCACTTACATGTAAAGTTATTTACATTGTTGTTTCGTCTAAATCTCTAGTTAAAATTGTCACGCCCCGCTTCCCGGAGTGCATTAAGATCGGCACGTGACAGAGCCAACCATGCTACCTGTGGATAGGAAGCATCCCTCCACAGTCACATTACGGCTGTCTAGAGATATCAAGAACAGTAGAAATAAATAAACTATCTAGTACATGTCCATGAGCCGGAATAAACGAGTCAAGAAATAATATGCTGAAGCAATAAATCCAAGTAACAATAGAAATCTGGAAAGCACGTCCCAAATACGGGCTCACAACAGGAAATAAAAGTGCTGAAAGAAAACTAAACTAAAAATACTAACAGGTCATCACTGCTCGGCCTAATCACTGAAATACTCCTGATCGGTCTGCTGCAAAGGTTGAGAATCCGGGCCATGCAAAACCCAGACGTCAGTACGTCATAATATCAACAATAATATAATCAGGAGGTAACAAGATATGCAGGCATGAGTAGGAACAGTACTAAAAGTATAACAGTAAAACGAATAAGGAAGACCCGAAACGAAACGTTTCGGTTCTTCGGGCAAGTACAGGCTAGCGCCTGGCAACTCCGGCATGCTAAGATGGGTTTGGGAACTCCACACGCAAAGACAACAAAGGAAAAGAGACTAGGGCTTTCTTCGGCATTACTCTTGTCAACTGTGAATTCTTACATCTGCCAGGTAAGACGCCTAGCGTGAAAGCCTATAGCGGTACACTAAGCAACGGGCTTAGCAGGATATGCACTATGAGGGGCGCTCTTTTCAATGTAATTTCATGCTTGGTATAAGCACATGCGATGTACAGTGAGTAATCTAAACTAAGCTACTGTGTTAACTACTCTCAAGTTTTTGAAATCAATTTAATGAATCGTCGATGTAACTCAATAGTATCCCGTGCGTGCACGGGACCACGGTCCAGATTCTCGGGCTGAAACCGAGATATGCCGCTAGGCACTAAACAAGAAGCATGTACAGATGAATGATGTCAGCAGCAGCATCCCTGGGCTGGCCTAGCCCGTAAAACTGATCAGTATAAGCATCGAACTGTCGAGTTACAAGTCAGGTTTCATCATTGATTTCCCCATATCCATAAGTTATGTGTTCAAGTCAGGTATTGATAAATCTGTAGCTAATGCCAACACTGGATCTAGTAGGAACAGGTTTGTCTATACAGACAACAGGATATGTCCATCGGGAGAACATGTCAGGATTGTCGGCATTAGAAACAGGATCAGGTATCAAGTCAAGTAATGATATATCAGGTCATGTCAGGTAGTGTACATGTATCAAGTCATGTTAAGTAGTGGTGTATCAGGTCATATCAAGTAGTGCACAGGTATCAAACGGGTGCTCATAATCAAACTGTAGCAAGTACTGAATCAGGGTGAAAGTACGAATGTACAATAAAAGCATGGATGCACAAATATCGATCAGGGGTTACATCATGACTACGTAGGGTGCACAATATCAAGCATGGCGTGTCAATATAACAACAATATGTAATAATGTGATATGGTATGCGAATAGATATAGAATTAATGGTATGGATCTACAAATATTGATTAGGGTTTACATTTACAGTTCCAATACTAATTAGGATGCACTTTATTAAGCATGGTGTGTTACTACAATAATAAGATGAATTAATGTGATATATAGATGCAGTTATATATATTAAAATGATATGGATGCAAACGGGTATCCGAAAACAGTAAAACTTTATTATGGATGTACAATGTGATAAACGGGTAACATTTTACTCATATGGATGCACAATACTATACCTAGCATGTAGCGAGATGAATTAGCATGCGAATAAATATGTAAATAATTATATGGATGTATACGGATGTCATATAACTGTAGGGTTCCTAGGCACACTAAGGAGGTCTCACAAGGCACCAACCATGCCAATTTCAAATTTTACGGGTGCCGAGAAACCCTAATACGGATCGTTAACTAGAATATTAGGCGAACACATGCAACTAGTTAACAATTTAACTAAAAGAACGGAAATACAACCTTTGTAGATCTGGTCCTCCACCTCCATAGCTCCGCAATGAAGTCTCCTCGCTGTCCAAATGGAAACCCGGGCTCTAGCGTCGGCTTCATCGGAGAAATGGACGGGCAAGGTCGTCGGCTTCGTGCCGAAGATGATCTACGTCGAGGCATCACTAGATCAAGCTCCCACTTCACCAAGTCATGAAACTTGTGAAGAAAACACCCTATACTACTTGGCAAGAGGTAGAGGATGAAGAAATAGGAGGTGGGTTCACTTTAGAATTGGATTTCTCACTCATTTGCTCAAGTTGCCATTGATGGAGCAAAGTTTCTTCTTGAAGAAGAAAAAGAAGAAGAAGATAATTATCATAAGAATGATTAGAAAAAATAGAAAAAAGATTATTCTTATCATAACAATAACCATGGTTAAGTGTAGAGAGAGAACTATGGTTAAGTGAAATGGTTAGAGTTAAGGATGAGACAAAATGGTCACTTTAGTCAAAGCTTCATGAAGCTTCATGAACAAACAAAGAAAGCCACCATTTTTCTCATTATCATTTCCATAATAAATGAATAAATAAATAGATATGGAAATTAAAACCCTAACCATTTAAATAACCATGGTTTAATCTTTACACAAACTCAAGTGAGCATGTATCATCAAACATGATACAATCATGTGCACAAAAGTATATCACATATACAACTTGCACAATCCAAGTGAGAAAATCCATTTAAAGTGAACCAATACTAGTTAATGAAAAGTAATATATCAAATATATAATTATACATTAAATCATTAAATCAACACTTGATTTAACGATCCGGTCATATCGCATATAACCGACTAGTATCCTATGTATCGGCTTACCGAATCAATCCTTGATTCGATAACTAGGTTATATCGCATACAACCATTCGATACAATCATCGCGAGAATGGAATACGGTATCACATGTAGGGTTCCTAGACACCCTAGTGAGGTCTCACAAGGCATCGAACATGCCAATATAAAAATTTATGGGTGCCGAGAGACCCGACTACGGATCGTTGGCTAGAAATCTAGGCGAAAAAGCTAACTAGTTAACACTTAACTAATGGGAAACGGAAATACAATCTTTGTAGATCCGGTTCTCCACCTCCATAGCTCCGCAACGAAGTCCTCTTCGCTGTCCAAAAAGAATCCGGGCTCTAGCGTCGACTTCATCGGAGAATAAGCGAGCTAGGTCGTCGATGTCCATGCCGAAGATGATCTACGTCGAGGCATCGCTAAATCAAGCTCCGACTTCACCAAGTCAAGAAACTTGTGAAGTAAACACACTCTACTACTTGGCAAGAGATAGAGGATGAAGAAATAGGAGTTGGGTTCACTTTAGAATTGGATTTCTCACTCATCTTCATCAATCACCATTGATGAAGTGTAGGTTTCTTCATGGAAGAAGATGAAGAAGAAGAAGAAAGAATTATGATAAGTTATTTTAAAAAAGAAAAGAATATCCAAACTTATCATAATCCTAACTATGGTTATGTGTAGAGAATTAACCAAGGGTTAAAGGAATGGTTAGGGTTAAGGATGAGATAAGAATGGTGGACAAAGTCAAAGCTTCATGAAGCTTCAACTAAACAACAAATAAAGCCACCATTCTTTTCTCTTCTCATTTATTTTCCAAAATAAAATGGATAAATAAATAAGTGAATAAAACAAAACCCTAACCATAATCATGTAACCATGGTTTGATCTTTACACAAAAACCCTAGCATAACATGTATCATCAAACATGATACAATCAAGTGTACAAAAGTATATCACATATACAATGTGCACAAACCAAGTGAGAAAATCCATCTTAAGTAAACCGATACTAGTTGATGCAAAGTAATATATCAAATATATAAATATGCATTAAATCATTAAATCAACACTTGATTCAATGATCCGTTCATGTCGCACACAACCGACTAGTATACAATATATCGGCTTATCGAATCATCGCTTGAATCGATAACTAGGTTATATCGCATACAACCATTCGATACATTCATCGCGAGAATGAAATACGGTATCACATACACGCATTATTCTCGGTCCCGTACATATCTCATATGCGCTCCTATTTCGTTTCGCTTGAGCCAGGAAACCTCTGTGTAGGACTCTAAAGACTCGTCAATACGCCGGCAGCAGATGATGATCATATCAAACACCCACAAGCCGCAAGCGGTCTGCTAAACGTAACGGCCACCCGGGTACTGAGCGATCTGAAGATCGACGAGCAAGCCCGCTCACACTCCAGTGAATCCAACCAGTAACACTACCGTACAGTCCGGTCTGATCGTCTGATATGTCGCATATGTCGCCTAAGGTTGGTAAACGTCAGACCCCAATAGCTCGATAAGTCGTGTCGATATGAGGTCTATAACACTTCGAGAAACTACTGGTAACACTTACCAGTAAATCTCAGCAACCCTGGCCAGGGATTTCCTGTTATAGCCAATCGAACACAGCGCAACATCAACTCCCTATACCGGGAGAGACGAATCCCCTCCTATCGCTCATTGCCTCCATATGACTCGGGACTGTACCCAAAAACCATCGTTTTGCACGCCCTCTTGGACGTGGTAAGATGGAAATCAAAGCACAGTGGGAACCACACAAGACTCTATGACGATCTCGGGTCAACAGACTACTCTGTACCAGTGTCACCAGAGAACTGCCATCTGACGTGAGGTATAATACCATCTGGGAGTTCTCGGCGAGTCCGTCCAGTGTACCCAGTCTCTACTGAGCACCCGTATATCATCTCTGATGTCAAACACCGATGGATATGGGATCATCCATCGCCCATCTGTATGGGTCGAGAAGGTATACGCTAGTCTACTCTGGTATATCGATGCCCCGTCTCGATACACCCTCGACTAGGGACTTTGAAAGATGTTCTTATGAACTACCTTGTCCCCACTAGTATGATCCGCATCATAGTCCAGGTAGTCAAGCACACATCCTAAGGGCTTTACCAACATGTAACAGAGAGACAATCAGTATACACGTTAAGGTAAAGTTCAACCAGATAGCATACTATCATGTCGAGCAAGAAAGTCCTCCCTATATATGTCCCAGCATCCACTACAATATACATCCTATGTACAGTAATGGCCTCTAGGGCATACATATAACTAACAATCTCCCACTTGCACTAGGGCCATCTGTAGCAGTGGTTGCAGTATCTCATACTCAACCATCCCATAAAAGTCTCTCTCTGGGAACAGGCCTTTGTGAGTGGATCCGCTGTGTTGTCCTCTGAGTCTACTCTCCTAACCTCGATCTCCTTGGAGATCAACCATCTCCATGATCAGGTAATACTGCCTTAGAATATGTCTGGATCACTGATGGGACGGACGTTCCTTGGCATAAGCCACAACTCCATTGTCTCACAATGGGAGGAACAAAGTTCATCTCTTGAACAAATATACATCCAGACTTGCCTCTTTGGTAGCATCTTAAGTAGCGATGTATCAAGCCTTTATCGTCTAGTATGCCACGGTATTTAGCTTGGAACTCTTCCAACATACCGTCCCTTTACTGAGGGTAAAGACAATGCCTGTGACTGACATTCAGTCGTCTTTATCACCATGGAACCCTTCCAGTGATTCTCCTTAGGATCGATTGATACCATCTCACTACAACTAGTGAGTATCCTAACATCCAATTACATCTATCTCATAGATGAGAACTCAGAATTTAGGAGGTATCATTTTGATCCTTTATGGAGAATCCTTGTGATAAGCGGAGATTGACCGAGCGTAGCATAGGAAACTCCTTCCCTATCAAGAGTATGTCATCCACGTACTCTACGTGGATCGTCACCATACTCCCTACTACCTTCTTGTTTATACAAGGTTCATCTACCATTTTGATGATGTCAACTTCTTTGACCTATTCATCAAAACAGATGTTCCAACTCCGCGATGCCTTCTTTATCCTATAAAGCATCTTGCACACGTTTCCGCTGCTCCCACTGTCTACGAAGCCCTCTGGCTGTGTACTTATAGACACTCTCTTCTAAACATTATTTAGAAAAGCTGTCATGACACCCAACCACCAGATATCGTAGTCATGGTATGTAGCCGTGGTAAGTAGGATCTGGATGGACTTAAGCATAGTTACTGGAAAAGGTTTCATCATTATCCACGCCTGGTCGATGACGAAAAGCTTTAACAAGTCTAGCTTTGAAAGTCTCAACTTTTCCATCTACACCAAGTAATCTTCTCAAGATATACTTGCTCCTGATGGGGATTTAACCCTTCAGATATAGCAACTAAAGTCCATACTTTGTTGGTGTACATGGATTCCATCACAGATCGCTAAGCATCCAGCCATTCTTACAGAGTCTTACTCCTGATGGCCAGCTCGAAACTAGTTGGGTCATCATCTCATGATGCAATCCTCGCTCCCACTGTCATAGAGAAATCGAAATATCTCTTAGGTGGGTGAGGAACCCTACTAGATCGGCGGAGAGGCTGAGGTTCGTTGGTAACTATTGAATCCTTTGGTTTTATCAGATCATCTGCTGTAGCTTGTATAGCTGGAACCTTTCCAGTTCTACATTACAGACCTTGCCTCGAGCTTGTCCGGATTTTTCTTTTAGACATAGGCCGGACAACCCCAAATCTTAACCAACTTAAGATATGGGCTCTTCCCTTTCCATATCACATATGAAGTGGTAGGCATTGATTTGATTCGAACCCTATTCAATAGGTATGCAGCTTCTCAAGTGCATAACTCCCAAAAAGGAAAAAGGTAACTCGGTAGTACTCATCATAGAGCACACCTTATCATATAGGGTGTAATCGCTCCGCCCCGACATACCATCGTGCTATGGTGTTTTCGGAGGAGTAATGCTGAGAGAGAATCTCATTCTCCTTTACAATAATCCAGGATTTTCGTGCTCAAGTATTCTCCTCCTCGATCTCATCAAAGGACATAACACTTATACCCGTATTTCGGTTCTCTACTTCTTAGTTATATTCTATGAATATCTCAAAAGGTTCGGACTTGTGTTTCAACAGGAACATATGTCTGAATCTTGAGAGATTATCAGAGAATGTAATGAAGTACAAAGAACCGGTCTTGGCATGTGTAGACAGGGGACTTACATACATCAACATGTATCATCCCAAGAGTTCACTAACTCTTTCTCTGTTTCCAGTAAACGGAGCTATGGTCATCTTATCTTTGTGACATGACTGGCGAGTTTCACAAGATGTAAGTTCAAACTAATTTAAATATACATCTTTATGTAACTCTAGCCAGTCGGGTCGCATTGATATGACCTAGTCTACAATACCTCAAGAAGGATTCGTTCATTTCTGAATTCTTCCTCTTGTGTGTGTTCCATATACTAAGAACTATAGTTTGATTTAGAATATCAATGCTTTTAGATAACGTGCCTGAACCGATCAACTTTTGATATAGGAAATGTTCAAAACATTATCCAACAATACAAAATTTTATCATTTCTTTACTAATAAAGAGAGTGATATGATTTTGTATCTCAGGTTCGGTATCTAATAACATTCGTTCAGAATCAATGTATTGGTAATACAGGGTGACAGTGACCAACAGACTTGGCTGCAACTCTTGCCCCGTTTTCTGCCTCATGAAACTTATCACCCGTTCTCAGTTTTTTACCTTTCTGTAGCCCTATGTAACATATTACATATCTGGAATCCTGATCTGGTATCACATACCCAGGACGTAGAGGATACTGAGAAACAGTTCTCTGTAAAATGAACACACCCGAAGATGATGCATCAGCATGCACTCTCTTCGTTTGGGCCGCACGGGAAATCTGGTATTCCCTAATTTCCTGCTCTGTCTTATAACATTTATAAGTTGGAGCGGGACCAACGTTCCCCAGCTCAGTATAACAAGCGGGTTCGGTCAATAATCCGTATTATTATCTTGATTAAGGCGTGATATGGTCGCTACCTGGAGAGAGAGAGAAGAAAACACTCAGCATGCGCTCTTGCAAGAATAGATTGGTTACTATTTTATCTAATCAGGATGGCTCCCACTGCTTTTTATCAAATCTTCCTTCAAACCCTAAAAGGAAAGACTAGCCGGGATTGATTACACACTACAAGTTCGCCAATCTTTCAGCCAGGCCAGTGTCGGTACTTTGAGGGAGGTCCCCCGTGCTTTCGCACAAACCTAATTAATGTAAACCTCGTTTTCCCAGAGGCGTAACCTCGTTAACACCTTTCTAGACACCTACTTGATCGGCTAATTGTAATGTATAAAACTCTCCCAGGAGTAACTCTTACTCGCAGCGGGTATCGGGATCCAACTATCTCATAGAAGGTATGCAATCTCATTGCAAATTTCAACACTTGAAATTCCCGATAATATTTTGCCCCTAGCGTCCTATGACCTTGACAGAGGTCAACAAACCATAGGCTGCTAGTCAAGTTCAACCCGTCATTTCCTAATTGAAGTAAACCCACCCGCATGACTCTTGACAGAGATCAACAAGGTCGCACGACGACCCTAAATCAATCACATCATATGCTTATGCAGATAAGCACTAATCAGCTACCGCACACTACGCCTTGACAGAGGTCAACAAACGTAGCACGAATACTAACTAGTACTTATCTGAAATGACGGAGGGCTACGACAGGTTTTTCTGAAAACCTATTGCGTAATGAACTTGATATCGCTGTAGAATCAAATGATTTTAAAATGGAGTGCTTTTGAGGCTTTTCTAGTTTTGCTAAAGGAGTCACTCCCGGTGAAGGGATCGTCGGTCCTTTCCTCGTCGAATGAGGTGCGGGATATATCACATATATCACTGTGCAAAGAAGAAACACTTAAAAGCGATCAAAAGACAAACCGAGTGTGTAGCATCTGCCAGTTATTGCTAAAGGAGTCACTCGCGATGAAGGGATCTCGGTCCTTTCCTTATCGAATAAGGTGCAGGATATATCACATATACCGCTGTGCAAAGCAAGATCTGTAGCTACCTATTTTATTTTGAAATTCGATTCTACAACATCTTAGGTTTCTTTTATTTCATTAATCACATTAATGAATTCCCATCATTTAAGTACCTAAACATCACAGATAAATACGACGTACACTTATGCCATCCGCATTCGCCTCGATGTCCCCTCGTGCACCGTTAGGTTAGGTAACTAACGACAGAGCGGGGCAGGGCTAGCGCGGGTGTAAAACATAAGTAACGCCTATATAATATATCATATATACTATATACTGTATCTATCATAGAACATCACATGATCACATCACAGATATCGTAGCAGAAGAATCATATGAAATATTAGATATACTAGGACGTCCGTGTTTTCAATACGAGCTAGTATAAAACACGGATTCCACGGTCGTGATGAATAGCCAAACCCACACCCCAAGACCCCTACGAGAGCGGCAAGCAACCCTA
Source organism: Agapanthus africanus (assembly GCA_030015575.1). NCBI lineage: Eukaryota > Viridiplantae > Streptophyta > Magnoliopsida > Asparagales > Amaryllidaceae > Agapanthus > Agapanthus africanus. The sequence continues at coordinate 343,718,793 of CM057337.1, forward strand.
CCAATTCTGGAGTTAGGAGACCCAGACTCGACTCCTCGAGTTGGTCTCCCACTGGACTCCAGAACCCGGTTACTTGTGCCCTCCTCCTTGGGTCTATCCTAGTGCGGAAAAGTAAATAATATACAAACGGTGACAACTTCCGCAACCTGGAAGCGCCCCAATAAAAGAATATTACATACAAGTTTTTACATGAATGAAAATGAAAAACACTCATCTCACATAAAAAACCCCGGCTATTCAAACACGACGATCCAATATAACATATCCAACAACACATAACATCACATGTCATCAACGTAAGTAAATATGTCCATCCCAATTATCGTTGACATATAGCAACGAAACCGGCGATATCACATATTACACTTACGGTCACAGAAAAGAAAGTGTAAAACTACAACAGTTGGAATCCGCAACCACCTCAGACATCACATGCCTGACCAAATGAATTCCTTAGACATCACATGCCTAACAATTATAAACCCCGCATTTTAGTCTCAAAATCGAAAACACTTTTCAATACCAAGTCGGGCAATTCAACAAGATTCCCGACATCCTGATCGAATGCTCGTCGCAAACTTCAGTAGACGGCCGCACCCCCGATACCGTCGACGAAGTGCACCAAGGCGGAACACCACTGCCGCGAGCACCCGGACGGATGCTTTCGGCGACGGGGTTCTCCTACAGTCACTTGGTCGGGGCTATGGAGTGAGGCTGTCTATTAAGTTTACCCGGCGAGTATCCGCGTACGCTACGTGATTGCGACGGACTTTTGATCACATCAAAATTCCGTGGCAACCGATCAAGTGAGACTAAAGTGCTATGTTTATAACATTCATTCAGTTATCTCATAACTTCTTGTGAATTCCAATTATTGTATCCCATTCCAGATAAATAGAAAATGTTAAACTTTCCGATCGAACAATCGAACACCCAAGTTTACCCGAAACATCAACACATGAAATAAGTCTAACAACATTCAGTTCGTGCCTCAGTACCGACGGTCCAGCCGTAGAAGAGTCAAGCCAACGCCTCACATGTGGCACGCCGTACTGCCCCAAACCCGAAGGTTCAAAGGGCAGTTCAAGACGGTCACATAATCGAGTTAAGGTTTGTTGTCTTCTAGAGGGTCCATCGCGTTACTTGCACTACTTAGAACGTCGTTAAACTACGGAAAAATCCAACACTTGGAAATTTCCCGACAGGGGAAAAATTGGATATTTATATCCGGTCGAACTTTTTAACATATTCTAAAATTTATCCGGAAAGCCAAATAGACAAAATCTGATACTCCGATTGAAACACCGAATCCCCAAATCAACTCCAGAAAATTCAACTCTTGAATAAATATTAAAAATTCCCAGAAAACTCAGCTCTTTGAACTAGGAATTACTGTGCAAAGGAACATGGCTGACGTCATCAAGGGGCCGCTGATCCGCCGCAGAAGACATGCTTCTGCCGCGGATCCGCCGCGAAAATTACTGTTCATGAAATAATTTTTGCATCGTAATTCTTAGATTTCCCTGCTGAATTTTTTAGTAATTTTTAATGTTGAAAAACTCACTGTTTTCAAAAAAGGACAGAGAGCTAGTTTGGTTTGGGGTTTCGGGTTCGTTCGGACTTCAAATTCCGTCTAGACTTCGCCTAAGGCTCTAGCTAGGCTCTGATACCACTGTAGGGTTCCTAGGCACCCTAGTGAGGTCTCACAAGGCATTGAACATGCCAATATAAAAATTTATGGGTGCCGAGAGACCCGACTACGGATCGTTGGCTAGAAATGTAGGCGAAAAAGCTAACTAGTTAACACTTAACTAATGGGAAACGGAAATACAACCTTTGTAGATCCGGTTCTCCACCTCCATAGCTCCGCAACGAAGTCCACTCCGCTGTCCAAAAAGAATCCGGGCTCTAGCGTCGACTTCATCGGAGAATAAGCGAGCTAGGTCGTCGATGTCCATGCCGAAGATGATCTACGTCGAGGCATCGCTAAATCAAGCTCCGACTTCACCAAGTCAAGAAACTTGTGAAGTAAACACACTCTACTACTTGGCAAGAGGTAGAGGATGAAGAAATAAGAGTTGGGTTCACTTTAGAATTGGATTTCTCACTCATCTTCATCAATCACCATTGATGAAGTGTAGGTTTCTTCATGGAAGAAGATGAAGAAGAAGAAGAAAGAATTATGATAAGTTATTTTAAAAAAGAAAAGAATATCCAAACTTATCATAATCCTAACTATGGTTATGTGTAGAGAATTAACCAAGGGTTAAAGGAATGGTTAGGGTTAAGGATGAGATAAGAATGGTGGACAAAGTCAAAGCTTCATGAAGCTTCAACTAAACAACAAATAAAGCCACCATTCTTTTCTCTTCTCATTTATTTTCCAAAATGAAATGGATAAATAAATAAGTGAATAAAACAAAACCCTAACCATAATCATGTAACCATGGTTTGATCTTTACACAAAAACCCTAGCATAACATGTATCATCAAACATGATACAATCAAGTGTACAAAAGTATATCTCATATACAATGTGCACAAACCAAGTGAGAAAATCCATCTTAAGTAAACCGATACTAGTTGATGCAAAGTAATATATCAAATATATAAATATGCATTAAATCATTAAATCAACACTTGATTCAATGATCCGGTCATGTCGCACACAACCGACTAGTATACAATGTATCGGCTTATCGAATCATCGCTTGAATCGATAACTAGGTTATATCGCATACAACCATTCGATACATTCATAGCGAGAATGAAATACGGTATCACATACACGCATTATTCTCGGTCCCGCACATATCTCATATGCGCTCCTATTTCGTTTCGCTTGAGCCAGGAAACCTCTGTGTAGGACTCTAAAGACTCGTCAATACGCCGGCAGCAGATGATGATCATATCAAACACCTACAAGCCGCAAGCGGTCTGCTAAACGTAACGGCCACCCGGGTATTGAGCGATCTGAAGATCGACGAGCAAGCCCGCTCACACTCCAGTGAATCCGACCAGTAACACTACCGTACAGTCCGGTCTGATCGTCTGATATGTCGCATATCTCGCCTAGGGGTGGTAAACGTCAGACCCCAATAGCTCGATAAGTCATGTCGATATTGTTAGTTATATGTATGCCCTAGAGGCCATTGCTGTACATTGGATGTATATTGTAGTGGATGCTGGGACATATATAGGAAGGACTTTCTTGCTCGACATGATAGTACGCTATCTGGTTGCACTTTATCTTAACATGTATACTTTCTGTCTCTCTGATTACATGTTGATAAAGCCCTTAGGATGTATACTCGACTTCCTGGACTATGATGCAGATCATACTAGTGGGGTCTGGGTAGTCAATGAGTACATCCTTCATTGTTCCTAGTCGTGGGAATATCGAGACGGGGCATCGATATTCCAGAGTAGACTAGCGCATATCTTCTCGACCCATGCGATGGGCGATGGATGATCCCATATCCATTGGTGCTTGACATCGAAGATGGTATGCGGGTGCTCAGTGGAGACTGGGTACACTGAACGGACTCGCCGAGAACTCCCAGATGGTATTATACCTCACGTCAGATGGCAGTTCTCTGGTGACACTGGTTCAGCTTAGTCTGTTGACCCGAGATCGTCATAGAGTCTTGTGTGTCTCCCACTGTGCTTTGATTTCCACCCTACCACGGCTCTACTGAGTCGTGCAAACAGGTGGTTTTTGGGTACAGTCCCGATTCACATAGAGGCAATGAGCGATAGGAGGGGATTCGTCTCTCCCGGTATTGGGGGTTGATGTTGTGCTATGCTCGGCTGGCCATAACAGGAAATCCCTGGCCAGGGTTGCTGTGATATACTGGTAAGAGTTATCAGTAGTTTCACGAATGTTATGGACCTCGAGTCGGCATGACTTATCGAGCTATTGGGGTCTGACGTTTACCACCCCTAGGCGAGATATGCGACATATCAGACGAACAGACCGGACTATACGGTAAGTGTTACTGGTTGGATTCGCAGGAGTGTGAGCGGGCTTGCTCGTCGATCTTCTGATCGCTCAATACCCGAGTGGCCGTTACGTTTAGCAGACCGCTTGCGGCTTGTGGATGCTTGATATGATCATCATCTGCTGCCGGCGTATTGACGAGTCTTTAGAGTCCTACAAAGAGGTTTCCTGGCTCAAGCAAAACGAAATAGGAGCGCATATGAGATATGTGCGGGACCGAGAATAATGCGTGTATGTGATACCGTATTTCATTCTCGCGATGAATGTGTCGAATGGTTATATGCGATATAACCTAGTTATCGAATCAAGGATTGATTCGATAAGCCGATACATATGATACTAGTCGGTTATATCCGATATGACCGGATCATTGAATCAAGTGTTGATTTAATGATTTAATGTATAATTATATATTTGATATATTGCTTTGCATTAACTAGTATTGGTTCACTTTAAATGGATTTTCTCACTTGAATTGTGCACATTGTATATGCGATATAGTTTTGTGCACATGTTTGTATCATGTTTGATGATACATGCTTACTTGGTTAAGTGTAAAGAATCAAACCATGGTTTAAGTTAATGATTAGGGTTTTGATTACTTATTCATTTATCTTATTTATTTATATCCATTTTGGAAAATGAAAAAGATAAATGAATGGTTGCTTATTTTGTTTTTAGTTGAAGATTCTTGAAGCTTTGACTTAGTCTTCATTCTTTTCTTATACTTAACCCTAACCATTTAACTAACCCAAGTTAATTCTCTACACTTAACTATAGTTGAAGTCATGATAAGTATTGATTTAATTATCTCATTTTTAATTAACTTATCATATCTTCTTCTTCTTTCTTCATCATCTTCTTCAATGAAGAAAGCTTGCTACTCCAATGGCAAGTCATGAAATCTAGTGAGAAATCCAAAACTAAAGTTTACCCACTTCCTATTTCTTCATCCTCTACCTCTTGCCAAGTAGTATAGGGTGTTTCCTTCACAAGTTTTTCCGACTTGGTGAAGTTGGAGCTTGTTCTAGCGATGCCTCGATGTAGATCATCTTCGGCATCGAACCGACGATCAAGCCCGCCCATTCTTCGATGATGCCGACGCTAGAGCCCAAGACATGATTTGGACAGCGAGGGGACTTCATTGCGGAGCTGTGGAGGTGGTGGACCGGGTCTACAAAGGTTGTATATCCGTTCTCTTAGTTAAAATGTTAACTAGTTTGCTTGTTTCGCCTAAATATCTAGTAAACGATCCGTAGTCGGGTTTGTAGGCACCCGTAAAATTTGATTTGTGCATGTTTGATCACTTGTAAGACTTCACTAGAGTGCCTAGGAACCCTACAGTGGTATCAGAGCCTAGCTAGAGCCTTAGGCGAAGTCCCGACGGAATCAGAAGTCCGATCGACCCAAAACCCCGACTAAGAATATGCTCTCTGTACTTTTTTTAATTTCGAGGATTTTTCCACATTAAAAATATCCAGAAAAATGAGCAGGCTAATATAAGAATTACTGTGAATTTCGATGCAGTAATTCCATCAAAGAGCCGCGGATCCGCGGCACTAGCATGGCTCGTGCGGCTGATCCGCGGCCAGTTTGTCGTTTTGTGCATCCACTGTTACACAGTAATTGTTAGTTATCTTTGCTGGATTTTCTGGGGATTTTAATAATTTTTTCCAGAGTTGCATTTTCTGGGTTATATTGGGGACTCGGTGTATTCGATCGGACTGTCTAATTTTTGTCGGTGTGCTTTTCCGGATAATCTTAGAATATGTTAAAAAGTTCGACCGGATATAAATACCCACTTTTTCCCCTGCCGGGAAATTTCCAATTGTTGGACTTTTCCGTAGTTTAACGACGTTCTAAGTAGTGCAAGTAACTCGATGGACCCTCTAGAAGACAACAAACCTTAACTCGATTATGTGACCGTCTTGAACTGCCCTTTGAACCTTCGGGTTTGGGGCAGTACGGCGTGCCACATGTGAGGCGTTGGCTTGACCCTTCTACGGCTGGACCGTTGGTACTGAGGCACGAACTGAGTGTTGTTAGACTCATATTTCATGTGTTGAGCTGTATCGGGAAAACTTGGGTGTTCGATTGTTCGATCGAAAAGTTTAGCATTTTCTATTTATCCGGAATGTGATACAATAATTGGAATTCACAAATAGTTATGAGATAACGGAATGAATATTATAAACGTAGCAGTTTGGTCTCACTTGATCGGTTGCCACGGAATTTTTGATGTGATCAAAAGTCCGTCGCAATCACGTAGCGTACGCGGATACTCGTCGGGTAAACTTAATAGACAGCCTCACTCCATAGCCCCGACCAAGTGACTGTAGGAGAACCCCGTCGCCGAAAGCATCCGTTCAGGTGCTCCCGGTAGCGGTGTTCCGCCTTGGTGCACTTCGTCGACGGCGTCGGGGGTGCGGCCGCCTACTGAAGTTTGCGACGAGCATTCGATCAGAATGTCGGGAATCTTGTTGAATTGCCCGACTTAATATTGAAAAGAGTTTTCGATAATGAGACTAAAATGCGGAGCTTATAATTGTTAGGCATGCGATGTCTAAAGAATTCATTTGGTCAGGCATACGATGTCTGAGGTGGTTGCGGATTCCAACTGTTGTAGTTTTACACTTTCTTTTCTGTGACCGTAAGTGTAATGTGTGATATCGCCGGTTTCGTTGCTATATGTCAACGACAATTGGGATGCGCATATTTACTTACGTTGATGACATGTGATGTTATGTGTTGCTGGATATGTTATATTGGATCGTCGTGTTTGAATAGCCGGGGGGTTTTTATGTGAGATGAGTGTTTTTTCATTTTCATTCATGTAAAAACTTGTATGTAATATTCTATTATTGGGGCACTTCCAGGTTGCGGAAGTTGTCACCGTTGATGTATATTATTTACTTTTCTGCACTAGGATAGGCCTAAGGAGGGGAGCACAAGTAACCGGGTTCTGGGGTCCAGTGGGAGACCAACTCGAGGGGTCGAGTCCGGATCTCCTAACCCTAGAATTGGTAGGGTTGCTTGCCGCTCTCGTAGGGGTCTAGGGGTGTGGGATTGGCTATTCATCACGACCGTGGAATCCGTGTTTTATACTGGCTCGTATTGAAAACACGGACGTCCTAGTATATCCAATATTTCATATGTTTCTTCTGCTGTAATTTATCTGTGATCATGTGATGTTCTGTGACAGGTATTATATATAGTATATATGATATATTATATAGACGTTGCTTATGTTTTACACCCGCGCTAGCCCTGCCTCGCTCTGGCATTAGTTACCTAACCTAACGGTGCAGACGGGACATCGAGGCGAATGCGGATGGCATAAGCGTACGTTATATTTATCTGTGATGGTTAGGTGGACTTAAATGATGGGATATTCATTAATAAGATTAATGAAAGAAAATAAACCTAATTGATGTTGTGGAATCGAATTTCAAAATAAAACAGGTAGCTACAGTTCTTGCTTTGCATCGCGGTGTTCATTATAGAACATCCTACACCTTATTTGATGAGGAAAGGACCGAGATCCCTTCACCGGGAGTGACTCCTTTAGCAATAACTGGCAGATGCTACACACTCGGTTTTGTCTTTAATCGCTTCTATAGTTTCTGCTTTGCACAATGATATATATGATATATCCCGCACCTCATTCGACGAGGAAAGGGCCGACGATCCCTTCACCGGGAGTGACCCCTTTAGCAAAACTAGAAAAGCCTCGAAAACACTCCTTTTTAAAACCATTTGATTCCGCAACGAGATCAATTTCAAAGCGTTAAAGGTTTTCACAAAAACCAGCCGCAACCCTCCGTCATTTTAGGAAGTAGAGTACTTAGTATTCATGCTGTGTTTGTTGACCATAGTCAAGGCACAGTGTACGGTAGCTAAGTGATGTCTTCCTACACCGCATATGATGCGATTAGTTAGGACAGTCGCGTGACTTTGTTGACCTTAGTTAAGGGTCATGTGGGTGGGTCTAATTAATTACGAAATGACGGGTAGAACTTGACTAGTACTTATGATTTGTTGACCATAGTTAAGGTCATAGGTGCTAGGGGTAAAAACCTTTATCGGGAGTTTCAAGTGTTGAAATTTGCAATGAGATTGCATACCTTCTATGTGATAGTTGGATCCCGATACCCACTGCAAGTAATTGTTACTCCTGGGAGAGTTTTGCACTTTACAATTAGCCGATCAAGTAGGTGTCTAGAAAGGTGTCAACGGAGTTACGCCTCTGGGAAAACGAGGTTTACTGTAATTAGGTCCGTGCGAAAGCACGGGGAACCTCCCTCAAAGTACCGACACTGGCCTGGCTGAAAGATTGGCGAACTTGTAGAGTGCAATTAATCCCGGCTAGTCTTTCCTTTTAGGGTTTGAAGGAAGATTTGATAAAAACAGTGGGAGACATCCTGATTAGATAAAATACAAAACCAATCTAATCTTGCACGAGCGCACGTAGAGTGTTTTCTTCTCTCTCTCTCCAGGTAGCGACCATATCATGCCTTAATCAAGATAATAATATGGATGTATTGACCGAACCCGCTTGTTATACTGAGCTGGGGAACGTTGGTCCCGCTCCAACTTATAATTGTTATAAGACAGAGCAGGAAATAGGGGAATACCAGATTTCCTATGCCGCCCAAACGAAGAAAGTACATATGATGCATCTTCTTCGGGTGTGTTCATTACAAAGAACTGTTTCTCAGTATCCTCTGCATCCTGGGTATATGATACCGGATCAGGATCCCAGATATGTAATCTGTTACATAGGGCTACAAAAAGGTAGAAAAACTGAGAACGGGTGATAAGTTTCATGAGACAGAAACCGGGGCAAGTGTTGCAGCCAAGTATGTTGGTCACTGTCACCCTGTATTACGAATACATTGATTCTGAACAAATGCTATTAGATACCGAACCTGATATACAAAATCATATCAGTCTCTTTATTAGTAAAGAAAGGATATAATTTTGTATTGATGGATAATGTTTTGAACATTTCCTATATCAAAAGTTGATCGGTTCAGGCACGTTATCTAAAAGCATTGACGTTCTAAATCAAACTACAGTTCCTCGTATACAGAACACACACAAGAGGATGAGTTCAGAAATGAACGAATTCTTCTTGAGGTATTGTAGACTAGGTCATATCTATGCGACCCGACTGGCTGAAGTTACATTTAGATGTATATTTAAATCAGTTTGAATTTACATCTTGTGAAACTTGCCAGTCGTGTCACAAAGATATAATGACACCAGCTCTGTTTACTGGAAACAGAGAAAGAGTTAGTAAACTCTTGGGACTGATACATGATGATGTATGTAAGGTCTCCTGTCTACACATGCCAGGACTGGTTCTTTTTACTTCATTATATTCTCTGATAATCTCTCAAGATTCAGTCATATGTTCCTGTTGAAACATAAGTCCGAACCTTTTGAGGTATTCACAGAATATAAGTTAGAAGTAGAGAACCAAAATACGGGTATAAGTATTATGTCCTATGATGAGATCAGGGAGGAGAATACTTGTGCATGGCATTCCTGGACCATTCTAAAGGAGAATGAGATTCTCTCTCCGTACTACTCCTCTGAATACACCACAGCACAATGGTGTATCAGGGCGGAGCAATTGCACAATATTAGATATGGTGTGCTCTATGATGAGTATTACTGAGTTACCTATTTCCTTTTAGGGTTATGCACTTGAGAAGCTGCATACCTATTTAATTAGGTTTGAATCAAATCACTGCCTACTACTCCATATAAGATATGGTGTGGGAAGATCCTATCTCTTAAGTAAGTTAAGATTTGGGATTGTCCGTCCTATGTCAAAAGCAAAATCCGGACAAGATCGAGGCAAGATCAGTTCTGTAGAACTGGAAAGGTTCCAGCTGTACAAAACTGCTAATGATTTGACAGAACCAGAGGATTCAATAGTTTCCGACAAACCTCAGCCTCTCCGCCGATCTAGTAGAGTTCCTCACCCACCTGAGAGATACCTCGGTTTCTCGATGACAGTGGGAGCTAGGATTGCATCATGAGATGATGACCCAACTAGTTTCGAGCAGGCCATCGAGAGTTGGGACTTTGTAAGAATGGCTGGATGCTTAGAGATCTGAGATGGAATCCATGTACACCAGTAAAGTATGGACTTTAGCTGCTATATCTGAAGGGTTAAATCCCCATCAGGAGCAAGTATATCTTGAGAAGATTACTTGGTGTAGATGGAAAAGTTGAGACTTTCAAAGCTACTTGTTAAAGGTTTTCGTCATCGACCAGGTATGGATAATGATGAAACCTTTTTCCAGTAGCTATGCTTAAGTCTATCCAGATCCTACTTACCACGGCTACATACCATGACTACGATATCTGGCGGTTGGGTGCCATGACTGCTTTTCTAAATACTGATTTAGAAGAGAACGTCTATAAGAACACAGCCAGAGGTCTTCGTAAACAGTGGGAGCAGCGGAAACGTGTGTAAGTTGCTTTACATAATGAAGCAGGCATCGCGGAGTTGGAACGTCTGTTTTGATGTGATAGTCAAAGCGTTTGACTTCATCAAAAATGGTAGACGAACCTTGTATATACAAAAGGGTAGTAGAGAGTAAGGTGGTCATCTTCGTATTGTACGTGGACAACATACTCTTGATAGGAAAAGAGTTTCCTATACTACGATCAGTCAATCTCCTATTATCACTAGGATTCTCCAAATAGGATCAAAGTGATACCTCCTAAATCCTGAGTTTTCATCTATGAGATAGATGTAATTGGATGTTAGGATTCTCACTAGATGTAGTGAAATGGTATCAATCGATCCTGGGGGAATCACTGGAAGAGTTCCAGGGTGATAAAAACGACTGAATGTCAGTCACGGGCATTGTCTTTACCCTCAGTAGAGGGACGGTATGTTGGAAGAGTTCCAAGCTAGATACCGTGGAGAACTAGAAGATAAAGGCTGGTGACATCGCTATTGAAGATACTACCAAAGAGGAAGTTTGGGTGTATATTGGTTCATAAGATGAACTTGGTTCCTGCCATTGTATGACAATGGAAGTGTGGCTTCGGCCCTAGAACCATGGTCCCATCAGTGACCCAGACATATTCTGTGGCAGCATCACCTGATCATGGAGATAGTTAATCTCCAGGGTGATCGAGGTTAGGAGAGTAGACTCAGAGGACAACACGGCGGATCCACTCACGAAGGCCCTTTTCCCAAAGAGAGACTTTTAGGGGATGGTTGAGTATGTGATACAGCAACCACTGCTACAGATGGCCCTAGTGCAAGTGGGAGATTGTTAGTTATATGTATGCCCTAGAGGCCATTGCTGTACATTGGATGTATATTGTAGTGGATGCTGGGACATATATAGGAAGGACTTTCTTGCTCAACATGATAGTACGCTATCTGGTTGCACTTTATCTTAACATGTATACTTTCTGTCTCTCTGATTACATGTTGATAAAGCCCTTAGGATGTATACTCGACTTCCTGGACTATGATGCAGATCATACTAGTGGGGCCTGGGTAGTCAATGAGTACATCCTTCATTGTTCCTAGTCGTGGGAATATCGAGACGGGGCATCGATATTCCAGAGTAGACTAGCGCATATCTTCTCGACCCATGCGATGGGCGATGGATGATCCCATATCCATTGGTGTTTGACATCGAAGATGGTATGCGGGTGCTCAGTGGAGACTGGGTACACTGAACGGACTCGCCGAGAACTCCCAGATGGTATTATACCTCAATTCAGATGGCAGTTCTCTTGTGACACTGGTACAACTTAGTCTGTTGACCCGAGATCGTCATAGAGTCTTGTGTGTCTCCCACTGTGCTTTGATTTCCACCCTACCACGGCTCTACTGAGTCGTGCAAACAGGTGGTTTTTGGGTACAGTCCCGATTCACATGGAGGCAATGAGCGATAGGAGGGGATTCGTCTCTCCCGGTATTGGGGAATGATGTTGTGCTATGCTCGGCTGGCCATAACAGGAAATCCCTGGCCAGGGTTGCTGTGATATACTGGTAAGAGTTATCAGTAGTTTCACGAATGTTATGGACCTCGAGTCGGCATGACTTATCGAGCTATTGGGGTCTGACGTTTACCACCCCTAGGCGAGATATGCGACATATCAGACGAACAGACCGGACTATACGGTAAGTGTTACTGGTTGGATTCGCAGGAGTGTGAGCGGGCTTGCTCGTCGATCTTCTGATCGCTCAATACCCGGGTGGCCGTTACGTTTAGCAGACCGCTTGCGGCTTGTGGATGCTTGATATGATCATCATCTGCTGCCGGCGTATTGACGAGTCTTTAGAGTCCTACACAGAGGTTTCCTGGCTCAAGCAAAACGAAATAGGAGCGCATATGAGATATGTGCGGGACCGAGAATAATGCGTGTATGTGATACCGTATTTCATTCTCGCGATGAATGTGTCGAATGGTTATATGCGATATAACCTAGTTATCGAATCAAGGATTGATTCGATAAGCCGATACATATGATACTAGTCGGTTATATCCGATATGACCGGATCATTGAATCAAATGTTGATTTAATGATTTAATGTATAATTATATATTTGATATATTGCTTTGCATTAACTAGTATTGGTTCACTTTAAATGGATTTTCTCACTTGAATTGTGCACATTGTATATGCGATATAGTTTTGTGCACATGTTTGTATCATGTTTGATGATACATGCTTACTTGGTTAAGTGTAAAGAATCAAACCATGGTTTAAGTTAATGATTAGGGTTTTGATTACTTATTCATTTATCTTATTTATTTATATCCATTTTGGAAAATGAAAAAGATAAATGAATGGTTGCTTATTTTGTTTTTAGTTGAAGATTCTTGAAGCTTTGACTTAGTCTTCATTCTTTTCTTATACTTAACCCTAACCATTTAACTAACCCAAGTTAATTCTCTACACTTAACTATAGTTGAAGTCATGATAAGTATTGATTTAATTATCTCATTTTTAATTAACTTATCATATCTTCTTCTTCTTTCTTCATCATCTTCTTCAATGAAGAAAGCTTGCTACTCCAATGGCAAGTCATGAAATCTAGTGAGAAATCCAAAACTAAAGTTTACCCACTTCCTATTTCTTCATCCTCTACCTCTTGCCAAGTAGTATAGGGTGTTTCCTTCACAAGTTTTTCCGACTTGGTGAAGTTGGAGCTTGTTCTAGCGATGCCTCGACGTAGATCATCTTCAGCATCGAACCGACGATCAAGCCCGCCCATTCTTCGATGATGCCGACGCTAGAGCCCAAGACATGATTTGGACAGCGAGGGGACTTCATTGCGGAGCCGTGGAGGTGGTGGACCGGGTCTACAAAGGTTGTATATCCGTTCCCTTAGTTAAAATGTTAACTAGTTTGCTTGTTTCGCCTAAATATCTAGTAAACGATCCGTAGTCGGGTTTGTAGGCACCCGTAAAATTTGATTTGTGCATGTTTGATCACTTGTGAGACTTCACTAGAGTGCCTAGGAACCCTACAGATATGAGGTCTATAACACTTCGAGAAACTACTGGTAACACTTACCAGTAAATCTCAGCAACCCTGGCCAGGGATTTCCTGTTATAGCCAATCGAACACAGCGCAACATCAACTCGCTATACCGGGAGAGACGAATCCCCTCCTATCGCTCATTGCCTCCATGTGACTCGGGACTGTACCCAAAAACCACCGTTTTGCACGCCCTCTTGGACGTGGTAAGATGGAAATCAAAGCACAGTGGGAACCACACAAGTCTCTATGACGATCTCGGGTCAACAGACTACTCTGTACCAGTGTCACCAGAGAACTGCCATCTGACGTGAGGTATAATACCATCTGGGAGTTCTCGGCGAGTCCGTCCAGTGTACCCAGTCTCTACTGAGCACCCGTATATCATCTCTGATGTCAAACACCGATGGATATGGGATCATCCATCGCCCATCTGTATGGGTCGAGAAGGTATACGCTAGTCTACTCTGGTATATCGATGCCCCGTCTCGATACACCCTCGACTAGGGACTTTGAAGGATGAACTTATGGACTACCTTGTCCCCACTAGTATGATCCGCATCATAGTCCAGGTAGTCAAGCACACATCTTAAGGGCTTTACCAACATGTAACAGAGAGACAATCAGTATACACGTTAAGGTAAAGTTCAACCAGATAGCATACTATCATGTCGAGCAAGAAAGTCCTCCCTATATATGTCCCAGCATCCACTACAATATGCATCCTATGTACAGTAATGGCCTCTAGGGCATACATATAACTAACATCACATACACGCATTATTCTCGGTCCCGCGCATATCTCATATGCGCTCCTATTTCATTTCGCTTGAGCCAGGAAACCTCTGTGTAGGACTCTAAAGACTCGTCAATACGCCGGCAGCAGGTGATGATCATATCAAACACCCACAAGCCGCAAGCGGTCTGCTAAACATAACGGCCACCCGGGTATTGAGCGATCAGAAGATCGACGAGCAAGCCCGCTCACACTCCAGTGAATCCAACCAGTAACACTTACCATACAGTCCGGTCTGATCGTCTGATATGTCGCATATCTCGCGTAGGGGTGGTAAACGTCAGACCCCAATAGCTCGATAAGTCGTGTCGATATGAGGTCTATAACAGTTCGAGAAACTACTGGTAACACTTACCGGTAAATCTCAGCAACCCTGGCCAGGGATTTCCGGTTATATCCAATCGAACACAGCGCAACATCAACCCCCTATACCGGGAGAGACGAATCCCCTCCTATCGCTCATTGCCTCCATGTGACTCGGGACTGTACCCAAAAACCACCGTTTTGCACGCCCTCTTGGACGTGGTAAGGTGGAAATCAAAGCACAGTGGGAACCACACAAGACTCTATGACGATCTCGGGTCAACAGACTACTCTGTACCAGTGTCACCAGAGAACTGCCATCTGACGTAAGGTATAATACCATCTGGGAGTTCTCGGCGAGTCCGTCCAGTGTACCCAGTCTCCACTGAGCACCCGTATATCATCTCTGATGTCAAACACCAATGGATATGGGATCATCCATCTCCGATCTGTATGGGTCGAGAAGGTATATGCTAGTCTACTCTGGTATATCGATGCCCTGTCTCGATACACCTACGACTAGAGACCTTGAAGGATGTACTTATGGACTACCATGTCCCCACTAGTATGATCCGCATCATAGTCCAGGTAGTCAAGTACACATCCTAAGGGCTTTACCAACATGTAACAGAGAGACAATCAGTGTACACGTTAAGGTAAAGATCAACCAGATAGCATACTATCATGTCGAGCAAGAAAGTCCTCCCTATATATGTCCAAGCATCCACTACAATATACATCCTATGTACAGTAATGGCCTCTAGGGCATACATATAACTAACAATCTCCCACTTGCACTAGGGCCATCTGATAGCAGTGGTTGTAGTATCTCATACTCAACCATCCCATAAAAGTCTCTCTCTGGGAAAAGGCCTTTGTGAGTGGACCCGCCGTGTTGTCCTCTGAGTCTACTCTCCTAACCTCGATCACCCTGGAGATCAACCATCTCCCTGATCAGGTGATACTGCCTTAGAATATGTCTGGATCACTGATGGGATGGACGTTCCTTGGCATAAGCCACAACTCCATTGTCACACAATGGGAGGAACTTAGTTCATCTCATGAACAAATATACATCCGACTGCCTCTTTGGTAGAATCTTAAGTAGCGATGTATCGAGCCTTTTTCATCTAGTATGCCACGGTATCTAGCTTGGAACTCTTCCAACATACCGTCCCTTCGCTGAGGGTAAAGACAATGCCTATGACTGACTTTCAGTCGTCCTTATCACCCTGGAACCCTTCCAGTGATTCTCCCCAGGATCGGTTGATACCATCTCACTACAACTAGTGAGAATCCTAACATCCAATTAGATCTATCTCATAGATCCAAAACCCAGGATTTAGGAGGTATCACTTTAATCCTATATGGAGAATCATTGTGATAATCGGAGATTGACCGAGCGTAGCATAGGAAACTCCTTCCCTATCAAGAGCATGTCATCCACGTACTCTACGAGGATCGTCACTATACTCCCTACTACCTTTTTGTTTATACAAGGTTCATCTACCATTTTGATGATGTCAAACTCTTTGACTAACACATCAAAACAGATGTTCCAACTCCGCGATGCCTGCTTTATCCTATAAAGCATCTTGTACACGTTTCCGCTGCTCCCATTGTTTACGAAGCCCTCTGGCTGTGTACTTATAGACGCTCTTTTCTAAAACATCATTTAGAAAAGTTGTCATGACACCCAACCACCAGATATCGTAGTCGTGGTATGTAGCCGTGGCAAGTAGGATCTGGATGGACTTAAGCATAGGCCCCTGGAAAAGGTTTCATCATTATCCACGCCTGGTCGATGACGAAAACCTTTAACAAGTCTAGCTTTGAAAGTCTCAACTTTTCCATCTACACCAAGTAATCTTCTCAAGATATACTTGCTCCTGATGGGGATTTAACCCTTCAGATATAGCAACCAAAGTCCATACTTTGTTGGTGTATATGGATTCCATCTCAGATCTCTAAGCATCCAGCCATTCTTACAGAGTCCTACTCCTGATGGCCAGCTCGAAACTAGTTGGGTCATCATCTCATGATGCAATCCTCGCTCCCACTGTCATAGAGAAACCAAAGTATCTCTCAGGTGGGTGAGGAACCCTACTAGATCGGCGGAGAGGCTGAGCTTCATTGGAATCTACTGAATCCTTTGGTTCTATCAAATCATCTGCTGTAGTTTGTATAGTTGGAACCATTCCAGTTCTACATTACAGACCTTGCCTCGAGCTTGTCCGGATTTTGCTTTTAGATATAGGCCGGACAACCCCAAATCTTAACTAACTTAACATATGGGCTCTTCCCTTTCCATATCACATATGAAGTGGTAGGTAACTGATTTGATTTGAACCCTATTCAATAGGTATGCAGCTTCTCAAGTGCATAACTCCTAAAAGGAAATAGGTAACTCAGTAGTACTCATCATAGAGCACACCTTATCATATAAGGTGTGATTGCTCCGCCCTGATATACCATCATGCTATGGTGTATGTGGAGGAGTAATGCTGAGAGAGAATCTCATTCTCCTTTAGAATAGTTCAGGAATTCCGTGCTCAAGTATTCTTCTCCTTGATCACATCAAAGGATATAATACTTTTACCCGTATTGGTTCTCTACTTCTAACTTATATTCTGTGAATATCTCAAAAGGTTCTGACTTGTGTTTCAACAGGAACATAGGTCTGAATCTCGAAAGATCATCAGAGAATGTAATGAAGTAAAAAGAACGGGTCTTGGTATGTGTAGACAGGGGGCCTTTATACATCAACATGTATCATCCTAAGAGTTCAACTAACTCTTTCTCTGTTTCCAGTAAACGGAGCTATGGTCATCTTATCTCTGTGACATGACTGGCAAGTTTCACAAGATATAAATTCAAACTGATTTAAATATGCATCTATATGTAACTTAAGCTAGTCGGGTCGCATTGATATGACCTATTCTACAATACCTCAAGAAGGATTTGTTCATTTCTGAACTCTTCCTCTTGTGTGTGTTCCATATACTAAGAACTGTAGTTTGATTTAGAACATCAATGCCTTTAGATAACATGCCTGAACCGATCAACTTTTGATATAGGAAATGTTCAAAACATTATGCAACTATACAAAATTTTATCATTTCTTTACTAATAAAGAGATAGATATGATTTTGTATATCAGGTTCGGTATCTAATAACATTCGTTCAGAATCAATGTATTTTGGGATACAGGGTGACAGTGACCAACAGACTTGGCTGCAACACTTGCCCCGTTTTCTGTCTCATGAAACTTATCATCCGTTCTCAGTTCTCTACCTATCTTTAGCCCTATGTAAAAGATTACATATCTGGGATCCTGATCCGGTATCAAATACCCAGGACGTAGAGGAAATTTAAGAAACAGTTCTTTGTAATGAACACACCCGAAGGAGATGCATCATATGCACTTTCATCGTTTGGGCGGCACGGGAAATCTGGTATTCCCCAATTTCCTGCTCGGTCTTATAACAATTATAAGTTGGAGCGGGACCAACGTTCCCCAGCTCAGTATAACAAGCGGGTTCGGTCAATATTCCGTATTATTATCTTGATTAAGGCGTGATATGGTCGCTACCTGGAGAGAGAGAGAAGAAAACACTCAGCGTATGCTCTTGCAAGATCAGATTGGTTATTATTTTATCTAATCAGGATGGCTCCCACTGTTTTTATCAAATCTTCCTTCAAACCCTAAAAGGAAAGACTAGCCGGGATTAATTACACACTACAAGTTCGCCAATCTTTCAGCCAGGCCAGTGTCGGTACTTTGAGGGAGGTCCCCCGTGCTTTCGCACGAACCTAATTAATGTAAACCTCGTTTTCCCAGAGGCGTAACCCCGTTAACATCTTTCTAGACACCTACTTGATCGGCTAATTGTAATGTATAAAACTCTCCCAGGAGCAACTCTTACTCGCAGCGGGTATCGGGATCCAACTATCTCATAGAAGGTATGCAATCTCATTGCAAATTTCAACACTTGAAATTCCCGATAATTTTGCCCCTAGCACCCTATGACCTTGACGGAGGTCAACAAACTATAGGCTACTAGTCAAGTTCAACCCGTCATTTCTTGATCGAATTAAACCCACCCGCACGACCCTTGACGGAGGTCAACAAGGCCGCATAACTACCCTAATCCAATCTGCATCATATGCATAAGCAGATAAATACTAGTTAGCTACCGCACACTACGCCTTGACGGAGGTCAACAAACGTAGCACGAATACTAAATAGGACTTATCTGAAATGACGGAGGGCTACGACAGGTTTTTCTGAAAACCTATTGCGTAATGAACTTGATATCGTTGTAGAATCAAATGATTTTAAAATGGAGTGTTTTTTGAGGCTTTTCTAGTTTTGCTAAAGGAGTCACTCCCGGTGAAGGGATCGTCGGTCCTTTTCTCGTTGAATGAGGTGTGGGATATATCATATATATCACTGTGCAAAGCAAAAACTCTTAAAAGCAATCAAAAGACAAACCGAGTGTGTAGCATCTGCCAGTTATTGCTAAAGGAGTCACTCCCGGTGAAGGGATCTCGGTCCTTTCCTCATCGAATAAGGTGCAGGATATATCACATATACCGCTGTGCAAAGCAAGAACTGTAGCTATCTGTTTTATTTTTGAAATTCAATTCTAAAACAACTTTAGGTTTCTTTTATTTTCATTAATCCCATTAATGAAGTCCCATCATTTAAGTACCTAAACATCATAGATAAATACGACGTACACTTATGCCATCCGCATTCGCCTCGATGTTCCCTCGTGCACCGTTAGGTTAGGTAACTAACGGCAGAGCAGGGCAGGGCTAGCGTGGGTGTAAAGCATAAGTAACATCTATATAATATATCATATATACTATATAAAGTATCCATCACAAAACATATCACATGATCACATCACAGATATCGCAGCAGAAGAATCATATGAAATATTGGATATACTAGGACGTCCGTGTTTTCAATACGAGCCAGTATAAAACACGGATTCCACGGTCGTGATGAATAGCCAAACCCACACCCCTAGACCCCTACGAGAGCGGCAAGCAACCCCACCAATTCTAGAGTTAGGAGACCCAGACTCGACACCTCGAGTTGGTCTCCCACTGGACTCCAGAACCCGGTTACTTGTGCTCCCCTCCTTGGGTCTATCCTAGTACAGAAAAGTAAATAATATACAAAGGGTGACATCTTCCGCAACCTGGAAGTGCCCCAATAAAAGAATATTACATACAAGTTTTTACATGAATGAAAATGAAAAACACTCATCTCACATAAAAAACCCCGGCTATTCAAACACGACGATCCAATATAACATATCCAGCAACACATAACATCACATGTCATCAACGTAAGTAAATATGCGCATCCCAATTGTCGTTGTCATATAGCAACGAAACCGGCGATATCACATATTACACTTACGGTCACAGAAAAGAAAGTGTAAAACTACAATAGTTGGAATCCGCAACCTCCATAGACATCGCATGCCTAATCAAATGAATTACTTAGACATCACCTGCCTAACAATTATAAACCCCACATATTAGTCTCATTATCGAAAACACTTTTCAATATCAAGTCGGGCAATTCAACAAGATTCCCGAAACCTTCCCAGATGTGTCTCCAAATAAGTAGTGTCTCCAAATTTTCAAAGTGAAAATCACGGCTGCTAGCTCCAAATCATGAGTTGGGTAATTCTTCTCATGGGTGTTCAACTGTCTCGATGCGTAAGCTATAACCTTTCCATGCTGCATTAAAACACATCCCAAACCTTCCCAGATGCGTCGCTGTGAATCACCAATCCTACGGAATTGTCTAGTACGGTCAAAATAGGAGCGGTTATCAATCTCTGCTTCAATACCTCAAATGCTGACGCACATTTATCTGTCTATACAAATGGTACTTCCTTGCGCGTAAGATTGGTCAAAGGCTTAGCCAAACGAGCAAAATTCTCCACGAATATTCTGTAATATCTGGCAAGTCCAAGAAAACTTCTGACCTCTGCTACGTTCTTTGGAATCGGCCAATCTCGAACAGCAACAATCTTCTCAGGGGCAATGGCGATTCCATCTTCGGATACAACATGCCCCAAAAGCTTCACTTCTTCAAGCCAAAACTCGCACTTGCTCATCTTTGCATATAATCTTTCTCACCTGAACGTCAGCAGTGCGATCTTCAAGTGTTCCTCATGCTCTTCAATGCTCTTTGAATAGACCAGAATATCATCGATGAACACCACTATAAACTGGTTCAAGAACGGTGAAAAGATTCGGTTCATCAAGTCAATAAATATCGTCGGTGCATTCGTGACTCCGAACGGCATCACTAAATACTCGTAATGTCTATATCGAGTTCGGAACGCGGTCTTGCAAATATCCTCTGATTTAACCCGGACCTAATGATATCCGGATCGCAAATCCAGCTTCGAGAATACCCTCGCGCCACTAAGCTGCTCGAACAATTCGCCAATGTGAGGGATCGGGTACTTGTTCTTAATAGTCACTCGGTTTAATTCTCGATAATCGATGCACATCCTCCTTGTGCCATCTTTCTTCCTTACTAGAAGAACTGGAGCTCCCCAAGGTGAATTGCTGCTGTGAATCCAACCCTTCTCTAGCAGTTCGGTAACTTGCTTCTTGACTTCTTCCAACTCCACTGGTGCCATTAGATAGTATGCCATTGAGATTGGCGCTGCACCAGGAACAAGATCGATCGCGAATTCCACATCTCGTTTTGACGGTAAACCCGAGATGTCCTCGAACACGTCCATGAACTCTCGAACTACAGCTGGCGCTTCCTCCTTATCAACTTCCATCCACGAAAGAACATTGTGTGTCGGCCAAGCCCTAAACTCGACTGGCCCGACAGAACTGCTACCTCTAGTGAAAACAAACTCCGGATGTCCGGGAATCTGGAAAATCACTCTTTTTGCCCTACAATCAATGTGAGCATGGAAAGTGCCGAGAAAATCCATTCCTAAGACAACTTCATAACTGCCGGTATCAATCACTAAGAAATCTGCAAATAACTCCCGTCTACAAACAACAACTGAATAATCCTTACATTCTCTACTAGTTATGATCTTCCCATTCCCAGTGTGTATGTCCCAACAACTAGACAGGGTCGTGCAAGAAATCGAGTGTGCAGCAATAAACTTGGACGGCATAAAACAATGGGATGCACCAGAATCGAATAATGCTAATGCGGGAAAATCATACAAGTAGGATACCTGAAACAACTTCATCTGAAGCCTTGGCCTCTTCAGCCGTCAGGGTAAAGGCTCGAGCTTGATTGGGTCCCTGAGTCAACTGCTTCTTCCCCTGAAACCGCTTCTGCGGTGGCCTCTGAACATCATCCTTCAAACGAAGCTTCGACGGACAAGCATTGATAGTATGATCCGCAGATCCACAAACCCAACAAAGTCCCAGCATCCTTCAGCAATCTCTCTTCATGTGTCCAGGTAAATGGCAGTAGTCACAAATCACGCTCTTTCTCTGATCAATGACGGGCTTCTTCATCGGCACTACGCCACGTCGGTTCACCGGAATTCCTCTGCTTATAGGCGCTCGGTTCGGCGTAAACGCCGGCTTCCATACCACAACTTCCTGCCGCTGTGTATTCCCAGTCTTTACTGATAAGCTCTGCTATTCTTTGGCCGCTTTAAGCACTTGCGAGAAAGTGGTCAAACCCAGAGATATAATGTGCCTCTGGATGTCTACATCCAAACTGCGCATAAATCTTCGTGCCCTATCAGCTTCCTTGGCCACCAAAGGTCCAGCGAATCGACTAAGCCGTGTCTACTCAACCGCATGTACATCCACGGGTACGCCGTTCTGCTTCAAACTAATAAACTTTTCTTCCATTTCCTCCGGTGCAGTCCGCGGGAAGAACTTCTCCAAGAAACTCTTCGAAAAATCTGCCCAACTGATCGGCTTAGGCAAGCGGGTCTCTTCCACAAGCCACCATTTACGGGCATAGTCTACCAATTGGATGCGTACAAAGATCTAATGATTTTGATATAAATAAAAAATACAGAAATTAATGGGTTCAATGCGAAAATTATTTGTCCTCTTGAATCAGTGCCGCAACGAGCAAATTCTCCGTATCAACTAGCCACTGCTCCGCTGGCAACGGCTCGTCCAGAGCAGTAAAGACGGACGGACCAAGTCTCCTGAAATCCACCATGGTACCCACACGCTCTACCGGTTTGGCCGCAACATTGTTTACGGACTGCTGGACGGTCCGCAAACCTTCCTAAAAAGTTTCGGCTTGCCGCTAGTTCAGCTCGGTCTGCCGCTTCTGGTTCTCCAGTATCCCACGAATTACTCTAAGCAAAGCGGCGTCATAAACACGCCTCTGGTACGATCTTAGATTTCTTTCTTCCATGATCCTAAAACCAAAACACCGAAAAGGTTTAGTATTATAACAAGATTCAAACTTTTGATGAATAATGACCATGAATCAAGGATATGAATCAAGACTAGAACTCCAAGTTACTTAAATAACGTACCGTATTGTAAACATGCCGCGGTACATAGTTACAATCAAATAACTCCAGTCAAGTCACCCAAATCCTAGAGATAACTATAGGGAACCAAAAGATTCAAGTCGAGATGCAAAGTGGTTTGCATATCATCAAGGTAAGGATCAGGAGGAAGTTAAGATTCAAGAGTGGAGAGATGGTAAAGTGGCAGGCAATGTTCTAAATCACGAGTATTCTGATTCGTGCATTGGGTCCAATACCCAACTACAAAAAAATCAAACCCGATTAACCTAAATCCTATGGCTCTGATACCAAACAAAACTTGCCATGCCCCGCTTCCCAGAGTGCGCTAAGATCGGCACGTGACAGAGCCAACCATGCTACCTGTGGATAGGAAACATCCCTCCACAGTCACATTATGGCTGTCTAGAGATATCAAGAACAGTAGAAATAAATAAAATATCTAGTACATGTCCATGAGCCAGAATAAACGAGTCAAGAAATAATATACGGAAGCAATAGATCCAAGTAACAATAGCAATCTGGAAAGTACGTCCCAAATACGGGCTCACAACAGGAAATAAAAGTGCTGAAAGAAAACTAAACTAAAAATACTAACAGGTCCTCACTGCTCGGCCTGTTCACTGAAATACTCCTGATCGGTCAGCTGCAAAGGTAGAGAATCTGGGCCATGCAAATCCCAGACGTCAGTGCGTCATAATATCAAGAATAATATAATCAGGAGGTAACAAGACATGCAGGCATGAGTAGGAACAATACTAAAAGTATAAATGTAACACGAATAAGGAACAGTGAAAGGTATAAGCACATGTGATGTACAGTGAGTAATATAAACTAAGCTACTGGGTTAACTACTCTTGAGTCTTTGAAATCAATTTAATGAATCGTCGATATAACTCGATAATATCCCGTGCGTGCCCGGGACCACGGTCCAGATTCTCGGGCTGAAACCGAGACATGCCGCTAGGCACTAAACAAGAAACATGTACAGATGAATGATGTCAGCAGCATCATCTACGGGCTGGCCTAGCCCATAAAACTGATCAGTATAAGCATCGAACTGTCGAGTTACAAGCCAGGTTTCATCATTGATTTCACAATACCCCCAAGTTATGTGTTCAAGTCAGGTATTGATAAATCTGGAGCTAATGCTAACACAGGATCAAGCAGGAACAGGTTTGTCTATATAGACAACAGGATATGTCCATCGGGATAACATGTCAGGATTGTCGGCATTAGAAACAGGATCAGGTATCAAGTCAAGTAATGATATATCAGGTCATGTTAGGTAGTGTACATGTATCAACTCATGTCAAGTAGTGGTGTATCAGGTCAGGTCAAGTAGTGCACAGGTATCAAACGGGTGCTCATAATCAAACTGTAGCAAGTATTGAATCAGGGTGAAAGTATGGATGTACAATAAAAGCATGGATGCATAAATATCGATCAGGGGTTACATCATGACTATGTAGGGTGCACAATATCAAGCATGGGGTGTCAATATACAAACAATATATAATAATGTGACATGGTATGCGAATAGATATATAATTAATGGTATGCATGCACAAATATCGATTAGGGGTTACATTTACAGTTCCAATACTAATTTGGATACACTTTATTAAGTATGGGGTGTTACTACAATAATAATATAAATTAATGTGATCTATAGATGCAGTTATATATATTTAAATGATATGGATGCAAACGGGTATCCGAAAACAGTAAAACTTTAGTATGGATGTACAATGTAATAAACGGGTAACATTTTACTCATATGGATGCACAATACTATACCTACCTTGTAGCGAGATGAATTAGCATGCGAATAAATATGTAAATAATGATATGGATGCATACGGATGTCATATAACCGTAAAATGATAAACTGGTAAATGCGGATGCACAACTAAATAATATGAAATGGAAATATTCAATTGGATGTAGTATATTGTAGTATAGTATGTAATAAGATAAGTTTGTATGCACTAAATAGGAAATAGATTGTACGGACGCATACGGATGTCCAAAAATGATAGTACATGCCGGATTGATAATGTGGATGCATGACTAATTATAATGGAGTGTTATTATTCAAATGGATATAGAATATAATAATATAGCACGTATCAAGATTAACTTGCCTCGATGGATCACAATACGGATACGCACGGCACGTCCGACGTCGGTAAAACGTCGCAACGCACGCACGGCACACGGGACAGGTCTAAACAATGAAAGAGGGTGATCACACAAGTAAGGCACGTCTACTGTGTCGTCTGGAACGGCAACGGCGACGAGACTCCGGCGACGCTGGAAAATACAGAATTCAAGAATCATGAAAAGGAAAGGGGAAAGAAGAAGAAGAAGAGGAGGAGGAAGAAGAGAGAGGGGCTCACTGGGAGGTGGTGGTGTCGGGGTCACCGGCGGTGAGGTGCCGGCAAGGGTGCAATGTGCAAGTTAGGCTTCTGTTGTGTTCAGGTTTTAAGAAAGAAGAAGAAAAGGAAAGAAGTGAACGAAGAGGAGGAGGAGAGGAGAATGGTGGTGAGGTCGGGATGGTGATCGGCGACGAGATAGGTTGAAGAGCTAGGGTTTGGGTGTGCAGGCTTGGGGAGAGAAGAGGAAGAAGATGATGACGAGGAGAGAAGAGGATGGAGGCTCGGGTTGAGTTTTGAGGTCGAGGGGCTGGCTTAGGGTTAGGGTTTCAAGAGCTTATGGGTTCTCGTGGAGGCTCTCCAGGTTTTATAGAGGAAGAAGAAGAAAAGAAAAAAAGAATTAAGGAGGGAGGTGACGAGAAGCACGCGGGTAGGTGACCAGAGCCGAGAAGCGAACAGTGTTCGCGAGAGGAGAGAGAGCGCGAGAGGAGAGAGAAAGGAAGAGAGAAAGAAAAAGAGAAAGAAAGAGGAGAGAGAGGAGAGACAGCGAGAGAGAAAGAGAGAGAAAAAGAGAAAGAAAGAGGAGAGAGGAGAGAGACAGCGGGAGAGAAAGAGAGAGGAACTCTCAGTGGTTGGGCCAGAGAGAGAAGGAAGAGAAAAAGAGATAGGTTGTTAAAACGTTTAGATTTTAATAAAAAAAAGATTTGTAAGTTTAATAAATTTTAAACTGTAGATTTAAAGTTAATAAAGATATATATTTAATAAAATTAGATTTTCTGGTAAATACAGACTTAGTCCAAAACACGCCCGAGTCGGGTCTAAAATTTAGTTTCAAAATATCAAAAATATATGCGACGACCAAAGTTAAAAATGAATGTCTGGGTAACGAAAATGCATACCCCCAAGAACGTATGCACGTACGTGCGCGTAGCCATCCAAACAAGTCCGTTTCACTGAACGGGATGAGAACAAGATGCGCGAATTCTACCACGGGTTTAGGGGTATCACACATGCCAAGCAATGTATTTCTAAAATATTTTATGTGACTTAAAATGTTATATTGTAAAATGCAAATGCCAGATAAAATACCAGTATGCAAGATGTATAAATTAAAATGAAAGTGCACAAGTCAGGATAAATTATAGACATGAATCAAGACTGGTTTCAAGCAAGCGGGTCGGGTCGGATGCAATAAAATGTCAAAACACCATTCACACCCAAAACACAGTAAATCAGGAAAATGTCATAAATAAAGAAATACATGAACTAGAACTGGTATAAATGAACTAAGGTGTTGTAATGATTCTAAGGTTAGGGTTGTTTCGTAAGGCAAATTTTTTGAAATTGGCATGGACGATACCTTCCGAAACCCAGCGGCCGCCTGGGGAACCCTACAGAAGATGCATCAAAATGCTCTTTCTTCATTTGGATTGCATGGAAATCTTTGCATTTCCCTATCCCTTGCCCAGACTTATTATTGGCTATAGTGCCCTCAAGTCAATTATTAGAACGCAGGCATGTGATTGCAATGATTGAGGGATGACCTATACTGGTAGAACAGTCTTACTCGAGATGATAGTATGCTATCTGGTTTGTCTTTATCATCGTGTACATGCTTTAGGTGACATTACAGATCACTATTACCTGTTGATAAGGCCCATAGGATTCATGCTTGACTACCTGCAGTATGATAGCGATCATATACGTAAGAGTTGGATGGTCTGTAAGCACATCCTTAAAGTGTCCCTAGTCATGGGAGTTTCGAGACTGGGCATCAATACTCCGAGAGTTGACTAGTGTATACGAATCGAGACCCCGACGAGGGGCGATGGCCGGTCTCACAAGCCATTGCTGTCAGTTGGTTCACCTAAGATAGTATACAGGTGCTCATTGGGTTATGAGTACACCAGAAGGACTCGCCGGGAACATGCTAGCTGGTATTATACCTATTGTCAGATAACAATTCCCAGGTGACATGTGTATAGGTTAGTCTATCGACCTGAGATCGTCATTTGTCTCCTGTGAGTTCCCACTGTGCTTAGATTACTACCCTACCTGTCACGACCCGAAATTGGCACGGGACGGCCCTAATACTACGCAACGTCTACAGGCGTAACGCAGTAACAGAAAGCCAAAACCAAGAAATCTAAACCAGTTAAAAGACAAGAAAAGATAAGAAACATTGTTTAAAAGTCTTTGAAATCACAACCCAAATTCTTTAAAATTCCAACTTTATTTCCTTTAAAATTTTGGCAGCACCTCCTTTGTAAAAGCTAGCCCCAAAAATGGGTACAACATAAATATAAAGTAAAGCATCCCCAAACGGGAGCAAATACACGCCCAAAGGCGGAAAACAACCACCACAACAAATATACGACGCCGTAGCGAAGAAATAAAAGACGGTAGAAAAGAAAAACTGTATAGAAGACAACAGGTCACAAATAATATACAACATCGTCATTACCAAGTCTCTAAGTCAATATGAAACTAGTAGATGGAGAGTACAGGGATACAACGAATATACAATACAACGAATAACCACAAAACCCACCTAAGAAAACTGCACACTGTGAGCTGATGCGGTATCCGTAGCAAAAGATGATAAGATGTGTTATAACAGCCTGCCTCTGACTATCCTGAGGAACACCTGCAAACACTATGGCACAACGGGGGTGAGTTGCCAACTTATGAATAGTAAATAACATATGCAGATAATCGCGAGTATGCACGTACAGCGCGAATCTAACATGTGCAATTAATAGCAATAAAAAGTCATATGAATGCAATAATCATAAAAGGTACACTAGCAGGTACAACTAATACATGAAGCAATGCATATAAATAAAGGTATGTAAATGCAACAATCATGAAAGGTACTCTAACAGGTACTACTAATACATGAAGCAGTGCATAAACAATAAATGTGAAGTATGGAATGAAATATGTCATTTCCACGGAATCCTGACATCGTGGTAGGATCACAATCTATCAAGACAAATCCAAATCCCAATTCCTCAAATCAGCCCCCAAATTGGCTCTCATATCATATAAGTCTCACAATTCCTGAATGTACAATATCGAATAAATCTCAAATATCCTGAATGTAAAAATCAGCAATCTCATAAATATCCTGTATCCAATATCAAATGAATCACCTATATCCCAAATCAAATTATCAAGTAAAAATCTAACATCCTAAATATATTTGCATGAATAAATATGATGATGTATATAATTTAATGTCAATACACATATATTAGCGTCCCATTGCACTAATATTGGTGTAAGGGCATATATAACAGCGGCCTAAACCCCTGTTATATATATAAAGGAGTAAAAAAGAAATATCATGAAACCAATGTGTCAAGCATCGACACAGAAATGCAGGTCTATCAGGTGCTGTCACCACGACTGGCACCCTGATAGGTACGTATCATACGCTATCCCGAAAGCTCGAGTGCCTAGCTCTGACCCTCGCCTCCCGACGTATCTATACGTACATGACTCCCGTCGGTATCCCCATGATAACCGCTGAGTCATTGGTAATGTCACCGGATGGTATGGTTCGCCCACTAACTCATCGTCTACTCCACGACTCTTGCCCCGGGGTACCTCCGGGCCCCACCATGTACCCGCACACGGACCCCTCCTTTCCACGCGTGGGGTATATATGTATCAGAACCGATAAATCTCATGGTGGCTGCTGAAATATCAAATCAAGGGAAACCGGGTTTTTCAAATAATGCATAATTTCATGAACTCCCACGGTCCCCAAATCCAGAAAACATCATGAAAAATCCATATCATAATGCGAAAATGCATGAATACAATATATGCAACATAAACGGAAATGTAAGCATATAAAGGAAAAGCCGCTAATTAACTGTAACAAGTTAATATAAATATCATGTGGTTCCTAATTTTCTCCAATTCTAAAATAACATCAGGTAAAGGTAAACATGTAGCTATACCAGATGTAAGTGAAAACATAAAGGTATAGCAAGATATATGTATCTACCTATAAGTAATGATATAGTATACCCCCTAGGTATAAGTAAAATTGGTGTGCAAAGTATACCTATAGTTATGTCATAAAGTGTGCAACCTATCACTAATGGTACAATACTCTATAGGTATACAGATAACTAGAATTTAAGTATGTCAGAGCATATGTGTAAGAATGTAGGTATACAGGTATGTTATAAGTCAATGCGTAAAGAAATATGAATCAAAGTCTTAATGTCCCTAACCAAGCAATATCATATTTATAAGTGGGTTGTGCGTGACATGGCAATTATTGACGGTGTGTGTAGCATACAATCAATGCTCGTGCAACATGAATCGTCAATAATATGTGCAGTGTCCTAAGGATACTAGTCCAAGCACAACAATATCTAAGTAATAGGGTAAATGCGTAATTCTAAATATGACATAGAATATGCGACAGAAATAACATCTCTAGCCCAGACGCATAACGCCATGCGGGCGATTCCCCTGTAGATGTTAAATCTACTCATCAACGCTCCTGGCTAAGTGAAGCCTACCACCTGTTTTCCCCTGTCGTAGCGTCCGAAGTCCCCGCTTGCGAACCTAAAATTTCACAAACACATCACATAAGCAAAAATCCTACAATGACGAAAAGACAACGAAACGAGATGAAAACGCCCGGAAAATTACACTGCGCGCTTAGCGCATCTATCGCGCACGACATCAGCCAAAAACCCTAATTGGGGTCGCTAAACTACTAAACACAAAGTTTAGACCCCGATCGTCCTGATCGCGCAACACAACACAAAAAATACGAGGAATACAATAGATATAATCTCGCAACGACCAATCGAACCCACGGGTGGCCATCACCAGAAATCCTTGGCCAAGCTAGTCGAGAATTACTGATTCGGATCAGTAGTTTCTCAGGTGGTGATGGGCTTCATACTGACACAAAATATTGCGTTATTGGGGGTCTGACTATATCCACCCCCTAGACCCGATATGCGATACTAATAGACGAACGGACCGGACTATACGGATATTGTCACGGTCAGGCTCAGTAGGTTTCAGGATGAGTTCGCTCATCGGCCTCCCTTACTCTCAATACCTGGGCAGCCGTTATGTACAGCTAGTGCCACTGATATATGCAGGGTTCCTAGGCACTCTAGTGAGGTCTCTCAAGCCATCAACCATGGCAATTTAAAAAAAATTACGGTGCCTACAAACCCTAAACAACGGATCGTATACTAGAGGTCTAGGCGAACAAGTACTAGTTAACAGTTAACTATATAAAATACGGAAATACAACCTTTGTAGATCCGGTGCTCCACCTCCATAGCTCCGCAACGAGGTCCTCTCCGCTGTCCAAAACGAATCTGGGCTCTAGGATCGGCTTCGTCGGAGAATGGGCAAGCTAGGTCGTCGATGTCCATGCCGAAGATGATCTACGTCGAAGCATCGATGAATCAAGCTCCACCTTCAACAAGTCATGAAACTTGAGAAGGAAACACACTCTACTACTTGGCAAGAGGTAGAGGATGAAGAAATAGGAAGTGGGTAGACTTTAGAATTGGATTTCTCACTCATATGCATCAATCACCATTGATGGACTTCAAGCTTCTTCACTTGAAGCATGAAGAAGAAGAAGAATATGAAGAAGAAAATTATGATTAGATTATTCTCAAAAATGAAAAGAATAATAATCTTATCATAACTTGAACCATGGTTAGATGTAGAGAGTAAATCATGGTTAAAGAATGGTTAGGTTAAGCATGAGATAAGAATGAAGACTTAGTCAAAGTTTCATGAAACTTCAACTAAATCCAAAATAAGCCACCATTTATCTTTCTTTTCCTTATTCCAAAAAAGAATAAATAAGAAAGATAAATGAATAAATAAAAATCAAAACCCTAACCCATTCATAACCATGGTTCATTCTTTACACTTAACCAAGTTAGGCATGCATCATCAAACATGATACAAGCAAGTGCACAAAAACATATCGCATATGTAATGCGCACATCCGAGTGAGAAAATCCATCTTAAGTAGACCGATACTAGTTAATGCAAAGCAATATATCAAATATATAAATATGCATTAAATCATTAAATCAACACTTGATTCAATGATCCGGTCATGCGCACATAACCGACTGGTATCTAATATATCGGCTTATCGAATCAACGCTTGAATCGATAACTAGGTTATATCGCATACAACCATTCGATATATTTATCGCGAGAATAGAATACGGTATCACATACACGCATTATTCTCGGTCCCGCACATATCTCATATGCGCTCCTATTTCGTTTCGCTTGACCCAGGAAACCTCTGTGTAGGACTCTAAAGACTCGTCAATACGCCGGCAGCGGATGATGATCATATCAATCATCCACAAGCCGCAAGCGGTCTGCTAAACGTAACGGCCACCCGGGTATTGAGCGATCTGAAGATCGACGAGCAAGCCCGCTCACACTCCAGTGAATCCGACCAGTAACACTACCGTACAGTCCGGTCTGATCGTCTGATATGTCGCATATCTCGCCTAGGGGTGGTATACGTAAGACCCCAATAGCTCAATAAGTCGTGTCGATATGAGGTCTATAACTATTCGAGAAACTACTGGTAACACTTACCAGTAAATCTCTGCAACCCTGGCCAGGGATTTCCTGTTATAGCCAATCGAACACAGCGCAACATCAACCCCCATATACCGGGAGAGACGAATCCCCTCCTATCGCTCATTGCCTCCATGTGACTCGGGACTGTACCCAAAAACCACCGTTTTGCACGCCCTCTTGGACGTGGTAAGATGGAAATCAAAGCACAGTGGGAACCACACAAGACTCTATGACGATCTCGGGTCAACAGACTACTCTGTACCAGTGTCACCAGAGAACTGCCATCTGACGTGAGGTATAATACCATCTGGGAGTTCTCGGCGAGTCCGTCCAGTGTACCCAGTCTCTACTGAGCACCCGTATATCTCCTCTGATGTCAAACACCGATGGATATGGGATCATCCATCGCCCATCTGTATGGGTCGAGAAGGTACACGCTAGTCTACTCTGGTATATCGATGCCCCGTCTCGATACACCCTCGACTAGGGACTGTGAAGGATGTACTTATAGACTACCATGTCCCCACTAGTATGATCCGCATCATAGTCCAGGTAGTCAAGTACAGATCCTAAGGGCTTTACCAACATGTAACAGAGAGACAATCAGTATACACGTTAAGGTAAAGAGCAACCAGATAGCATACTATCATGTCGAGCAAGAAAGTCCTCCCTATATATGTCCCAGCATCCACTACAATATACATCCTATGTATAGTAATGGCCTCTAGGGCATACATATAACTAACAATCTCCCACTTGCACTAGGGCCATCTGTAGCAGTGGTTTGAAGTATCTCATACTCAACCATCCCATAAAAGTCTCTCTCTGGGAACAGGCCTTTGTGAGTGGATCCGCTGTGTTGTCTTCTGAGTCTACTCTCCAAACCTCGATCACCCTGGAGATCAATCATCTCCATGATCAGGCGATGCTGCCTTAGAATATGTATGGATCACTGATGGGACCGGCGTTCCTTGGCATAAGCCACAACTCCATTGTCATACAATGGGAGGAACATAGTTCATCTCATGAACCATTATACATCCAAACAGCCTCTTTGGTAGCATCTTAAGTAGCGATGTATCCAGCCTTTATCGTCTAGTATGTCACGGTATCTAGTTTGGAACTCTTCCAACATACCGTCCCTCTACTGAGGGTAAAGACAATGCCTGCGACTGACACTCAGTCGTCTTTATCACCCTGGAACACTTCCAGTGATTCTCCTCAGGATCGATTGACACCATCTCACTACATCTAGTGAGTATCCTAACATCCATTTAGATCTATCTCATAGATCCAAAATCCAGGATTTAGTAGGTATCACTTTGATCCTAAGTGGAGAATCATTGTGATAAGCGGAGATTGATCGAGCATAGCATAGGAAACTCCTTCCCTATCAAGAGTATGTCATCCACGTACTCTACGAGGATCGTCACCATACTCCCTACAACCTTTTTGTTTATACAAGGTTCATCTACCATTTTGATGATGTCAAACTCTTTGACTACTTCATCAAAACAGACGTTCCAACTCCGCGATGCCTGCTTTATCCTATAGAGCATCTTGCACACGTTTCCGCTGCTCCCACTGTCTACGAAGCCCTCTGGCTGCGTACTTATAGACGCTCTCTAAATCATCATTTAGAAAAGCAGTCAAGACACCCAACCAGATATCGCAGTCATAGTATGTAGCCGTGGCAAGTAGGATCTGGATGGACTTAAGCATAGCTACTTGAAAAGGTTTCATCATGATCCATGCCTGGTCGATGACGAAAAGCTTTAACAAGTCTAGCTTTGAAAGTCTCAACTTTTCCATCTACACCAAGTAATCTTCTCAAGATATACTTGCTCCTGATGGGGATTTAACCCTTCAGATCTAGCAGCCAAAGTCCATACTTTGCTGGTGTATAAGGATTCCATCTAAGATCACTAAACATCCAGCCATTCTTACGGAGTCTTACTCTCGATGGCCAGTTCGAAACTAGTTGGGTCATCATCTCATGATGTAATCCTCGCTCCCACTGTCATAGAGGAACCGAAGTATCTCTCAGGTGGGTGAGGAACCCTACTAGATCGGCGGAGAGGCCGAGGTTCGTTGGTAACTATTGAATCCTTTGGTTCCATCAAATCATCTTGTGTAGTTTGTATAGCTGGAACATTTCCAGTTCTACATAACAGATCTTGCCTCGAGCTTGTCCGGATTTTGCTTTCAGACACAGGCCGGACAACCCCAAATCTTAACCAACTTAAGATATGGGCTCTTCCCTTTCCATATCACATATGAAGCGGTAGGCAACTGATTTGATTGGAATCCTATTCAATAGGTATGCAGTTTCTCAAGTGCATAACACCCAAAAGGAAATAGGTAACTCAGTAGTACTCATCATAGAGCACACCATATCAAATAGGGTGTATCTGCTCCGCCCTGATATACCATCGTGCTATGGTGTATACAGAGGAGTAATGCTGAGAGAGAATCTCATTCTCCTTTAGAATAGTCCAGGATTTCCGTGCTCAAGTATTCTCCTCCTTGATCTCATCATAGGACATAATACTTATACCCGTATTTTGGTTCTCTACTTCTAACTTATATTCTGTGAATATCTCAAAAGGTTCGGACTCATGTTTCAGCAGGAACATATGACTGAATCTTGAGAGATTATCAGAGAACGTAATGAAGTATAAAGAACCATTCCTGGCATGTGTAGACAGGGGACCTACATACATCAACATGTATCATCCCAAGAATTTAGTAACTCTTTCTCTGTTTCCAATAAACGGAGCTATGGTCATCTTATCTTTGTGACATGACTGGCGAGTTTCACAAGATGTAAATTCAAACTGATTTAAATATACATCTATATGTAACTTTAGCCAGTCGGGTCACATTGATCTGACCTAGTCTACAATACCTCAAGAAGGATTTGTTCATTTCTGAACTCTTCCTCTTGTGTGTGTTTCATATACTAAGAACTGTAGTTTGATTTAGAACTTTAATGCTTTTAGATAACGTGCCTGAACCGATCAACTTTTGATATAGGAAATGTTCAAAACATTATCCAACAATACAAAATTATATCCTTTCTTTACTAACAAAGAGAGTGATATGATTTGGTATATCAGGTTCGGTATCTAACAACATTCGTTCAGAATCAATGTATTGGTAATACAGGGTGACAGTGACCGACAGACTTGGCTGCAACTCTTGCCCCGTTTTCTGCCTCATGAAACTTATCACCCGTTCTCAGTTCTCTACTTTTCTGTAGCCCTATGTAACAGATTACATATCTGGGATCCTGATCTGGTATCACATACCCAGGACGTAAAGGATACTGAGAAACAGTTCTGTATAATGAACACACCCGAAGATGATGCATCAGCATGCACTCTCTTCGTTTGGGTGGCACGGGAATTCTGGTAATCCCCAATTTCCTGCTCTGTCTTATAACAATTATAAGTTGGAGCGGGACCAACGTTCCCCAGCTCAGTATAACAAGCGGGTTCGGTCAATAATCCGTATTATTATCTTGATTAAGGCGTGATATGGTCGCTACCTGGAGAGAGAGAGAAGAAAACACTCAGCGTGCGCTCTGTCAAGAATAGATTGGTTATTATTTTATCTAATCATGATGTCTCCCACTGCTTTTTATCAAATCTTCCTTCAAACCCTAAAAGGAAAGACTGGCCGGGATTAATTACACACTACAAGTTCACCAATCTTTCAGCCAGGCCAGTGTCGGTACTTTGAGGGAGGTCCCCCGTGCTTTCGCACGAACCTAATTAATGTAAACCTCGTTTTCCCAGAGGCGTAACCCCGTTGACACCTTTCTAGACACCTACTTGATCGGCTAATTGTAATGTATAAAACTCTCCCAGGAGTAACTCTTACTCGCAGCGGGTATCGGGATCCAACTATCTCATAGAAGGTATGCAATCTCATTGCAAATTTCAACACTTGAAATTCCCGATAATATTTTGCCCCAAGCGATCTATGACCTTGACTAAGTCAACAAATCATAGACCACAAGTAAAGTTCAACCCGTCATTTCTCGATTGAATTAAAACCACCCGCACGACCCTTGACTGAGTCAACAAGGCCGCACGACTACCCTAATCCAATCGCATCATATGCTTTGCAGATAAACAATAATCAGCTACCGCACACTACGCCTTGACTGAGTCAACAAACGCAGCACGAATACTAACTATTACCTATCTGAAATGACGGAGGGCTACGACAGGTTTTTAAGAAAACCTTTTGCGTAATGAACTTTATATCGTTGTAGGATCGAATGAATTTTGAAATGGAGTGTTTTTGAGGCTTTTCTAGTTTTGCTAAAGGAGTCACTCCCGGTGAAGGGATCGTCGGTCCTTTCCTCGTCGAATGAGGTGCGGGATATATCATATATATCACTGTGCAAAGCAAAAACACTTAAAAGCAATCAAAAGACAAACCGAGTGTGTAGCATCTGCCAGTTATTGCTAAAGGAGTCACTCCCGGTGAAGGGATCTCGGTCCTTTCCTCATCGAATAAGGTGCAGGATATATCACATATACCGCTATGCAAAGCAAGAACTGTAGCTACCTGTTTTATTTTGAAATTCGATTCTACAACATCTTAGGTTTCTTTTATTTCATTAATCACATTAATGAAGTCCCATCAATTAAGTACCTAAACATCACAGATAGATATGACGTACACTTATGCCATCCGCATTCGCCTCGATGTCCCCTCATGCACCGTTAGGTTAGGTAACTAACGACAGAGTAGGGCAGGGCTAGCGCGGGTGTAAAACATAAGTAACGTCTATATAATATATCATATATACTATATACTATATCTATCACAGAAACATCACATGATCTCATCACAGATATCGCAGCAGAAGAAATATATGAAATATTGGATATACTAGGACGTCCGTGTTTTCAATACGAGCCAGTATAAAACACGGATTCCACGGTCGTGATGAATAGCCAAACCCATACCCCTAGACCCCTACGAGAGCGGCAAGCAACCCTGCCAATTCTAGGGTTAGGAGACCCGGACTCGACTCCTCGAGTTGGTCTCCCACTGGACCCCAGAACCCGGTTACTTGTGCCCTCCTCCTTGGGTCTATCCTAGTGCGGAAAAGTAAATAATATACAAACGGTGACTACTTCCGCAACCTGGAAGCGCCCCAATAAAAGAATATTACATACAAGTTTTTTACATGAATGAAAATGAAAAACACTCATCTCACATAAAAACCCCCGGCTATTCAAACACGACGATCCAATATAACATATCCAGCAACACATAACATCACATGTCATCAACGTAAGTAAATATGTCCATCCCAATTGTCGTTGACATATAGCAACGAAACCAGCGATATCACATATTACACTTACGGTCACAGAAAAGAAAGTGTAAAACTACAACAGTTGGAATCCGCAATCATTTCAGACATCACATGCCTGACCAAATGAATTACTTAGACATCGCATGCCTAACAATTATAAACCCCGCATTTTAGTCTCATTATCGAAAACTCTTTTCAATATCAAGTCGGGTAATTCAACAAGATTCCCGACATCCTGATCGGATGCTCGTCGCAAACTTCAGTAGGCGGCCGCACCCCCGATACCGTCGACGAAGTGCACCAAGGCGGAACACCGCTACCGCGAGCACCCAGACGGATGCTTTCGGCGACAGGGTTCTCCTACAGTCACTTGGTCGGGGCTATGGAGTGAAGCTGTCTATTAAGTTTATCCGGCGAGTATCCGCGTACGCTACGTGATTGCGACGGACTTTTGATCACATCAAAATTCCGTGGCAACCGATCAAGTGAGACTAAACTGCTGTGTTTATAACATTCATTTAGTTATCACATAACTACTTGTGAATTCCAATTATTGTATCTCATTCCAGATAAATAGAAAATGCTAAACTTTTCGATCGAACAATCGAACACCCAAGTTTTCCCGAAACTGATCAACACATGAAACAAGTCTAACAACATTCCGTTCGTGCCTCAGTACCAACGATCCAGCCGTAGAAGGGTCAAGCCAACGCCTCACATGTGGCACGCCGTACTGCCCCAAACCCGAAGGTTCAAAGGGCAGTTCAAGACGGTCACATAATCGAGTTAAGGTTTGTGTCTTCTAGAGGGACCATCGCATTACTTGCACTACTTAGAACGTCGTCAAACTTTGGAAAAATCCAACACTTGGAAATTTCCCGACAGGGGAAAAGTTGGGTATTTATATCCGGTCGAACTTTTTAACATATCCTTAAATTTATCCGGAAAGCCACACAGACAAAATTTGATATCCCGATCGAAACACCGAATCCCCTCATCAACTCAGAAAAATTCAACTCTGGAATAAATATTAAAAATACCCAGAAAATCCAGAATTAATAATTATGAGATACTGTGTAAAAATTATAGTACAGAGTGCCCGTACCGCCGCGCAACCGCCGCACGAGGCTAGCTCGTGCCGCGGAAGCGCGGCAATATGGAGGAATCAGGGGCACGAATTTCACAGTATTTCACATATTCACCTGCTGATTTTTCTGAACAATTTTAATATGGAAAAATACCAGATTTTAAAAAATGTACAGAGAGCAATTTCCCGGGTGAGGTTTCGGTTCGATCGGACTTCAATTTCCGTCTGGACTTCGCCTAAGGCTCTAGCTAGGCTCTGATACCACTGCAGGGTTCCTAGGCACTCTAGTGAGGTCTCTCAAGCCATCAACCATGGCAATTTAAAAAAAATTACGGTGCCTACAAACCCTAAACAACGGATCGTATACTAGAGGTCTAGGCGAACAAGTACTAGTTAACAGTTAACTATATAAAATACGGAAATACAACCTTTGTAGATCCGGTGCTCCACCTCCATAGCTCCGCAACGAGGTCCTCTCCGCTGTCCAAAACGAATCTGGGCTCTAGGATCGGCTTCGTCGGAGAATGGGCAAGCTAGGTCGTCGATGTCCATGCCGAAGATGATCTACGTCGAAGCATCGATGAATCAAGCTCCACCTTCAACAAGTCATGAAACTTGAGAAGGAAACACACTCTACTACTTGGCAAGAGGTAGAGGATGAAGAAATAGGAAGTGGGTAGACTTTAGAATTGGATTTCTCACTCATATGCATCAATCACCATTGATGGACTTCAAGCTTCTTCACTTGAAGCATGAAGAAGAAGAAGAATATGAAGAAGAAAATTATGATTAGATTATTCTCAAAAATGAAAAGAATAATAATCTTATCATAACTTGAACCATGGTTAGATGTAGAGAGTAAATCATGGTTAAAGAATGGTTAGGTTAAGCATGAGATAAGAATGAAGACTTAGTCAAAGTTTCATGAAACTTCAACTAAATCCAAAATAAGCCACCATTTATCTTTCTTTTCCTTATTCCAAAAAAGAATAAATAAGAAAGATAAATGAATAAATAAAAATCAAAACCCTAACCCATTCATAACCATGGTTCATTCTTTACACTTAACCAAGTTAGGCATGCATCATCAAACATGATACAAGCAAGTGCACAAAAACATATCGCATATGTAATGCGCACATCCGAGTGAGAAAATCCATCTTAAGTAGACCGATACTAGTTAATGCAAAGCAATATATCAAATATATAAATATGCATTAAATCATTAAATCAACACTTGATTCAATGATCCGGTCATGCGCACATAACCGACTGGTATCTAATATATCGGCTTATCGAATCAACGCTTGAATCGATAACTAGGTTATATCGCATACAACCATTCGATATATTTATCGCGAGAATAGAATACGGTATCACATACACGCATTATTCTCGGTCCCGCACATATCTCATATGCGCTCCTATTTCGTTTCGCTTGACCCAGGAAACCTCTGTGTAGGACTCTAAAGACTCGTCAATACGCCGGCAGCGGATGATGATCATATCAATCATCCACAAGCCGCAAGCGGTCTGCTAAACGTAACGGCCACCCGGGTATTGAGCGATCTGAAGATCGACGAGCAAGCCCGCTCACACTCCAGTGAATCCGACCAGTAACACTACCGTACAGTCCGGTCTGATCGTCTGATATGTCGCATATCTCGCCTAGGGGTGGTATACGTCAGACCCCAATAGCTCAATAAGTCGTGTCGATATGAGGTCTATAACTATTCGAGAAACTACTGGTAACACTTACCAGTAAATCTCTGCAACCCTGGCCAGGGATTTCCTATTATAGCCAATCGAACACAGCGCAACATCAACCCCCATATACCGGGAGAGACGAATCCCCTCCTATCGCTCATTGCCTCCATGTGACTCGGGACTGTACCCAAAAACCACCGTTTTGCACGCCCTCTTGGACGTGGTAAGATGGAAATCAAAGCACAGTGGGAACCACACAAGACTCTATGACGATCTCGGGTCAACAGACTACTCTGTACCAGTGTCACCAGAGAACTGCCATCTGACGTGAGGTATAATACCATCTGGGAGTTCTCGGCGAGTCCGTCCAGTGTACCCAGTCTCTACTGAGCACCCGTATATCTCCTCTGATGTCAAACACCGATGGATATGGGATCATCCATCGCCCATCTGTATGGGTCGAGAAGGTACACGCTAGTCTACTCTGGTATATCGATGCCCCGTCTCGATACACCCTCGACTAGGGACTGTGAAGGATGTACTTATAGACTACCATGTCCCCACTAGTATGATCCGCATCATAGTCCAGGTAGTCAAGTACAGATCCTAAGGGCTTTACCAACATGTAACAGAGAGACAATCAGTATACACGTTAAGGTAAAGAGCAACCAGATAGCATACTATCATGTCGAGCAAGAAAGTCCTCCCTATATATGTCCCAGCATCCACTACAATATACATCCTATGTATAGTAATGGCCTCTAGGGCATACATATAACTAACAATATACTTGTGGTTAAACCCACCGCTAGCGTAATGACGAGTCTTTAGAGTCCCATACAGAGGGTTTCCCTAGTTCGGGCAAAACGTTGTAGATGACGTATGGTTTCATGGTAGGGTTCGATTGTTGGGTTACGGCAGTGCCCAGGCCATCAAACCGTGGCCAAATACGGAACAAAAATTAACTAAACTGGCGCTACCATTACCCGATGCTCGGATCTACCTTAAACCCTAAACGAGCAAGCTTTATAAAGAAGTTAGAATTGTTATACCTAGTTGATCCATGTCCTTCGGTCTTCATTCCAAGCTCCTAGTGATTTCTTGATCGAATTTGGTTACCGGTTTTCCTCCATCTCTGATGATCCACCAGAGGGAAACGGCGCAAGCTTCAGCCTCGACAAATAAGGCAATCAACGATCCAAGGTTTCTAGCAATGGAGAGTGGAGGTGTAGGAATGTGTCACTATGTTTTTCTCTCATCTCATATGCTCAATGAGCAACCAATGAAGATGAAAAGGAGGTGAGGAAACCATGGCATAAGTGTTACTTATATGTATGCCCTCGAGGCCATTACTATACATAGGATATATATTGTAGTGGATGCTTGGACATATATGTTAGTTATATGTATGCCCTAGAGGCCATTACTATACATAGGATGTATATTGTAGTGGGTGCTTGGACATATATAGGGAGGACTTTCTTGCTCGACATGATAGTATGCTATCTGGTTGATCTTTACCTTAACGTGTACATTGAATGTCTCTCTGTTACATGTTGGTAAAGCCCTTCGGATGTGTACTTGACTACCTGGACTATGATACGGATCATACTAGTGGGGACAGGGTAGTCCATAAGTACATCCTTCAAAGTCCCTAGTCGTGGGTATATCGAGACGGGGCATCGATATACCAGAGTAGACTAGCGTATACCTTCTCGACCCATACAGATGGGAGATGGATGATCCCATATCCATTGGTGTTTGACATCGGAGATGATATACGGGTGCTCAGTGGAGACCGTGTACACTGGACGGACTCGCCGAGAACTCCCAGATGGTATTATACCTTACGTCAGATGGCAGTTCTCTGGTGACACTGGTACAGAGTAGTCTGTTGACCCGAGATCGTCATAGAGTCTTGTGTGGTTCCCACTGTGCTTTGATTTCCACCTTACCACGTCCAAGAGGGCATGCAAAATGGTGGTTTTTGGGTACAGTCCCGAGTCACATGGAGGCAATGAGCGATAGGAGGGGATTCGTCTCTCCCGGTACAGGGGTTTGATGTTGCGCTGTGTTCGATTGGCTATA
Source organism: Agapanthus africanus (assembly GCA_030015575.1). NCBI lineage: Eukaryota > Viridiplantae > Streptophyta > Magnoliopsida > Asparagales > Amaryllidaceae > Agapanthus > Agapanthus africanus. The sequence continues at coordinate 343,761,158 of CM057337.1, forward strand.
ACCGGAAATCCCTGGCCAGGGTTGCTGAGATTTACTGGTAAGTGTTACCTGTAGTTTCTCGAACTGTTATAGACCTCATATCGACACGACTTATCGAGCTGTTGGGGTCTGACGTTTACCACCCCTAGGCGAGATATGCGACATATCAGACGACGAGACCTGACTGTACGGTAAGTGTTACTGGTTGGATTCACAGGAGTGTGAGCGGGCTTGCTCGTCGATCTTCTGATCGCTCAATACCCGGGTGGCCGTTACGTTTAGCAGACCGCTTGCGGCTTGTGGGTGTTTGATATGATCATCACCTGCTGCCGGCGTATTGACGAGTCTTTAGAGTCCTACACAGAGGTTTCCTAGCTCAAGCGAAACGAAATAGGAGCGCATATGAGATATGTGCGGGACCGAGAATAATGCGTGTATGTGATACCGTATTTTATTCTCGCGATGAATGTATCGATTGGTTGTATGCGATATAACCTAGTTATCGAATCAAGGATTGATTCGATAAGCCGATACGTTGAATATTAGTCGGTTATATGCGATATGACCTGGTCGTTAAATCAAGTGTTGATTTAATGATTTAATGCATAATTATATATTTGATATATTACTTTGCATTAACTAGTATTGGTTCACTTTAAATGGATTTTCTCACTTAAAGTTCACAAGTTGTATATGTGATATATTTTTGTGCACTTGGATGTATCATGTTTGATGATACATGTTTGCTAGGGTTTGTGTAAAGAATTAAACCTTGGTTAAGTAAATGGTTCGGGTTTTTATTTAGTTATTCATTCATTTATCTTTTTAATTGGATTAAAAAGAAATGGGATAAGAAAACAAAATGGTTGCTTTCATTCTTGAAGCTTGTTGAAGCTTCATGAAGCTTTGACCAAAGTGACCATTTTGTCTTCATCCTTAACCCTAACCATTCATCTAACCTTAGTCAATTCTCTACATATAACCATGGTTCATATTATGATAAGGATTCATTTTTCTTTTGGTTTTAATTAACTTATCATAATATACTTCATCTTCTTCTTCTTCTTCAAAAAGAAGAAAACCTAGCTTTCATCAATGGTGATTTGATGAAAAGAGTGAGAAATCCAATTCTAAAGTGAACCCACCTCCTATTTCTTCATCCTCTACCTCTTGCCAAGTAGTATAGGGTGTTTTCTTCACAAGTTTCATGACTTGGTGAAGTGGGAGCTTGATCTTGTGATGCCTCGACGTAGATCATCTTCGGCATCGTAGTCGATGACCTAGCCCGCCTATTTCTCCGATGAAGCCGACGCTAGAGCCCGGGATTTGATTTGGACAGCAAGGAGACTTCATCATGGAGCTATGGAGGTAGAGAACCGGATCTACAAAGGTTGTATTTCCGTTCACTTAGTTAAGTTGTTAACTAGTTGCATGTTTCGCCCAAAATTCTAGTTAACGATCCGTATTAGGGTTTCTCGGCACTTGTAAAATTTGAAATTGGCATGGTTGATGCCTTGTGAGACCTCATTAGTGTGCCTAGGAACCCTACAGTGGTATCAGAGACTAGCTAGAGCCTTAGGCGAATTCTAGACGACGTTTGAAATCCGAACGAACCCGAAACCCTAACTCCAAAATGCTCTCTGGAAATTTTCTGAAAATTTAGATTTTTGTGAATTAAAAATTGCTAAAAAATTCAACAGGGTCTTATTTGAATTACTGTGAAATTCGTGGGGCTAATTCGTCTAAAGTGCGGCGGAACCGCGGCAGAAGCAAGGCTTCTGCGGCGGTTCCGCGGCCGTATTGTCATATTGTCCAATAATTTTTGCACGGTAATTCCTCTTTTCTGGTGCTGGATTTTCTGGGATTTTTTAATTTGAACTCAAGAGTTGAGTTTTCTGGAGTGTTTTGGAGCTTAGATGATTCGATCGGATTATCAGACTTTGTCTATGTGGCTTTCCGGATATTTTAGAATATGTTAAAAAGTTCGACCGAATTTAAATACCCACCTTTTCCCCTGCCGGAAAATTTCCAAGTGTTGGATTTTTCTGTGGCTTAAGGACGTTCTAAGTAGTGCAAGTAACGCGATGGTCCCTCTAGAAGACAACAAACCTTAACTCGATTATGTGACCGTCTTGAACTGCCCTTCGAACCTTCGGGTTTGGGGCAGTACGGCGTGCTACATGTGAGGCGTTGGCTTGACCCTTCTACGGCTGGACCGTTGGTACTGAGGCATGAAGTGAATGTCTTTGAACTTATTTCATTCGGTTGATCAGGAAAACTTGGGTGTTCGATTGTTCGATCGGAAAGTTTAACATTTTCTAATTATCTGGAATGTGATACAATAATTGGAATTCACAAGTAGTTATGAGATAACTGAATGAATGTTATAAATCTAGCGGTTTAGTCTCACTTGATCGGTTGCCACGGAATTTTGATGTGATCAAAAGTCCGTCGCAATCACGTAGCGTACGCGGATACTCGCCGGGTAAGCTTAATAGACAGCCTCGTCCCATAGCCCCGACCAAGTGACTGTAGGAGAACCCCGTCGCCGAAAGCATCCGTTCGGGTGCTCGCGGTAGCGGTGTTCCGCCTTGGTACACTTCGTCGACGGCGTCGGGGGTGCGGCCGTCTACTAAAGTTTGCGACGAGTATTCGATCAGGATGTCGGGAATCTTGTTGAATTGCCCGACTTGATATTGAAAAGTGATTTCGATAATGAGACTAAAATACGGGGTTTATAATTGTTAGGCATGCGATGTCTAAGGAATTCATTTGATTAGGCATGCGATGTCTATGCAGGTTGCGGATTCCAACTGTTGTAGTTTTACACTTTCTTTTCTGTGACCGTAAGTGAAATATGTGATATCGCCGGTTTAGTTGCTATATGTCAACGACAATTGGGATGCGCATATTTACCTACGTTGATGACATGTGATGTTATGTGTTGCTGGATATGTTATATTGGATCGTCGTGTTTGAATAACCGGGGTTTTTTTATGTGAGATGAGTGTTTTTCATTTTCATTCATGTAAAAACTTGTATGTAATATTCTTTTATTGGGGCACTTCCAGGTTGCGGAAGATGTCACCCTTTGTATATTATTTACTTTTCCGCACTAGGATAGACCTAAGGAGGAGGGCACAAGTAACCGGGTTCTGGAGTCCAGTGGGAGACCAACTCGAGGAGTCGAGTCCGGGTCTCCTAACTCTAGAATTGGTAGGGTTGCTTGCCGCTATCATAGGGGTTTAGGGGTGTGGGTTTGGCTAATCATCGCGACCGTGGAATCCGTGTTTTATACTGGCTCGTATTGAAAACACGGACGTCCTAGTATATCCAATATTTCATATGTTTCTTCTGCTGTGATATCTCTGATTTGATCATGTGATGTTCTGTGATAGATACAGTATATAGTATATATGATATATTATATAGACGTTACTTATGTTTTACACCCGCGCTAGCCCTGCCCTGCTCTGCCGTTAGTTACCTAACCTAACGGTGCACGAGGGGACATCGAGGCGAATGCGGATGGCATAAGTGTATGTCGTATTTATCTGTAATGTTTAGGTACTTAAATGATGGGACTTCATTAATGTGATTAATGAAATAAAAAGGAACCTAAGAAGTTGTAGAATCGAATTTCAAAAATAAAATAGGTAGCTACAGTTCTTGCTTTGCACAGCGGTATATATGATATATCCTGCACCTTATTCGATGAGGAAAGGACCGAGATCCCTTCACCGGGAGTGACTCCTTTAGCAATAACTGGCAGATGCTACACACTCGGTTTGTCTTTTGATTGCTTTTAAGAGTTTTTGCTTTGCACAGTGATATATATGATATATCCCGCACCTCATTCGACGAGGAAAGGGCCGACGATCTCTTCACCGGGAGTGACCCCTTTAGCAAAACTAGAAAAGCATCAAAAACACTCCATTTCAAAATCATTTGATTCTACAACGATATCAAGTTCATTACGCAATAGGTTTTCAGAAAAACCTGTCGTAGCCCTCCGTCATTTCAGATAAGTAGTAGTTAGTATTCGTGCTACGTTTGTTGGCCTTTGTCAAGGCGTAGTGTGCGGTAGCTGACTGGTGCTTATCTGCTTATGCATATGATGCAGATTGGATTAGGGTAGTCGTGCGATCTTGTTGGCCTTTGTCAAGGGCCGTGCGGGTGGGTTTAATTCAATCAGGAAATGACGGGTTGAACTTGACTAGCATCCTATGGTTTGTTGGCCTTTGTCAAGGTCATAGGAGGTTAGGGGCAAAATTATCGGGAATTTCAAGTGTTGAAATTTGCAATGAGATTGCATACCTTCTATGAGATAGTTGGATCCCGATACCCGCTGCGAGTAAGAGTTACTCCTGGGAGAGTTTTATACATTACAATTAGCCGATCAAGTAGGTGTCTAGAAAGGTGTCAACAGGGTTACGCCTCTGGGAAAACGAGGTTTACATTAATTAGGTTCGTGCGAAAGCACGGGGCACCTCCCTCAAAGTACCGACACTGGCCTGGCTGAAAGATTGGCGAACTTGTAGCGTGTAATTAATCCCGGCTAGTCTTTCCTTTTAGGGTTTGAAGGAAGATTTGATAAAACCAGTGGGAGCCATCCTGATTAGATAAAATTATAACCAATCTATTCTTGCAAGAGCGCACGCTGAGTGTTTTCTTCTCTCTCTCTCCAGGTAGCGACCATATCACGCCTTAATCAAGATAATAATACGGAATATTGACCGAACCCGCTTGTTACACTGAGCTGGGGAACGTTGGTCCCGCTCCAACTTATAATTGTTATAAGACAGAGTAGGAAATTGGGGATTACCAGAATTCCCGTGCCGCCCAAACGAAGAAAGTGCATATGATGCATCTCCTTCGGGTGTGTTCGTTACACAGAACTGTTTCTCTGTATCCTCTACGTCCTGGGTATGTGATACCAGATCAGAATCCCAGATATGTAATCTGTTACATAGGGCTACAGCAAGGTAGAGAACTGAGAACGGGTGATAAGTTTCATGAGGCAGAAAACGGGGCAAGTGTTGCAGCCAGGTCTGTTGGTCACTGTCACCCTGTATTCCAAATACATTGATTCTGAACGAATGTTATTAGATACCGAACCTGATATACAAAATCATATCAATCTCTTTATTAGTAAAGAAATGATAAAATTTTGTATAGTTGGATGATGTTTTGAACATTTCCTATATCAAAAGTTGATCGGATCAGGCACGTTATCTAAAAGCGTTGATGTTCTAAATCAAACTACAGTTCTTAGTATACAGAACACACACAGGAGGATGAGTTCAGAAATGAACAAATCCTTCTTGAGGTATTGTAGACTGGGTCATATCAATGTGACCTGACTAGCTGAAGTTACATTTTAGATGCATATTTAAATCAGTTTGAATTTACATCTTATGAAACTTGGCAGTCATGTCACAAAGATACGATGACCATAGCTCTGTTTACTGGAAACAGAGAAAGAGTTAGTAAACTCTTGGGATGATACATGTTGATGTATGTAAGGTCTCCTGTCTACATATGCCAGGACTGGTTCTTTGTACTTCATTACATTTTCTGATGATCTTTCGAGATTCAGACCTATGTTCCTGTTGAAACACAAGTCCGAACCTTTTGAGATATTCATAGAATATAAGTTAGAAGTAGAGAACCAAAACGGGTATAAGTATTATGTCCTTTGATGTGATCAAGGAGGAGAATACTTGAGCACGGAATTCCTGGACTATTCTAAAGGAGAATGAGATTCTCTCTCAGCATTACTCCTCCGTATACACCATAGCACGATGGTATATCGGGGCGGAGCATTAGCACCCTATATGATATGGTGTGCTCTATGATGGGTACTACTGAGTTTCCTGTTTTCTTTTGGGAGTTATGCACTTGAGAAGCTGCATACCTATTGAATAGGGTTCAAATCAAATCAGTTGCCTACCACTTCATATATGATATGATAAGGGAAGAGCCCATCTCTTAAGTTAGTTAAGATTTGGGGTTTTCCAGCCTATGTCTGAAAAGCAAAATCCGGACAAGCTCGAGGCAAGGTCTGTAATGTAGAACTGGAAAGGTTCCAGCTATACAAACTACAGCAGATGATTTGATAAAACCAAAGGATTCAATAGTTACCAACGAACCTCAGCCTCTCCGCCGATCTAGTAGGGTTTCTCACCCACTTGAGAGATACTTCTGTTTCTCTATGACAGTGGGAGCGAGGATTGCATCATGAGATGATGACCCAACTAGTTTCGAGCTGGCCATCAGGAGTGGGACTCTGTAAGAATGGCTGGATGCTTAGTGATCTGAGATGGAATCCTTATACACCAACAAAGTATGGACTTTAGTTGCTTTATCTGAAGGGTTAAATCCCCATCAGGAGCAAGTATATCTTGAGAAGATTACTTGGTGTACATGGAAAAGTTGAGACTTTCAAAGCTAGACTTGTTAAAGCTTTTCGTCATCGACCAGGCGTGGATAATGATGAAACCTTTTCAAGTGGCTATGCTTAAGTCCATCCAGATCCTACTTGCCACGGCTACATACCATGACTACGATATCTAGCGGTTGGGTGCCATGACTGCTTTTCTAAATGATGTTTTAGAAGAGGACGTCTATAAGTACACAGCCAGAGGGCTTCGTAGACAGTGGGAGCAGCGAAAACGTGTACAAGATGCTTTATAGGATAAAGCAGGTATCGCGGAGTTGGAACATCTGTTTTGATGTGTTAGTCAAAGAGTTTGATATCATCAAAATGGTAGATGAACCTTGTATAAACAAAAGGGTAGTAGGGAGTATGGTGATGATCCTCGTAGAGTACGTGGATGACATACTCTTGATAAGAAAGGAGTTTCCTATACTACGCTCGGTCAATCTCCGCTTATCACAATGATTCTCCATATAGGATCAAAATGATACCTCCTAAATCCTGGATTTTGGATCTATGAGATAGATCTAATTGGATGTTTGGATTCTCACTAGTTGTAGTGAGATGGTATCAACCGATCCTAGGGAGAATCACTGGAAGGGTTCCAGGGTGATAAGGACGACTGAAAGTCAGTCACAGGGATTGTCTTTACCCTCAGTAAAGGGACGGTATGTTGGAAGAGTTCCAAGCTAGATACCGTGGCATACTAGACGATAAAGGCTCGATACATCGCTACTTAAGATGCTACCAAAGAGGCAGTCTGGATGTATATTTGTTCATGAGATGAACTTAGTTCCTCCCATTGTGTGACAATGGAGTTGTGGCTTATGCCAAGGAACGTCCGTCCCATCAGTGATCGAGACATATTCTAAGGCAGTATCACCTCAGCATGGAGATGGTTGATCTCCAGGGTGATCGAGGTTAGGAGAGTAGACTCAGAGGACAACACGGCGGATCCACTCACAAAGGCCTTTTCCCAGAGAGAGACTTTTATGGGATGGTTGAGTATGAGATACTACAACCACTGCTATCAGATGGCCCTAGTGCAAGTGGGAGATTGTTAGTTATATGTATGCCCTAGAGGCCATTACTATACATAGGATGTATATTGTAGTGGGTGCTTGGACATATATAGGGAGGACTTTCTTGCTCGACATGATAGTATGTTATCTGGTTGATCTTTACCTTAACGTGTACATTGATTGTCTCTCTGTTACATGTTGGTAAAGCCCTTAGGATGTGTACTTGACTACCTGGACTATGATACAGATCATACTAGTGGGGACAGGGTAGTCCATAAGTACATCCTTCAAAGTCCCTAGTCGTGGGTATATCGAGACGGGGCATCGATATAGCAGAGTAGACTAGCGTATACCTTCTCGACCCATACAGATGGGCGATGGATGATCCCATATCCATTGGTGTTTGACATCGGAGATGATATACGGGTGCTCAGTGGAGACTGGGTACACTGGACGGACTCGCCGAGAACTCCCAGATGGTATTATACCTTACGTCAGATGGCAGTTCTCTGGTGACACTGGTACAGAGTAGTCTGTTGACCCGAGATCGTCATAGAGTCTTGTGTGGTTCCCACTGTGTTTTGATTTCCACCTTACCACATCCAAGAGGGCGTGCAAAACGGTGGTTTTTGGGTACAGTCCCGAGTCACATGGAGGCAATGAGCGATAGGAGGGGATTCGTCTCTCCCGGTATAGGGCGTTGATGTTGCGCTGTGTTCGATTGGCTATAACCGGAAATCCCTGGCCAGGGTTGCTGAGATTTACTGGTAAGTGTTACCTGTAATTTCTTGAACTGTTATAGACCTCATATCGACATGACTTATCGAGCTGTTGGGGTCTGACGTTTACCACCCTAGGCGAGATATGCGACATATCAGACGACGAGACCGGACTGTACGGTAAGTGTTACTGGTTGGATTCACAGGAGTGTGAGCGGGCTTGCTCGTCGATCTTCTGATCGCTCAATACCCGGGTGGCCGTTACGTTTAGCAGACCGCTTGCGGCTTGTGGGTGTTTGATATGATCATCACCTGCTGCCGGCGTATTGACGAGTCTTTAGAGTCCTACACAGAGGTTTCCTGGCTCAAGCGAAACGAAATAAGAGCGCATATGAGATATGTGCGGGATCGAGAATAATGCATGTATGTGATACCGTATTTTATTCTCGCGATGAATGTATCGATTGGTTGTATGCGATATAACCTATTTATCGAATCAAGGATTGATTCGATAAGCCGATACATTGAATATTAGTCGGTTATATGCGATATGACCGGGTCGTTAAATCAAGTGTTGATTTAATGCATAATTATATATTTGATATATTACTTTGCATTAACTAGTATTGGTTCACTTTAAATGGATTTTCTCACTTAAAGTTCACAAGTTGTATATGTGATATATTTTTGTGCACTTGGATGTATCATGTTTGATGATACATGTTTGCTAGGGTTTGTGTAAAGAATTAAACCTTGGTTAAGTAAATGGTTCGGGTTTTTATTTAGTTATTCATTCATTTATCTTTTTAATTGGATTAAAAAGAAATGGGATAAGAAAACAAAATGGTTGCTTTCATTCTTGAAGCTTGTTGAAGCTTCATGAAGCTTTGACCAAAGTGACCATTTTGTCTTCATCCTTAACCCTAACCATTCATCTAACCTTAGTCAATTCTCTACATATAACCATGGTTCATATTATGATAAGGATTCATTTTTCTTTTGGTTTTAATTAACTTATCATAATATACTTCATCATCTTCTTCTTCTTCAAAAAGAAGAAAACCTAGCTTTCATCAATGGTGATTTGATGAAAAGAGTGAGAAATCCAATTCTAAAGTGAACCCACCTCCTATTTCTTCATCCTCTACCTCTTGCCAAGTAGTATAGGGTGTTTTCTTCACAAGTTTCATGACTTGGTGAAGTGGGAGCTTGATCTTGTGATGCCTCGACGTAGATCATCTTCGGCATCGTAGTCGATGACCTAGCCCGCCTATTTCTCCGATGAAGCCGACGCTAGAGCCCGGGATTTGATTTGGACAGCAAGGAGACTTCATCATGGAGCTATGGAGGTGGAGAACCGGATCTACAAAGGTTGTATTTCCGTTCACTTAGTTAAGTTGTTAACTAGTTGCATGTTTCGCCCAAAATTCTAGTTAACGATCCGTATTAGGGTTTCTCGGCACTTGTAAAATTTGAAATTGGCATGGTTGATGCCTTGTGAGACCTCATTAGTGTGCCTAGGAACCCTACAATATATAATGAGGACTTTCTTGCTCGACATGATAGTATGCTATCTGGTTGCTCTTTATCTTAACGTGTACACCGATTGTCTCTCTGTTACATGTTGGTAAAGCCCTTAGGATGTGTACTTGACTACCTGGACTATGATGCGGATCATACTAGTGGGGACATGGTAGTCCATAAGTACATCCTTCAAGGTCCCTAGTTGTGGGTGTATCGAGACGGGGCATCGATATACCAGAGTAGACTAGCATAAACCTTCTCGACCCATACAGATAGGCGATGGATGATCCCATATCCATTGGTGTTTGACATCAGAGATGATATACGGGTGCTCAGTGGAGACTGGGTACACTGGACGGACTCGCCGAGAACTCCCAGATGGTATTATACCTCACGTCAGATGGCAGTTCTCTGGTGACACTGGTACAGGTTAGTCTGTAGACCCGAGATCGTCATAGAGTCTTGTATGATTCCCATTGTACTTTGATTTCCACCTTACCACGTCCAAGAGGGCGTGCAAAACGGTGGTTTTTGGGTACAGTCCCGAATCACATGGAGGCAATGAGCGATAGGAGGGGATTCGTCTCTCCCGGTATAATTTGATGTTGCGCTGTGTTCGATTGGCTATAACCGGAAATCCCTGGCCAGGGTTGCTGAGATTTACTGGTAAGTATTACCAATAGTTTCTCGAACTGTTATAGACCTCATATCGACATGACTTATCGAGCTATTGGGGTCTGACGTTTACCACCCGTAGGCGAGATATGCGAAATATCAGACGATGAGACCGGACTGTACGGTAAGTGTTACTCATTGGATTCACAGGAGTGTGAGCGGGCTTGCTCGTTGATCTTCTGATCGCTCAATACCCGGGTGGCCGTTACGTTTAGCAGACTGCTTGCGGCTTATGGGTGTTTGATATGATCATCACCTGCTGCCGGCATATTGACTAGTCTTTAGAGTCCTACACAGAGGTTTCCTGGCTCAAGCGAAACGAAATAGGAGCGCATATGAGATATGTGCGGGACCGAGAATAATATCAGTATGTGATACTGTATTCTATTCTTATGATATGTGACATTGATCGGTTATATGCGATATAGCCGCGTTATCGGATCAAGTGTTGATTCGATAAGTTGTTACTATTGATATTAGTCGGTTATATGCAATATAACCGGATCATTGTTAGTTATATGTATGCCCTAGAGGCTATTACTATACATAGGATGTATATTGTAGTGGATGCTTGGACATATATAGGGAGGACTTTCTTGCTCGACATGATAGTATGCTATCTGGTTGCTCTTTACCTTAATGTGTACACTGATTGTCTCTCTGTTACATGTTGGTAAAGCCCTTAGGATGTGTACTGGACTACCTGGACTATGATGCGGATCATACTAGTGGGGACATGGTAGTCCATAAGTACATCCTTCAAAGTCCCTAGTCGTGGGTGTATCAAGACGGGGCATCGATATACCAGAGTAGACTAGCGTATACCTTCTCGACCCATACAGATGGGCGATGGATGATCCCATATCCATTGGTGTTTGACATCAGAGATGATATACGGGAGCTCAGTGGAGACTGGGTACACTGGACGGACTCGCCGAGAACTCCCAGATGGTATTATACCTTACGTCAGATGGCAGTTCTCTGGTGACACTGGTACAGAGTAGTCTGTTGACCCGAGATCGTCATAGAGTCTTGTGTGGTTCCCACTGTGCTTTGATTTCCATCTTACCACGTCCAAGAGGGCGTGCAAAATGATGGTTTTTGGGTACAGTCCCGAGTCACATGGAGGCAATGAGCGATAGGAGGGGATTCGTCTCTCCCGGTATAGGGAGTTGATGTTGCGCTGTGTTCAATTGGCTATAACCGGAAATCCCTGGCCAGGGTTGCTGAGATTTACTGGTAAGTGTTACCAGTAGTTTCTCGAATTGTTATAGACCTCATATCGACACGACTTATCAAGCTATTGGGGTCTGACGTTTACCACCCCTAGGCGAGATATGCGACATATCAGACGATCAGACCGGACTGTACGGTAGTGTTACTGGTTGGATTCACTGGAGTGTGAGCGGGCTTGCTCATCGATCTTCAGATCGCTCAATACCCAGGTGGCCGTTACGTTTAGCAGACCGCTTGCGGCTTGTGGGTGCTTGATATGATCATCACCTGCTGCCGGCGTATTGACGAGTCTTTAGAGTCCTACACAGAAGTTTCCTGGTTCAAGCGAAACGAAATAGGAGCGCATATGAGATATGTGCGGGACCGAGAATAATACGTGTATGTGATACCGTATTCCATTCTCGCGATGAATGTGTCGAATGGTTGTATGCGATATAACCTAGTTATCGAATCAAGGATTGATTCGATAAGCCGATACATTGTATACTAGTCGATTGTGTGCGACATGACCGGATCATTGAATCAAGTGTTGATTTAATTATTTAATGCATAATTATATATTTGATATATTACTTTGCATTAACTAGTATCGGTTCACTTTAAATGGATTTTCTCACTCGGATGTGCGCATTGCATATGCGATATGATTTTGTGCACTTGCTTGTATCATGTTTGATGATGCATGCCTTTTGGTTAAGTGTAAAGAATTAAACCTTGGTTAATGAAATGGTTAGGGTTTAATTTTTCCTTATTCATTTTATTCATTTATTTATTCTTTTGGAAAAAGAAAAGCAAATGAGAAAATGGTGGCATGTTTTGTTTTGTTCATGAAGCTTCATGAAGACTTTGACCAAGTGACCATTTTGTCTCATGCTTAACCCTAACCATCCCACTAACCATGATTTATTCTCTACACTTAACCATGGTTTGGTTATGATAAGTATTCTTTTAATTTTCTTTTTGGAATTAACTTGTCATAACATTTATCTTCTTCTTCTTCTTCATCTTCAAAGAAGAAACCTTCACTTCATCAATGGTGGATTGATGAAATGAGTGAGAAATCCAATTCTAAAGTCTACCCACTTCCTATTTCTTCATCCTCTACCTCTTGCCAAGTAGTAGAGTGTGTTTCCTTCACGAGTTTTCATGGCTTGGTGAAGGTGGAGCTTGATCTAGCGATGCTTCGACGTAGATCATCTTCGGCATGGACATCGACGACCTAGCTCGCCTATTCTCCGATGAAGCCGACGCTAGAGCCCGGGATTTATTTTGGACAGCGAGAGGACTTCATTGCGGAGCTATGGAGGTGGAGCACCAGATCTACAAAGGTTGTATTTCCGTTTAAACTTTAGTTAAGTTGTTACCTATTTTCTTTTTCGCCTAGACATCTAGCCAACGATCCGTACACTAGGGTTTCTCGGCACCATAATTTTTGAAATTGGCATGGTTGATGCCTTGTAAGACCTCTTGAGAGTGCCTAGGAACCCTACAGTGGTATCAGAGCCTAGCTAGAGCCTTAGGCGATGCGTAGACGGAGTTAGAAGTCCGATCGACCCGAAACCCCGACTTGAAAGTGCTCTCTGGACATTTTCTGTTTTCGTGGATTTTTGAGAATTAAAAATATGCAGAAAAATCAGAAGGAAATTCTAAGAATTACGGTGCAAAAAGTAACTAATGATCCCTCAAAAGTGCGGCGGAACCGCGGCATTAGCATGCTAATGCGGCGGTTCCGCTGCCGTTTTGTCTTATTAGGCATTCAATTTTGCACAGTAATTCCTATTTTGCAGTGCTGGTTTCCCTGGGAATTTTTTTTATCTGAAATCAAGAGTTGAGTTTTTTGGGTTGTATTAGGAGTTCGTACATTCGATCGGATTGTCTAATTTTGTCTATGTGTTTTTCGGATATTTTAGAATATGTTAAAAATTTCGACCGGACATAAATACCCACTTTTTCCCCTGCCGGAAAATTTCCAAGTGTTGGATTTTTCCGTGGTTTAAGGATGTTCTGAGTAGTGCAGGTAACGCGATGGTCCCTCTAGAAGACAACAAACCTTAACTCGATTATGTGACCGTCTTGAACTGCCCTTTGAACCTTAGGGTTTGGGGCAGTACGGCGTGCCACATGTGAGGCATTGGCTTGACCCTTCTACGGCTGGACCGTTGGTACTGAGGCATGAAGTGAATGTCTTTGAACTTATTTCATTCGGTTGATCGGGAAAACTTGGGTGTTCGATTGTTCTATCGAAAAGTTTAACATTTTCTATCTTATCCGGAATGTGATACAATAATTGGAATTCACAATAAGTTATGAGATAACTGAATGAATGTTATAAACATAGCACTTTAGTCTCACTTGATCGGTTGCCACGGAATTTTGATGTGATCAAAAGTCCGTTGCAATCACGTTGTGAACACGGATACTCGCCGGTAAACTTAATAGACAGCCTCACTCCATAGCCCCGACCAAGTGACTGCAGGAGAACCCCGTCGCCGAAAGCATCCGTTCGGGTGCTCGCGGCAGCGGTGTTCCGCCTTGGTGCACTTCGTCGACGGCATCGGGGGTGCGGCCGCCTACTAAAGTTTGCGACGAGCATTCGATCAGTTTTTCGGGAATCTTGTTGAATTGCCCGACTTGATATTGAAAAGTGTTTTCGATAATGAGACCAAAATGCGGGGTTTATAATTGTTAGGCATCCGATGTCTAAAGAATTCATTTGGTCAGGCATGCGATGTCTGAGGTGGTTGTGGATTCCAACTGTTGTAGTTTTACACTTTCTTTTCTGTGACCGTAAGTGTAATATGTGATATCGCCGGTTTCGTTGCTATATGTCAACGACAATTGGGATGCGCATATTTACTTACGTTGATGACATGTGATGTTATGTGTTGCTTGATATGTTATATTGGATCGTCGTGTTTGAATAGCCGGGGGTTTTATGTGAGATGAGTGTTTTTCATTTTCATTCATGTAAAAAACTTGTATGTAATATTCTTTTATTGGGGCACTTCCAGGTTGCGGAAGATGTCACCTTTTGTATATTATTTACTTTTCCGCACTAGGATAGACCCAAGGAGGGGAGCACAAGTAACCGGGTTCTGGAGTCCAGTGGGAGACCAACTCGAGGAGTCGAGTCCGGGTCTCCTAACTCTAGAATTTGTAGGGTTGCTTGCCGCTCTCGTAGGGGTCTAGGGGTGTGGGTTTGGCTATTCATCACGACCGTGGAATCCGTATTTTATACTGGCTCGTATTGAAAACACGGACGTCCTAGTATATCCAATATTTCATATGATTCTTCTGCTGCGATATCTGTGATGTGATCATGTGATGTTCTGTAATAGATACAGTATATAGTATATATGATATATTATATAGATGTTACTTATGTTTTACACCCGCGCTAGCCCTACCCCGCTCTGCCGTTAGTTACCTAACCTAACGGTGCACGAAGGGACATCGAGGCGAATGCGGATGGCATAAGTGCACGTCGTATTTATCTGTGATGTTTAGGTATTTAAATGATGGGACTTCATTAATGTGATTAATGAAATAAAAGAAACCTAAGATGTTGTAGAATCGAATTTCAAAATAAAACAGGTAGCTACAGTTCTTGCTTTGCACAGCGGTATATGTGATATATCCAGCACCTTATTCGATGAGGAAAGGACCGAGATCCCTTCACCGGGAGTGACTCCTTTAGCAATAACTGGCAGATGCTACACACTCGGTTTGTCTTTTGATTGCTTTTAAGTGTTTTTGCTTTGCACAGTGATATATATGATATATCCCGCACCTCATTCGATGAGAAAAGGACCGACGATCCCTTCACCGGGAGTGACTCCTTTAGCAAAACTAGGAAAGCCTCAAAAGCACTCCATTTTAAAAATCATTTGATTCTACAACGATATCAAGTTCATTACGCAATAGGTTTTCAGAAAAACCTGTCGTAGCCCTCCGTCATTTCAGATAAGTACTAGTTAGTATTCGTGCTGCGGTTGTTTGGCATGCGTCAAGGCGTAGTGTACGGTAGCTAACTAGTGCTTATCTGCTAGCATACGATGCGATTGGATTAGGGTATTCGTACGGCGTTGTTTGGCATGCGTCAAGGGTCATGCGGGTGGGTTTAATTCAATCAAGAAATGTACGGGTTGAACTTGACTAGCAGACTATGGGTTGTTTGGCATGCGTCAAGGTCATAGCGAGCTAGGGGCAAAATATTATCGGGAATTTCAAGTGTTGGAATTTGCAATGAGATTGCATACCTTCTATGAGATAGTTGGATCCCGATACCCACTGCGAGTAAGAGTTAATCCTGGGAGAGTTTTACATATTACAATTAGCCGATCAAGTAGGTGCCTAGAAAGGTGTCAACGAGGTTACGCCTCTGGGAAAACGAGGTTTACACTAATTAGGTTCGTGCGAAAGCACGGGGGACCTCCCTCAAAGTACCGACACTGGCCTGGCTGAAAGATTGGCGAACTTGTAGTGTGTAATTAATCCCGGCTAGTCTTTCCTTTTAGGGTTTGAAGGAAGATTTGATAAAAAGCAGTGGGAGCCATCCTGATTAGATAAAATATTAACTAATCTATTCTTGCAAGAGCGCATGCTGAGTGTTTTCTTCTCTCTCTCTCCTGGTAGCGACCATGTCACGTCTTAATCAAGATAATAAAACGGATATATTGACCGAACCCGCTTGTTATACTGAGCTGGGGAACGTTGGTCCCGCTCCAACTTATAATTGTTATAAGACAGAGCAGGAAATTGGGGAATGCCAGAATTCTCGTGCCGCCCAAACGAAGATAGTGCATGCTGATGCATCATCTTCGGGTGTGTTCATTATATAAAACTGTTTCTCAGTATCCTTTACGTCCTGGGTATATGATACCGGATCAGGATCCCGCATATGTAATATGTTACATAGGGCTATAGAAAGGTAAAGAACTGAGAACGGGTGATAAGTTTCATGAGACAGAAAATGGGGCAAGTGTTGCAGCCAAGTCTGTTGGTCATTGTCACCCTGTATTACCAATACATTGATTCTGAACGAATGTTATCAGATACCGAACCTGATATACAAAATCATATCAGTCTCTTTATTAGTAAAGAAATGATAAAATTTTGTATTGTTGGATAATGTTTTGAACATTTCCTATATCAAAAGTTGATCGGTTCAGGAACGTTATCTAAAAGCATTGATGTTCTAAATCAAACTACAGTTCTTAGTATACAGAACACACACAAGAGGAAGAGTTCAGAACTGAACGAATCCTTCTTGAGGTATTGTAGACTAGGTCAGATCAATGTGACCCGACTAGCTAGAGTTACATAAAGATGCATATTTAAATCAGTTTGAATTTACATCTTGTGAAACTTGCCAGTCATGTTACAGAGATAAGATGACCACAGCTCTGTTTATTGGAAACAGAGAAAGAGTTAGTAAACTCTTGGGATGATACATGTTGATGTATGTAAGGTCCCCTGTCTACACATGCCAAGACCGGTTCTCTTTACTTCATTACATTCTCTGATGATCTTTCGAGATTCAGACCTATGTTCCTGTTGAAACACAAGTCAGAACCTTTTGAGATATTCACAGAATATAAGTTAGAAGTAGAGAACCAATACGGGTATAAGTATTATGTCCTTTGATGAGATCAAGGAGGAGAATACTTGAGCACGAAATTCTTGGACTATTCTAAAGGAGAATGAGATTCTCTCTCAGCATTTCTCCTCCGTATACACCATGGCACGATGGTATATCGGGGCGGAGCAATCACACCCTATATGATAAGGTGTGCTCTATGATGAGTACTACTGAGTTACCTATTTCCTTTTGGGAGTTATGCACTTGAGAAGCTGCATACCTATTGAATAGGGTTCAAATCAAATCGATTGCCTACCATTTCATATGTGATATGGAAAGGGAAGAGCCCATATCTTAAGTTAGTTAAGATTTGGGGTTGTCCGGGCTATGTCTAAAAGAAAAATCCGGACAAGCTCGAGGCAAGGTCTGTTATGTAGAACTGGAAAGGTTCCAGCTATACAAACTACAGCTGATGATTTGATAGAACCAAAGGATTCAGTAGATTCCAACGAACCTCAGCCTCTCCGCCGATCTAGTAGGGTTCCTCACCCACCTGAGAGATACTTCTGTTTCTCTATGACAGTGGGAGCGAGGACTGCATCATGAGATGATGACCCAACTAGTTTCGAGCTGGTCATCAGGAGTGTGACTCTGTAAGAATGGCTGGATGTTTAGCGATCTGAGATGGAATCCTTATACACCAACAAAGTATGGACTTTGGTTGCTATATCTGAAGGGTTAAATCCCCATCAGGAGCAAGTATATCTTGAGAAGATTACTTGGTGTACATGGAAAAGTTGAGACTTTCAAAGCTAGACTTGTTAAAGGTTTTCATCATCGACCAGGCGTGGATAATGATGAAACCTTATCCAATACCTATGCTTAAGTCCATCCAGATACTACTTGCCACGGCTACATACCATGACTACGATATCTGGCGGTTGGGTGTCATGACTGCTTTTCTAAATGATGTTTTAGAAAAGTGCGTCTATAAGTACACAGCCAGAGGGCTTCGTAGACAGTGGGAGCAGCGGAAACGTATGCAAGATGCTTTATAGGATAAAGCAGGCATCGCGGAGTTGGAACATCTGTTTTGATGGATTAGTCAAAGAAGTTGACATCATCAAAATGGTAGATGAACCTGTATAAACAAAAAGGTAGTAGGGAGTATGGTGACGATCCTCGTAGAGTACGTGGATGACATACTCTTGATAGGGAAGGAGTTTCCTATGCTACGCTCGGTCAATCTCCGGTTATCACAAGAATTCTCCATAATAGGTTCAAAATGATACCTCGTAAATACTGGTTTTGGATCTATGAGATAGATTTAATTGGATGTTAGGATACTGACTAGTTGTAGTGAGACGGTATCAATCGATCCTGGGGAGAATCACTGGAAGGGTTCCAGGGTGATAAAGACGACTGAATGTCAGTCACAGGCATTGTCTTTTCCCTCAGTAAAGGGACGGTATGTTGGAAGAGTTCCAAGCTAGATACCGTGGCATACTAGACGATAAAGGCAGGATACATCGCTACTTAAGATGCTACCAAAGAGGCAGTCTGGGTGTATATTAGTTCATAAGATGAATTTTGTTCCTCCCATTGTGTGACAATGGAGTTGTGGCTTATGCCAAGGAACGCCTGTCCCATCAGCGATCCAGACATATTCTAAGGCAGTGTCACCTGATCATGGAGATGGATGATCTCCAGGGTGATCGAGGTTTGGAGAGTAGACTCAGAGGACAACACAGCGGATCCACTCACAAAGGCCTGTTCCCAGAGAGAGATTTTTATGGGATGGTTGAGTATGAGATACTACAACCACTGCTATCAGATGGCCCTAGTGCAAGTGGGAGATTGTTAGTTATATGTATGCCCTAGAGCCCATTACTATACATAGGATGTATATTGTAGTGGATGCTTGGACATATATAGGGAGGACTTTCTTGCTCGACATGATAGTATGCTATCTGGTTGCTCTTTACCTTAACGTGTACACTGATTGTCTCTCTGTTACATGTTGGTAAAGCCCTTAGGATGTGTACTTGACTACCTGGACTATGATGCGGATCATACTAGTGGGGACATGGTAGTCCATAAGTACATCCTTCAAAGTCCCTAGTCGTGGGTGTATCGAGACGGGGCATCGATATACCAGAGTAGACTAGCGTATACCTTCTCGACCCATACAGATGGGCGATGGATGATCCCATATCCATTGGTGTTTGACATCAGAGATGATATACGGGTGCTCAGTGGAGACTGGGTACACTGGACGGACTCGCCGAGAACTCCCAGATGGTATTATACCTTACGTCAGATGGCAGTTCTCTGGTGACACTGGTACAGAGTAGTCTGTTGACCCGAGATCGTCATAGAGTCTTGTGTGGTTCCCACTGTGCTTTGATTTCCATCTTACCACGTCCAAGAGGGCGTGCAAAACGGTGGTTTTTGGGTACAGTCCCGAGTCACATGGAGGCAATGAGCGATAGGAGGGGATTCGTCTCTCCCGGTATAAGGAGTTGATGTTCGCTGTGTTCGATTGGCTATAACCGGAAATCCCTGGCCAGGGTTGCTGAGATTTACTGGTAAGTGTTACCAGTAGTTTCTCGAATTGTTATAGACCTCATATCGACACGACTTATCAAGCTATTGGGGTCTGACGTTTACCACCCCTAGGCGAGATATGCGACATATCAGACGATCAGACCGGACTGTACGGTAGTGTTACTGGTTGGATTCACTGGAGTGTGAGCGGGCTTGCTCGTCGATCTTCAGATCGCTCAATACCCGGGTGGCCGTTACGTTTAGCAAACCGCTTGCGGCTTGTGGGTGCTTGATATGATCATCACCTGCTGCCGGCGTATTGACGAGTCTTTAGAGTCCAACACAGAGGTTTCCTGGTTCAAGCGAAACGAAATAGGAGCGCATATGAGATATGTGCGGGACCGAGAATAATACGTGTATGTGATACCGTAATCCATTCTCGCGATGAATGTGTCGAATGGTTGTATGCGATATAACCTAGTTATCAAATCAAGGATTGATTCGATAAGCCGATACATTGTATACTAGTCGATTGTGTGCGACATGACCGGATCATTGAATCAAGTGTTGATTTAATTATTTAATGCATAATTATATATTTGATATATTACTTTGCTTTAACTAGTATCGGTTCACTTTAAATGGATTTTCTCACTCGGATGTGCGCATTGCATATGCGATATGATTTTGTGCACTTGCTTGTATCATGTTTGATGATGCATGCCTTTTGGTTAAGTGTAAAGAATTAAACCTTGGTTAATGAAATGGTTAGGGTTTACTTTTTCCTTATTCATTTTATTCATTTATTTATTCTTTTGGAAAAAGAAAAGCAAATGAGAAAATGGTGGCATGTTTTGTTTTGTTCATGAAGCTTCATGAAGACTTTGACCAAGTGACCATTTTGTCTCATGCTTAACCCTAACCATCCCACTAACCATGATTTATTCTTTACACTTGACCATGGTTTGGTTATGATAAGTATTCTTTTAATTTTCTTTTTGGAATTAACTTGTCATAACATTTATCTTCTTCTTCTTCTTCATCTTCAAAGAAGAAACCTTCACTTCATCAATGGTGGATTGATGAAATGAGTGAGAAATCCAATTCTAAAGTCTACCCACTTCCTATTTCTTCATCTTCTACCTCTTGCCAATTAGTAGAGTGTGTTTCCTTCATGAGTTTTCATGGCTTGGTGAATGTGGAGCTTGATCTAGCGATGCTTCGACGTAGATCATCTTCGGCATGGACATCGACGATCTAGCTCGCCTATTCTCCGATGAAGCCGACGCTAGAGCCCGGGATTTATTTTGGACAGCGAGAGGACTTCATTGCGGAGCTATGGAGGTGGAGCACCGGATCTACAAAGGTTGTATTTCCGTTTAAACTTTAGTTAAGTTGTTAACTATTTTCTTTTTCGCCTAGACATCTAGCCAACGATCCGTACACTAGGGTTTCTCGGCACCATAATTTTTGAAATTGGCATGGTTGATGCCTTGTAAGACCTCTTGAGAGTGCCTAGGAACCCTACAATCATTAAGTCAAGTGTTGATTTAATGATTTAATATATAATTATATATTTGATATATTACTTTACATTAACTAATATTGGTTCACTTAAGATGTTTTTCTCACTTGTTTGTGCACATTGTATATATGATGTATTTTTGTACACAAGATTGTATCATGTTTGATGATACATGCAAACTTGGGTGTGCATGCTTTAAACCATAGTTTAGGTTAATGGTTAAGGTGTTATTTATTTATTTATTTATTTATTTATTATGGCAAGAAATAAAATGGTGGCTTATTTTGTTTCATATTTGAAGCTTCATGAAGCTTTGAAAAGCTTTGACCATTTTGTTTCTTTCCTAAACCTAACCATTACCTAAACCCTAGTTTATTCTCTACATGAGTTTATCTAACCCTTGGTTGCATTATGATAAGGCATCACTTGTTTTTCTATTTTGATAAAAAAAAAATTCCATTTTCTTTCTTCTTCTTCTTCTTCTAGAAGAAAGAAAAACATTTGCTACAAAATTTCAAGTGATGAATCTAAGTGAGAAATCCAAATCCAAAGTGAACCCATTTCCTATTTCTTCATCCTCTACCACTTGCCATGTAGTATAGGGTGTTTTCTTCACAAGTTTCATGACTTGGTGAAGTTGGAGCTCGAGTTAGAGTCGCCTCGACGTAGATCATCTTCGGCATCGAAGTCATCGACCTAGCCTGATCATTTCTTCGATGAAACCACCGCGAGAGTCTGGGATTCCGATGATCGCAGCGGAGGGACGTATTCACGGAGCTTTGGAAGTGGAGGACCGAATCTACAAAGGTTGTATTTCCATTCACTTAGTGTAAATGTGATTTTCTTTCATTTTGTTTCGCCTAAACTCTAGTTAACGATCGCATTAGGGTTTCTCGGCACCGGAAAAATTTAAATTTGGCATAGTTGTTGCCTTGTGGAACCTCATTGGTGTGCCTAGGAACCCTACAGTTGTATCAAAGCCTAGCTAGAGCTTTAGGCGAAGTGTAGACGAAGTTAGAAGTCCGATCGAACCCGTAAACCCCGACAAAACCCTTCTCTGTACATTTTTCAAAACAAAGGATTTTTGTGAATTAAAAATTCTCAGAAAAACAAGAAGGAAAAACTAAGAATTACTGTGAAGTACGGTCCACTAAGTCAATAATTTGACCGCTGAACCGCGGCGAAACCATGAGTTTGGCGGCGGTTCCGCGGCCAAAATTTGGACGTAGTCCCTGAAATTTCATATTTTTATTCTTAAGTCCTTTCTTGGCAATTTTTTATGGGAATTTTTTAATTCCACTCAAGTGTTGAGTTTTTTAGGGTTTTATTGGGAACTCGTTAATTTGGTCGGATAATTTAACTTCGTTTATGTTTTTCCGGATATTTTAGAAACTGTTAAAAAGTTTGGCCGGATATAAATACCCACTTTATCCCCTGCCGGGAAATTTCCAAGTGTTGGATTTTTCCGTAGTTTAAGAATGTTCTAAGTAGTGCAAGTAACGCGATGGACCCTCTAGAAGACAACAAACCTTAACTCGATTATGTGACCGTCTTGAACTGCCCTTTCGAACCTTAGGGTTTGGGGCAGTACGGCGTGCCACATGTGAGGCGTTGGCTTGACCCTTCTACGGCTGGACCGTTGGTACTGAGGCATGAAGTGGATGTTTTTGAACTTATTTCAAGTGTTGAGCTGTTTCGGGAAAACTTGGGTGTTTGGATGTTCGATCGGAAATTTTAACATTTTCTATTTATCCGGAATGTGATACAATATTTGGAATCCACAAGTAGTTATGAGATAACTGAATGAATGTTATAAACTGTAGGGTTCCTAGGCACTCTCAAGAGGTCTCACAAGGCATCAACCATGCCAATTTCAAATTTTACGGTGCCGAGAAACCCTAGACTAGATCGTTGACTAGAAATTTAGGCGATAAACGGAACTAGTTAACATCTTAACTAAAGGAGAGAGGCTACAACCTTTGTAGATCCGGTTCTCCACTTTCTTAGCTCCACGTACGCGTCCTCTCGCTGTCCATCTCGAATCCCGAACTCAAACGTCGGTTTCATCGGAGAATTGGGCGGACTAGGTCGTCGGCTTCGTGCCGAAGATGATCTACGTCGATGTTTCACAAGTTCAAGCTCCGACTTCACCAAGTTGTGAAACTTGTGAAGAAAACACCCAAAACAACTTGGCAAGAGGTAGAGGATGAAGAAATAGGAGGTGGGTTCACTTTAGAATTGGATTTCTCACTTTAGATCTCAAGTTGCCATTGATGGCATCAAGTTTTCTATCTTGAAGAAGAAGATGAAGAAGGAGATAGAATATGATAAGTGTTGAATTAAAATGAAAAATAATTCAATACTTATCATAAGCAAACCATAGTTGAGTGTAGAGAATAGACCATGGTTACTTGGATGGGTTAGGGTTAAGCATGAAGACAAGAATGGTTAAGAAGTCAAAGCTTCATGAAGCTTCAACTAAAAACAAACATAGTCACCATTCTTATCTAAATCTTTTCCAAATAAATAAATAAACAAATAAATAAATAAATGAATATGCAAAACCCTAATTATCAAATTAACCATGGTTTAATTCTATGCACTTAACTAAATGATCAAGCATCATCAAACATGATACAAATATGTGCACAAAAGTATATCACATATACTTCTTGCACATCAAGTGAGAAAATCCATATAAAGTGAACTAATACTATCTAATGCAAAGTAATATATCAAATATATAATTATACATTAAATCATTAAACCAACACTTGACTTAACGATCCGGTCATATCGCATATAACCGACTAGTATTCTATGTATCGGCTTATCGAATCAATGATTCGATAACTAGGTCATATCGAATATAACCAATCGATACATCCATCGCGAGAATGAAATAAGGTATCACATACACGCATTATTCTCGGTCCTGCATATATCTCATATGCGCTCCTATTTCGTTTCGCTAGAGCCAGGAAACCTCTGTGTAGGACTCTAAAGACTCGTCAATACGCCGGTAGCAGATGATGATCATATCAAACACCCACAAGCCGCAAGCGGTCTGCTAAACGTAACGGCCATCCGGGTATTGAGCGATCAGAAGATCGACGAGCTAGCCCGCTCACACTCCTGTGAATCCAACCAGTAACACTTACCGTACAGTCCGGTCTGTTCGTCTGATATGTCGCATATCAAGTCTAGGGGTGGTAAACGTCAGACCCCAATAACCGATAAGTCGTGCCGATGTGAGGCTCATAACGGGTCGAGAAACTACTGGTAACACTTACCAGCAAATCTCTGATCAGCCCTGGCCAGGGACTTCCCTGTTACGGCCAATCGAGCACTGCGTAACATCAACCCCCAATACCGGGAGAGACAAAACCCCTCCTATCGCTCATTGCCTCCATTGTTGCGCCACGGCAGCGCCCCGGCCTCTTGCTCGAGGCCAAAATGCGGAATAAAAATTTTCCTTACTCGGAAACCGGCGCTACCGCGGACAATGAAAACCCGGATCGTTTACCATTAACCTACGCTAGCTAACAAGAGATGGGGTGAGAAGTATACCGAGTGATCCGAGTCCTCCGGTCTTCTCTTCATCATCCCGATCTCCCGCGGAAAGTCTTTGCTCCACATCGTCGCCTCCTCGCCGGAAAGGGCACCACATCGCCTTCGTCTTTTACGGGCTCCCGCCTCAATACCGAGGCAACTCGAGCATGAAGCCGGCAACTCGACATGCCCAAGAAGTGCTGTAGAATGTAGTGTAGATGATACTAGTCTCATTTGGGGTTTGTAGTTGCCATGATGGAGGATTGCGGTTAAGAAAAATGGTGCTTTCATTTTTCTAAAACAAGAAGAAGAAGGAGATGAAGAATTCCTCACATAATCAAGATGAACTCTCTCATTCTTTTTCTTTCTCTCTTTCTTTTTCTTCTTCTCTCTTTTTTCTCTCAACCATGAAATAACTTATCATCCATTTCATCAAGTGAGAAGAAGAATGGTGGAGGAATCAATATGAAACCATAACAAGAAGGGAGGTAAGTGTAGGAGAGTATGAAGGGTGACCATAAACAAACACACTCATCACAATCTCACATCAACTCCAAATCAACTCTAATCACCTCAAATCATCAAAAAGCAAGTGATGATGAAAGATAAGAATGGTATCAAAAATATGCTATCATAATAAAAACTTTTACAAATAAATCCTCCACAAACTGTAATTTGCAAAACTGCAAATTACCCCCTCCATCGGAAAAGTCCGGCCGGGAAAGAACAAAGGAAAACCGGCCGGAACGGAAAGCAAACTGGCAACTTCAGAAAACTGGTCCCGTAATAAATTACAGAAAAACCCCGATACTGTGCATACACACCCGCATCTATATTCTGACCGGATACAAATGCAATGAGACAAAATCTATACTGTACTAGACTAGGACCGGCTTAAGCCAAAGCCGGCTAGTAAAAACCGTTCGATCCTGATCTGTGCAATACCGCATGTATCAGATCAAACCCTGCCATATATCTATACGGCCACTAGTACAAAACTGTCCGATCCTGATCCGTGCAATACCGCACGTATCTGATCGGACCCTGCCATATCTCCATACGGCCTCTACAGCGTTTCGCCCGAAAGCTGAGTAACTGAAAGTGTGGTGGACTCTAAAGACTCGTCAATACTATGGCTGTGGATTTAACCACTGGCACGTCAGAGGTATAAGCCAATACGTGACGGGCCACCAGCTATTGACCAAAAGGGACGTCGATGAGGAAGCTCACCCCGACACCCAACTGAGCCTGTCAGTGACAATATCCGTACAGTCCGGTCCGTTCGTCTATGAGTATCGCATGGCGGGCCTAGGGGGTTGGTAAAAGTCAGACCCCCAAAAGCGGTACAAGTCGTGTCGGAGTGTAGCCCAGAACGCCCTGAGATACTACTGGAATACCTACCAGTAAATCTCCTGCCTCGGCCGAGGGCTTTGCGTAATGGCTCTCCTAGACACAGTGCGACCTCACCCCCAATACCGGGAGAGACGAACCCCTGAAGATCCGCTCACTGCCTCCATGTGGCTCGGGACTGTACCCAACTAAAACCTGTTTGCACGACTCCTTTGAGCCGTGGTAGGGTAGTAATCAAAGCACAGTGGGAACTCACACGAGACAAATGACGATCCTCAGGTCGATGAACTAACCTGTACACATGTCACCAGGGAACTGCTATCTGACATCAGGTATAAGCCCAACTAGCAGGTTCCCGGCGAGTCCTGTCCGGTGTACTCATAACCCAATGAGCACCTGTATACATCTTAGGTGAACCAACAGACACCGGTGGCTTGTGAGACCGGCCACCGCCCCTCGTCGGGGTCTCGACTGTATACACTAGTCTACTAATGGAGTATCGATGCCCTGTCTCGAAACTCCTACGACTAGGGACCTTTTAAGGATGTGCTTATAGACTACCAGCTCCCACGTATATGATCGCCATCATACTGCTGGCAGTGAAGCAAGAATCCTAGGGGCTCTATCAACGTGTAATAGCGACATGTCAGGTCACCTAAAGCAGTACACGATGATAAAGATAAACCAGATAGCATACTATCATCTCGAGTAAGACTGTCCTACCGGGATAGGTCCTCCCTCAATCATTGTAATCACGTGCCTGTGATCCAATAATTGACTCTGAGGGCACTAACTCCAACAATCTCCCACTTGCACTCAAGGCTAATTATTGCGATGCCGCATACTCACAGTCCGTGTGATACCGAACACCCAACTCTTCTACTAGTCAGTCTCACAAAGCTCGTTTGCGAAACTATTGCCTTCGAGGAATAGCCTCAGTGAGTGGATCCGCTGTGATGTTTCTTTCTATGTCTCTCTATATCTCAAGTTCGCGGAGAAAGCCATCTCCCGAAATGAGCAATACCTGTCTTAGAATGTCTGGATATCTGATGGGACCTAGCTCATAAATGAACTCCAAATCCAAACTTCTTAGACTGTATCGTCAACCGAACTTAATCAGTATCCTGCGCCAAGCCTCCCTCAGTATTGCCTTGGACCACCTGTCCAAAATACTGCCCCTCGTCAGAAGGAAAACTATAACTCTGACAAACTCCTTGTCGTCCATGTCACCTTGGAAGCCTGGAATGATAACTGTCTCCCAAATGAGGCTGTCGTTATCATATCCCTAGAACACTCACTTATGTTCTAACACTGCTTCCGACTGTTTCTCCAGGATTGGATCAATATCATCTTATTGCATCTAGTGCAAGAACAACATCTGGTGTGGTACTTGACATCTCATGATTGACTCAATTGCCTAAGCAAGTGATCTGCCAATCATGAGTATCCCTCTCCCCTTTAGTCTATAAGACACCTTTAGAGAGGGTGAATCCATCAACTGCAGGTGTACTACCGTGTCAGGAGTCGTCCATTCTAAATACTCATAGAATGCTGTCAAGATACCCAGATTGGGAAACCACCCAAATCTAGATCTAAAACCATAGATCTAGTAACCAGTATGTCTGATATAATATCCAAGTCCCTTGTGGAGAAACCACTGTGTGACGACCAAAGTATAACCGATCGTAGTATAGGAATATTACTTCCTACTACCTTCTCAACAGATCCATCCCCTATTCTGATGACGTCAAACCTATGACTGTCACATCAGAAATAGATGATCTATCTCCGCTACATCTGCTTTAGTCTATAAATAGACATAAGCCTGATGTCCACCAATGCTTCCGCTGCTCCCACTGACTACGACAACCCTCTGGCAGAGTCATATAGACGTGCACTTCTAAAGCTAGTTTAGAACGACGCTATACTCATCCTCCTGCCGGGTCTCGCAGCCTGGAACAACAACAATGGCAAGTGTGGGTAAACAAGAACTTCCCTGTCACCGTCATTGAGGCTACCGGAGTACCTCTCGGGTGCCTGAAGTTACCCACCTTATCTGCGGAGTGGCCAATGGAATGTCAAATCAGATTGAATCTTTAGGTTCCTTATCAAATCTTCAGTAATCGTTTGTGGTTCTGGAATCACTTCCAGTTCTACCATACTCCCACTACTTTTTCTGAAAAAAAATCCATTTTTAATAAAAACTGTGGCGAGTCTAGAACAATATTGCTATAGTTCATCCAGATGGTAGAAAGTCAACCCTCGTCATAGCCTGGGTCAACCCACATACAGCCATTACAGAAACGTGCCTTGAGTTGTCCAGTGTCTGGTTTTAATCATAAGCTGGACAACTCCCCGTACCTTAACATCGTTAAGATATGAACTGTTCTATATCCAATATAGAACCAGAGGCACTGATTCAATTGAACCAGATTCAAATCATGCAACTATCTCCAGTGCATGTCAACTAAATGGAAGGAGGTCGATCAGCGTTACTCAACTTAGGAATGCTTCCAATTATGAGTAACCTGAAAGAGAAGCAATCTGTCTTCATCATTACTATCAACTGAATATCATACACAAGTATCTACATCTTCAATCTCTTTGAAGAATCCCGATACTTGCTACACCTGGTACTCTACTCTATTCAAATACCTATAACTCCTCAAAACTTAGACCCTGTGTTTCCACGAAACAGCTGTCTAAAATCTAGAGAAGTCATAAGTAAACCGAATATAGTACGAGGACCAACCCCTCTGTCCTGATGGACACTGGACAACATACAATACTCTGTATAAGTCCGCTGAGTCTAACAACTCTTTCACTGTGTGTCGTAGGTTGAAAACTGTACTTGTGGTTAAGAAGAATTACACCGCTGTTTAATGCTCCTTACCTAACCATCCACTGATATAGGTAAATGTCATAGACATAATATCAAAAGGTATATCTCACTCTATGAAAATAGACGTACAGATATATCAATTTGAAATTGGTGCACAACATCGGATATTCAAAACCAAATATCTGCCGACCGGCAATCAACCCAGGTGACTTCCTCAAATATCACCGATTACAACGAATCCCGATATAATGAGGATGATCACCCAATTCCCAATAACTTACTCCCACTCATCATCTGTAAAACCATACAGATGTGAGAATCCAACCTGGTAAATACATACCCTGGAGTAAGTGTCTAATCGGGAAATCAGTTTTCTATTAACAGTACACAGTGAAACTGAAACATTGAAATGTTTCGTCGGGGTATCCTGGTATTCCTAGTAATGCCTCTTCCATTATCCAGATTCACAACTATAACCGTATAATTCTTTGCCATCTTTCTAAATCCCTTTCTGTGTCTTTAGTCATTACCTTCTGTACACCCCTTTAGGCCAAATGGTTTTCTTCCTTCCCTACCGTTCGGCACCAGCCTATGGTTTGGAAGAAGACTATCCAAGAAGCATAAAGGGTGTACTGTCCTAATCCTAGGAGCACTCGCAACGCGAGAGAAGGTGAAAATAAAAGACACCTGAATGTACTTTATTCCTATTTCTCCTGAACCAGAATCCATCCCCGAACTGGAACTAGTTCCTTTCGAGTTCGTATATAACCATACGATGGAGTATCCAATAAAATGGGATCTTCGTAGTGATACGGAGTGTCCTGGAGAAATACAAAGGTGATTTAGGATTGGCGAAGAAATACTTGGTTTGGTCGTGAATATCAGTCGCAATTTACTTTGCCCTCTTACTAATCCCTGGCTTTGTCTAAACTTAATACCTTCTGTACACCATCGTTATGCTAATTGGTTTTCTTCATTCCCCACCGTTCGGCACCAGCCTAAGGTTTGGAAGAAGACTATCCAATTTGCGTAATAGGTGTACTACTCCTAAACCAAGGAGTACTCGCAACCTGAGAGAAGGTGAAAAGAAAAGACAACTGAATAATCCTATCCGTTTTCTCCAGAACCAGAAACCATCCTCGAAGTCCTTCGAGTTCGTATATAACCATACGATGGTTTTGTCCAATGGAAGTGGACGTTCGTAGTAATACGGGGTGTCCTGGAGAAAAGGGTAAAAGTAGGAGTGGCAATGAGGTCTGCAACTCTGACAATCCAAAAAGCCAGTGTTAAGAAGGTTCGGTCAACTTGGTCACTGAGTCATAGTCCAGGGTCGGGTCAATGGTCGCTGCCAAAGAGAGAGAGAAAAGAAACACTCAGCGTGCACTCTATCCTAGATCAGAAAGGTTATCACTTTATCTAATCTGGAAACCTCCCACTGTACCTCAAATTCTCCTCCAAACCTGAAAGAAGAATTAGTCGGGGATCACCCGAGGAGTAAACCAACTCATCAGTGGAAATCGGGATCCAACTATCACCGCATGATAACGTGACGGAATCCACTCACGTCACCACACTCCAGAAGGTATGCGCATGCCTGGCAAGTTTCAGTTCTTTTGAAACTCCCGATGTGATTTTTACGCCTAGGACTCAAGTGACCTTGACGGAGTCAACAAATCAAAGAGTCCTAGTCAAGTTCAACCCGTCATTATCTGGATTGCATTAAACCCACCCGTACGTGCCCTTGACGGAGTCAACAAGGCCGCACGACTGTCCTAACCAATCCCACTTATGCAACAAACAAGCAACACTTAGCTACCGTACACTACGCCTTGACGGAGTCAACAAACGCAGCACGAATACTAAATAATACCCATAAGAAATGACGGAGGGCTACGAATGGTTTTTGGCGAAAAACCTTTAACGTAATGAACTTGATATCGTTGAAGGAACTGCATAGCCTTTTAGAAAATATAGTGACGAAAACCTTTACTAAAGAGGTCACTCCCGGTGAAGGGATCTCGGCTCTTTCCCCGTAGAATGAGGTGCAGGATATTCCAACTGAATACCACGATGCAAAGCAAAAGTAATCGGCTATAGTGAAGTTAATGCCCTGACGCAAACTTCTGTCCAAGGGGTCACTCCCGGTGAAGGGATCTCGGCCCTTGCCTCGTCGACTGAGGAGCAGGATATTCCAGATGAATACCACGATGCAAAACAAAAGTGAACGTCCTTGCAATAACAGCTTTTTTTTGAAAAATGTTCCAACAACATCAGATTAGGTTTGTTTATCTTGCATTGATCCGAATCAATGCAGTCCCATCAATTGATCACACCACAAAGAACGAAAATATACTGACGTACGTATATGCCATCCGCATTCGCCACTGGGTCCCGTCATCACCCGTTAGGTTAGCTAACTAACGGCAGAGCGGGGACTGGACTAGCGCGGGTGTAAAACATATACAACATCTACTAATATATATACCAATATATAGTATTTCGCTCAAGGCGTGAATAAAATGCAACATCACAGAAATGTACAGCATCACAGAACAATACAGATATCTGGAAGCCCCGGGTTTCACAGAGCCGCTGCTGAAACCCGACGTTCCCCTGGTCGTGTGGATAGCCTGTGCAATGAAATCCTAGACCCCTACGGGCGCGGCAAGTCACCCGCCAAAACCTGAAG
Organism: Agapanthus africanus; assembly: GCA_030015575.1. Lineage (NCBI taxonomy): Eukaryota > Viridiplantae > Streptophyta > Magnoliopsida > Asparagales > Amaryllidaceae > Agapanthus > Agapanthus africanus. Next base: position 343,792,838 of record CM057337.1, read on the forward strand.
CGAGGCAGCCCCCTTCAGTACCGTGAATGGACCACCCAGCACTTCACGGAATCCGGTAACTTGGGCACCCCTCCTGGGTCAACCTGTACCCCCTACGAGTGCGGCGAATAGCCCGCCAATCCTGGACTGAAGCCCCTTCCGTCTCAATGCCCTGAGATGCGGGCCCGTTGCCCTCCAGAACCCGGCTATCCGTGCACCCCACCGCGGGGCAAACCTAGTACAGAATGTAAAATATACATACACCGGGTACATCGACCGCAACCAGGTCGTGCCCCAAAAGAATAATACAAACAGGCAGTGACGGCAGTCCACATGTCGGACGCTCGCCCCGCAATAACAAATGTACATAATACAACAAAACTGTACTAGCATTGCATCCAGGCTATCCCCCACGACCGATCCGCAACATCACAGCATAAACATAGAACATCAACGTGAAAGTCACGTTCGCAAATCCGTCTAACCGGGCTATAGCAGTTAGACCGGATTTACCGATCGAGTGACATTCACGGTCGCAGATATAATGTAAATACTGTGAAGTAATGTGTTTAAAATTTTCCGATTGACCAAAAATTAACTAGTGGGCCCCCAACCAATACTGTAGCACTCACAGAAAACATGGGCCCAATTTTAATATTCCAAAACCCTTAATTTAAGCCCATAAAACAACTGAAGAAAAACGACAAAGTGGGCCCACCATATTGCGGCGGAAGGGCGGCAGAAAGAGGGTTAGTGCCGCGCTTCCGCGCTCGAGGTCAGGGCTCACTGTATCATTTTTTCCCAGTATTCTTAGAACACCCTGCACATCTTTCTGAGATCACCTGAAAAATTTTTGGACTTCAAAAAATTTCGACAGAAACTGATGTGCAATAAAAATACGGTTTTTGGAAATTTCGGTCGATCGGAAACGCAAACACATCAAACGAAGCTAGGTAAGGTTAATGGCGTGGCTCTGATACCATGTTGCGCCACGGCAGCGCCCCGGCCTCTTGCTCGAGGCCAAAATGCGGAATAAAAATTTTCCTTACTCGGAAACCGGCGCTACCGCGGACAATGAAAACCCGGATCGTTTACCATTAACCTACGCTAGCTAACAAGAGATGGGGTGAGAAGTATACCGAGTGATCCGAGTCCTCCGGTCTTCTCTTCATCATCCCGATCTCCCGCGGAAAGTCTTTGCTCCACATCGTCGCCTCCTCGCCGGAAAGGGCACCACACCGCCTTCGTCTTTTACGGGCTCCCGCCTCAATACCGAGGCAACTCGAGCATGAAGCCGGCAACTCGACATGCCCAAGAAGTGCTGTAGAATGTAGTGTAGATGATGCTAGTCTCATTTGGGGTTTGTAGTTGCCATGATGGAGGATTGGGGTTAAGAAAAATGGTGCTTTCATTTTTCTAAAACAAGAAGAAGAAGGAGATGAAGAATTCCTCACATAATCAAGATGAACTCTCTCATTCTTTTTCTTTCTCTCTTTCTTTTTCTTCTTCTCTCTTTTTTCTCTCAACCATGAAATAACTTATCATCCATTTCATCAAGTGAGAAGAAGAATGGTGGAGGAATCAATATGAAACCATAACAAGAAGGGAGGTAAGTGTAGGAGAGTATGAAGGGTGACCATAAACAAACACACTCATCACAATCTCACATCAACTCCAAATCAACTCTAATCACCTCAAATCATCAAAAAGCAAGTGATGATGAAAGATAAGAATGGTATCAAAAATATGCTATCATAATAAAAACTTTTACAAATAAATCCTCCACAAACTGTAATTTGCAAAACTGCAAATTACCCCCTCCATCGGAAAAGTCCGGCCGGGAAAGAACAAAGGAAAACCGGCCGGAAAGGAAAGCAAACTGGCAACTCCAGAAAACTGGTCCCGTAATAAATTACAGGAAAACCCCGATACTGTGCATACACACCCGCATCTATATTCTGACCGGATACAAATGCAATGAGACAAAATCTATACTGTACTAGACTAGGACCGGCTTAAGCCAAAGCCGGCTAGTAAAAACCGTTCGATCCTGATCTGTGCAATACCGCATGTATCAGATCAAACCCTGCCATATATCTATACGGCCACTAGTACAAAACTGTCCGATCCTGATCCGTGCAATACCGCACGTATCTGATCGGACCCTGCCATATCTCCATACGGCCTCTACAGCGTTTCGCCCGAAAGCTGAGTAACTGAAAGTGTGGTGGACTCTAAAGACTCGTCAATACTATGGCTGTGGATTTAACCACTGGCACGTCAGAGGTATAAGCCAATACGTGACGGGCCACCAGCTATTGACCAAAAGGGACGTCGATGAGGAAGCTCACCCCGACACCCAACTGAGCCTGTCAGTGACAATATCCGTACAGTCCGGTCCGTTCGTCTATGAGTATCGCATGGCGGGCCTAGGGGGTTGGTAAAAGTCAGACCCCCAAAAGCGGTACAAGTCGTGTCGGAGTGTAGCCCAGAACGCCCTGAGATACTACTGGAATACCTACCAGTAAATCTCCTGCCTCGGCCGAGAGCTTTGCGTAATGGCTCTCCTAGACACAGCGCGACCTCACCCCCAATACCGAGAGAGACGAACCCCTGAAGATCCGCTCACTGCCTCCATGTGGCTCGGGACTGTACCCAACTAAAACCTGTTTGCACGACTCCTTTGAGCCGTGGTAGGGTAGTAATCAAAGCACAGTGGGAACTCACACGAGACAAATGACGATCCTCAGGTCGATGAACTAACCTGTACACATGTCACCAGGGAACTGCTATCTGACATCAGGTATAAGCCCAACTAGCAGGTTCCCGGCGAGTCCTGTCCGGTGTACTCATAACCCAATGAGCACCTGTATACATCTTAGGTGAACCAACAGACACCGGTGGCTTGTGAGACCGGCCACCGCCCCTCGTCGGGGTCTCGACTGTATACACTAGTCTACTAATGGAGTATCGATGCCCTGTCTCGAAACTCCTACGACTAGGGACCTTTTAAGGATGTGCTTATAGACTACCAGCTCCCACGTATATGATCGCCATCATACTGCTGGCAGTGAAGCAAGAATCCTAGGGGCTCTATCAACGTGTAATAGCGACATGTCAGGTCACCTAAAGCAGTACACGATGATAAAGATAAACCAGATAGCATACTATCATCTCGAGTAAGACTGTCCTACCGGGATAGGTCCTCCCTCAATCATTGTAATCACGTGCCTGTGATCCAATAATTGACTCTGAGGGCACTAACTCCAACATCCATGTGACTCGGGACTGTACCCTAAGACCACCATTTTGCACGCCCTCATGGACGTGGTAAGGTGGAAATCAAAGCACAGTGGGAATCACACAAGACTCTATGACGATCTCGGGTCTACAGACTAACCTGCACAAGTGTCACCTGAGAACTGCCATCTGACGTGAGGTATAATACCATCTGGGAGTTCTCGGCGAGTCCGTCCAGTGTACCCAGTCTCCACTGAGCACCCGTATACCATCTCTGATGTCAAACATCAATGGATATGGGATCATCCATCGCCCATCTCATGGGTCGAGAAGCGTATACGCTAGTCTACACTGGTATATCGATGCCCTGTCTCGATACACCCACGACTAGGGACCTTGAAGGATGTACTTATGGACTACCATGTCCCCACTAGTATGATCTGCATCATAGTCCAGGTAGTCAAGTACACATCCTAAGGGCTTTACCAACATGTAACTATAAGACAGTTTAAAGAGACAAGTGTACATGTTAAGATAAAGAGTAACCAGATAGCATACTATCATATCGAGCAAGAAAGTCATCTCTATATATGTCCAAGCATCCAATATAATATACATCTGTACAATACTGGCCTCTAGGGCATACATACAACTAACAATCTCCCACTTGCACTAGGGCCAGCTGCTGTAGTATCGCTTACCGAGCATCCCGAAGAGTCTCTCAAACTGTATCTGGGGAATGGCCTTCGTGAGTGGATCCGCCGTGTTGTTCTTCGTGTCAACCCTCCTGACCTCGATCTCCCGGTGATCAACTATCTCCCGGATCAGGTGATACCGCCTCAGAATATGCCTGGATCGCTGATGGGACCTGGGTTCCTTGGCCAAAGCCACCGCTCCATTGTTATCGCAATACAAAGGTATTGGATGCTCAATGGATGGAACCACTCCAAGTTCAGTAATGAACTTCTTGATCCAGACAGCCTCTTTAGCAGCATCGTTGGCAGCGATGTATTCAGCCTCCATCGTCGAGTCTGCCACGGTTTCCTGCTTGGAACTCTTCCAGCTAACCGCCCCTCCGTAAAGGGTAAAGACAAATCCCGACTGCGACTTAGAGTCGTCCTTATCACTTTGGAAGCTCGAATCGGTAAAGGACTCTACTTGGAGTTCTCCGTTACCATACACCAAGAGCATCTCTTTAGTCCTTCGTAAGTACTTGAGAATGCTCTTCACAGCTGTCCAGTGACTCTCTCCAGGATCAGCTTGATACCTGCTCACTATACTTAGTGAGTATGCTACATCGGGTCTGGTACATAGCATCGCATACATGATAGAGCCTACAGCCGAAGCATAGGGTATCCCTTGCATGCGAGCTCTCTCCAAATCAGTCTTGGGAGACATCTCTTTGGAGAGAGTGACTCCAGAGATCGTGGGCAAGTTCCCACGCTTGGAATCTTCCATACTAAACCTTTATAGTATGGTGTCAATGTACCTGGATTGGGACAATCCCAATATCCGTTTGGATCTATCTCTATAGATCCTAATTCCCAATATGCAGGAGGCATCACCAAGATCTTTCATTGAGAATCTTTGTGATAAGAAGAGCTTGACCGATTGCAGCATAGGAATATCATTTCCTATCAAGAGTATGTCGTCCACGTACAATACGAGGAAGACAACCTTACTCTCTGCTACCTTCTTGTAGATACAAGGTTCATCTGGATTTTTGACGAAATCAAACTCTTTGATAACGACGTCAAAGCAGATGTTCCAACTCCGCGATGCTTTCTTTAATCCATAAATGGATTTAAGCAGCTTGCACACCTTCCCGCTGCTCCCACTGTCGACGAAGCCCTCTGGCTGAGTCATGTACACGCACTCTTCTAAATCACCATTTAGAAAGGCGGTCTTAACATCCATTTGCCAGATTTCGTAATCATGATATGCAGCGATGGCAAGCATGATCCGGATGGATTTAAGCATAGCAACTGGAGAAAAGGTTTCGTCATAGTCCACACCTGGTCTTTGACGAAAACCCTTTGCTACAAGTCTAGCTTTGAAAGTCTCCACTTTCTCATCTATACCAAGTTTTTTCTTGAAGATCCACTTGCTTCCGATGGGTTTTACCCCTTCAGGAGCAACATCCAAAGTCCATACTTTGTTGGTGTACATGGATTCCATCTCGGACCGCATTGCATCCAGCCATTTCACTGAGTCCCTACTCGTGATGGCCTGCTCGAAGCTAGTTGGGTCATCATCCTCCATGATGCAATCCTTGCTCCCACCATCCATGAGAAAACCGTAGTATCTCTCAGGTGGGCGAGGAACCCTACTAGATCGGCGGAGAGGCTGGGGTTCATCGGGAACTACTGAATCCTCTGGTTCAACCAAATCTTCTGTTGTAGTCTGTATCGCTGGAACCTCTTCCAGTTCTACCTCAATGCCACTTATCTGTTTCATAAGAAAACTTTTTTCTAAGAAAGTGGCATGTCGAGAAACAAACACTTTTTGTTCCTCGGGGTGGTAGAAGATATACCCCTGTGAATTTTTGGGATATCCTACAAACTTACATAAGACAGATCTTGCCTCGAGTTTGTCCGGATTTTGTCTTTTGACATAGGCTGGACAACCCCATATCTTAATATAATTAAGATGTGGTCTCTTCCCTTTCCATATCTCATATGGAGTGGTAGGCACTGATTTGGTAGGAACTCTATGCAATAGGTCCATGGCTGTCTCAAACGCATATCCCCAGAAGGAAATAGGTAACTCAGCTGTACTCATTATTGAGCGCACCATATCTAATAGGGTGCGGTTTCTCCGTTCAGATACACCGTTGTGCTATGGTGTATATGGAGGAGTCAGCTGAGAGAGATCCCATTCTCTTTTAGAAAGTCCAGGAATTCATTGCTCAAGTATTCTCCTCCTCGATCAGATCGTAGGATTTTAATACTTTTTCCGGTTTGGTTCTCGACTTCATGTTTATATTCTCTAAATTTCTCAAAAGCTTCTGATTTGTGTTTCATCAGGAACACATATCCGAATCTAGAGAGATCGTCAGTGAATGTAATGAAGTACGAAGAACCATCCCTGGCATGTGTAGACATGGGACCGCATACATCACTATGTATCAGTCCCAAGAGTTCGGTAACTTTTTCTCCGTGTCCCGTAAACGGAGTTTTGGTCATCTTGCCTTTGAGACATGACTGGCAAGTGTCATAAGATGAAAATTCAAACGGATTTAAATATCCATCCTTATGCAACTTAGCCAGTCGTGTCACATTGATGTGACCCAGTCTACAATGCCACAAGAAGGATTCGTTCAGTTCTGAACTTTTCCTCTTGTGTGTGTTTGTTATGCTCAGAACTGTTGATTGGTTTAGAACATAAATGCCATTGCACAACGTGCCTGATCCAACCAACTTTTGGTTACGAAAAATGTTCATAAGATTATCCTGTAATACAAAATTATATCCCTCTTTACTCAATAAAGAAACCGATATAATGTTGCATATCAGGTTCGGCATGTAATAGCATTCGTTCAGAACCAATGTATTACCAGTTGGTAATTCAAGGTGATATTCCCCGACAGTCTTAGCTGCAACAATTGCACCATTTCCAACTCTTATGTCTTTATCACCTTCTCCAAGTTCTCTACCTTTTCTAAGCCCATGTTACTGATTACATATATGGGATCCTGACCCGGTATCTAATACCCAGGACGTAAAGCAAATGGAGAAACAGTTCTCTGTAACGAACACACCCGAAGAAAATGCATCATCATGTACTTTCTTCAATCGGGTGGCATGGGAATCCTGGTATTCCCCTATATCCTGTTCATTCCTATAACTCTTATAAGAAAGAACGGGACCAACGTTCCCCAGCACAGTATAACATGCGGGTTCAGTCAATACATCCATATTATTATCTTTATTAGGGCATAAAATGGTCGCTACCTGGAGAGAGAGAGAAGAAAACACTTTAGCGTATGCTCGTGCAAGATCAGATTGGTTATTATCTTATCTAATCAGGATGGCTCCCACTGGTTTTTATCAAATCTTCCTTCAAACCCTAAAAAGAAAGACTAGCCGGGATTAATTACACACTACAAGTTCGCCAATCTTTCAGCCAGGCCAGTGTCGGTACTTTGAGGGCGGTCCCCCGTGCTTTCGCACGAACCTAATTAATGTAAACCTCGTTTTCCCAGAGGCGTAACCTCGTTAACACCTTTCTAGACACCTACTTGATCGGCTAATTGTAATGTGTAAAACTCTCCCAGGAGTAACTCTTACTCGCAGTGGGTATCGGGATCCAACTATCTCATAGAAGGTATGCAATCTCATTGCAAATTTCAACACTTGAAATTCCCGATAATATTTTGCCCCTAGCGTGCTATGACCTTGACGCATGCCAAACAACCCATAGTCCGCTAGTCAAGTTCAACCCGTACATTTCTTGATTGAATTAAACCCACCCGCACGACCCTTGACGCATGCCAAACAACGCCGTGCGAATACCCTAATTCAATCGCATCTTATGCTAGCAGATAAGCACTAGTTAGCTACCGTACACTATGCCTTGACGCATGCCAAACAACCGCAGCACGAATACTAACTAGTACTTATCTGAAATGACGGAGGGCTACGACAGGTTTTTCTGAAAACCTATTGCGTAATGAACTTTATATCGTTGTAGAATCAAATGAAGTTTTGAAATGGAGTGATTTTGAGGCTTTTCTAGTTTTGCTAAAGGGGTCACTCCCGGTGAAAGGATCGTCGGCCCTTTCCTCGTCGAATGAGGTGCGGGATATATCATATATATCATTGTGCAAAGAAGAAACTATAGAAGCAATCAAAAGCAGACCGAGTATGTAGCATCTGCCAGTTATTGCTAAAGGAGTCACTCCCGGTGAAGGGATCTCGGTCCTTTCTTCATCGAATAAGGTGCAGGGTATATCATATATACCGCTATGCAAAGCAAGAACTGTAGCTACCTGTTTTATTTTAAAATCTGATTCTACAACATCATTTGGTTTCTTTTATTTCATTAATCACATTAATGAAGTCCCATCATTTAAATACCTAAACATCACAGATAAATACGACGTACACTTATGTTATCCGCATTCGCCTCGATGTCCCCTCGTGCACCGTTAGGTTAGGTAACTAGCGACAGAGCAGGGCAGGGCTAGTGCGGGTGCAAAACATAAGTAACGTCTATATAATATATCATATATACTATATACTGTATCTATCACAGAACATCACATGATCACATCACAGATATCGCAGCAGAAGAAACATATGAAATATTGGATATACTCGGACGTCCGTGTTTTCAATACGAGCCAGTATAAAACACGGATTCCACGGTCGTGATGAATAGCCAATCTCACACCCCTAGACCCCTACGAGAGCGGCAGGCAACCCTACCAATTCTAGGGTTAGGAGACCCGGACTCGACTCCTCGAGATGGTCTCCCACTAGACCCTAGAACCCGGTTACTTGTGCTCCCCTCCTTGGGTCTTTCCTAGTGCAGAAAAGTAAATAATATACAAAAGGTGACGACTTCCGCAACCTGGGAGTGCCCCAATACAATCCTAAAAATTCAACTTCTGGAAAAAAATTAAAAATTCCCAGAAAACTCAGCATCATCAAATAGGAATTACTGTGCAAAAATGAAATGATGACGTCATAAGATGGCCGCGGAACCGCCGCAGAAGCCAGGCTTCTGCCGCGGTTCCGCCGCCGTTTGGACGAATTGGGTGATCGTGTTTCACAGTAATTCTTAGAAAGACCTGCTGAATTTTATGCATATTTTTAATGTCGAAAAAGACCAGATTTCAGAAATTGTCCAGAGAGCATTTTAGGGTTTTGGTTTTTGGTTCGATCGGACTTCTAATTCTGTCAACGCATCGCCTAAGGCTCTAGCTAGGCTCTGATACCACTGTAGGGCAGGCAGCCACCCCATCTAATGGGGTCACCGTGGCACCAACGGGTCCCTCAGCAGCTACTTTTTACGCATGCCCCCTCGCGAGGACTACAACCCGCCGGAACACCTACCGGTCTCGGGACACCCTGGGGGTAAGAGCCTATGCTTCGCCACACTGTCACACAGTGAGAACCCCCCATAGGTCAACATCTAATGCCTAGTAGCTCTGATACCACTGTAGGGTTCCTAGGCACTCTCAAGAGGTCTCACAAGGCATCAACCATGCCAATTTCAAATTTTACGGTGCCGAGAAACCCTAGACTAGATCGTTGACTAGAAATTTAGGCGATAAATGGAACTAGTTAACATCTTAACTAAAGGAGAGAGGCTACAACCTTTGTAGATCCGGTTCTCCACTTCCTTAGCTCCACGTACGCGTCCTCTCGCTGTCCATCTCGAATCCCGAACTCAAACGTCGGCTTCATCGGAAAATTGGGCGGACTAGGTCGTCGGCTTCGTGCCGAAGATGATCTACGTCGAGGTTTCACAAGTTCAAGCTCCGACTTCACCAAGTTGTGAAACTTGTGAAGAAAACACCCAAAACAACTTGGCAAGAGGTAGAGGATGAAGAAATAGGAGGTGGGTTCACTTTAGAATTGGATTTCTCACTTTAGATCTAAAGTTGCCATTGATGGCATCAAGTTTTCTATCTTGAAAAAGAAGATGAAGAAGGAGATAGAATATGATAAGTGTTGAATTAAAATGAAAAATAATTCAATACTTATCATAAGCAAACCATAGTTGAGTGTAGAGAATAGACCATGGTTACTTGGATGGGTTAGGGTTAAGCATGAAGACAAGAATGGTTAAGAAGTCAAAGCTTCATGAAGCTTCAACTAAAAACAAACATAGTCACCATTCTTATCTAAATCTTTTCCAAATAAATAAATAAACAAATAAATAAATAAATGAATATGCAAAACCCTAATTATCAAATTAACCATGGTTTAATTCTATGCACTTAACTAAATGATCAAGCATCATCAAACATGATACAAATATGTGCACAAAAGTATATCACATATACTTCTTGCACATCAAGTGAGAAAATCCATATAAAGTGAACTAATACTAGCGAATGCAAAGTAATATATCAAATATATAATTATACATTAAATCATTAAATCAACACTTGACTTAACGATCCGGTCATATCGCATATAACCGACTAGTATTCTATGAATCGGCTTATCGAATCAATGATTCGATAACTAGGTCATATCGAATATAACCAATCGATACATCCATCGCGAGAATGAAATACGGTATCACATACACGCATTATTCTCGGTCCTGCACATATCTCATATGCGCTCCTATTTCGTTTCGCTTGAGCCAGGAAACCTCTGTGTAGGACTCTAAAGACTCGTCAATACGCCGGTAGCAGATGATGATCATATCAAGCACCCACAAGCCGCAAGTGGTCTGCTAAACGTAACGGTCATCCGGGTATTGAGCGATCAGAAGATCGACGAGCTAGCCCGCTCACACTCCTGTGAATCCAACCAGTAACACTTACCGTACAGTCCGGTCTGTTCGTCTGATATGTCGCATATCAAGTCTAGGGGTGGTAAACGTCAGACCCCAATAACCGATAAGTCGTACCGATGTGAGGCTCATAACGGGTCGAGAAACTACTGGTAACACTTACCAGCAAATCTCTGATCAGCCCTAGCCAGGGACTTCCCTGTTACGGCCAATCGAGCACTGCGCAACATCAACCCCCAATACCGGGAGAGACGAAACCCCTCCTATCGCTCATTGCCTCCATGTGACTCGGGACTGTACCCAAAGACCACCGTTTTGCACGCCCTCATGGACGTGGTAAGGTGGAGATCAAAGCACAGTAGGAATCACATAAGACTCTATGACGATCTCGGGTCTACAGACTAACCTGCACAAGTGTCACCTGAGAACTGCCATCTGACGTGAGGTATAATACCATCTGGGAGTTCTCGGCGAGTCCGTCCAGTGTACCCAGTCTCCACTGAGCACCCATATACCATCTCTGATGTCAAACATCAATGGATATGGGATCATCCATCGCCCATCTCATGGGTCGAGAAGCGTATACGCTAGTCTACACTGGTATATCGATGCCCTGTCTCGATACACCCACGACTAGGGACCTTGAAGGATGTACTTATGGACTACCATGTCCCCACTACTATGATCTGCATCATAGTCCAGGTAGTCAAGTATACATCCTAAGGGCTTTACCAACATGTAACTATAAGACAGTTTAAATGGACAAGTGTACATGTTAAGATAAAGAGTAACCAGATAGCATACTATCATATCAAGCAAGAAAGTCATCTCTATATATGTCCAAGCATCCAATATAATATACATCTGTACAATACTGGCCTCTAGGGCATACATACAACTAACATAAACATAGCAGTTTAGTCTCACTTGATCGATTGCCACGGAATTTTGATGCGATCAAAAGTCCGTCGCAATCGCATAGCGTACGCGGATACTCGCCGGATAAACTTAATAGATAGCCATGCCCCATAGCCCTGACCAAGTGACTGTAGGAGAACCCCGTCGCCGAAAGTTTCCGTTCGGGTGCCCGCGGCAGTGGTGTTCCGCCTTGGTGCACTTCGTCGACGGTATCGGGGGTGCGGCCGTCTAATAAAGTTTGCGACGAGCATTCGATCAAAATGTCGGGAATCTTGTTGAATTGTCCGACATGATATTGAAAAGTGTTTTCGATAATGAGACTGAAATGCGGGGTTTATAATTGTTAGGCATGCGATGTCTAAGGAATTCATTTGGTTAGGTATGCGATGTCTAAAGAGATTGCGGATTCCAACTGTTGTAGTTTTACACTTTCTTTTCGGTGACCGTAAGTGTAATATGTGATATCGCCGGTTTCGTTGCTATATGTCAACGACAATTGGGATGGGGCATATTTACTTACGTTGATGACATGTGATGTTATGTGTTGCTGGATATGTTATATTGGATTGTCGTGTTTGAATAGACGGGTTTTTTTTTATATGAGATGAGTGTTTTTCATTTTCATTCATGTAAAAACTTGTATGTAATATTCTTTTATTGGGGCACTTCCAGGTTGCGGAAGATGTCACCTTTTGTATATTATTTACTTTTCCGCACTAGGATAGACCCAAGGAGGATGGCATAAGTAACCGGGTTCTGGAGTCCAGTGGGAGACCAACTCGAGGAGTCGAGTCCGGGTCTCCTAATTCTAGAATTGGTAGGGTTGCTTGCCGCTCTCGTAGGGGTCTAGGGGTGTGGGATTGGCTATTCATCATGACCGTGGAATCCATGTTTTATACTGGCTCGTATTGAAAACACGGACGTCCTAGTATATCTAATGTTTCATATTTTTCTTCCGCTGCGATATCTGTGATGTGATCATTTGATGTTCTGTGATAAATACTTTATATAGTATATATGATATATTATATAGACGTTACTTATGTTTTACACCCGTGCTAGCCCTGCCCCGCTCTGCTGTTAGTCACCTAACCTAACAGTGCACGAGGGGATATCGAGGCGAACACGGATGACATAAGTGTACGTCGTATTTATCTGTGATGTTTAGGTGCTTAAATGATGGGACTTCATTAATGTGATTAATGAAAGAAAAAGAAACCTAAAGATGTTGTAGAATCGAATTTCAAAAATAAAACAGGTAGCTGCAGTTCTTGCTTTGCACAGCGGTATATATGATATATCCTGCACCTTATTCGATAAGGAAAGGGCCGAGATCCCTTCACCGGGAGTGGCCCCTTTAGAAATAACTGCCAGATGCTACACACTTGGTTTGTCTTTTGATAGCTTCTATAGTTTCTGCTTTGCACAGCGATATATATGATATATCCCGCACCTCATTCGACGAGGAAAAGGCCAACGATCCCTTCACCGGGAGTGACCCCTTTAGCAAAACTAGAAAAGCCTCAAAAACACTCCATTTCAAAATTATTAGATTCTACAACGATATCAAGTTCATTACGCAATAGGTTTTCAGAAAAACCAGTCGTAGCCCTCCGTCATTTCAGATAAGTACTAGTTAGTATTCGTGCTACGTTTGTTGACTATGTTAAGGCGTAGTGTGCGGTAGCTGATTAGTGCTTATCTGTATAAGCATATGATGCGATTGGATTAGTGTAGTCGTGCAACTTTGTTGACTATGTTAAGGGTCGTGCGGGTGGGTTTAAATCAATCGAAAAATGACGGGTTGAACTTGACTAGCACTTATGATTTGTTGACTATGTTAAGGTCATATAGCTGCTAGGGGCAAAACATTATCGGGAATTTCAAGTGTTGAAATTTGCAATGAGATTGCATACCTTCTATGAGATAGTTGGATCCCGATACCCGCTGCGAGTAAGAGTTACTCATGGGAGAGTTTTACACATTACAATTAGCCGATCAAGTAGGTGTCTAGAAAGGTGTCAACGGGGTTACGCCTCTGAGAAAACGAGGTTTACATTAATTAGGTTCGTGCTAAAGCACGGGGGACCTCCCTCAAAGTACCGACACTGGCCTGGCTGAAAGATTGGCGAACTTGTAGTGTGTAATTAATCCCGGCTAGTCTTTCCTTTTAGGGTTTGAAGGAAGATTTGATAAAAATAGTGGGAGCCATCCTGATTAGATAAAATAATAACCAATCTATTCTTGCAAGAGCGCACGCTAAGTGTTTTCTTCTCTCTCTCTCCAGGTAGCGACCATATCCCGCCTTAATCAAGATAATAATACGGATTATTGACCGAACCCGCTTGTTATACTGAGCTGGGGAACGTTGGTCCCGCTCCAACTTATAATTGTTATAAGATAGAGCAGGAAATTAGGGGATTACCAGAATTCCCGTGCCGACCAAACGAAGAAAGTGCATATGATGCATCTCCTTCGGGTGTATTCATTACAAAGAACTGTTTCTCTGTATCCTCTACGTCCTGGGTATTTGATACCGGATCAGGATCCCAGATATGTAATCTGTTACATAGGGCTACAGAAAGGTAGAGAACTGAGAACGGGTGATAAGTTTCATGAAACAGAAAACGGGGCAAGTGTTGCAGCCAAGTCTGTTGGTCACTGTCACCCAGTATTCTAAATACATTGATTCTAAACGAATGTTATTAGATACCGAACCTGATATACAAAATCATATCAGTCTCTTTATTAGTAAAGAAATGATAAAATTTTGTATCGTTGGATAATGTTTTGAACATTTCCTATATCAAAAATTGATCGGTTCAGACACGTTATCTAAAAGCATTAATGTTCTAAATCAAACTACAGTTCTTAGTATACAGAACACACACAAGAGGAAGAGTTCAGAAATGAACGAATTCTTCTTGAGGTATTGTAGACTAGGTCATATCAATGCGACCCGACTAGCTGAAGTTACATATAGATGCATATTTAAATCAGTTTGAATTTACATCTTGTGAAACTTGCCAGTCATGTCACAAAGATAAGATGACCATGGCTCCGTTTACTGGAAACAGAGAAAGAGTTAGTGAACTCTTGGGATGATACATGTTGATTTATAATGATCCCCTGTCTACACATGCCAAGACCGGTTCTTTGTACTTCATTACATTCTCTGATGATCTCTCAAGATTCAGACATATGTTCCTGTTGAAACACAAGTCCGAACCTTTTGAGATATTCACGGAATATAAGTTAGAAGTAGAGAACCAAAATGAGGGTATAAGTATTATGTCCTTTGATGCGATCAGGGAGGAGAATACTTGAGCACGGAATTCCTGAACTATTCTAAAGGAGAATGAGATTCTCTCTCAGCATTACTCCTCCGTATACATCATAGCACGATGGTATATCGGGGCGGAGCAATAGCACCCTATGTTATAAGGTGTGCTCTATGATGAGTACTACTGAGTTACCTGTTTCCTTTTGGGAGTTATGCGCTTGAGAAGCTGCATACCTATTGAATAGGGTTTGAATAAGATCACAGCCTACCACTCCATATGAGATATGGTATGGGAAGAGCCCATGTCTTAAGCTAGTTAAGATTTGGGGTTGTCCGGACTATGTCTAAAAGCAAAATCCGGACAAGCTTGAGGCAAGGTCTGTTATGTAGAACTGGAAAGGTTCCAGCTATACAAACTATAGCAGATGATTTGGTAGAACCAAAGGATTCAGTTGATACCAACGAACCTCAGCCTCTCCACCGATCTGGTAGGGTTCCTCATCCGCCTGAGAGATACTTCGGTTTCTCTGTGACAGTGGGAGCGAGGAATGCATCATGAGATGATGACCTAACTAGTTTCGAGCAGGCCATCGAGAGTAGGGACTCTATAAGAATGGCTGATTGCTTAGCGATCTGAGATGGAATCCATGTACACCAACAAAGTATGGACTTTGGTTGCTATATCTGAAGGGTTAAATCCCCATCAGGAGCAAGTATATCTTGAGAAGATTACTTGGTGTAGATGGAAAAGTTAAGACTTTCAAAGCTAGACTGGTTAAAGGTTTTCGTCATCGACCAGGCGTGGATAATGATGAAACCTTTTCCAGTGGCTATGCTTAAGTCCATCCGGATCCTACTTGCCACGGCTACATACCATGACTACGATATCTGGCGGTTGGGTGTCATGACTGCTTTTCTAAAATGATGTTTTAGAAGAGAGCGTCTGTAAGTACACAGCCAGAGGGCTTCGTAGACAGTGGGAGCAGCGGAAACGTGTAGAAGATGCTTTATAGGATAAAGCAGGCATCGAAGAGTTGGAACGTCTGTTTTGATGTAGTAGTCAAAGAGTTTGACATCATCAAAATGGTAGATGAACCTTGTATAAACAAAAAGGTAGTAGGGAGTATGGTGACGATCCTCGTAGAGTACGTGGATGACATACTCTTGATAGGGAAGGAGTTTCCTATGCTACGCTTGATCAATCTCCGCTTATCACAATGATTCTCCACATAGGATCAAAGTGATACCTACTAAATCCTGGGTTTTGGATCTATGAGATAGATCTAAATGGATGTTAGGACTCTCACTAGATGTAGTGAGATGGTATCAATCGATCCTGTGGAGAATCACTGGAAGTGTTCCAGGGTGATAAGGACGACTGAATGTCAGTCACAGGCATTGTCTTTACCCTCAGTAGAGGGACGGTATGTTGGAAGAGTTCCAAGCTAGATACCGTGGCATACTAGACAATAAAGGCTGGATACATCACTACTTAAGATGCTACCAAAGAGGCTGTCTGGGTGTATATTAGTTCATGAGATGAACTTAGTTCCTCCCATTGTGTGACAATGGAGTTGTGGCTTATGCCAAGGAACGTCCGTCCCATCAGTGATCCAGACATATTCTATGGCAGTGTCACCTGATCATGGATATGGTTGATCTCCAAGGAATCGAGGTTAGGAGAGTAGACTCAGAGGATAACACGGCGGATCCACTCACAAAGGCATTTTCTAGAGAGAGACTTTTATGGGATGGTTGAGTATGAGATACTACAACCACTGCTATCAGATGGCCTTAGTGCAAGTGGGAGATTGTTAGTTATATGTATGCCCTAGAGGCCATTACTATACATAGGATGTATATTGTAGTGGATGCTTGGACATATATAGGGAGGACTTTCTTGCTCGACATGATAGTATGCTATCTGGTTGCTCTTTATCTTAACGTGTACACTGATTGTCTCTCTGTTACACGTTGGTAAAGCCCTTAGGATGTGTACTTGACTACCTGGACTATGATGCGGATCATACTAGTGGGGACATGGTAGTCCATAAGTACATCCTTCAAGGTCCCTAGTCGTGGGTGTATCGAGACGGGGCATCGATATACCAGAGTAGAATAGCGTATACCTTCTCGACCGATACAGATGGGTGATGGATGATCCCATATCCACTGGTGTTTGACATCAGAGATGATATACGGGTGCTCAGTGGAGACTGGGTACACTGGACGAACTCGCCGAGAACTCCCAGATGGTATTATACCTTACGTCAGATGGCAGTTCTCTGGTGACACTGGTACAGGTTAGTCTGTAGACCCGAGATCGTCATTGAGTCTTGTGTGATTCCCACTGTGCTTTGATTTCCACCTTACCACGTCCAAGAGGGCGTGCAAAACGGTGGTTTTTGGGTACAGTCCCGAATCACATGGAGGCAATGAGTGATAGGAGGCGATTCGTCTCTCCCGGTATAGGGAGTTGATGTTGCGCTGTGTTCGATTAACTATAACCGGAAATCCCTGGCCAGGGTTGCTGAAATTTACTGGTAAGTGTTACCAACAGTTTCTCGAACTGTTATAGACCTCATATCGACACGACTTATCGAGCTATTGGGGTCTGACGTTTACCACCCCTAGACGAGATATGCAACATATCAGACGACGAGACCGGACTGTACGGTAAGTGTTACTCGTTAGATTCACCGGAGTGTGAGCGGGCTTGCTCGTTGATCTTCTGATCGCTCAATAGCCGGGTGGCCGTTACGTTTAGCAGACAGCTTGCGGCTTGTGGGTGTTTGATATGATCATCACCTGCTGCCAGCGTATTGACGAGTCTTTAGAGTCTTACACCGAGGTTTCCTGGCTCAAGCGAAACGAAATAGGAGCGCATATGAGATATGTGCGGGACCGAGAATAATACCAGTATGCGATACTGTATTCTATTCTCGCGATATGTGACATTGATCGGTTATATGCGATATTGCCGGGTTATCGGATCAAGTGTTGATTCGATAAGTTGTTACTATTGATATTAGTTGGTTATATGCAATATGACCGGATCATTAAGTCAAGTGTTGATTTAATGATTTAATGTATAATTATATATTTGATATATTACTTTATATTAACTAATATTGGTTCACTTAAGATGTTTTTCTCACTAGTTTTTGCACATTGTATATGTGATATATTTTTGTACACAAATTTGTATCATGAAGCTTTGGGTTGGTTAGGTTTAGGAAAGAAACAAAATGTGTATGCATGCGTTGGTTAGGTTTAGGAAAGAAACAAAATGGTCAAAGCTTGGGTATGCATGATACAAACTAAACTCAAGAAAGAAAAACTTGGGTATGCATGCTTTAAACCATAGTTTAGGTTAATGGTTAAGGTGTTATTTATTTATTTATTTATTTATTTATTATGGCAAGAAATAAAATGGTGGCTTATTTTGTTTCATACTTGAAGCTTCATGAAGCTTTGAAAAGCTTTGACCATTTTGTTTCTTTCCTAAACCTAACCATTACCTAAACCCTAGTTTATTCTATACATGAGTTTATCTAACCCATGGTTGTATTATAATAAGGCATCACTTGTTTTTCTATTTTGATAATTTTTTTTCCATTTTCTTTCTTCTTCTTCTTCTTCTTCAAGAAGAAAGAAAAACCTTTGCTACAAAATTTCAAGTGATGAATCTATGTGAGAAATCCAAATCCAAAGTGAACCCATTTCCTATTTTTTCATCCTCTACCACTTGCCATGTAGTATAGGGTGTTTTCTTCACAAGTTTCATGACTTGGTGAAATTGGAGCTCAAGTTAGAGTCGCCTCGACGTAGATCATCTTTGTCATCGAAGTCATCGACCTAGCCCGATCATTTCTTCGATGAAACCACCGCGAGAGTCCGGGATTCCGATGATCGCAGCGGAGGGACGTCTTCACGGAGCTTTGGAAGTGGAGGACCGGATCTACAAAGGTTGTATTTCCGTTCACTTAGTGTAAATGTGATTTTCTTTCATTTTGTTTCGCCTAAACTCTAGTTAACGATCGCATTAGGGTTTCTCGGCACCGGAAAAATTTAAATTTGGCATAGTTGATGCCTTATGGAACCTCATTGGTGTGCCTAGGAACCCTACAATAAGCAACTAAAGAAATGGCTAAGTGTTCATATGAGAATAGAATGAAGCAAATGAAGAAGCAACTGAAGAAAATGAGCAAAGCCAATGCAAGAAATGTGGCTGCCCCCTCTCTCTCTCATCTCAATTATCCACACAAAAAATATCTCTTTTCCATTTTCAATAAACAAATAAGACCCATGCCTCTCTACATGTTCAAGACCCATGCTCATGCCACCTCACTCCTCCACCTCATTTGTTAAACAAATGAATTTCCATAAAAGGAAAATCATACAAATGAGGTTTCCACTTCTAGAAGCTATTCCGTATAAATACAGAATATAACCTGGTACATGTATCGAAATACATATATGCGTATTCGCACAAAAATACGAACAGCCAGGAGAGAAAATGAAGAGTAAACAATAATACTAGAATATATATATATATATATAAATACATATATAAAATATTAAATCAAAACCCGATTTAATAATCCGGTTTAATCCTAAGCTGTTAGTGTTATCAACCGTCCGATTAATGTCTGTGCAGCCTGTACACATATTTAATCGAACACATGTATGTTCCAACACATGTCATCTACACCATATCGCCTGAACCGTGAAAACCCTCTGTGTGGGACTCTAAAGACTCGTCAATACGCTGGCAGTGGGTTTAACCACAAGCATGTCAGTGGCACTAGTTGTACGTAACGGCTACCCAGGTATTGAACGAAGGGAGGCCGACGAGCAAACTAATCCTGAACCCCTGCTGAGCCTGACAGTGACAATATCCGTACAGTCCGGTCTGTTCGTCTAAGAGAATAGCATATCGATTCTAGGGGGTGGATAAAGTCAGACCCCTTATAACGCGACATTTAGTGTCGGCATGAATCCATCACCACCTGAGAAACTATCGATCCTGGCCCGTGCACCATGGCTATGGATTTCTGGTGATGGCCACCCGTGCACAACGCGACATCAACCCCCAATACCGGGAGAGACGAATCCATGACAATCTGATCACTGCCTCCATTTGGCTCAGGACTGTACCCAACTAAAACCTATTTGCACTACTCTCCTTTGAGCCGTGGAAGGGTTGTAATAGAAGCACAGTGGGAACTCACACGAGACAAATGACGATCTCAGGTCGACAGACTAACCTGTACATATGTCACCTAGGAACTGCTATCTGACAATAGGTATAATAGCAACTAACACGTTCCCGGTGAGTCCGTCCAGTGTACTCATAACCCAATGAGCACCTGTATACTATCTTAGATGAACAAACTAACACCAATGGCTTGTGAGACCTAGCCACCGCCCCTCGTCGGGGTCCCGATCAGTATACACTAGTCTACACTGGAGCATCGATGCCCAGTCTCGATACTCCCGCGACTAGGGACATTTAAGGATGTGCTTATAAACCCCCAGCTCCTACGTATATGATCACTATCAAAATGCTGGTAGTCAGTAAAGAATCCTATGGGCTCTATCAACATGTACATGATGATAAAGACAAACCAGATAGCATACTTTCATCTCGAGTAAGACTGTTCTACCGTTATAGGTCCTCCCTCAATCATCATAATCACCTGCCCGCGACTATGATAATTGTCTTGAGAGCACTATAGCCAACAATCTCCTACTTGCACTTAAGGCCAATTATTGCGATGCGCATACTCATAGCTCGTGTGATACCGAACACCCAACACATTCATTTCTGTTTGCACAGTAATTTCTTTATTTTAGTCCTGAGTTTTCTGGGAATTTTTAATTTGCACTCAAGAGTTGAGTTTTCTGGGTTGTATTGGGAGTTCGTAGATTCGATCGGATTATCAAACTTTTTCTATGTGTTTTTCCGGGTAATTTTAGAATATGTTAAAAAGTTCGACCGGATATAAATACCCACTTTTTCCCCTGCTGGGAAATTTCCAAGTATTGGATTTTTTCCGTAGTTTAATGACGTTCTAAGTAGTGCAAGTAACGTGATGGTCCCTCTAGAAGACAACAAACCTTAACTCGATTATGTGACCGTCTTGAACTGCCCTTTGAACCTTAGGGTTTGGGGCAGTACGGCGTGCCACATATGAGGCGTTGGCTTGACCCTTCTACGGCTGGACCGTTTGTACTGAGGCATGAAGTGAATGTTTTTAAACATATTTCATGTGTTGAGCTGTTTCGGGAAAACTTGGGTGTTCGATTGTTCGATCGGAAAGTTTAGCATTTTCTATTTATCCGGAATGTGATACAACATTTGGAATTCACAAGTAGTTATGAGATAACTGAATGAATGTTGTAAACATAGCAGTTTAGTCTCACTTGATCGGTTGCCACGGAATTTTGAAGCGATCAAAAGTCCGTCGCAATCACGTAGCGTACGCGGATACTCGCCGGGTAAACTTGATAGGCAGCTACGCCCCATAGCCCCGACCAAGTGACTGTAGGAGAACCCCGTCTCCGAAAGCATCAGTTCGGGTGCTCACGGCAGCGGTGTTCCGCCTTGGTGCACTTCGTCGACGGCATCGGGGGTGCAGCCGCCTAATAAAGTTTGCGACGAGCATTCGATCAAAATGTCGGGAATCTTGTTGAATTTCCCGACTTGATATTGAAAAGAGTTTTCGATAATAAGACTAAAATGCGGGGTTTATAATTGTTAGGCATGCGATGTCTAAGGAATTCATTTGATTAGGCATGCGATGTCTAAAGAGGTTGCGGATTCCAACTGTTGTAGTTTTACACTTTCTTTTCTGTGACCGTAAGTATAATATGTGATATTGCCGGTTTCGTTGCTATATGTCAACGACAATTGGGATACGCATGTTTACTTACGTTGATGACATGTGATGTTATGTGTTGCTGGATATGTTATATTGGATCGTCGTGTTTGAATAGCCGGGGGTTTTTATGTGAGATGAGTGTTTTTCATTTTCATTCATGTAAAAACTTGTATGTAATATTCTTTTATTGGGGCACTTCCAGGTTGCGGATGATGTCACCATTTGTATATTATTTACCTTTCCGCACTAGGATAGACCCAAGGAGGGGAGCACGAGTAACCGGGTTCTAGGGTCCAGTGGGAGACCATCTCGAGGAGTCGAGTCCGGGTCTCCTAACCCTAGAATTGGTAGGGTTGCTTGCCGCTCTCGTAGGGGTCTAGGGGTGTGGGATTGGCTATTCATCACGACCGTGGAATCCGTGTTTTATACTGGCTCGTATTAAAACACGGACGTTCTAGTATATCCAATATTTCATATGATATTTTCTGCTGCGTTATCTGTGATGTGATCATGTGATATGTTCAGATAGATATAGTATATAGTATATATGATATATTATATAGACGTTGCTTATGTTTTACACCCGCGCTAGCCCTGCCTCGCTCTGGCGTTAGTTACCTAACCTAACGGTGCAGACGGGACATCGAGGCGAATGCGGATGGCATAAGCATACGTTATATTTATCTGTGATGTTTAGGTGGATTTAAATGATGGGACATTCATTAATGAGATTAATGAAAGAAAATAAACCTAAAAGATGTTGTGGAATCGAATTTCAAAAATAAAACAGGTAGCTACAGTTCTTGCTTTGCATCGCGGTGTTCCTTGTAGAACATCCTGCACCTTATTCGATAAGGAAAGGACCGAGATCCCTTCACCGGGAGTGACTCCTTTAGCAATAACTGGCAGATACTACAACTCTCGGTTTGTCTTTTGATTGCTTCTATAGTTTCTGCTTTGTACAGCGGTATATATGATATATCCTGCACCTTATTCGATGAGGAAAGGGCCGACGATCTCTTCACCGGGAGTGACCCCTTTAGCAAAACTAGAAAAGCTTCAAAAACACTCCATTTAAAAACCATTTGATTCCGCAACAAGATCAAGTTCAAAGCGTTAAAGGTTTTCATAAAAACCATTCGCAACCCTCCGTCATTTTAGGAAGTAGAGTACTTAGTATTCGTGCTGTGTTTGTTGACCATAGTCAAGGCACGGTGTACGGTAGCTAAGTGATGTCTTCCTACACCGCATATGATGCGATTAGTTAGGAAAGTCATGTGGCTTTGTTGACCTTAGCCAAGGGTCATGTGGGTGGGTCTAATTAATCACGAAATGATGGGTAGAACTTGACTAGTGCTTATGATTTGTTGACCTTAGCCGAGGTCATAGGTGCTAGGGGTGAAAACCGTTATCGGGAGTTTCAAGTGTTGAAATTTGCAATGAGATTGCATACCTTCTATATGATAGTTGGATCCCGATACCCACTGCGAGTAATTGTTACTCCTGGGAGAGTTTTGCACTTTACAATTAGCCGATCAAGTAGGTGTCTAGAAAGGTGTCAACGGGGTTACGCCTCTGCGAAAACGAGGTTTACTGTAATTAGGTCCGTGCGAAAGCACGGGGAACCTCTCTTAAAGTACCGACACTGGCCTGGCTGAAAGATTGGCGAACTTGTTGAGTGTAATTAATCCCGGCTAGTCTTTCCTTTTAAGGTTTGAAGGAAGATTTGATAAAAACAGTGGGAGCCATCCTGATTAGATAAAATAAATAACCAATCTAATCTTGCAAGAGCGCATGCAGAGTGTTTTCTTCTCTCTCTCTCCAGGTAGCGACCATATCATGCCTTAATCAAGATAATAATACGAATTATTGACCGAACCCACTTGTTATACTGAGTTGGGGAACGTTGGTCCCGCTCCAACTTATAATTGTTACAAGACAGAGCAGGAAATAGGGGAATACCAGAATTCCTATGCCGCCCAAACGAAGAAAGTGCATATGATGCATCTCCTTCGGGTGTGTTCATTTTAAAGAACTGTTTCTCAGTGTCCTCTGCGTCCTGGGTATCTGATACCGGATCAGGATCCCAGACATGTAATCTGTTACATAGGGCTATAGAAAGGCAGAGAACTGAGAACGGGTGATAAGTTTCATGAGACAGAAAACGGGGCAAGTGTTGCAGCCAGGTCTATTAGTCACTGTCACCCTGTATTACAAATACATTGATTCTGAACAAATGCTATTAGATACCGAACCTGATATACAAAATCATATCAGTCTCTTTATTAGTAAAGAAATGATAAAATTTTGTATTGTTGGATAATGTTTTGAACATTTCCTATAACAAAAGTTGATCGGTTCAGGCACGTTATCTAAAAACATTGATGTTCTAAATCAAACTACAGTTCTTAGTATACGGAACGCACACAAGAGGAAGAGTTCAGAAATGAACAAATCCTTCTTGAGGTATTGTAGACTAGGTCATATCAATGCGACCCGACTAGCTGAAGATACATATAGATGCATATTTAAATTAGTTTGAATTTACATCTTGTGAAACTTGCCAGTCATGTCACAGAGATAAGATGACCACAGCTCTGTTTATTGGAAACAGAGAAAGAGTTAGTAAACTCTTGGGATTGATACATGTTGATGTATGTAAGGTCCCCCGTCTATACATACCAAGACCGGTTCTTTGTACTTCATTACATTCTCTGATGATCTCTCAAGA
Organism: Agapanthus africanus; assembly: GCA_030015575.1. NCBI lineage: Eukaryota > Viridiplantae > Streptophyta > Magnoliopsida > Asparagales > Amaryllidaceae > Agapanthus > Agapanthus africanus. The sequence goes on from CM057337.1 coordinate 343,817,352, forward strand.
TTCAGTCATATGTTCCTGTTGAAACACAAGTCTGAACCTTTTGAGATATTCACAGAATATAAGTTAGAAGTAGAGAACCAATACGGGTATAAGTATTATGTCCTTTGATGAGATCAAGGAGGAGAATACTTAAGCACGAAATTCCTGGACTATTCTAAAGGAGAATGAGATTCTCTCTCAGCATTACTCCTCCGTATACACCATAGCACGATGGTATATCGGGGTGGAGCAATAGCACCCTATATGATATGGTGTGCTTTATGATGAGTACTACTGAGTTACCTATTTCCTTTTGGGAGTTATGCGCTTGAGAAGCTGCATACCTATTGAATAGGGTTCCAATCAAATCAATTGCCTACCACTTCATATGTGATATGGAAAGGGAAGAGTCCATATCTTAAGTTTGTTAAGATTTAGGGTTGTCCGGCCTATGTCTAAAAGCAAAATCCGGACAAGCTCGAGGCAATGTCTGTTATGTAGAACTAGAAAGGTTCCAGCTATACAAACTACAGCAGATGATTTGGTAGAACCAAAGGATTCAGTAGATTCCAACGAACCTCAGCCTCTCCGCCGATCTAGTAGGGTTCCTCATCCGCCTGAGAGATACTTCGGTTTCTCGATGACAGTGGGAGCGAGGATTGCATCATGAGATGATGACCAAACTAGTTTCGAGCAGGCCATCGAGAGTAGGGACTCTGTAAGAATGGCTGGTTGCTTAGCGATCTGAGATAGAATCCATGTACACCAACAAAGTATGGACTTTGGCTGCTATATCTGAAGGGTTAAATTCCCATCAGGAGCAAGTATATCTTGGGAAGATTACTTGGTGTAGATGGAAAAGTTGAGACTTTCAAAACTAGACTTGTTAAAGATTTTCATCATCGACCAGGCATGGATAATGATGAAACCTTTTCCAGTGGCTATGCTTAAGTCCATCCGGATCCTACTTGCCATGGCTACATACCATGACTACGATATCTGGTGGTTGGGTGTCATGACTGCTCTTCTAAATGATATTTTAGAAGAGAGAGTCTATAAGTACACAGTCAGAGGGCTTCGTAAACAGTGGGAGCAGCGGATACGTATACAAGATGCTTTATAGGATAAAGCAGGCATCGCGGAGTTGAAACATCTGTTTTGATGTAGTAGTCAAATAGTTTGACTTCATCAAAATGATAGATGAACTTTGTATATACAAAAAAGGTAGTAGGGAGTATGGTTGTGATCCTCGTAGAGTACGTGGATGACATACTCTTGACAGGGAAGGAGTTTCCTATGCTACGCTCGATCAATCTCCGCTTATCACAATGATTCTCCACATAGGATCATAGTGATACCTACTAAATCCTGGGTTTTGGATCTATGAGATAGATCTAAATGGGTGTTAGGATTCTCACTAGTTGTAGTGAGATGGTATCAATTGATCCTGGGGAGAATCACAGGAAAGGTTCCAGAGTGATAAGGATGACTGAATGTCAGTCACAGGCATTGTCTTTATCCTCAGTAAAGGGACGGTATGTTAGAAGAGTTCCAAGCTAGATACCGTGGCATACTAGACGATAAAGGCTGGATACATCGCTACCAAAGATGCTACCAAAGAGGAAGTCTGGGTGTATATTGGTTCATGAGATGAACTTCGTTCCTACCATTGTGAGACAATGGAGTTGTGGCTTATGCCAAGGAACGTCCGTCCCATCAGTGATCCAGACATATTCTAAGGCAGTGTCACCTGATCGTGGAGATGGTTGATCTCCAAGGGATCGAGGTCAGGAGAGTAGACTCAGAGGACAACACGGCGGATCCACTCACAAAGGCATTTTCCCAGAGAGAGACTTTTATGGGATGGTTGAGTATGAGATACTACAACCACTGCTATCAGATGGCCCTAGTGCAAGTGGGAGATTGTTAGTTATATGTATGCCCTAGAGGCCATTGCTATACATAGGATGTATATTGTAGTGGATGCTTGGACATATATAGGGAGGACTTTCTTGCTCGACATGATAGTGTGCTATCTGGTTGCTCTTTATCTTAACATGTATACTTTCTGTCTCTCTGTTACATGTTGATAAAGCCCTTAGGATGTGTACTCGACTTCCAGAACTATGATGTAGATCATACTAGTGGGGCCTGGGTAGTCAATGAGTACATCCTTCAATGTTCCTAGTCGTGGGGATATCGAGACGGGGCATCGATATTCCATAGTAGACTAGCGTATATCTTCTCGACCCATGTGATGGGCGATGGATGATCGCATATCCATTGGTGTTTGACATCGGAGATGGTATGCGGGTGCTCAGTGGAGACTGGGTACACTGAACGGACTCGCCGAGAACTCCCAGATAGTATTTTACCTCACGTCAGATGGCAGTTCTCTGGTGACACTGGTGCAGCTTAGTCTGTTGACCCGAGATCGTCATAGAGTCTTTTGTGTCTCCCACTGTGCTTTGATTTCCACCCTACCACGGCTCTACTGAGTCGTGCAAACAGGTGGTTTTTGGGTACAGTCCCGATTCACATGGAGGCAATGAGCGATAGGAGGGGATTCGTCTCTCCCGGTATTGGGGGTTGATGTTGCGCTATGCACGACTGACCATAACTAGAAATCCCTGGCCAGGGTTGCAGTGATATAGTGGTAAGATTTATCAGTAGTTTCACGATTGTCATGGACCTTACGTCGGCATGACTTATCGAGCTATTGGGGTCTGACTTTTTTCACCCCTAGGCGAGATATGCGACATATCAGACGAACAGACCGGACTGTACGGTAAGTGTTACTGGTTGGATTTACAGGAGTGTGAGCGGGCTTGCTCGTCGATCTTCTGATCGCTCAATACCCGGGTGGCCGTTACGTTTAGCAGACCGCTTGCGGCTTGTGGGTGTTTGATATGATCATCACATGCTGTCGGCGTATTGACGAGTCTTTAGAGTCCTACACAGAGGTTTCCTGGCTCAAGCGAAACGAAATAGGAGCGCATATGAGATATGTGCAGGACCGGGAATAATGCATGTATGTGATACCGTATTCTATTCTCATGATGAATGTATCGATTGGTTGTATGCGATATAACCTAGTTATCGAATCGAGGATTGATTCGATAAGTCGATACATTGGATATTAGTCGGTCATATGCGATATGACCGGATCGTTAAATCAAGTGTTGATTTAATGATTTAATGTATAATTGTATATTTGATATATTACTTTGCATTAACTAGTATTGGTTCATTTAAAATGGATTTTCTCACTTGATGTGCACATTGTATATGTGATATATTTTTGTGCACTTGATTGTATCATGTTTGATGATACATGCAAGCTTGGGTGTATGTTTACTTTAAACCATGTTTAAGTGAATGGTTAGGGTTTTGTTATCTTTTCTAAACTATTTATTTTATTTATTTATTTTAGGGCAAGAAAAGAAATGGTTGTTTCTTTTGTTGTTTCCTTGAAGCTTCAAGAAGCTTTGACCATTCTTGTTTCTTTCCTAAACCTAACCATTCACCTAACCCTAGTTTATTCTCTACACTTGTTAAACTAACCCAAGGTTGCATTATGATAAGAATGACTTGGATTTTCTTTTTTAGAGATAATCCTTTTTATTCTTTCTTCATCTTCATCTTCATCAAGCTTCATGAAAGCTTGCTAGCTTTAATGGTGCCATGAGAAAAAGAGTGAGAAATCCAATTCTAAAGTGAATCCACTTCCTATTTCTTCATCCTCTACCACTTGCCATGTAGTATAGGGTGTTTTCTTCACAAGTTTCATGACTTGGTGAAGTTGGAGCTTGATCTTGAGTTGCCTCGACGTAGATCATCTTCGGCATCGAAGTCAACGACCTAGCCCGATCATTTCTCTGACGAAACCATCGCCAGAGTCCGGGATCCGATGATCGAAGCGGAGGGACGTCAACACGGAGCTATGGAGGTGGAGGACCGGATCTACAAAGGTTATATTTTCCGTTCACTCTTAGTTAAGTTGTTAACTTATATTGTTTCGCCTATACCTCTAGTTACGATCTTGCTTAGGGTTACATGGCACATAGAAAAATTTTGAATTGGCCATGTTTGATCTGTTGTAGAACCTCATGGGTTTGCCTAGGAACCTACAACACCGTGACATTCCAAAAGTCAAAGTGTTTTAAGAAGGTTTGGTTAACTTGGTTTCATGAGTTTTAGTCAAAGGTCGGGTCATCGTCGCAGCCAGAGAGAGAAAGAAGAAACACTCAGCGTGCACTCTAACCTAGATCAGAATAGTTGATCATTTTATCTAATCTGGATGGCTCCCACTGTTTCCTCGAATTCTCCTCCAAACCCAAAAGGAGAATTAGTCGGAATCACCCGAGGAGTAGTCCTATTCATCAGTGGGAATCGGGATCCAACTATCATCGCATGATGACTTGATGGAAGCCACTCAAGTCACCACACTCCAGAAGGTATGCGCAAGCCTGGCAAGTTTCCTGTATGTTTGAAACTCCCGATGTGTGTTTTTACCCCAAGCGATTTATGACATTGACTAGGTCAACAAACCATAAACCGCTAGTCAAGTTGAACCCGTCATTATCCTGGATTGCATTAAACCCACCCGTACGTGCCCTTGACTAGGTCAACAAGGCCGTACGACTGTCCTAACCAAATGTAAGACTACGGTAGCGCCCCGGCCGTCTTTCCGAGGCCAAAATGCGGAAACGAAAACTTTTCAAAACTTGAAACCGGCGCTATCGTATGCTTAAAACCAGGATCGAACCATTAACCTACAACTAGCTATCTAGAGAAGGGATAGAAAGGCTATACCGATCGATCTGTGTCCTTCGGTCTTTGGCCACCATCCCAAGCTCCTCACGGCAACGCCGGTCTGGATCTCCTCGTCGGAAAGGGCACCACATCTACGAGTCTTTTTACGGGCTTCCGCTTCATCCGAAGCAACTCGGGCATGAAGTGTGCTAGCCGACGTGTCCAAGGTGATGTAGAGAATGTGTGTGACAACTTTTTCTCTTGAGGATTTAGTGGATGCCATTGGTGAGGAAATAGTGAGCTCAAAGAAGAGGCAGAAGAAGAAGTTTCCCTCATCTTTTTCTTTTTGTGTTGTGGCAAATGATAAAGTGAGAGAGAGATCAAGAAGCAAAAATACAAGAGCCAGCAACCATCATATGGCTGCCCCTCTCTCTCCTCTTTTCATTTCAACTCACTAAACCATCACATAATGTGACATATGCATAAGTAAAGAGAGCATGACTCATCACTTGTGCATGTGTCACATTAAATGCTCTTAATCATGATTTTGAGCTCATTATTTTCTTATGCCAACATTAATCCAAATGTTTGCAACAATAAAAAGAGAATGGCATCTACCAAAGTAAACTCGTGACGGATCACAAGAGTACCCCTCACCTGTATATACATACCTGCATCCGCATTCCGACTGAATGCGAATGCGATGAGACTAAACTAATCCAACAAATCTAATACTAGGATCCGGCTTAAACCAAAGCCCACTAGTATGATCCGTCCGATCATGATTCGTGCAATATCGCACGTATAAGATCGAACCCTGCCATATATCATACGGCCTCTGCAACGTTTTCCCCGAAACTTGAGAAACTGTCTGTGGGGGACCCTAAAGACTCATCAATACTTTGGCTGTGGATTTAACCACTAGCATGTCAGAGGTATTAGCCGTACGTAACAAGCTACCAGGTATTGACCAAAAGGGAGGTCGATGAGCGAACTCATCTTAACACCCTACTGAGACTGTCAGTGATAATATCCGTACAGTCCGGTCCGTTCGTCTATGAGCATCGCATGGCAGGCCTAGGAGATTGGCAGAAGTCAGACCCCCAAAAGCGGTACAAATCGTGTCGGAGTGTAGCCCAGAACACCCTGAGATACTACTAGAATACCTACCAGCAAATCTCCTGCCTCGGCCGAGGGCTTTGTGTAATGGCTCTCCTAGACACAGCGTGACCTCACCCCCAATACCGGGAGAGACGAATCCCCTGCCGATCCGCTCACTTGCCTCTATGTGGCTCGGGACTGTACCCAACTAAAACCTTTTTGCACGACTCCTTTGAGCCGTGGTAGGATAGTAATCAAAGCACAGTGGGAACTCACATGAGACAAATGACGATCTCAAGTCGATGAACTAACCTGTACACATGTCACCAGGGAACTGCTATCTGACGTCAGGTATAATACCAACTAGCATGTTCCCGGTGAGTCCTGTCCGGTGTACTCTGTTGGAGTTAGTGCCCTCAGAGTCAATTATTGGATCACAGGCACGTGATTGCAATGATTGAGGGAGGACCTATCCCGGTAGGACAGTCTTACTCGAGATGATAGTATGCTATCTGGTTTATCTTTATCATCGTGTACTGCTTTAGGTGACCTGACATGTCGCTATTGCACGTTGATAGAGGCCCTAGGATTCTTGCTTGACGACCAGCAGTATGATGGCGATCATATACGTGGGAGCTGGGGTCCATAAGCACATCCTTAAAAGGTCCCTAGTCGTGGGAGTTTCGAGACTGGGCATCGATACTCCATTAGTAGACTAGTGTATACAGTCGAGACCCCGACGAGGGGCGGTGGCCGGTCTCACAAGCCACTGGTGTCAGTTGGTTCACCTAAGATGTATACAGGTGCTCATTGGGTTATGAGTACACCGGACAGGACTCGCCGGGAACCTGCTAGTTGGTCTTGTACCAGATGTCAGATAGCAGTTCCCTGGTGACATGTGTACAGGTTAGTTCATCGACCTGAGGATCGTCATTTGTCTCGTGTGAGTTCCCACTGTGCTTTGATTACTACCCTACCACGGCTCAAAGGAGTCGTGCAAACAGGTTTTAGTTGGGTACAGTCCCGAGCCACATGGAGGCAGTGAGCGGATCTTCAGGGGTTCGTCTCTCCCGGTATTGGGGGTGAGGTCGCGCTGTGTCTAGGAGAGCCATTACGCAAAGCCCTCGGCCGAGGCAGGAGATTTACTGGTAGGTATTCCAGTAGTATCTCAGGGCGTTCTGGGCTACACTCCGACACGACTTGTACCGCTTTTGGGGGTCTGACTTTCACCAACCCCCTAGGCCCGCCATGCGATACTCATAGACGAACGGACCAGACTGTACGGATATTGTCACTGACAGGCTCAGTTGGGTGTCGGGGTGAGCTTCCTCATCGACGTCCCTTTTGGTCAATAGCTGGTGGCCCGTTACGTATTGGCTTATACCTCTGACGTGCTAGTGGTTAAATCCACAGCCATAGTATTGACGAGTCTTTAGAGTCCACCACACTTTCAGTTACTCAGCTTTCGGGCGAAACGCTGTAGAGGCCGTATGGAGATATGGCAGGGTCCGATCAGATACGTGCGGTATTGCACGGATCAGGATTGGACAGTTTTGTACTAGTTGCCGTATAGTTATATGGCAGGGTTCGATCTGATACGTGCGGTATTGCACGGATCAGGATCGAACGGATTTTACTAGCCGGCTTTGGCTTAAGCCGGTCCTAGTCTAGTACAGTGTAGATTTTATCTCTTTGCATTTGTATCCGGTCGGAATACAGATGCGGGTGTGTATGCACAGTGTCGGGGTTTTCCTGTAATTTATTACGGGACCAGTTTTCTGGAGTTGCCTGTTTGCATTCCGTTCCGGCCGGTTTTCCTTTGTTCTTTCCCGGCCGGACCTTTCCGATGGAGGGGGTTGTTTGCAGTTTTGCAAATAACATTAGGTGGAGGTTTTATTTGTAAGATGTTTTATTATGAAAGCATCTTTTGATACCTTTCTTATCCATCTTTATCATTTGCTTTTTGTTGATGAGATAGGATTAGGATTGATTTCATGTTGATGTGAGATTGTTATGATGATGTTTGGTTGTGGTCACCCATTCTCTTCTCCTACACTCACCTCCCTTTGTATTATGTTTCATTCCTCCACCATTCTCATTCTCACTTGATGAAATGGATGATAAGTTCTTCATGAGAGAAAAAGAAAGAGAGAAGAAGAAGAAGAGAGCTTCATCTTGAGAGTCTCATCCATGATCTCATTTTCTTGTTAGAAAAATGCAAGCACCATTTTTCCATTCTTGATTCCTCCATCACCATGGCAACAAACCCCATAGAGACATACCCTCTACACTACACATTCTACAGCACATCTTGAGCATGTCGAGTTGCCGGCTTCATGCGCGAGTTGCCTCGGCATTGAGGCGGGAGCCCGTAAAAGAAGAAGGCGATGTGGTGCCCTTTCCGGCGAGGAGGCGACGATGTGGAGGCAACACTTTCCGCGGGAGATCGGGACGATGACGAGAAGACCGGAGGACTCGGATCACTCGGTATACTTCTCACCCTATCTCTTGATAGCTAGGATAGGCTAATGGTTTCGATCCGGGTAATTGTCCGCGGTAGCGCCGGTTTCCGAGTAAGGAAAATTTTTGATTCCGCAATTTGGCCTCGAGTTAGATGGCCGGGGCGCTGCCGTGGCGTAACGATGGTATCAGAGCCACGCCATTAACCTTACCTAGCTTGTTCTAATGCGTTTTACTTATCCGATCGACCAAAATCTCAAAAACCGTATTTTAGTTCACATCAGTTTCTGTTGAAATTTTTTTGGTGTCTAAAAATTTTTCAGGTGGTCTCAGAAAGATGTGTAAGTAGTTCTAAGAACTCTGGGAAAAAACGACAAAGTGAACCCATAATCCAAGCGCGGAAGCGCGGCAATACCCACCATTCTGCTGCTCTTCCGCCGCACTATGGTGGGCCCACTTGGTAATTTTTCTCCAGTTGTCTTATGGGCCAAAAATAGGGCTTTTGGGATATTAAAATTGGGCCAGTTTTTCTGTGAGTGCTACAGTTTTCTTTTGGGGCCCGCTTGTTAATTATTTGATCGATCGGATATTTTAAACACATTATTTCACAGTATTTACATTATATCTGCGACCGTGAATGTCACTCGATCGGTAAATCCGGTCTAACTGCTATAGCCCGGTTAGACGGATTTGCGAACGTGACTTTCACGTTGATGTTCTATGTTTATGCTGTGATGTTGCGGATCGGTCGTGGGGGATAGCCTGGATGCAATACTAGTACAGCTTTGTTGTATTATGTACATTTGTTATTGCGGGGCGAGCGTCCGACATGTGGACTGCCGTCACTGCCTGTTTGTATTATTCTTTTGGGGCACGACCTGGTTGCGGTCGATGTACCCGGTGTATGTATATTTTACTTTCTGTACTAGGTTTGCCCCGCGGTGGGGTGCACGGATAGCCGGGTTCTGGAGGGCAACGGGCCCGCATCTCAGGGCATTGAGACGGAGGGGGCTTCAGTCCAGGATTGGCGGGCTATTCGCCGCACTCGTAGGGGGTACAGGTTGACCCAGGAGGGGTGCCCAAGTTACCGGATTCCGTGAAGTGCTGGGTGGTCCATTCACGGTACTGAAGGGGGCTGCCTCGCTTCAGGTTTTGGCGGGTGACTTGCCGCGCCCGTAGGGGTCTAGGATTTCATTGCACAGGCTATCCACACGACCAGGGGAACGTCGGGTTTCAGCAGCGGCTCTGTGAAACCCGGGGCTTCCAGATATCTGTATTGTTCTGTGATGCTGTACATTTCTGTGATGTTGCATTTTATTCACGCCTTGAGCGAAATACTATATATTGGTATATATATTAGTAGATGTTGTATATGTTTTACATCCGCGCTAGTCCAGTCCCCGCTCTGCCGTTAGTTAGCTAACCTAACGGGTGATGACGGGACCCAGTGGCGAATGCGAATGGCATATACGTACGTCAGTATATTTTCGTTCTTTGTGGTGTGATCAATTGATGGGACTGCATTGATTCGGATCAATGCAAGATAAACAAACCTATTCTGATGTTGTTGGAACATTTTTCAAAAAGCTGTTATTGCAAGGACGTTCACTTTTGTTTTGCATCGTGGTATTCATTTGGAATATCCTGCTCCTCAGTCGACGAGGCAAGGGCCGAGATCCCTTCACCGGGAGTGACCCCTTGGACAGAAGTTTGCGTCAGGGCAATAACTTCACTATAGCCGATTACTTTTGCTTTGCATCGTGGTATTCAGTTGGAATATCCTGCACCTCATTCTACGGGGAAAGAGCCGAGATCCCTTCACCGGGAGTGACCTCTTTAGTAAATGTTTTCGTCACTATATTTTCTAAAAGGTTATCCAGTTCCTTCAACGATATCAAGTTCATTACGTTAAAGGTTTTTCGCCAAAAACCAGTCGTAGCCCTCCGTCATTTCAGATTAGTATTACTTAGTATTCATGCTGCGTTTGTCGTGCATTGCCGTGGCGTAGTGTTCGGTAGCTATGTAATGCTTTTCTGTCACATGGATAAGTGGATTGGTTAGGACAGTCGTGCGGTCTTGTTGGCATTGTCAAGGACTCGTACGGGTGGGTTTAATGCAATCAAGATAATGACGGGTAGAACTTGACTAGGACTCTTTGATTTGTTGGCATTGTCAAGGTCACTTGGGTCCTAGGGGTAAAAACAATTATCGGGAGTTTCAAAAGAACTGAAACTTGCCAAGCATGCGCATACCTTCTGGAGTGTGGTGACGTGAGTGGATTCCGTCACGTTATCATGCGATGAGAGTTGGATCCCGATTCCCACTGATGAGTTGGTTTACTCCTCGGGTAACCCCGACTAATTCTTCTTTCAGGTTTGGAGGAGAATTTGAGGTACAGTGGGAGGTTTCCAGATTAGATAAAGTGATAACCATTCTGATCTAGGTTAGAGTGCACGCTGAGTGTTTCTTTTCTCTCTCTCTGGCAGCGACCATTGACCCGACCCTAAGACTATGACTCAGTGACCAAGTTGACCGAACCTTCTTAAACACTGGCTTTTGGATTGTCAGAGTTGCAGACCTCATTGCCACTCCTACTTTTACCCTTTTCTCCAGGACACCCCGTTTTACTACGAACGTCCACTTCCATTGGACAAAACCATCGTATGGTTATATACGAACTCGAAGGATTTCGAGGATGGTTTCTGGTTCTGGAGAAAACGGATAGGACTATTCAGTTGTCTTTTCTTTTCACCTTCTCTCAGGTTGCGAGTACTCCTTGGTTTAGGAGATAGTACACCTATTACGTAAATTGGATAGTCTTCTTCCAAACCTTAGGCTGGTGCCGACCGGTAGGGAATGAAGAAAACCAATTAGCATAACGATGGTGTGCAGAAGGTATTAAGTTAAGACAAAGCAAGGGATTAGTAGGAGGGCAAAGTAAATTGCGACTGATATTCACGACCAAACCAAGTATTTCTTCGCCAATCCTAAATCACCTTTGTATTTCTCCAGAACACTCCGTATCACTACGAAGATCCCATTTTATTGGATAATCCATCGTATGGTTATATACGAACTCGAAAGGAACTTGTTCCAGTTCGGGGATGGATTCTGGTTCAGGAGAAATAGGAATTAAGTACATTCAGGTGTCTTTCATCTTCACCTTCTCTCGCATTGCGAGTGTTCCTAGGATTGGGACAGTACACCCTTTATGCCTTTTGGATAGTCTTCTTCCAAACCATAGGCTGGTGCCGAACGGTGGGGAAGGAAGAAAACCATTTGACCTAAAGGGGTGTGCAGACGGTAATGACTAAAGACATATAAAGGGATTTGGAGAGGTGGCAAAGAATTATACGGTTACAGTTGTGAATCTGGATAATGGAAGAGGCATTACTAGGAATACCAGGATACCCCGACGAAACATTTCAATGTTTCAGTTTCACTGTGTACTGTTAATAGAAAACTGATTTCCCGATTAGACACTTACTCCAGGGTATGTATTTACCAGGTTGGATTCTCACATCTGTATGGTTTTACAGATGATGAGTGGGAGTAAGTTATTGGGAATTGGGTGATCATCCTCATTATATCGGGATTCGTTGTAATCGGTGATATTTGAGGAAGTCACCTGGGTTGTTTGCCGGTCGGCAAATATTTGGTTTTGAATATCCGCTGTTGTGCACCAATTTCAAATCGATATATCTGTACGTCTATTTTCATAGAGTGAGATATACCTTTTGATATTATGTCGATGACATTTACCTATATCAGTGGATGGTTAGGTAAGGAGCATTGAACAGCGGTGTAATTCTTCTTAACCATAAGTACAGTTTTCAACCTACGACGCACAGTGAAAGAGTTGTTAGACTCAGCGGACTTATACAGAGTATTGTATGTTGTCCAGTGTCCATTAGGACAGAGGGGTTGGTGCTCGTACTATATTCGGTTTACTTATAGCTTCTCTAGATTTTAGACAGCTGTTTCGTGGAAACACGGGGTCTAAGTTTTGAGGAGTTATAGGTATTTGAATAGAGTAGAGTACCAGGTGTAGCAAGTATCGGGATTCTTCAAAGAGATTGAAGATGTAGATACTTGTGTATGATATTCAGTTGATAGTAATGATGAAGACAGATTGCTTCTCTTTCAGGTTACTCATAATTGGAAGCATTCCTAAGTTGAGTAACGCTGATCGACCTCCTTCCATTTAGTTGACATGCACTGGAGACAGCTGCATGATTTGAATCTGGTTCAATTAAATCAGTGCCTTTGGTTCTATATTGGATATAGAACAGTTCATATCTTAACATTGTTAAGGTACGGGGAGTTGTCCGGCTTATGCTTAAAACCAGACTCCGGATAACTCAAGACACGTTTCTGTAATGGCTGTTTGTGGGTTGACCCAGGCTATGACGAGGGTTGACTTTCTACCATCTGGCAGATCAATAGAAATATTGTTCTAGACTCGCCACAGTTTTATTAAAAATGGATTTTTTCAAAAACAGAAGTGGGAGTATGGTAGAACTGGAAGTGATTCCAGAACCGCAAACGATTACTGAAGATTTGATAAGGAACCTAAAGATTCAATCTGATTTGACATTCCATTGGCCACTCCGCAGATAAGGTGGGTAACTTCAGGCACCCGAGAGGTACTCCGGTAGCCTCAAGGACGGTGACAGGGAAGTTCTTGTTTACCCACACTTGCCATTGTTGTTGTTCCAGGCTGCGAGACCCGGCAGGAGGATGAGTATAGCGTCGTTCTAAACTAGCTTTAGAAGTGCACGTCTATATGACTCTGCCAGAGGGTTGTCGTAGTCAGTGGGAGCAGCGGAAGCATTGGTGGACATCAGGCTTATGTCTATTTATAGACTAAAGCAGATGTAGCGGAGATAGATCATCTATTTCTGATGTGACAGTCATAGGTTTGACGTCATCAGAATAGGGGATGGATCTGTTGAGAAGGTAGTAGGAAGTGATATTCCTATACTACGATCGGTTATACTTTGGTCGTCACACAGTGGTTTCTCCACAAGGGACTTGGATATTATATCAGACATACTGGTTACTAGATCTATGGTTTTAGATCTAGATTTGGGTGGTTTCCCAATCTGGGTATCTTGACAGCATTCTATGAGTATTTAGAATGGACGACTCCTGACACGGTAGTACACCTGCAGTTGATGGATTCACCCTCTCTAAAGGTGTCTTATAGACTAAAGGGGAGAGGGATACTCATGATTGGCAGATCACTTGCTTAGGCAATTGAGTCAATCATGAGATGTCAAGTACCACACCAGATGTTGTTCTTGCACTAGATGCAATAAGTTGATATTGATCCAATCCTGGAGGAACAGTCGGAAGCAGTTTTAGAACATAAGTGAATGTTCTAGGGATATGATAACAGCTGCCTCCTTTAGGAGACGGTTATCACTCCAGGCTTCCAAGGTGACATGGACGACAAGGAGGTTGTCAGAGTTGTAGTTCTCCCTCTGACGAGGGACAGTATTTTGGACAGGTGGTCCAAGGCAATACTGAGGGAGGCATGGCGCAGGATACTGATTAAGTTCAGTTGTTGATACAGTCTAAGAAGTTTGGATTTGGAGTTCATTTATGAGCTAGGTCCCATCAGACATCCAGACATATTCTAAGACAGGTATTGCTCATTTCGGGAGATGGCTCTCCGCGAACTTGAGATATAGAGAGACATGGAAAGAAACATCACAGCGGATCCACTCGCTGAGGCTATTCCTCGAACGCAATAGTTTCGCAAACGGGTTTTGTGAGACTGACTAGTAGAGGAGTTGGGTGTTCGGTATCACACGGGCTGTGAGTATGCGACATCGCAATAATTAGCCTTGAGTGCAAGTGGGAGATTGTTGGAGTTAGTGCCCTCAGAGTCAATTATTGGATCACAGGCACGTGATTGCAATGATTGAGGGAGGACCTATCCCGGTAGGACAGTCTTACTCGAGATGATAGTATGCTATCTGGTTTATCTTTATCATCGTGTACTGCTTTAGGTGACCTGACATGTCGCTATTGCACGTTGATAGAGGCCCTAGGATTCTTGCTTGACGACCAGCAGTATGATGGCGATCATATACGTGGGAGCTGGGGTCCATAAGCACATCCTTAAAAGGTCCCTAGTCATGGGAGTTTCGAGACTGGGCATCGATACTCCATTAGTAGACTAGTGTATACAGTCGAGACCCCGACGAGGGGCGGTGGCCGGTCTCACAAGCCACTGGTGTCAGTTGGTTCACCTAAGATGTATACAGGTGCTCATTGGGTTATGAGTACACCGGACAGGACTCGCCGGGAACCTGCTAGTTGGTCTTGTACCAGATGTCAGATAGCAGTTCCCTGGTGACATGTGTACAGGTTAGTTCATCGACCTGAGGATCGTCATTTGTCTCATGTGAGTTCCCACTGTGCTTTGATTACTACCCTACCACGGCTCAAAGGAGTCGTGCAAACAGGTTTTAGTTGGGTACAGTCCCGAGCCACATGGAGGCAGTGAGCGGATCTTCAGGGGTTCGTCTCTCCCGGTATTGGGGGTGAGGTCGCGCTGTGTCTAGGAGAGCCATTACGCAAAGCCCTCGGCCGAGGCAGGAGATTTACTGGTAGGTATTCCAGTAGTATCTCAGGGCGTTCTGGGCTACACTCCGACACGACTTGTACCGCTTTTGGGGGTCTGACTTTCACCAACCCCCTAGGCCCGCCATGCGATACTCATAGACGAACGGACCGGACTGTACGGATATTGTCACTGACAGGCTCAGTTGGGTGTCGGGGTGAGCTTCCTCATCGACGTCCCTTTTGGTCAATAGCTGGTGGCCCGTTACGTATTGGCTTATACCTCTGACGTGCTAGTGGTTAAATCCACAGCCATAGTATTGACGAGTCTTTAGAGTCCACCACACTTTCAGTTACTCAGCTTTCGGGCGAAACGCTGTAGAGGCCGTATGGAGATATGGCAGGGTCCGATCAGATACGTGCGGTATTGCACGGATCAGGATTGGACAGTTTTGTACTAGTTGCCGTATAGTTATATGGCAGGGTTCGATCTGATACGTGCGGTATTGCACGGATCAGGATCGAACGGATTTTACTAGCCGGCTTTGGCTTAAGCCGGTCCTAGTCTAGTACAGTGTAGATTTTGTCTCTTTGCATTTGTATCCGGTCGGAATACAGATGCGGGTGTGTATGCACAGTGTCGGGGTTTTCCTGTAATTTATTACGGGACCAGTTTTCTGGAGTTGCCTGTTTGCATTCCGTTCCGGCCGGTTTTCCTTTGTTCTTTCCCGGCCGGACTTTTCCGATGGAGGGGGTTGTTTGCAGTTTTGCAAATAATATTAGGTGGAGGTTTTATTTGTAAGATGTTTTATTATGAAAGCATCTTTTGATACCTTTCTTATCCATCTTTATCATTTGCTTTTTGTTGATGAGATAGGATTAGGATTGATTTCATGTTGATGTGAGATTGTTATGATGATGTTTGGTTGTGGTCACCCATTCTCTTCTCCTACACTCACCTCCCTTTGTATTATGTTTCATTCCTCCACCATTCTCATTCTCACTTGATGAAATGGATGATAAGTTCTTCATGAGAGAAAAAGAAAGAGAGAAGAAGAAGAAGAGAGCTTCATCTTGAGAGTCTCATCCATTATCTCATTTTCTTGTTAGAAAAATGCAAGCACCATTTTTCCATTCTTGATTCCTCCATCACCATGGCAACAAACCCCATAGAGACATACCCTCTACCCTACACATTCTACAGCACATCTTGAGCATGTCGAGTTGCCGGCTTCATGCGCGAGTTGCCTCGGCATTGAGGCGGGAGCCCGTAAAAGAAGAAGGCGATGTGGTGCCCTTTCCGGCGAGGAGGCGACGATGTGGAGGCAACACTTTCCGCGGGAGATCGGGACGATGACGAGAAGACCGGAGGACTCGGATCACTCGGTATACTTCTCACCCTATCTCTTGATAGCTAGGATAGGCTAATGGTTTCGATCCGGGTAATTGTCCGCGGTAGCGCCGGTTTCCGAGTAAGGAAAATTTTTGATTCCGCAATTTGGCCTCGAGTTAGATGGCCGGGGCGCTGCCGTGGCGCAACATACTCATAACCCAATGAGCACCTGTATACATCTTAGGTGAACCAACTGACACCAGTGGCTTGTGAGACCGGCCACCGCCCTTCGTCGGGGTCTCGACTGTATACACTAGTCTACTAATGGAGTATCGATGCCCAGTCTCGAAACTCCCACGACTAGTAACCTTTTAAGGATGTGCTTATAGACCCCAGCTCCCACGTATATGATCGCCATCATACTACTGGTAGTCAAGAAAGAATCCTAAGGGCTTTATCAAAGTGTAATAGCGACCTATAAGGTCACCTAAAGCAGTACACGATGATAAAGATAAACCAGATAGCGTAATATCATCTCAAGTAAGACTGTCCTACCGGTATAGGTCCTCCCTCAATCATTGCAATCACGTGCCTGTGATCCAATAATTGACTCTGAGGGCACTATATCCAACAATCTTCCACTTGCACTAAGGCTAATTATTGCGATGTCGCATACTAACAGCTCGTGTGATACCGAACACCCAACTCCTCTACTAATCAGTCTCACAAAGCCCGTTTGCGAAACTATTGTGTTCGAGAAATAGCCTCAGTGAGTGGATCCGCCCTGATGTTCCTTTCTATGTCTCTCTTTATCTCAAGTTCGCAGAGAAAGCCATCTCCCGAAATGAGCAATACCTGTCTTAGAATATGTCTGGATATTTGATGGGACCTGGCTCATAAATGAACTCCAAATCCAAACTTCTTAGACTGTATCGTCGACTGAATTTAATCAGTATCCTGCGCCATGCCTCCCTCAGTATCCGCTTAGACCTCCTGTCTAAACTACTGCCCCTCGTCAGAGGGAAAACTATAACTCTGACAGTCACTCTGTCATCCAGGTCACCTTAGAAGCCTGGAATGATAACTGTCTCCCGAAGGAGGCTGCCGTTATCATTTCCCTAGAACATCCACTTATGTTCTAAAACTGCTTCCGAACGTTTCTCCAGGATAGGATTAATATCAACTTATTGCATCTAGTGCAAAAACAACGTCTGGTATGGTACTTGACATCTCATGATCCACTTAATTGCTTAAGCAAGTGATCCGCCAATCATGCGCATCCCTCTTCCCTTTAGTCTGTAAGACACCTTTAGAGAGGGTGACTCCATCACCTACAGGTACACTACCGTGCCAGGAGTTGTCCATTCTAAAACACCATTAGAATGCTGTCTAAGTACCCAGATTGGGAAACTACCCAAATCTAGATCTAAAAACATAGATCTAGTAACCAGAATATCTGATATAATATCAATGTCCTTGTTGGAGATAGTGCCCTCAAAGTCAATTATTGGATCGCAGGTACGTGATTGCAATGATTGAGGCAGGACCTATACCGATATGACAGTCTTGCTCGAGATGATAGTATGCTATCTGGTTTGTCTTTATCATCGTATACATGCTTTAGTTCACTATTGATGATAGAGCCCATAGGATTCTTGCTTGACTACCAGCAGTATGATGGTGATCATATTCGTGGGAGCTGGGGTCTGTAAGCACATCCTTAAAGTGTCCCTAGTCGTGGGAGTTTCGAGCCAGGGCATCGATACTCCAGAGTAGACTAGTGTATACAGTCGAGACCCCGACGAGGGGCGATGGCTGGTCTCGCAAACCATTGGTGTTAGTTGGTTCACCTAAGATGTATACAGGTGCTCATTAGGTTATGAGTACACCGGACAGGACTCGCCGGGAATCTGCTAGTTGGTATTATACATATCGTCAGATAGCAATTCCCTGGTGACATGTATACAGGTTAGTTCATCGACCTGAGATCGTCATTTGTCTCGTGTGAGTTCCCACTGTGCTTATATTACTACCCTACCACGCTCAAAGGAGTTGTGCAAACAGGTTTTAGTTGGGTACAGTCCCGAGCCACATTGGAGGCAAGTGAGCGGATCGTCGGGGATTCGTCTCTCCCGATATTGGGGGTTGATGTCGCGCAGTGCACGGGTGGCCATCACTAGGAATCCTCGGCCGAGGTAGTGGAGAATTACTGATTTGGATCAGTAGTTTCTCAGGTGGTGATGGGCTTCATGCCGACACGATTTATCGCGTTATTAGGGGTCTGACTTTATCCACCCCCCTAGACTCGATATGCGATACTCTTTAGACGAATGGACCGGACTGTATATACATTGTCACTGTCAGGCTCAGTAGGGTTTATAGATGAGTTCGCTCGTCAGCTTCCCTTCCAATCAATACATAGGCAAAACGTTACGTGCAGCTTGTACCTCTGACGTGCTAGTGGTTATACCCAGTGCCGATGTGTTGATGAGTCATTAGAGTCCCCCACAGACACTTTCCCAAGTTCGGGCGAAACGTTGTAGAGGTCGTATGGTGATATGGCAAGGTTCGGAAAAAACACGTGCGTTGTCGCACGTGTCGTTTTTCGGGCAGATAATACTGGTAGGCTTTGGTTTAAGCCGGAACCCAGTATTATACTGTGTAGATATAATATCTTTGTCTCAGTTGCATTTATATTCGGTCGTAATATAAATGCGGGTATGTTTATACTAATACGGGGTTATCCTGAAATCCGTTTCGGGATCGCTTTTGGAAGTTGCCGGTTTCCAGTTTTCTATCAGGCGTATTTGACAGTCGGTTAAATACGGATTTATCTTTTCTTTGGATGAGTGTAGAAGTTTCTAGAAGCTTCTAGAAGGTGGTGACAAGGCTTGATGATTCATTGTTAGCATTAATTGTTCCATTAATGTTTTGATGACTAAAGTTAATGAGTCATGCTTTACATTATTGTGTTCATACTAGGTGTTATGATAAGTTTTTACATATGGTCAACTCTCCCTCTCCTACACTCACCTCCCCCCTCTCCTTAAAATGGCCGGCCACCCCTTGATGATAGCTCATGGTTGTTGATTGATTTCATTTGAGAAAAGATTATAGTTTATGTGTATGGAAATTTCATAGCTCCATTTTTCCATCATCCGATTCAAATGGCAACTTCATTAACCGTTCGTCCATAGCCTTGGACGTAACGAGACAAAATGTTCTACTCATTCTCTAATTCATCTTGGTCGTCTCTTTTAGCAAACTTGACGATTGAGTTGCCTCGGTTCAGAGGCGGGAGCCCGTTTAAAGATCCGTCGACGTGGTGCCACCTGGACAACGAGACTGGAGATTCAGGAGATCGGAGCAGCCGCAACAAGCGTGGGATGATGGTTGAAGACCGAAGGACTCGGATCGTTCGGTATAACTCTTCTACCCACTTTGTAGTTTGTTAGTTTAGCTTTAATGGCAGATCCGGGTTACGGTACGCGATAGCGCAAGTTTCTAAAAAGTTTTTGTTCCGTATTTGGCGTCTGTTAGACGGCCGGGGCGCTACCGTGGATTTACAGTGGTATCAGAGCCTCACCATTAAGCTATACTAACTTGTGCTAACACGTTTAAAAGATCGATTGAACGGAATTTCCGAAATCACATTCTTCAAGCACCTGGGTTTCTGTCTATTTTTTAAAGTGTCTAAAAATTATTTGACATATCCCAGAAAACTAAGCAGGCAATTATAAGCAAACTGGTGAAATTTGGTCACGTGATCCCAAAGAACAGCCGCGGATCCGCGGCCCAAACCAGGGTTTGGCCGCTGATCCGCCGCGCTTTTGTGGGAACAGTGCCCCAAATTTTTCCAGTGAGTTTAACATGGGAAATTGTGGTTTTTGGTATATGTTTTTTTGGCCCAAATTTTGTTACTGTACACCAGATGTACGTGGGGCCCACTTCGGGAAATTTAGTCGATCGAAATTTTAAATTTGTTAGTATGCAGTATTTACATTATATCTCCGACCGGGAATGTCATTTGATCGGTAAACCGCGTCTGATTGCTATAGTTCTTTTAGACGGGTTTGCGAACGTGACTTTCGCGTTGATGTTCTGTGTTGTGCTGTGATGTTGCGGATTTGTCGTGGTGGATAGCAGGATACAATGATAGTGCAGTTTCAATTTATTTGTACATTTGATATTGCGGGACGAGCGTCCAACATGTGGACTGCCGTCACTGCCTGTTTGTATAATATTCTTTTGGGGCACGACCGGGTCGAGGTCGATGTACCCGTTGTACATATTTTTATTTCTGTACTAGGTTTATCCCACGAAGGAGTGCACGGATAGCCGGGTTCTGGAGGGCAACGGGTCCGTATCTCATGGCTTTGAGAGGCAAAGGGACCTCACTCTAGAATTGGCAGACTATTCGCCGCACTTATAGGGGGTACAGGTTGACCCAAGGAGGGGTGCTCAGTTTACCGATTCTGTGAAGTGCCGGGTGTTCCATTCACTATATTGTGGGGACTACCTCGCTTCAGGTTTTGGCGGGTAACTTGCCGCACCCGTAGGGGTCTAGGTTTCATTGCACAGGCTATCCACACGACCAGGGGAACGTCGGGTTTCTGTAGAGGCTCTGTGAAACCCGGGGATCCCAGATTATCTGTATTGTTCTGTGATGCTTACTACTTTTCTGTAATGCTGCATATTATCACGCTTGGAGCGATTATTGTATATTGGTATATATACTATTAGATGTTGTATATGTTTTACACCCGCGCTAGTCCAGCCCCCGCTCTGTCGTTAGTTAAGTAACCTAACGGGTAATGACGGGACCCAGTGACGAATGCGGATGGCATATACGTACATTTTATTTTCATTCTTTTCTGGTGTGATTGATTGATGGGACTGCATTGATTCTTATCAATGCAAGGATAAAACAAACCTATATTTGATGTTGTTGGAATAAAATTTTAAAAAGTGTTATTACAAAGACGTTTCTTTTTGTTTTGCATAGTGATATTCAGTTTAGAATATCCTGCACCTCATTCGACGAGGCAAGGGCCGAGATCCCTTCACCGGGAGTGACCCCTTGGGCAGAAGTTTGCGTCAGGGTAATAACATCAATATAGTCGATTACAAGTTGCTTTGCATCGCGGTATTCAGTTGGAATATCCTGCACCTCATTCCACGAGGAAAGATCCGAGATCCCTTCACCGGGAGTGACCTCTTTAGCAAAACGTTTTCGCCACTATATTTTTATAAAAAGCTATCAGTTTCCTTCAAACGAGATCAAGTTCATTACGTTAAAGGTTTTTCGCCAAAAACCAGCCGTAGCCCTCCGTTATTTCTTATGGATGGTCAGTAGTATTCAAGCTATGTTTGTTGGCCAAAGTCAAGGCATAGTGTTTGGTAGCTGCTGGGTATTCATCTGTTGCATAGATAGATGCGTTGGTTTGGGACAGTCGTTCTGCCTTGTTGGCCAAAGTCAAGGGCATGTGCGGGTGGGTTCAAATTAACCTGGACAATGACGGGTAGAACTTGACATGTGACTTATGATTTGTTGGCCAAAGTCAAGGTCATAAGAGCATGAGGCAAAAATTACATCGGGAGTTTCTAAAGAAACTGAAACTTGCCAGATATGCGCATACCTTCTGGAGTGTGATAATTTGAGTGGCTTCCATCAAGTTATCATGCGATGATAGTTGGATCCCGATTCTCACTGATGAGTTGGTTTACTCTTCGGGTGATCCCGACTAATTCTTCTTTCAGGTTTGGAGGAGAATTTGAGATAACAGTGGGAGGTTTCCTGATTAGATAAAGTGATAACCATTCTGATCTAGGATAGAGTGCATGCAGAGTGTTTCTTTTCTCTCTCTCTTTTTAGTAGCGACCTTTGACCGACCCTAGACTATGACTCAGTGACCAAGTTGACCGAACCTTCTTAAAATACTGGCTCTTGGATTATCTTAGTTGCATAAGTCATTGCCGCTCCTTCTTTTACCCTTTGCATTTCTCAGAACACCCCGTATTACTACGGATATCCACTTCCATTGGATAGATCCATCGTATGGTTATATACGAACTCGAAGGTACTACTTCGAGGATGGATCCAGGTTCAGGACAAATAGAATTGATTATTCAGTTGTCTTTTATTATCACCTTCTCTCAGGTTGCGAGGGCTCCTTGGTTTAGGAAGGTACACCTATTACGCTTATTGGATAGTCTAAATTCCAAACCAAAGACTGGTGCCGAAAGGTAGGGAATGAAGAAAACCAATTAGCCAAAGTAGGGTGTACAAAAGGTAATAACTAAAGACAAAATAAAGGGATTAGAAAGAGGGCAAAGTAAATTGCGACTGTTATCATTCACGACCAAACCGCGTACTTCATCGCCACTCCTATTTCACCTTTGCTTTTTCCCCAGTTCGGGAGAAATAGAATAAGGTATTATTCAGATTTTCTTTTATCATCACCTTCTCTCAAGATACGAGTACTCCTAGGTTGAGGAGGGTACACCTATTATGCTTACTGGATAGTCTTCTTCCAAACCATAGGCTGGTGCCAAACGGTAGGGAAGGAAGAAAACCACTTAGCCTAAAAGGGTGTACAGAAGGAAATGAATAAAGACAAATAAAGGGATTTGGAGAGGTGGCAAAGAGATATACGGTTAAAGTCATGAAAAGGATTATGGAAGAGGCATTACTAAGAATACCAGGATACCCCTACGAAACATTTTAATGTTTCAATTTCACTGCGCATTGTTAAAAGGAAAACTGATTTCCCGATTAGATACTTACTCCAGGGTATGTATTTACCAGGTTTTATATTCTCATATCTGTATAGTTTTACAGATGATGAGTGGGAGTAAGTTGTTGGGAATTAGGTGATCATCCTCATTATATCAGAATTCGTTGTAATTGGTGATATTTGAGGAAATCGCCTGGGTACAGTTTTCAACCTACGACGCACAGGTTTTGAGTTATTAAACTCAGCGAACTTATACAGAGTATTGTATGTTGTCCAGTATCCGTCAGGACAAAGGGGTAGGTCCTCGTACTATGTTCTGTTTACTTGTGACTTCTCTAGTTTTTAGACAAGTGTTTCGTAGAAATAAAATGTCTAAGTTTTGAGAAGTTATGGGTATAAGAATAAAGTAGAGAACCAGATGTCGCAAGTATCAGGATTCTTCAAAGAGATCGAAGATGTAGATACTTGTGATTGGTATTCAGATGAAAGTAATGGTTTTGAGAAACTTGTTTCTCTTTCAGGTTACTCATAATTGGATGGATTCCTAAGTTGAGTAATGCTGATTAGCCTCTCTTCATTAAGATAATATGCACTGGAGACAGATGCATGATTAGAATCTGGTTCCAATTGAATTAGTGCCTCTATTTCTATATTGGATATAGAATGGTTCATATCTTAACGATGTTAAGATACGGGGAGTTGTTCAGCGTATGCTTAAAACCAGACACTGGATAACTCGAGGCACGTTTCTGTAATGGCAGTTTGTGGGTTGACCCTGGCTTCGACGAGGGTTGATATTCTACCATCTGATAGATCAATAGAGATATTGTTCTTGACTCGCCACAATTTTTAGTAAAATGGATTTTTTCAGAAAACAGTAGTGGGAGTATGGTAGAACTGGAAGTCATTCCAGAACCGCAAACGATTACGGAAAATTTAATAGGACCTATATATTCAATCAGGTTTGACATTCCAATAGCCACTCCGCAGATATGGTAGGTAACCTCAGTCACCCGAGAGGTACTCCGGTAGCCTCAAGGACGGTGACAGGGAGGTTCTTGTTTACCCAGACTTGACACTACTGTTGTTCCAGACTATGAGACCCGGCAAGAGGATAAGTATAACGTCGTTCTAAACTAGCTTTAGAAGTGTACGTGTATATTATTCTGCCAGAGAGTTGTCGTAGTCAGTGGGAGCAGCGGAAGCATAGTGGGCAAGTAGCTTATGTCTATTTATAGACTTGAGCACATAAAGCGGAGATAGATCATCTATTTTTGATGAGACAGTCATGGGTTTGACTTCATCAGAATAGGGGATGGATCTGTTAAGAGGGTAGTAGGGTGTGATGTCCTGGTATTTGGATGACATACACAGAGTAGGAAGTAAAATTCCTATACTACGATCTGTTGTACTGTAGTTGTTACACAGTTGTTTCTCC
Source organism: Agapanthus africanus (assembly GCA_030015575.1). NCBI lineage: Eukaryota > Viridiplantae > Streptophyta > Magnoliopsida > Asparagales > Amaryllidaceae > Agapanthus > Agapanthus africanus. The sequence goes on from CM057337.1 coordinate 343,841,728, forward strand.
ACAAAGGATATGGATATAATATCAGACATTCTGGTTACTAGATCTATGGTTTTAGATCTAGATTTGCGTAGTTTCCCAATTTGGGTACTTTGACAGTATTCTAATGATATTTAGAATAGATGACTCCTGACATGGTAGTGTACCTGCAGGTGATGGAGTCACCCTCTCTAAAGGTGTCTTAAAGACTAAAAAGGAGAGGGATGTGCATGATTGGCAGATCACTTGCTTAGGCAATTGAGTCAATCATGAGATGTCAAGTACCACACCAGATGTAGTTTTTGCACTTGATGCGATGAGTTTATATTAATCCAATCCTGAAGAAACATAAGGAAGCAGTTTTAGAACATAAGGTGCATGTTCTATGGATTTGATGACGGCAGCCTCCTTCGGGAGACGGTTATCATTCCAGGCTTCAAAGGTGACATGGATGACAGAGTGATTGTCAGAATTATAGTTTTCCCTCTGAAGAGGGACAGTATTATGGACTGGTGGTCCAAGAGGATACCGTAGGAGGCATGGTGCGCGATATTGATTAGGTTCAGTTATCGATACAGTCTAAGAAGTTTGGATTTGGAGTTCATTTATGAACTAGATCCCATCAAATATCCAGACATATTCTAAGACAGGTATTACTCGATTCGGGAGATGGCTTTCTCTGTGAACTTGAGATTAAGAGAGACATAGAAAGAAACATCAGGGCGGATCCACTCACTGAGGCTATTTCTCGAACACAAGAGTTTTACAAACTAGCTTTGTGAAACTGATTAGTAGAGGAGTTGGGTATTTGGTATCACACGGGCTGTGAGTATACGACATCGCAATAATTAGCCTTGAGTGCAAGTGGGAGATTGTTGGAGATAGTGCCCTCAAAGTCAATTATTGGATCGCAGGTACGTGATTGCAATGATTGAGGCAGGACCTATACCGATATGACAGTCTTGCTCGAGATGATAGTATGCTATCTGGTTTGTCTTTATCATCGTATACATGCTTTAGTTCACTATTGCATGATGATAGAGCCCATAGGATTCTTTCTTGACTACCAGCAGTATGATGGCGATCATATACGTGGGAGCTGGGGTCTGTAAGCACATCGTTAAAGTGTCCCTAGTCGTGGGAGTTTCGAGACAGGGCATCGATACTCCAGAGTAGACTAGTGTATACAGTCGAGACCCCGACGAAGGGCGATGGCCGGTCTCGCAAGCCATTGGTGTTAGTTGGTTCACCTAAGATGTATACAGGTGCTCATTAGGTTATGAGTACACCGGACAGGACTCGCCGGGAATCTGCTAGTTGGTATTATATATATCGTCAGATAGCAATTCCCTGGTGACATGTGTACAGGTTAGTTCATCGACCTGAGATCGTCATTTATCTCGTGTGAGTTCCCACTGTGCTTATATTACTACCCTACCACGCTCAAAGGAGTTGTGCAAACAGGTTTTAGTTGGGTACAGTCCCGAGCCACATTGGAGGCAAGTGAGCGGATCGTCGGGGATTCGTCTATCCCGGTATTGGGGGTTGATGTCGCGCAGTGCACGGGTGGCCATCACTAGGAATCCTCGGCCGAGGTAGTAGAGAATTACTGATTTGGATCAGTAGTTTCTCAGGTGGTGATGGGCTTCATGCCGACACGATTTATCGCGTTATTAGGGGTCTGACTTTATCCACCCCCTAGACTCGATATGCGATACTCTTTAGACGAATGGACCAGACTGTATATACATTGTCACTGTCAGGCTCAGTTGGGTTTATAGATGAGTTCGCTCGTCAGCTTCCCTTCCAATCAATACATAGGCAAAACGTTACGTGCAGCTTGTACCTCTGACGTGCTAGTGGTTATACCCAGTGCCGATGTGTTAATGAGTCATTAGAGTCCCCCACAGACACATTCCCAAGTTCGGGCAAAACGTTGTAGAGGCCGTATGGTGATATGGCAAGGTTCGGAAAAAACACGTGCGTTTTCACACGTGTCGTTTTTCGGGCAGATAATACTGGTAGGCTTTGGTGTAAGCCGGAACCCAGTATTATACTGTGTAGATATAATATCTTTGTCTCAGTTGCATTTATATTCGGTCGTAATACAAATGCGGGTATGTTTATACTAATACGGGGTTATCCTGAAATCCGTTTCGGGATCGCTTTTGGAAGTTGCCGGTTTCCAGTTTTCTATCAGGCGTATTTGACAGTCGGTTAAATACGGATTTATCTTTTCTTTGGATGAGTGTAGAAGTTTCTAGAAGCTTCTAGAAGGTGGTGACAAGGCTTGATGATTCATTGTTAGCATTAATTGTTCCATTAATGTTTTGATGACTAAGGTTAATGAGTCATGCTTTACATTATTGTGTTCATACTAGGTGTTATGATAAGTTTTTACTTATGGTCACCTCTCCCTCTCCTACACTCACCTCCCCCCTCTCCTTAAAATGGCCGGCCACCCCTTGATGATAGCTCATGGTTGTTGATTGATTTCATTTGAGAAAAGATTATAGTTTATGTGTATGGAAATTTCATAGCTCCATTTTTCCATCACCCGATTCAAATGGCAACTTCATTAACCGTTCGTCCATAGCCTTGGACGTAACGAGACAAAATGTTCTACTCATTCTCTACTTCATCTTGGTCGTCTCTTTTAGCAAACTTGACGATCGAGTTGCCTCGGTTCAGAGACGGGAGCCCGTTTAAAGATCCGTCGACGTGGTGCCACCTGGACAACGAGACTGGAGATTCAGGAGATCGGAGCAGCCGCAACAAGCGTGGGATGATGGTTGAAGACCGAAGGACTCGGATCGTTCGGTATAACTCTTCTACCCACTTTATAGTTTGTTAGTTTAGCTTTAATGGCAGATCCGGGTTACGGTACGCGATAGCGCCAGTTTCTAAAAAGTTTTTGTTCCGTATTTGGCGTCTGTTAGACGGCCGGGGCGCTACCGTGGACTTACTGTCCTATGTGGAGAAACCACTGTGTGACAACCAAAGCATAACCGATCGTAGTATAGGAATTTCACTTTCCTACTCTGTGTATGTCATCCAAATACCAAGACATCACACCCTACTACCTTCTTAACAGATCTATCCCCTATTCTGATGAAGTCAAATCTATGACTGTCACATCAGAAACAGATGATCTATCTCCGCTATATCTGCTTTAGTCTATAAATAGACATAAGCAACTTGTCCACTATGCTTCCGCTGATCCCACTGACTATGACAACCCTCTGGCAGAGTCATATACACGTACACTTCTAAAGCTAGTCTAGAACGACGCTATACTCATCCACCAGCCAGGTCTCACAATCTGGAACAACAGCAATGGCAAGTCTGGGTAAACAAGAACCTCCCTGTCACCGTCCTTGAGGCTACCGGAGTACCTCTCGGGTGCCTGAGATTACCCACCATATCTGCGGATTGGCCAATGGAATGTCAAACCTGATTGAATCTTTAGGTTCTTATCAAATTTTCAGTAATCGTTTGCGGTTCTGGAATCACTTCCAGTTCTACCATACTCCCACTACTGTTTTCTGAAAAAATCTATTTTACTAAAACTGTGGCGAGTCAAGAACAATATCACTATTGATCTTCCAGATGGTAGAAAGTCAACCCTCGTCATAGCCCGGGTCAACCCACAAACAGCCATTACAGAAACGTGCCTTGAGTTCTCTAGAGTCTGGTTTTAAGCATAAGCCAGACAACTCCCCGTACCCCAACATCTTTAAGATATGAACCGTTCTATATCCAATATAGAAACAGAGGCACTGATTTAATTGGAACCAGATTCAAATCATGCAGCTGTCTCCAGTGCATGTCAGCTAAATGGAGAGAGGCCGATCAGCATTACTCAACTTAGGAGTACATCCATATATGAGCAACCTGAAAGAGAAGCAAGTTCTCATAATCATTACTATCAATTGAATACCATACACTAGTATCTCCGTCTTCGATCACCTTGAAGAATCCTGATACTTGCAATACCTGGTTCTCTACTTTATTTATATACCTATAACTTCTCAAAACTCGAATCTTGTATTTCTATGAAACACATGTCTAAGAACTAGAGAAGTCATAAGTAAATAGAATATAGTACGAGTACCATCCCCTCTGTCCTAATGGACACTGGACAACATACAATACTCTGTATAAGTCCCCTGAGTTTAATAACTCATTCCCTGTGTGTCGTAGGTTGAAACTGTACTTATGGTTAAGAAGAATTACACCGCTATTTAATGATCCTTACCTAACCATCCACTGATATAGGTAAATGTCATATACAAAATTTCAAAAAGTTATATCTCACTTTATAAAAATAAACGTACAGATATATCAATTTGAAATTGGTGCATTATAACGGATATTCAAAACCAAATATTTGTCGTCCGGCAAACAACCCAGGCGATTTCCTCAAATATCACCAATTACAACGAATCCCGATATAATAATGATGATCACCCAATTCCCAATAACTTACTCCCACTCATCATCTGTAAAACCATATAGATGTGAGAATCAAACCTAGTAAATACATACCCTGGAGTAAGGACTAATTGGGAAATCAGTTTTCTTTTAACAATACACAGTGAAACTGAAACATGTAAATGTTTCGAAGGGGTATCCGGGTATTCCTAGTAATGCCTCTTCCATTATCAGATTCACAACTATAACCGTGTATTTCTTCGCTATCTCTCCAAATCCCTTTATATGTCTTTAGTCATTACCTTATGTACACCCCTTTAGGCTAAATGGTTTTCTTCCTTCCCTACCGTTCGGCACCAGCCTATGGTTTGGAAGAAGACTATCCAATAAGCATAATGAGTGTACTGTCCTAATCCTAGGAGCACTCGCAACCCGAGAGAAGGTAAAGATAAAAGACAACTGAATAAACCTTATTCCTATTTCTCCTGAACCAGAATCCATCCCCGAACTGGAACAAGTTCCTTCGAGTTCGTATATAACCATACGATGGAGTATCCAATAAACTGTGGATCTTCGTAGTGATACGGAGTGTTCTGGAGAAATACAAAGGTGAAGTAAAAGTGGCGATGAAATACTTGGTTTGGTCGTGAATAGCAGTCGCAATTTACTTTGCCCTCTTACTAATCCCTTTATTTGTCTTAACTTATTACCTTCTGTACACCATTGTTAGGCTAAATGGTTTTCTTCATTCCCTACCGTTCGGCACCTGCCTATGGTTTGGAAGAAGACTATCCAATTAGCATAATAGGTGTACCATTCTAATCCAAGGAGCACTCGCAACCTGAGAGAAGGTAAAAGGAAAAGACAACTGAATAGTCCTATTCGTTTTCTCCAGAACCGGAAACCATCCTCGAATCTGGAACAAGTTCTTTCGAGTTCGTATATAACCATATGATGGTTTTATCCAATGGAAGTGGATGTTCGTAGTAATACGGGGTGTTTTGGAGAAAAGGGTAAAAGTAGGAGTGGCAATGAGGTATGCAACTCTGACAATCCAAAATCCAGTGTTTTAAGAAGGTTCGATCAACTTGGTCACTGAGTCATAGTCTAGGGTCGGGCCATGGTCGCTGCCAAAGAGAGAGAGAAAAGAAACACTCAGCGTGCACTCTAACCTAGATCAGAATGGTTATCACTTTATCCAATCAGGAAACCTCCCACTGTAACCTCAAATTCTCTTCCAAACCTGAAAGAAGAATTAGTCGGGATCACCCGAGGAGTAAACCAACTCATCAGTGGGAATCGGGATCCAACTATCATCACATGATAACGTGACGGAATCCACTCACGTTATCACACTCCAGAAAGTATGCGCATATCTGGCAAGTTTCAGTTTCTTTAGAAACTCCCGATGTGATTTTTACCCCAAGCAGCTTATGACCTTGACTAGGTCAACAAACCATAAACCGCTAGTCAAGTTCAACCCGTCAATATTCTGGACTGTATTAAACCCACCCGTACGTGCCCTTGACTAGGTCAACAAGGCCGCATAACTGTCCTAACCAATCCCATTTATGCAACAAACAAGCACCACTTAGCTACCGAACACTACGTCTTGACTAGGTCAACAAACGCAGTACGAATACTAAATAATACCCGTAAGAAATGGCGGAGGGCTATGGCTAGTTTTTGGCGAAAAACCTTTAACGTAATGAACTTGATATCATTGAAGGAACTGCATAGCTTTTTATAAAAATATAGTGGCGAAAACTTTTGCTAAAGAGGTCACTCCCGGTGAAGGGATCTCGGCTCTTTCCCCGTAGAATGATGTGCAGGATATTCCAACTGAATACCACGATGCAAAGCAAAAAGTAATCGGCTATAGTGAAGTTATTACCCTGACGCAAACTTCTGTCCAAGGGGTCACTCCCGGTGAAGGGATCTCGGCCCTTGCCTCGTCGACTGAGGTGCTGGATATTCATAACCGAATACTACTGTGCAAAACAAAAGAGAACGTCCTTGCAATAACAGCATTTTTTGAAAAATGTTCCAACAACATCAGAATAGGTGTGTTTAGCTTGCATTGATCCAAATAAGTGCAGTCCCATCAATTGATCACACCAATAAAGAACGAAAATACGATGTACGTATATGCCATCCGCATTCGCCACTGGGTCCCGTCATCACCCGTTAGGTTACTTAACTAACGACAGAGCGGGGACTGGACTAGCACGGATGTAAAACATATACAACATCTACTAGTATATATATCAATATATAATACTCGCTCATGGCGTGATAAAATGCAACATCACATAAATGTAATAAGCGTCACAGAACAATACAGATAATCTAGGATCCCCGGGTTTCATAGAGCCGCTACTGAAACTTGACGTTCCCCTGGTCGTGTAGATAGCCTGTGCAATGAAATCCTAGACCCCTACGAGCGCGGAAAGTTACCCGCCAAAACCTGAAGTGAGGCAGCCCCCTTCAACAACGTGAATGGACCACCCAGCACTTCACGGAATCCGGTAACTTGAGCACCCCTCCTTAGGTCAACCTGTACCCCCTACGAGTGCAGCGAATAGCCCGCCAATTCTAGAGTGAAGCCCCCTTCCATCTCAAAGCTATGAGATGCGGGCCCGTTGCCCTCTAGAACCCGGCTATCCGTGCACCCCTCCACAGGGTAATCCTAGTACAAAAAGTAAAAATATATACAACGGGTACATCGACCTCAGCCCGGTCGTGCCCTAAAAGAATAATATACAAACAGCCAGTGACGGCAGTCCATATGTCGGACGCTCGCCCCGTAATATCAAATGTACATATACAACCAAACTGTACTAACATTGCATCCAGGCTATCCACCACGACAAATCCGCAACATCACAGCACAACACAGAACATCAACGTGAATGTCACGTTCGCAAATCCGTCTAAAAGGGCTATAGCAATTAGACAGGATTTACCGATCAAATGACATTCACGGTCGCAGATATAATGTAAATACTGTGAACCAACATATTTAAAATTTTCGATCAACAAAACTTCTCGAAGTGGGCCCCAAGCACAACTGCAGCACTCAAAATAATCTGGGCCCAAACAAAAATTACCAGAAACCCCAATTCCAACTCAGGAATCACTGTAGGAAAAATGGTGCAGAGACGTTACTGTTCTGCGGCGGAACCGCGGCCAAAAGGGGGTTACGGCCGCGGTTCCGCAGCTCTACAGTGTCCTCATGCAACCATTTTTCTGCAGTGTTCTTTAAAAACCCTGCCTGATTTTCTGCGATACACCAAATAATTTTTTGACAACAGAAATATTTCGACAGAAACTGATGACTTGGAAATGCAGTTTTTGAAAATTTCGTCCGATCGAAGTTCTAAACACGTTAGAGCAAGCTAGTAAAGGTTAATGGCGTGTCTCTGATACCATGTAAGACTACGGTAGCGCCCCGGCCGTCTTTCCGAGGCCAAAATGCGGAAACGAAAACTTTTCAAAACTTGAAACCGGCGCTATCGTATGCTTAAAACCCGGATCGAACCATTAACCTACAACTAGCTATCTAGAGAAGGGATAGAAAGGCTATACCGATCGATCCGTGTCCTTCGGTCTTTGGCCACCATCCCAAGCTCCTCGCGGCAACTACGGTCTCGATCTCCTCGTCGGAAAGGGCACCACATCTACGAGTCTTTTTACAGGCTCCCGCTTCATCCGAAGCAACTCGGGCACGAAGTGTGCTAGACGACGTGTCCAAGGTGATGTAGAGAATGTGTGTGACAACTTTGTCTTTTAAGGATTTAGTGGATGCCATTGGTGAGGAAATAATGAGCTCAAAGAAGAGGAAGAAGAAGAAGTTTCCCTCATCTTTTTCTTTTTGTGTTGTTGCAAATGATAAAGTGAGAGAAAGAGATCAAGAAGCAAAAATACAAGAGCTAGCAACCATCATATGGCTGCCTCTCTCTCTCCTCTTTTCATTTCAACTCACTAAACCATCACATAATGTGACATATGCACAAGTAAAGAGACCATGACTCATCACTTGTGCATGTGTCACATTAAATGCTCTTAATCATGATTTTGAGCTCATTATTTTCTTATGCCAACATTAATCCAAATGTTTGCAACAATAAAAAGAGAATGGAATCTACCAAAGTAAACTCGTGACGGATCATAAGAGTACCCCTCACCTGTATATACACACCTGCATCCGCATTCAGACTGAATGCGAATGCGATGAGACTAAACTAATCCAACAAATCTAATACTAGGATCCGGCTTAAACAAAAGCCCACTAGTATGATCCGTCCGATCATGATCCGTGCAATACCGCACGTATAAGATCGAACCCTGCCATATATCATACGGCCTCTGCAACGTTTCGCCCGAAACTTGAGAAACTGTCTGTGGGGGACTCTAAAGACTCGTCAATACTTTGGCTGTGGATTTAACCACTAGCACGTCAGAGGTATTAGCCGTACGTAACGAGCTACCAGGTATTGACCAAAAAGGAGGTCGATGAGCGAACTCATCCAGACACCCTACTGAGCCTGTCAGTGACAATATCCGTACAGTCTGGTCCGTTCGTCTATGAGCATCGCATGGCGAGCCTAGGGGGTTGGTAAAAGTCAGACCCCCAAAAGCGGTACAAGTCGTGTCGAAGTGTAGCCCTGAACACCCTGAGATACTACCGGAATACCTACCAGTAAATCTCCTACCTCGGCCGAGGGCTTTGTGTAATGGCTCTCCTAAACACAGCGCGACCTCACCCCCAATACCGGGAGAGACGAATCCCCTGCCAATCCGCTCACTTGCCTCCATGTGGCTCGGGACTATACCCAACTAAAACCTGTTTGCACGACTCCTTTGAGCCGTGGTAGGATAGTAATCAAAGCACAGTGGGAACTCACACGAGAAAAATGACGATCTCAAGTCGATGAACTAACCTGTACACATGTAACCAGGGAACTGCTATCTGACGTCAGGTATAATACCAACTAGCATGTTCCCGGCGAGTCCTGCCCGGTGTACTCATAACCCAATGAGCACCTGTATACATCTTAGGTGAACCAACTGACACCAGTGGCTTGTGAGACCGGCCACCGCCCTTCGTCGGGGTCTCGACTGTATACACTAGTCTACTAATGGAGTATATATGCCCAGTCTCCAAACTCCTACGACTAGGGACCTTTTAAGGATGTGCTTATAGACCCTAGCTCCCACGTATATGATCGCCATCATACTGCTGGTAGTCAAGCAAGAATCCTAATGGCTCTATCGATGTGTAATAGCGACCTATAAGGCCACCTAAAGCAGTACACGATGATAAAGATAAACCAGATAGCATACTATCATCTCGATTAAGACTGTCCTACCGGTATAGGTCCTCCCTCAATCATTGCAATCATGTGCCTGTGATCCAATAATTGACTCTGAGGGCACTATATCCAACACTAATCGCATTTAAAATGCAACAAATGAGCACCACTTAGCAACCGAACACTACGCCTTGACTAGGTCAACAAACGCAGCACGAATACTAAATAACACTCGTAAGAAAAGATGGAGGGCTACGCCTTGATATCGTTGAAGGAATCCAAGTGGTTTTTTAAATATATATAGTGGTGAAAACTTTTGCTAAAGAGGTCACTCCCGGTGAAGGGATCTCGGCTCTTTCCCCGTCGAATGGGGTGCAGGATATCCCAAACTGAATACCACGATGCAAAGTAGAAGGAAACGACTATAGTAAAGTTATTATGTTGACGCAAACTTCTGCCCAAGGGGCTACTCCCGATGAAGGGATCTCGGCCCTTGCCTCGTCGAATGAGGTGCTGGATATTCATAACCGAATACCACTGTGCAAAGCAAAAGTGTACGTCTGTAATGTCAGTTTTTTTTTTAAAAACTTAGTTCCAACAACATCATAAATAGGTTTGTTTTATCCTTGCATTGATAAGAATCAATGCGGTCCCATCAATTAATCACACCAGAAAAGAACGAAAATAAAATGTACGTATATGCCATCCGCATTCGCCACTGGGTCCCGTCATTACCCGTTAGGTTACTTAACTAACAACAGAGCGGGGACTGGGCTAACGCGGGTGCAAAACATATATAACATCTGCTAGTATATATAAATATATATATAGCATTCTTCCCAGGCATGATATAAAGCAACATCACAGAAATATCATAGAAGCAACACAGAATGGTTGATAATCTGGAGCCCCGGGTTTCACTTGAACCGCAAGTGAGACTCAACGTTCCCTGTCGTGTGGATAGCATGTGCAATGAAACCTAGACCCCTACGAGCGCAGCAAGTTACCCGCCAAAACCAGAAGTGAGGCAGCCCCCTTCAACAACGTGAATAAGCCACCCGGCACTTCTCGGAATCCGGTAACTTGAGCGCCCCTCCGTGGGTCATACCTATACCCCCTACGAGTGCGGTGAATAGCCCGCCAATTCTAAAGTAAGGTCCCCTCCGTCCCAACGCCAGGAGATGCGGACCCATTGCTCTCTAGAATCCGGCTATTCGTGCACCCTACCGTGGGGTAATCCTAGTACAGAAAATAAAATAATATACAAGGGTGACATCGACCTCAGCCCGGTCGTGCCCCAAAAGAATAATATACAAACTGGCAGTGACGGCAGTCCACATGTCGAGCGCTCGCCCCTCAATATCAAATGTACAAATGAAAACAACTGTACTAACATTGAACCATTGCTATCCACCATGACGATCCAACCAACATCACAGCACAACACAGAACATCAACGTGAATGTCACGTTCACAAACCCGTCTAAAAGAACATATAGCAGTTAGACAGGTTTACCGATCAAATGACATTCACGGTCGCAGATTATAATGTATGTACTGTCAAACGCACGCTTAAATTACCGATCGACTAAATTCCAAATTGGCCCCAATAGCAAAACAACACTTCACTGAAACCTGGGCCAAAACAGAATATCAAAAAAATCACAATTCCAAGTCTCTGAGCTACAGTGAAAATTTGAAGGCCCGTCGCTAATAAATGGCCGCGGATCCGCTGCCGGGACCCTACATATGTCACCATTGTATATTATTTACTTTTCCGCATTAGGATAGACCCAAGGCGGGGAGCACAAGTAACCGAGTTCTAGGGTCCAGTGGGAGACCATCTCGAGGAGTCGAGACCGGGTATCCTAACTCTAGAATTGGCAGGGTTGCTTGCCGCTCTCGTAGGGGTCTAGGGGTGTGGGATTGGCTATTCATCATGACCGTGGAATCCGTGTTTTATATAGGCTTAATATAAAACACGGAAATCCTAGTATATCCAATATTTCATATATGTTCTTCTGCTGCAATGTTCTGGGATGAGATCATATTACTGCCTGAGACGAATGCTTATATTATATATATGTGATATATATTATATATTGTTGATTTCGTTTCATATGTGATGCTTGTGAAGCATAATAAAAATGGGACTTCATTACTGAGATTAATGAAATAAAAGAAACCTAAAGATTTTGTAGAAACTTGTCACGAAAAATGGTAACTCTAGTTCTTACTTTGCATAGCGGTATTCCTTGCAAAATATCCAGCACCTTATTCGATAAGGAAAGAGCCGAGATCCATTCACCGGGAGTGACCTCTTTAGCGAAACTAGCAGATGCTACACACTCGGTTTGTCTTTTGATTGCTTTTTTAGTTTTTGCTTTTCATAGTGGTATTTGTGAAATATCCTGCACCTTATTCGATAAGGAAAGAGCCGAGATCCCTTCACCGGGAGTGACCTCTTTAGCAAAACTAGTAAAAGCCTCAAAAACCATCCTTTTCAAAATCACTCGATTCTACGACGATATCAAGTTCATTAAGAAAAAGGTTTTCTTAAAAACCTGTCGTGGCCCTCCGTCGTTTCAGATAAGTAATAGTTAGTATTCGTGCTGCATTTGTTGACCTTGTCAAGGCGTAGTGTGCGGTAGCTGATTAGTACTTATCTGTATAAGTATATGATGCGATTGGATTAGGGTAGTTGTGCGACTTTGTTGACTATGTTAAGGGTCGTGCGGATGGGTTTAATTCAATCGGGAAATGACGGGTTGAACTTGACTAGCACTTATGATTTGTTGACTATGTTAAGGTCATATAGCTGCTTGGGGCAAAACATTATCGGGAATTTCAAATGTTGAAATTTGCAATGAGATTGCATACCTCCTATGAGATAGTTGGATCCCGATACCTACTGCGAGTAAGAGTTACTTCTGGAAGAGTTTTACACATCACAATTAGCTGTCAAGTAGGTGTCTAGAAAGGTGTTAACGGGGTTACGCCTCTGGGAAAACGAGGTTTATTTTAATTAGGTCCGTGCGAAAGCACGGGGAACCTCCCTCAAAGTACCGATATTGGCCTGGCTGAAAGATTGGCAAACTTGTAAGGTGTAATTAATCTCTGCTAGTCTTTCCTTTTAGGGTTTGAAGGAAGATTTGAATAAAACAGTGGGAGCCATCCTGATTAGATAAATTAATAACCAATCTAATCTTACAAGAGCATACGCTGAATGTTTTCTTCTCTCTCTCTCCAGGTAGCGGCCATGTCACGCCTTAATCAAGATAATAATATAGATGTATTGACCGAACCCACTTGTTATACTGAGCTGAGGAACGTTGGTCCCGCTCCAACTTATAATTATTATAAGACCGAGCAGGAAATAGGGGATTACCAGGATTCCCGTGCCGCCCAAACGAAGAAAGTGCATGCTGATGCATCTTCTTCGGGTGTGTTCATTACAGAGAACTGTTTCTCAGTATCCTTTACATCCTGGGTATGAGATACCAGATCAGGATCCCAGATATGTAATCTGTTACATGGGCTACAGATAGGTAGAGAACTGAGAACGGGTGATAAGTTTCAAGAGTTGGAAACGGTGCAAGTGTTGCAGCCAAGTATGTTGGCAGTTATCATCCTGTATTAGCAAATACATTGATTCTAAACGAATGTTATTAGATACCGAACCTGATATACAACATCATATCAGTCTCTTTATTTAGTAAAGAAGGGTATAATTTTGTGTTGTTGGATAATGTTTTGAACATTTCTTATATCAAGAGTTGATCGGTTCAGGCACGTTATCTAAAAGCATATACGTTCTAAATCAAACCACAGTTCTTAACGTACAGAACACACAAGAGGAAGAGTTCAAAAATGAATGAATCCTTCTTGAGTCATTGTAGACTAAGTCATATCAATGCGACCCGACTAGCTAAGTTACATTTAGATGCATATTTAAATCAGTTTGACCATAGCTTGATTAAGATAATAATCAAGAAATAGGCAACTTAGTAGTATTCTTAACGTACAGAACACTACATCTTGTGAAACTTGCTAGTCATGTCATAAAGATAAGATGACCATAGCTCTGTTTATTAGAAACAGAGAAAGAGTTAGTGAACTCTTGGGATTGATACGTGATGATGTATGAAAGTCCCCTGTCTACACATGCCAAGACTGGTTCTTTGTACTTCATTACATTCACTGATCATCTCTCAAGATTCGGACATATGTTCCTGTTGAAACACAAGTCTGGATCTTTTGAAAAATTCAAAGAATATAAGTTAGAAGTAGAGAACCAAAAACAGGTATAAGTATTATGTCCTATGATAAGATCAGGGAGGAGAATACTTGAGCACGGAATTCCTGGACTATTCTAAAGGAGAATGAGATTCTCTCTCAGCATTACTCCTCCGAATACACCACAGCACGTTGGTGTATCGGGTAGAGCAATTGCACCATATGTGATATGGTGTGCTCTATGATGAATACTACTAAGTTGCCTATTTCCTTTTGGGGGTTATGAACTCGAGAAGCTGCATACCTATTGAATTATTGAACTGAGTTCCAACCAAATCAAGTGCCTACCACTCTATATGCGATATGATATGGGAAGAGCCCATCTCTTAAGGATGTTAAGATTTGGGGTTGTCCGGCCTATGTCAAAAGAAAAATCCGGACAAGCTCGAGGCAAGGTCAGTTCTGTGGAAGTTTGTTGGATATCCCAAGCATTCGCAAGAGAATATCTTCTACCGCACCGAGGAACAAAAGGTGTTTTGTTTCTCAAGCATGCCACCTTTTTAGAACAAGGATTTTCTTATGAAGAAATTAATGGTCATAAGGTAGAATTAGAAGGAGTTCAAGCTATACAAACTAGAGCTCATGATTTGGTAGAACCAGAGGATTCAATAGTTCCCGACGAACCACGGCCTCTCCGCCAATCTGGTAGGGTTCCTCATCCGCCTGAGAGATACTTCGGTTTTCTCTATGACAGTGGGAGCGAGGATTGCATCATGAGATGATGACCCAACTAGTTTCGAGAAGGCCATCAGGAGTGGGGACTCTGTAAGAATGGCTGGATGCTAAGCGATCTGAGATGGAATGCATATACACCAACAAAGTATGGACTTTGGTTGCTTTATCAGAAGGGTTAAATCCCCATCAGGAGCAAGTATATCTTGAGAAGATTTTTTGATGTACATAGAAAAGTTGAGACTTTCAAAGCTATGCTTAAGTCCATCCGGATCCTACTTACCATTGCTACATACCATGACTACGATATCCAGCAGTTGGGTGTCATGACTGCTTTTCTAAATAATGATTTAGAAGAGAGTGTCTATAAGTACACAACCAGAGGGCTTCGTAGACAGTAGGAGCAGCGGAAACGTGTGCAAGTTGCTTTATGGGATAAAGCAGGCATCGCGGAGTTGGAACGTCTGTTTTGATGTGGTAGTCAAAGAGTTTGACTTCATCAAAAGAGTAGATGAACCTTGTATATACAAAAAGGTAGTAGGAAGTATGGTGGTGATCCTCGTATTGTACGTGGATGACATACTCTTGATAGGAAAGGAGTTTCCTATGCTACACTCAATCAATCTCCTCTTATCACAAGGATTCTCTATATAGGATCAAGGTGATACCTCCTAAATCCTGGTTTTGGATCTATGCGATAGATCTAAATGGATGTTAGGATTCTCACTAGGTGTAGTGAGATGGTATCAATCGATCCTGGGGAGAATCACTGGAAAAGTTCCAGGGTGATAAGGTCGACTGAATGTCAGTCACAGGCATTGTCTTTTCCTTCAGTGGAGGGACAGTATGTTGGAAGAGTACCAAGCTAGATACCGTGACAAACTAGACGATAAAGGCTGGATACATCACTACCAAGGATGCTACCAAAGAAATAGTCTGGATGTACACTAGTTCATGAGATGAACTTCGTTCCTACCATTGTGTGACAATGGAGTTATGGCTTTGGCCAAGGAACCCCCGTCCAATCTATGATCCAGACATATTCTAAGGCAATATCACCTGATCATGGAGATGGTTGATCTCCAGGGAGATCAAGGTTCAGGAGAGTAGACACAGAGGACAACACGGCGGATCCACTCACAAAAACCTATTCCCAGGAGAGACTTTTATGGGATGGTTGAGTATGAGATACTTCAACCACTGCTGATTATTGTGTATGAGATATTACAACAGATAGCCCTAGTGCAAGTAGGAGATTGTTAGTAATATGTATGCCGTAGAGGCCATTACTGTACATACGATGTATATTGTAGTGGATGTTAGTGTATATACCCTAAGGGCCTTTATTGTATCATACTTGTATGTATATTACTTAATGGAAGCTTGGGATATTCACAGTTGTATATACAGTCTTGCTAAAAATGGTAGTATGCTACTTGGTTTGTGTTTACTTTAATATGTGCATATGTTTCTTGTAACGTATCACTTATACATATTGGTAGAGCCCATAGGTTCTTTGCTTGATTACCAGCGTTGTGATGGCAGTCACACTAGTAGGGGCTGAGTAGTCTATAAGCAACATCCTATACAGGTCCCTGGTCGTTGGATTATCGAGATATGGCATAGATATTCCGGAGTAGACTAAGTGTGTACGCTTCTCATCCCAGTTGGGGAGATGGTCTATCCCACAGCCATCAGTACGTCGTACTGAAGATAGTATACAGGTGCTCGTTAGGTTACGGGTACACCGGATAGGACTCGCAGGGGAACTGATTGGTTGGTATTATACCCGTCGTCTGTTAACAGTTCCCAGGTGACATGAGTACAGTATAGTCCACAGACTTAACACTGCTACTTCGCCTCGAGTGTGTCCCACTGTTCTTAGATTGCTACCCTACCACGGCTCAAAAGAGTCTTGCAAACAGGTAGCAGTTGGGTGCAGTCCCGAGCACTTGGAGGCAGTAGTGGTTAGACAGGATTCGTCTCTCCCAGTATTAGGAGATGATATCGCGCTGTGTCAGAGAGCCATTACGCAAAGTCCTTGGCCAGGGCAAGCGAGATATACTGGTAGGTTCCAGTAGCTTCTCAGGGTGTAATGGGCTTCGCTCCGACACGACTTATACAGCTATTAGGGGACTGACGCTTGCCTCCCCCTAGGCTTGATATGCAATAGTCTTAGACGAACAGACCGGACTGTACGGAGATTGTCACATCAGGCTCAATAGGAGTTCGGATGATTTTCCTCATCGGCCTTCTTATCGACATCTACCTGGGGACCGTTACGTACAGCTAGTGCCGCTTGCGGTCTGTGATTAAACCCACTGCCAGCATAGTGTCGAATCTTTAGAGTCCCACACAGAGGGTTTCCCTGCTCCAGGCGAAACGATATAGAGGTCGTATGGTTTTACGACAAGGGTTTGGACGCGTACGTGTGTTTACGCACGTACAACTTTTCGGACAGTTTTTACTAGCCGGCTTTGGTTTAAGCCAGATTCTAGTATCGGGTTATTGGATTTATACAGTCTAAAGTTTTTCCGTGTTTTCACGGATTGGAGGGGCGTTCTCGTAATTTGTCGGGAAGCTTCTAGAAGAGTGGTGACTTGGGGGGTAAGGTGGCATTGCATTAAATGAGATTAGTGACTCATTTGTGTGATTCATCCATGTCATTAATGTATCATGAATGCTTAATGACTCATGGAGATGAATCACTCATAGATATTTATGAAGCATGGTTGTTAATTCTATTATTTCATTTTTGGATAAATAAATAATGCTTCATATATATTATGATAGATCATTATCTCATTTCATCATCATCTTCACCTTCTCTCTCCTCAAGCCCACTCTCTCTTCAAACCCTAACCCTAGCCTCTCATGTGTTGAGATCAAGGGTTAGCTAGACTAATCCATCCATAACCTCACTCTATATCCCCTAGGTAGCTTAGATTAGCACTTTAAGCAACCTAGTTATCTCAAGTTTGAGATTAAGCTTGGCGTAGGAGCTTTCGGGTGGATCGTCTTTGATTCGAGGAGGCCGTTGAGGTGCCGATGTTCCAAGGAGCCTACGAGGAGTGGAGGACAGCGATGAAGACCCGAAGGACATGTAACGTGAGGTATAACTTCGAATCTGAGTAGTTAAACCTCTAGTATATAGTTAGCAATGGTTTAGATAACGATTCATGCGCTCAAGTCCGTGTTACGAAGCTTTGATAATCGTTTTTCATATATTCCGCCTCCCCGCAAGTTCGTGGGGTGCGTGACATGGACTTACAGTGGATGCTTGGACATGTAAAGGGAGGAATTTCTTGCTCGACGTGATAGTATGCTATCTGGTTGCTCTTTATCTTAACATGTACACTGATTGTCTCTATAATACATATTGATAAAGCCCTTAGGATGAGTACTTGACTACCAGGACTATGATGCAGATCATACTAGTGGGGACAGAGTAGTCGTTAAGTACATCCTTCAAATGTTCCTAGTCGAGGGTGTATCGAGACAGGGCATCGATATACCAGAGTAGACTAGCGTATACGCTTCTCGAGCCATATGATGGGCGATGGATGATCCCATATCCATTGGTGTTTGACATCAGAGAAGGTATGCGGGTGCTCAGTGGAGACTGGGTACACTGGACGGACTCGCCGAGAACTCCTAGATGGTATTGTACCTATCGTCGGATAGCAGTTCTCTGGTAACACTGGTACAGGTTAGTCTGTAGACCCGAGATCGTCATAGAGTCTTGTGTGATTCCCACTGTGCTTTGATTTCCACCTTAACACGTTCAAGAGTACGTGCAAAATGGTGGCTTTTGAGTACAGTCCCGAGTCACATGGAAGCAATGAGCGATATGAGGTGTTTCATCTCTCCCGGTATAGGGAGTTGATGTTGCGCTATGCTCGATTGGCCATAACAGGAAATCCCTGGCCAGGGTTGCTGAGATCTACTGGTATGTGTTATCAGTAGTTTCTCAAACCATTATGAACCTCGCATCAGCATGACTTATCTGGCTATTGGGGTCTGACGTTATACCACCCCCAAGCTGTGATATGCGACATATCAGACGAAGAGACCGGACTGTACGGTAGTGTTACTGATTAGATTCGCAGGAGTATGAACAGGCTTGCTTGTTGATCTTCTGATCGCTCAATACCCGGGTGGACGTTACGTTTAGCAGACCGCTTGCGGCTTGTGGGTGTTTGATATGATCATCACCTACTGCCGGCGTATTGACGAGTCTTTAGAATCCTACACAGAGGTTTCCTGGCTCAAGCGAAACGGAGTAGGAGCACATTGTGATATGTGTGGGACCGAGGTTCATACGATATGAGATACCGTATTCTATTCTCGCGATATGTGATATCGGTCGGTTATATATGATATAGCCAAGTTATCGGATCGAGTGTTGATTCGATAATTTGTTACATATAGTATTAGTCGGTTATATATGATATAGCCGGATTATTAAATCAAGAGTTGATTTTGATAATTTAATGTATAATTATATATTTGATATATTATATTACATTAACTAATATTTAGCTCACAAATGATTTCTTTTCTCACTTGATGTGCACATTGTATATATGTGATATGTATGTTTGTGTACATGTATTGTGTCATGCTTGATGATACATACAAGATGGGTGTATGAGACTTATACCATGCTAGGGTTAAATTAGGGTTTTGATTATTTCTTAAGTTATTACAAAAGATCAAATGACTTGGTCAAACTTTTCAAGCTTGGAGAAGCTTGTAGAACATTGTCAAGGTCAACTCTTTTGTCATTCCTTAGGATATTTTTCCTTAACCCAACCTTTAACCATAGCCTTGGGTTTATTCTCTACATGAGTTAGGCATGATAGCTTTAACTCACCCATGGTTGCAATAATTCATTTGGATGAATTATTCATGAGTTCTTCTTCTTCTTCTTCAAGCTCCATGAAAAGCTTTCTAGCTTCAATGGAGGTATGAGATATAATGTGAGAAAATCTATTCTAAAGTGAGCCCACTTTCTACTTCATCATCCTCTACTACTTGCCATTTAGTAGAGTGTGTTTGCTTCACTAATTATATGATTAGTGAAGAAATAGCTTGGGTTAGTGTCTCCTCGACGTAGATCATCTTCGGCCTCGAAGTCTTCGAAGCAAGCACGTTCGTTTCTTCAAGGGAGCCTCTCTAGAGTCTGGAGTTCATGATCGCAGCGAAGGGGACTACTACACGGAGCTAATTGAAGTGAAGGACCGGTCTACAAAGGTTGTATTCTTTTCTCACTATTAGATGCAAAGTGTTTGCATATGTTTTCCGTATTATTTCTAGTTAACGATTCATGGTTAGGGTTAGCTAGAACGGAAAATTTTTGAATTTGGCATGGACGATGCCTCCAGAAACGTTGCTATCATGCTAGGCAACCCAACAGGCCCGATATGCGATACTCATAGACGAACGGACCGGACTATACGGATATTGTCACTGTCCGGCTCAGTAGGGTTTCAGGATAAGTTCGCTTATCGGCCTCCCTTTCGCTCAATACCTGGGTATCCATTACATACAGCTAGTGCCACTGACGTGCTTGTGGTTAAACCCACTGCCAGCGTATTGACGAGTCTTTAGAGTCCCACACAGAGAGTTTCCCTAGTTCGGGCGAAACGTTGTAGAGGTCGTATGGTTTTATGGAAGGGTTCGATCATATACGTGTACTTGTGCAGGGATCATGATCGGACGAATCATACTAGTGGGCTTTGGTTTAATCCGGATCCTAGTATTATATTGTTGGATTATTTTCATCTCGTAGTATTCGTATTCAGTCGGAATACGGATGCGGGTATGTATATACTGATGAGGGGTTTTCTTATAATTCGTTACGAGTTTACTTTAGAAGATGCCATTCTCTTTTTGATTAAACATTTAGTTTAATGTTTAATTATGTGGAAATTGTGAGTGCAAGTTTTGACCTAGAGCATTGAATGTGGCATGTGCATTTTTGGTGACTCATGGTGTGTTTTCTTATGCCATGTCTATTTCTTGATTGATTATTGTGTGGGATATTTTTTGTAGAGAAAGAGAGGGCAGCCACATGAGGGATAGGTATTGGTCTTGAGTTGTAATTAGACCTCTCATAATATATCTCACACAATATAAGCAAGCTCATTTTTTTCTTGACTAGCTTTTTCTTGAGCTCACAACTTCCATCAATGGCTTCTTCTTCGACCTCCACTCTATCCTTCTCATGTGTTGAGAATCCTAGAGTGTTTTGAGACAAAGTAATCACACACTATCTCTACTTCATCTGGGGCACCTAGGCTAGCAAACTAGTTGCTCGAGTTGCTTCAGTTTTTGAAGCAGGGGCCCATATAAAGAACCCTCAACGTGGATCTTCTTGCATGAAGGGAGACCGGAGATCGAACTACATCGACGCAGCCACGACGAGCTTGGACAGAGGTTGAAGACCGAAGGACATGGATCGATTGGTATAACCTCTCTAAACTCTTTACAGTATAACTAGTATAGGGTTAATGGCACGATCCGGGATTTAGGGTTACGTTAGCGCCGGTTTGAAAAGTTTTTGTTCCGCGTTTGGCCTCGGATTGACGGCTGGGGCACTGGCATAGCCTTACATGGTATCATAGACAAACCATTAACCGCATACTAGTTGGTTTAGACAATGTTAAACTATCGAAACCAAAATAACTCTGATTCACTGCCCAAAGCATTCCAGTTTCTGTCGAATTTTTAAGTGTCTTCAAAAATTATTTTAACAACTGCAGAAGACTACTCAGGTGACCACTAGAACACACTGCAAACACGAACCCCAGATGACAAAATTGGGCCGGCCAGACACCCCTAAAAACCGAGGTGGCCGGTTTTATGATGGCTTCAGAGTTTGAAATTTGCAGTGTGGTTTAGTCTCTAGAATGTTGGTTCAGTTGTATTGTTTGTTTAGTCCAGTTTGGATATAGTTTTATCTAGTTGTTTGGGGCTATTCGGGGTTATTTCGAACTCGATAATTTCTAACATTGTTTAAAGTTTACAGTACTTACATTACAATCTGCGACCGTGAATATCATTCGAGCGGTACAACTTGTCTAATTGCTATAGTCCTTTTAGACGGGTTTGCGAACGTGACATTCACGTTGATGTTCTGTGTTGTGCTGTGATGTTGCGGATCGTGGTGGTGGATAGCTTAGTTGCAATGATAGTACAGTTTAGTTTTATTTGTACATTTGATATCGCTGGGCGAGCATCCGACATGTGGACTGTAGTCACTGCCTGTTTGTATATTATTCTTTTGGGGAACGACTGGGTTGAGGTCGATGTACCCGTTGTACATATTTTCTTTTCTGTTCTAGGATTACCCCACGATGGAGTGCACGGATAGCCGGGTTCTGGAGGGCAACGGGTCCACATCTCATGGCATTGAGAAGGAGGGGGCCTCACTCTAGAATTGGCGGGCTACAAATTCCATGAAATGCTGGGTGGCCCATTCACTTTGCTGAAGGGGGCTGTCTCACTTCTGGTTTTGGCGGGTAACTTGCCGCACTCGTAGGGGTCTAGATTTTCATTGCACAGGCTATCCACATGACCCGGGGAACGTCGAGTTTCACTTGCAGCTTAAAGGAAACCCGGGGCTCCCAGATTATCTGTATTATTCTGTGACACTTATCGCTTGTCTGTGATGTTGCATTTATCACGTCTGGAGCGATTATTATATATAGTTATATATATACTAGTAGATGTTGTATATGTTTTACACCCGCGTTAGTCCAGTCCCCGCTCTGTCGTTAGTTAAGTAACCTAATGGGTGATGATGGGATCCATTGGCGAATGCGGATGGCATATACGTACATCATATTTTCGTTCTTTTCTGGTGTGATTAATTGATGGGACTGTGTTGATTCAAATCAATGCAAGGAAAACAAACCTATTCGATGTTGTTGGAAAAATTTTCAAAAGCTATTATTGCAAAGACGTTCTCTTTTATTTTGCACGGCAGTATTCGGTTATGAATATGCAGCACCTCATTCGACGAGGCAAGGGCCGAGATCCGTTCATCGGGAGTGACCCCTTGGGCAAAAGTTTGCATCAGGGTAATAACTTCACTATAGTCTATTACTTTTTGCTTTGCACAATAGTATTCAGTGAGAATATCCTGCATCTCATTCTACAAGGAAAGAGCCGGGATCCCTTCACCGGGAGTAACCTCTTTAGCAAAGGTTTTCTCCACAATATATTTGTAAAAAGCTGTCCGGTTTCTTCAACGATATCAAGTTCATTATGTTAAAGGTTTTTCGCCAAAAACCATTTGTAGCCCTCCGTCATTTCAGACGGGTAGCACTTAGTATTCATGCTATATTTGTTAGTCTTAGTGTATGGTAAATATTTGTTACTTTTCTGTTGCATAGATAGATGCGTTGGTTTGGGACAGTCGTATTACTATTTTCATCTTCATCAAGGGTATGTACGGGTGGGTTTAAATTAACCTGGACAATGATGGGTAGAACTTGACATGTGACTTATGATATGTTAACCTTCGTCAAGGTCATAAGAGCATGGGGTAGAAATCGCATCGGGAGTTTCAAACATACAGGAAACTTGCCAGGCATGAGCATACCTTCTGGAGTGTGATAACGTGAGTGGATTCCATCAGGTTATCATGCGATGATAGTTGGATCCCGATACCCACTGATGAGTTGGTTTACTCCTCGGGTGATTTTAGATGATCCCGACTAATTCTTCTTTCAGGTTTGGAGGAGAATTTGAGGATACAGTGGGAAACATCCTGATTAGATAAAGTGATTAACCATTCTGATTTAGGTTAGAGTGCACTCAGAGTGTTTTTTTCTCTCTCTCTTTGGCAGAGACCATGTCCCGGACCTAGACTATAACTCAGTAACCAAGTTAACCAAACTTTCTTAAAACACTGGCTTTTGGATTGTCAAAGTTGCATATTTCATTGCCACTCCTACTTTTACCCTTTGCTTTTCTACGGAACATTCTTTATCACTACAAAGATCCACATTTATTGGATATGACCATCGTATAGTTACATACGAACTTGAAGAAACTTGTTTCAAATTAGAGGATGGTTTCCGGTTCTGGAGAAAATGAATAGGACTATTCAGTTGTCTTTTCCTTTTACCTTCTCTCAGGTTGTGAGGGCTCCTAGGATTAGGAGAGGGTACACCTATTGTGCTTATTGGATAGTCTTCTTCCAAACCATAAGCAGGTGCCGAAAGGTGGGGAAAGAAGAAAACCAATTAGCCTAAGTATGGTGTACAGAAGGTAATAAGTAAAGACAAATAAAGGGATTAGAAAGAGGGCAAAGTAAATTGCGACTGTTATGATTTACGACCAAACCGCGTATATCATCGACACTCCTATTTCACCTTTGAATTTCTCCAGAACACCCCGCATCACTATGAAGATCCACAGTTATTGGATAACCCATCGTATGGTTATATACGAACTCGAAGGAACTTGTTCCAGTTCGAGGATGGATTCTGGTTCAGGAGAAGTAGAATAAGGATTATTCAGCTGTCTTTTATCTTTACCTTCTCTCAGGTTGCGAGGGCTCCTAGGATTAGGAAAGCACACCTATTACGCTTATTGGATATTCTTCTTCCAAACCATAGGCTGGTGCCGAACGGTAGGGAAGGAAGAAAACCATTTAGCCTAAGGGTAGTGTACAGAAGGTAGTGAGTAAAGATAAATAAAGGGATTTGGAGAGATGGCAAAAAAATATACGGTTACAGTCATAAATCTAGATAGTGGAAGAGGCATTACTAGGAATACCCGGATACCCCTTCGAAACATTTTCATGTTTCAGTTTCACTATGCATTGTTAATAGAAAACTGATTTCCCAATTAGATCCTTACTCTATGGTATGCATTTACTAGGTATGATTCACACATCTGTATGGTTTTACAGATGATGAGTGGGAGTAAGTTATTGGGAATTAAGTGATTATATTCTCATTATATCGGAATTCGTTGTAATTGGTGATATTTGATGAAATCACCTGGGGTTTTGCGTGACGGCAAACTTTTGGTTTTGAATATCCGTTGTTATGCACCAATTTCAAACTGATATATCTGTACGTTTATTTTATAAAGTGAGATATAACTTTTTGAAATTATGTCCATGACATTTAGCTATATCAGTTGATGGTTAGGTAAGGAGCATTAAGAAGCGGTGTAATTCTTCTTAACCATAAGTACAGTTTTCAACCTACGACGCACAGGGTATGAGTTATTAAACTCAGGGGACTTATACAAAGTATTGTATGTTTTCCAGTGTCCATTAGGACAGAGGGGTTGGTCTTCGTACTATATTCTATTTTCTTGTGACTTCTTAAGTTTTAGACACGTGTTTCATAGAAATACAAGGTCCAAGTTTTGAGAAGTTATAGGTATAAGAGTAAAGTAGAGAACCATGTGTTGCAAATATCAGGATACTTCAAGGTGATCAAAGATGTAGATACTTGTGTTTGGTTTTCAGTTGATAGTAATGCTTTTGAGAAACTTGTTTCTCTTTCAGGTTACTCATATCTGGATGCTCTCCAAGTTGAATAATGCTAATCGGCCTCCTTCCATTTGGTTGACATGCACTGGAGACAGCTGCATGATTTGAATCTAGTTTCAATTAAATAAGTGACTCTGTTTCTATATTGTATATAGAATGGTTCATATCTTAATGATGTTAAGGTATATGGAATTGTCCGGCTTATGCTTAAAACCAGATTCTAGATAACTCAAGGCACGTTTCGGTGATGGCAATTTGTGGGTTTTCCCAGGCTATGACGAGAGTTAACTTTCTACCATCTAGAAGATCAATAGAAATATTGTTCTTGACTCGCCACAGTTTTAGTAAATGGACTTTTTCATAAAACAGTAGTGGGAGTATGGTAGAATTGGAAGGGATTCCAGCACCATAAACGATTACTAAAAATTTAATAGGACCAAAAGATTCAGTCAGGTTTGACATTCCATTAGCCACTCCAAAGATATGGTGGGTAACCTCAGGCGCCCGAGAGGTACTTCGGTATCCTTAAAGACGGTGACAGGGAGGTTCTTATTTATCCAGACTTGACACTACTGTTGTTCCAAACTATGAAACCCGGCAGGAGGATGAGTATAGCGTCGTTCTAAACTAGTTTTAGAAGTGCACGTGTATATGACTCTGCCAGAGGGTTGTTGTCGTCAGTGGGAACAGCGAAAGCATAGTGGACAAGTAGCTTATGTCTATTTATAGACTAAAGCAGATATAGCGGAGATAGATCATCTATTTTTGATGTGACAGTCATAGGCTTTGACTTCATCAGAATACGGGATGGGTCTGTTAAGAAGGTAGTAGGGTGTGATGTCCTGGTATTTGGATGACATGCACTTTATAAGAAGTAAAATTCCTATCCTACAATCGGTTATATTGTGGTTGTCACACAGTGGTTTCTCCATATAGGATATGGATATAATATCAGGCATTCTGGTTACTAGATCTATGGTTTTAGATCTAGATTTGGGAAGTTTCCCAATCTGGGTACTTAGACAGTATTCTAAAGGCGTTTTAGAATGGACAACTCCTGGCATGGTGGTGTACCTGTAGTGATGGAGTCGCCCTCTCTAAAGGTGTCTTATAGACTAAAGGGGAGAGGGATATGCATGATTGGCATATCACTTGCTTAGGCAATTGAGTCAATAATGAGATGTCAAGTACCACACCAGATGTTGTTTTTGCACTAACTGCAATAAGTTTATATTAATCCAATCCTGGAGAAACATTCGAAAGCAGTTTATGAACATAAGTGGATGTTCTAGGGATTTGATAACGGTAGCGTCCTTCTGGAGACGGTTATCGTTCCAGGCTTCCAAGGTGACCTGGATGACAGAGTGACTGCCAGAGTTATAGTTTTCCCTCTAACGAGGGACAGTTGTTTGGACAGATGGTCCAAGCGGATATTGAGGGAGGCATGGCGCAGGATACTGATTAAATTCAGTTGACGATACAGTCTAAGAATTTTGATGGATTTGGAGTTCATTTGTGAACTGGGTCCCATCAGATATCCAGACATATTCTAAGACAGGTATTGCTCATTTCAGGAGATGGATTTCTCCGCGAACTTGAGATAAAGAGAGACATAGAAAGAAACATCAGAGCGGATCCACACACTGAGGCTATTTCTCGAATGCAAGAATTTCACAAACAGGCTTTGTGAGACTGATCAGTAGAGAAGTTGGGTGTTCGGTATCACACGGGCTGTGAGTATGCGATATCGCAATAATTAGCCTTAAGTGCAAGTGGAAGATTGTTGACTGTAGTGCCCTCAAGTCAATTATTGGATCGCAGGCACGTGATTGCAATGATTGAGGGAAGACCTATACCGGTAGAACAGTCTTACTCGAGATGATAGTATGCTATCCGGTTTGTCTTTATCATCATGTACATGCTTCAGGTGACATTACAGATCACTAATGCATGTTGATAGAGCCCATAGGATTCTTGCTTGACTACCAGCAGTAAGATGGCGATCATATACGTGAGAGTTGGGTAGTCTATAAGCACATCCTTAAAGTGTCCCTAGTCGTGGGAGTTTCGAGACTGGGCATCGATACTCTGAGAGTGGACTAGTGTATACGGATCGAAACGCCGACGAGGGATGATAGCCGATCTCATAAGCCATTGGTGTCAGTTGGTTCACCTAAGACGTATGCAGGTGCTCATTGGGTTATGAGTACACCAGACGGACTCGTCGGGAACATGCTAGTTGGTATTATACCTATCGTCAGATAGCAGTTCCCTGGTGACATGTATACAGGCTAGTCTATTGATCTGAGATCGTCATTTGTCTCGTGTGAGTTCCCACTGTGCTTTGATTACTACCCTACCACGGCTCAAAGGTGTCATGCAAACAGGTTTTAGTTGGGTACAGTCCCGAGCCACATGGAGGCAGTGAGCGGATCGTCAGGGGATTCGTCTCTCCCGGTATTGGCGATTGATATCGCGCTGTGTCTGGAAAGCCATTACACAAAGTCCCTGGCCAGGGCAAGTGAGATTTACTGGTAGGGATTCCAGTAGTTTCTCAGGGTGTTCTGGGCTACGCACCGACACGACTTATACCGCTGTTAGGGGTCTGACGTTTACCATCCCCCTAGGCCCGATATGCGATACTCATAGACGAACGGACCGGACTGTACGGACATTGTCGCTGTTAGGCTCAGTAGGGTTTCAGGATGAGTTCGCTCGTCGGCCTCCCTTTTGCTCAATACCTGGGTAGCCGTTACGTACAGCTAGTGCCACTAATGTGCTTGTGGTTAAACCCACTGCCAGCGTATTGACGAGTCTTTAGAGTCCCACACACAGAGTTTCCCTAGTTCGGGCAAAACGTTGTAGAGGCCGTATGGTTTTATGGCAGGGTTCGATCATATACGTGCACTTGTGCACGGATCATGATCAGACGGATCATACTAGGGGGCTTTGTTTTAAGCCGGATCCTAGTATTAGATTGTTGGATTATTTTCGTCTCGTAGTATTCGTATTCAGTCGGAATACGGATGCGGGTATGTATATACACATGAGGGGTATTCTTGTAATTCGTTACGAATTTACTTTAGAAGATGCCATTCTCTTTTTGATTAAACATTTAGTTTAATGTTTAATTATGTGGAAATTGTGAGTGCAAGTTTTGACCTAGAGCATTGAATGTGGCGTGTGCATTTTTGGTGACTCATGGTGAGTTTGCTTGTGCCATGTCTATTTCTTGATTGATTATTGTGTGGGATAATTTTTGTAGAGAGAGTGGGCAGCCACATGAGGGCTAGGTATTAGTCTTGAGTTGTAATTAGACCTCTCACAATATATCTCACACAATATAAGCAAGCTCGTTTTTTTCTTGACTAGCTTTTTCTTGAGCTCACAACTTCCATCAATGGCTTCTTCTTCAACCTCCACTCTATCCCCCTCATGCGTTGAGAATTCTAGAGTGTTTTGAGACAAAGTAATCACACACTATCTCTACTTCATCTTAGGCACCTAGGTTAGCAAACTAGTTGCTTCGGTTTTTGAAGCGGGAGCCCGTATAAAGAACCCTCGACGTGGATCTTCTTCGACAAAGGGAGACCGGAGATCGAACTACATCGGGGCAGCCGCGACGAGCTTGGACAGAGGTTGAAGACCGAAGGACACGGATCGATCGGTATAACCTCTCTAAACTCTTTACGGTATAACTAGTATAGGGTTAATGTCACGATCCGGGATTTAGGGTTACGTTAGCGTCGGTTTGAAAAGTTTTTGTTCCGCGTTTGGCCTCGGATTGACTGCTGGGGCGCTAGCGTAGCCTTACAATATGTGCGAGACCGAGATTAATACGTGTATGTGATACCGTATTCTATTCTCGCAATATATGATATCAGTCAGTTATATGTGATATAGCCGGGTTATCGAATCAAGTGTTGATTCGATAAGTTGATACATATGATATTAGTAGGTTATATATGATATAGCCGGATTATTAAATCAAGTGTTGATATAATAATTCAATGTATAATTATATATTTGATATATTAATTTACATTAATTAATATTAGCTCACTTAAGCATTTCTTTTTCTCATTTGTGCACATTTAATATATATATGTGATATATATTATTGTGTCATGCTTGTTGCTACATGCTACATGGGTGTATGAGACTCACACCATGCTTATTATAATTAAGGGTTTTTTTATTATTTAAAGTAAATCAAAATTAGATGGAAATTAGTCACATGGCATGGAGCTTGGTAGAAGCTTGTAAAACTATTGACTTGGTCCACTAATTTTGTTTTATTTGAGATATTTATTAACCCAGCCATTATCTTAAACCATGGTTAAGTCTCTACATGAGACATATGAGATATTATCTCACCCATGGTTGCTTCTCTCTCTCATTGATTCATGCCATTCTCCACTTCATCTTCTTCTTCATCTCCAAGAGCTCTCTAGGTTTTTTAGGAGGCGAAGAAAATTAGTGAGAAAAATATTTCTAAAGTGAGCAAAATTCCTACTTCATCAATCTACACTAGATTAGCCATTTAGTTTAGGTTGTTTGCTTCACTAATTCCTAATTAGTGAAGAGATAGCTTGAGTTAGTGTCTCCTCGACGTAGATCATCTTCGGCCTCGAAAACTTCAAGCAAGCTTGTTCATTTCACCTTATGGAGCCTTACTAGAGTCCTGGAGATCACTACTTAGAGAGAAGGGACTACTACATGGAGCTTTTGAAGTGAAGGACCGGTCTACAAAGGTTGTATTCCTTGTTCACTTAGATGTAAAAATGTTTACATGCATGCTTACCTCTAATTCTCTAGTCAAGATCTTGTGTTAGGGTTTCTTAGCAGACTAATTTTTATAAAATGGCATGGTTGATGCCCATCGAAACCCAGTAGTCGTGCTAGGTAACCAAACCAAACAGTGGTATCAGAGCCAAGCTAGGGAATTAGACGATATTTGTAGAAATACGAAACTGAAACAACTCCCAAACCTCGAAACAAAATCCATAGTTTCTGTCGATTTTTAAAAGTCCTCTAAAAACATTTTAAGCAGCTGCAGAGTGTTACATGCGATGTAACATGAACACCACAGAAAATTGAGCCCTCCTTGCCGGATTTTGACCGGCCAAATGTTGTTAAAAACCGGCCACACCGGTTTTTTATTAGGCTTCTGGCTTCAATTTTTGGTGATGTTCTAATCTCTGGGTTTTGGTGTTTTAGGTGTTGTTTGTTTTTACTAAGATTGCATGTGATGTTATCTTTCTATAAAAACAATTCGGAGTGTTTCGTATTCGTAATTCTAACATCGTTTCGGGTATTTTAGACGACGTTAAAATGTTCGAACGAATATCAAAAACCCACTTTTGACCCTTCTCTGGAAATTTTCCAAAAGTTGAATTTTTCCAAGTTTAAAATATTCAAAAATCATGCAAGTAATTCTATGGACCCTCTAGAAGAACAATACCCAAACTCAACTTTTTGGACAGGGAACCGCGGTCATACCCTAGGGTTTGCGGCGGTTGGTCCATAGGTACTGTGGCATGTTCTGGGTATTTTTAAACTGTACTCAAATGTTGAGCTTTCTGGGAATTGTGGGACTTTGATGATTCGATCGAAATGTTTAAAATCGTCTAGCTATCTGTGATTGTGATACAATATTTAGAATCCACAATAATCGGTTTTGTGAAAACTGATTTGAATTTTATAGATCTAGCAATTTAGTCTCATTTGATCAGTTGCCACGGGATTTTGATTCGGATCAAAACTCCGTCGCAACTACGTAGTGTACATGGATACTCGCCGGGTAACATTACTAGATAGCCACGCCTCATAGCTCCGACCAAGTGACTGTAGGAGAACCCCGTTGCCAAAAGCATCCGTCTGGATGCTCACGGCCGAGGTGTTCCGCCTAAGTGCACTTCGTCAACGGCATCAGGGGTGCGGCCGTCTACTAAAGTTTCCGACGAGTATTCGATCAAGATGTCGGGAATCTTATTGAATTGCCCGACTTGTTATTGGAAAGTGTTTTCAATAACGAGACTAAAATGCGGGGTTTATAATTGTTAGGCATGAAATTCGGAATATGTGATATTCCGGGTTTATGATGTCTAAGGAATTCATTATGTTAGGCATGAAATCCGAAGTATATAATACATTGGGTTTATGATGTCTAAGATGGTTACGGATTCCAATTGTTGTAGTTTTTCACTTTCTTTTCTGCGACTGTAAGTGTAATATATGAAGTATCGCCGGTTTCGTTGCTATATGTCAACGATAATTGGGATACACATATTTGCTTACGTTGATGACATGTGATATTATGTGTTGCTGTGATATGTTATATTGCATCGTCGTGTTTGAATAGCCGGGGTTTTTTGCGTGAGATGAGAGTTTTTTATTTTCATTCATGTAAAAACTTGTATGTAATATTCTTTTATTGGGGCACTTCCGGGTTGAGGATGATGTCACCATTGATGTATATTATTTACTTTTCCGCATTAGGATAGACCCAAGGTGGGGAGCACAAGTAACTGGGTTTTAGATTCCAGTGGAAGATCATCTCGAGAAGTCAAGACCGGGTCTCCTAACTCTAGAATTGGAAAAGTTGCTTGCCGCTCTCGTAGGGGTCTAGGGATGTGGGTTTGGCTATTCATCACAACTGTGGAATCCGTGTATTTTACTGGCTTAATTTAAAACACGAAAATCCTAGTATATCCAATATTTCATATGTTGTCTTCTGCTGCTGATATTCTGTGATGTGAGCACTTGATATTCTGAAACAAATAGCTTATTATATATATGGTACATAATAAACGTTGCTTATGTTTTGCACCCGCGCTAGTCCCGACCCGCTATGCCGTTAGTTAAGTAACCTAATGGTGCATAACGGGACACTGTGGTGAATGCGGATGGTATAAGCGTACGTTGTATTTTCATTTCTTCTGTGATGCTTAGGAAGCATAAATTATGGGACTTCATTAATGAGATTAATGAAAAGGAAAGAAACCTAAAGATGTTGTAGAATCAAATTTTCAAAAAGGTAGCTCTAGTTCTTGTTTTGCATAGCGGTATTCCTTGATGAATATCCAGCACCTCATTCGATGAGGAAAGAGCTGAGATCACTTCACCGGGAATGACCTCTTTAGCAAAAACTAGCAGATGCTACACCCACTCGATTTATTTTGAAAAACACATGATTTTAAAAAGCGGAGCTTAAACCACTCCTTTTCAAATCACTCGATTCTACAACGATATCAAGTTCATTACATAAAAGGTTTTCTTAAAAACCCGTCGTAGCCCTCCGACATTTCAGATAAGTACTATTTAGTATTCGTGCTGCGTTTGTTGGCCTCTGTCAAGGCACAGTGTGCGGTAGCTGATTAGTGCTTATCTGCAAAGCATGTGATGCGATTGGATTAGGGTAGTCGTACGACCTTGTTGGCCTCTGTCAAGGGTCGTGCGGGTGGGTTTAATTCAATCATAAAATGACGGGTTGAACTTAACTAGCGCACTATGGTTTGTTGGCCTCTGTCAAGGTCATAGGACGCTAGGGGAAAAATATTATTGGGAATTTCAAGTGTTGAAATTTACAATCAGATTGCATATCTTCTATGAGATAGTTGGATCCCAATACCCACTGCGAGTAAGAGTTACTCCTTGGAGAGTTTTGCACATTACAATTAACCAATCAAGTAGGTGTCTAGAAAGGTGTTAACGGGGCTACGCCCTTGGGAAAATGAGGTTTATTTTAATTAGGTCCGTACGAAAGCATGGGGAACCTCCCTCAAAGTATCGACACTGGCCTGGCCGAAAGATTGGCGGACTTGTAGGGTGTAATTAATCACGGCTAGTCTTAGGGTTTGAAGGAAGACTTGATAAAAACAGTGGGAGCCATCCTGATTAGATAAGATAATAACCAATCTAATCTTGCAAGAGCATATGCTAAGTGTTTTCTTCTCTCTTGATTGATCTCAAAACTTTTTCTATAACCGCAATCAAGAACGGCGTCGCATGAAGCTAGCCGGTGAGTACGGGTCGGTCCACAGGGATTTTTTGAATCTCCTAGTCGCGCTAACGAGTTAATTCCGAAGGGTGTTCGGATTGGTTATTAAATCTAAAACCCTAAATTAATCTATCTACGATTATCTAGATCTATTCTTGCTAGGGTTAAGTTTAGGGATGGTTTGGAAATGCAATTAAATCTCAACGCTTTCTATACCCGAATGAAGATCTATGAGGAGTTATGGTAATTATCAATAAAGGGGATTAGATCCATTCGGGAAGGTATTCCTTCCTCTAGGTTCTTGTCCTTCCTTTAGAGATCCTTACCCTAACCTCCATGGAAAACGCGCGCAACCGGGCCTTTACACTACGGTGTCATCGTTACCTCGAGGGGTAGGATGCCGTAGGGTGCGGTGTGTGCGTGTATGCATGGAGTCCTATTGTAAATATTTGGTGGGTAAGAAAGGGATGAGAGATCTCATCTCTCAAAATCCTTCCCCAAACCTAAACCCTAAACAAGTTCCTAGGGCATGAAATTAAATCTACCTAGGGCAAAGAATTGAAATCTAAACTAGGGCGAGAATTTAAATCTACATACGGATGCATCCCTCCAATCATCCATGCAGGTTTGTCAGATCTGAATTTCTGAATGGAAAAGAAAACACCGATGCTCTCCAAAAGAGTTCTGGAATTTATTATTAAAAGGAGGCATCAGAAATTACAATCTTTAGAGTTCTATTTATAGGAAATAGAAACCCTAGGTTACATTTTGATCCGCATGTTTACAATTACAAAAATAGCCCTAGGTTGACTAGTCAAAGCCGCAAAGAAATTGAAAAAAAATTTGTCTTCTGAAAGCCCTAGATGGCCGCGGAACCGCGGCATAGGTGGGGGTTGGGCCGCGATTCCGCGGCCCTATAGTTGGTTCACAAGCTGAAATTTTCAGGTACTGTTTTGAGCTTTCTGGGCTTTAATATTCTTTGGTTCTTTCTTCACTTAGGCTTCTTCATTGGTTCCAGATCTTCAGTGAACAATTTTGCAATGGTTTTTTAACCGTTTGTCTTGATATTTTGGATCTTGCGTTGCCTTGTTGATTGTGAATTTTATCTTTGATGTAGGCTTAATCAAGAGTTCTCTGTTTGTTGGTTAAAGTCCATATTTTCATCGTCTTTACATTGTTTGCACTGTTGTCTGTCCAAGAACCTATAACCTGTAACATGTAGCAGACATGCGTCAAAAGCACCTGTTTATTTATAAAAAGAGTAAGAATGGGGAATATAATAATGCAATATTTTGGTGTGAACAAATACCCCCAAACTTATCTTTTGCTCGTCCTCGAGCAAACTTATTTTTATTCACTAAAATCTAACCTAACCGTACTTTCGCAGGGAAACGCGATTGCACTGAGCATGTGCAACAAGCCGTTAAACCTCTAGGTGTCCCTAGTAGGAGGAGTGTTGTCTCCTGAGGGTTTTCAGCGGATACTACCCACAAAATCCTATCAATTCGGCTTTTCGA
This sequence comes from Agapanthus africanus, assembly GCA_030015575.1. Lineage (NCBI taxonomy): Eukaryota > Viridiplantae > Streptophyta > Magnoliopsida > Asparagales > Amaryllidaceae > Agapanthus > Agapanthus africanus. The sequence goes on from CM057337.1 coordinate 343,876,462, forward strand.
CTTTTGTTCTCCAATTAGGTTTTCTAACAAGGAATTCTATTATCGTCGACTCGTGAATTATCCACCCTTATTCTTCACACTTCCTCATTATTTAACTTAAGATTATATATGTTCCGCAGATCTACTTAGCTTTCGGCATCTCTTAAGTCTTCCTTCTAGGGTTCCATCTCCACTTAGGAATTTCTATCAATTCTATTAAAGATACAAGTTCTATTCTTCACTCCTTTCTCTCATCTAAACTCCAATCATATACCCCTACGTGTGTGTATAAATCACCCCTACACTTGGAAATTCAAATCAAGCAATTACACTCTTGTCCGTTGTCCAAAGCACTTTTTAGTTGGTGAATTTAAATGAATTTTTGCTTACATATCCTTCATGCGACCGTTAATACTTCTTGAGGTACTAACGACCGATTACAAAATGCGTTTGCACTTTAAAGCGTAATTCCTAGTCTTGCAACACCCAAGGCTTTTTAGCAGTGACTCCCAAACCAGTTGGTCTAAGGCATTAAGTGATGAAGGACCCTCGCTAAATATTTTTCTATTTTTGCAGCCTTAAGTAATCACAAAAACCAGTGTTCATTTTTTTTTATTCTTTATTCACTTTTTTTTTCTTTTATTTTCATTGTACTAAGGACTTTAGACAAGAGCATTTCAAGGTCTCTTCTACTATTCCAAGTTTCAAGGTGCGTGATTGTGCAAATTATAGGGTATACATCTTCATAATCTAGACTTAAGCTAGGAATTATTTTTCAAACTTATACTCTAATAAGAACATCAATACTCTTCCCTTGTTTCGACTTAGCCAAAGAAGTGAACCCAAAATTTGCCTATTTCTAAATAAACTACAAGGCATATACTTTCTACCGTTAAACTTTAAGGAAGGTTATTTTTAGAGTTTTAATTTACTAAGTCTAAGATCTAGTTGTTCCTAGCCAGTTAACCTATTTGTCAAACTCAAATCAACTAGCCAAAATTGAATACATAAATTTTTATAATTTTTGAAATTTTTCAATTTTTATGGGTTTTCAAATAAGTATGCAAATGCAAAAATATGTACAAATGAATGCGAAGGAAGAAGACGTACTGAGCATACCCCCAAACTTGAACTTGACAATGTCCTCACTGTCATGCTAAACCAAGAGGGTCAAAATGCCGGTACTTCCCTGTTTATTTATTTTTTTATTTATTTTTTGTTTTGAATTTTTTTTTATAGAAAAAGAAAACAAAAATATATATACATATATACAAGGTTCCCCCCAAACTTAAGCTTGGCCTTACACAAGCCAAAGGTTAGCACCAACCATTCAAAAATCTTATCATGGTAAAGGTATAGTCGGTGCAAGAATGGGGTGGAGATGAAAGAAATGAGAAACACACGAGACCGTGTGGAAAGAAGGGTAGAATATGGTCTCGGTGGAGGAGAAGAATGGCGGAAAGGAGAAAGAAGTAGATTACGATCTTGAGGGTATAAATCGAGTGAATAAATTAGCGCAATATGTGATGACCGATGTGTTAAAAGAGATTGCGCTAACCTATCAACCCGTCGTGCAATGGGGTCAAATCCCTCAAAATTCGCAAGAAAACATGGGTACGCCGAACTTGGTATAGGAGATACGGTCATTTGTACGGTCGGGACAATAGGAAAGACGAAAGGAAGTGAATTAGGGATAGTATCATTCTCACCGTAGTAAACTGTCTCGAACTTGAAAGATTCCATTAATGGTTTGAAACTACTGTAAGCAACCGAGTCTGATGGTTCAACTAACTCATCTGAAAATGTGAAGGACTCAAACTCGGGCGGTGAGTTATCAATATCGTCCGAAAAAGTGAAATACTCGTCTGTGAGAACCATGTCAGATTCAAAGAAAAAAATTTCAAGCTCACAGTCTTCAAGCATGGTCGGAACGATGGAAAGGAGGGAGGGTGATCTAACAGTTAAAGGTTCAGGAGGATGAATTGGAAAATCCGACACATCAAACAAAAATAGTTCAACCTCAATATGATCCTCAAAACTCTCCTCAATACTATCCTTATAATTCTTCTCAAAATTCAACTCATCCATGCCATTATCATCAAAGTCAAGACGCATATAAGGTTCGGGAGAAACATTTAATGACTCGGGATGATGAATTGGACATACAATTTCAATCAAATCGACAGGTTCATCATCCGAAATTTTCCCGGTGTCTATATCCTCAATCAAGTGAAAATCAATTTTTTTAGACACCTCATCAAAAGCATGGATATTTATCGATTTAGGTTCTAGAGTGGAGGTGTAAAGATCGAAAGGATTAAATGTGGTTTCACTCGAAAGGGGTTCCTCATAATCTGGCAAATCAAACATTACAAATTTGCACAACTCATCATTTTGGACACATGTTTGAAAATTGGAGTTGTTGGATTCAATTGGGTATGGGTAGGTTTGATTTGGAAATCCTCTCTCATTCTCACTCTGTCCAACCGCCTCCTTATACATTAAAAAATTTTGAGCTAGCGGAAAACTAGCTACCGGTTCAATAGGTTGCATAAGGGCGGCCACGGACGCTTCCACATTCCTAGTCATTTTATTTGTTGCTGCAATGTACGCTTCCAACGACTCTTCCAAACTAGACTTAGGTGGTGAGGGGGTTTCGGTAAAAGATTCAAACTGGTGTGGATATGCAAAACTCCTAACAGGCTGTGTAGAAACAGTGTCTAGTGAAGGTGGGAAGGTCGGGTAGGACTGGTAGGAAGTGGGTGGTTGGGCAGGGGTAGGGTCAACATGTGGATAAAAAGGTGAATAATCGTGCGGATCCCTAGAACTAGATAAGTGGAGAGGGGTGAAAGATCGACTGCGAGATTGAGCAATATGCTCAGCAATGGACATCGGCCTAGGAGTGACAGAAGGACTTGAAGAAGTGGTATCAACATATGTAGGTGGTAAAGGTTGACTTGGTTGACATAAAGTGGGTTGAAAAGTCAAACTGTTTCTTCTAGACGCCTCTATTTGATCTTTCAAAGATATTTTTGGAAAGGAGGGATCGTCTTTAAATTGACCGAACAAATTGACATACGACGCAAAATTAGGTTCGGGATACCAAAGTTCGGCTAATGATTTATTATGTGGGGTACCCATGTTGGAAGAAAGGGTGAAAAGAAAGAAAGTTTGTGGTGCAAGGATCTATTTGCGGCCAAAAATTTTGCAAGTTTCTATAAAAGATTTGTCCTTTTTATTTTTATTCTTTTTCTCTTTATTTGGAAAATTTTGTTGCAAAAAGATTGTAGAGAAAAGATACGCAACAGCAAAATATTACTTGCAATTTATTTCTAATTTAAGCAGGGCGCAAAAATCCTGCACAAGATTGTTCTTTTGAAGGGAATATATTTTTAAAGCGCACCAAATCCTGCAGGCATTTTTCAGATAATATCTTAAAATTTGCAGCGGAGAAATAACAGAGGAGCTTACAGTGGAAATTGCAGAGAATGATGTCACCAAAAAGGCGCGTTTCCGCGGTCAAAGGGGGCCTACCGCGGCGGTTCCGCGGCTATACGTGCGAGACACGTGTTCAGATTTTGCTGACGTCACCAGATGGCGGCGCTTCCGCGGCGGGAGCAGAGAAATGCGGCGGATCCACGGTATTTTGGACGATTCAAATCTCCAAATTTTCTCTGGTGTTCTGTTGAATTAAACCCCTGCTGTTTAGATCTTCTGATTTCTGTTTCGCCTTCTGGAAATTTCCAGATCGTCTTTGTATATCCTGCAAAATTAAAACAACAAAGTATCCCTTCCAAAAATAACAGATTATATATATTTTTATTTTTATTTTTTATTTTTATGATTTTTTTTTAAATTTTTTTTTTTATTTTGATTAACCCGAAATTGCAAAAAGGAAATTTCTACGCCATCCCCGGCAACGGCGCCATTTGATTGTGTGTCAAAAAATATATCTATTACCGTAATCAAGAACGGCGTCGCATGAAGCTAGCCGGTGAGTACGGGTCGGTCCACAGGGATTTTGTGAATCTCCTAGTCGCGCTAACGAGTTAATTCCGAAGGGTGTTCGGATTGGTTATTAAATCTAAAAACCTAAATTAATCTATCTACGATTATCTAGATCTATTCTTGCTAGGGTTAGGTTTAGGGATGGTTTGGAAATGCAATTAAATCTCAACGCTTTCTATACCCGAATGAAGATCTATGAGGAGTTATGGTAATTATCAATAAAGGGGATTAGATCCATTCGGGAAGGTGTTCCTTCCTCTAGGTTCTTATCCTTCCTTTAGAGATCCTTACCCTAACCTCCATGGAAAACGCGTGCAACCAGGCCTTTACACTACAGTGTCATCGTTACCTCGACGGGTAGGATGCCGTAGGGCGCGGTGTGTGCGTGTATGCATGGAGTCCTATTGTAAATATTTGGTGGGTAAGAAAGGGATGAGAGATCTCATCTCTCAAAATCCTTCCCCAAAGCTAAACCCTAAACAAGTTCCTAGGGCATGAAATTAAATCTACCTAGGGCAAAGAATTGAAATCTAAACTAGGGCGAGAATTTAAATCTACTTACAGATGCATCCCTCCAATCATCCATGCAGGTTTGTCAGATCTGAATTTCTGAATGGAAAAGAAAACACCGATGCTCTCCAAAAGAGTTCTGGAATTTATTATTAAAAGGAGACATCAGAAATTACAATCTTTAGAGTTCTATTTATAGGAAATAGAAACCCTAGGTTACATTTTGATCCGCATGTCTACAATTACAAAAATAGCCCTAGGTTGACTAGTCAAAGCCGCAAAGAAATTGGTAAAAAAAATTTCTTCTGAAAGCCCTAGATGGCCGCGGAACCGCGGCATAGGTGGGGGTTGGGCCGCAGTTCCGCGGCCCTATAGTTGGTTCACAAGCTGAAATTTTCAGGTACTGTTTTGAGCTTTCTGGGCTTTAATATTCTTTGGTTCTTTCTTCACTTGGGCTTCTTCATTGGTTCCAGATCTTCAGTGAACAATTTTGCAATGGCTTTTTAACCGTTTGCCTTGATACTCTGGATCTTGCGTTGCCTTGTTGATTGTGAATTTTATCTTTGATGTAGGCTTAATCAAGAGTCCTCTGTTTGTTAGTTAAAGTCCATATTTTCATCGTCTTTACATTGTTTGCACTGTTGTCTGTCCAAGAACCTGTAACCTATAACATGTAGCAGACATGCGTCAAAAGCACCTATTTATTTATAAAAAGAGTAAGAATGGGGAATATAATAATGCAATATTTTGGTGTGAACATCTCTCTCTAGGTAGTCACCATGTCACGCCTTAATCAAGATAATAATATGGATGTATTGACCGAACCCGCTTGTTATACTGTGCAGGGAAACGTTGGTTCTGCTCCAACTTATGATTGTTATAAGTCTGAGCAGGAAATTGGCGATTACCAGGATTCTCACGCCACTCAAACGAAGAACAAGCATGTTGATGCATCTTCTTCGGGTGTGTTAATCACCGAGAACTGTTTCTCAGTACACTCTACGTCCTGGGTATTAGATACCGGATCGCGATCCCATATATGTAATGTGTTACATGGGCTAAAGAAAGGTAGAGAACTGGGAATAAGTGATCATTCTGTAAGAGTAGGGAATGGTGCAAATGTTGCAACCAAAGCAGTTGGCGAATATCACCTTGTATTACCAAATGGTAATATATTGATTCTGAATGAATGTTATTACATACCGAACCTGATATGCAATATTATATCAGTTTCTTTATTAAGTAAAGAAGGATATAATTTTGTATTGCAGTATAATGTTATGAACATCTTCCTGAATCAAAAGTTTATTGGATCAGGCTCGTTAAGTAATGGCATATTCATTCTAAATCAAACCACAGTTCTTAACGTACAGAACACACACAAGAGGAAGAGTTCAGAGATGAATGAATTCTTTTTGTGGCATTGTAGACTAGGTCATATCAATGCGACACGACTAGATAAGTTACATAAAGATGATATTTGAATCCATTTGAATTTTCATCATATGATACTTGCCAGTCATGTCTCAAAGGAAAGATGACCAAAACTCCGTTTACTGGACACGGAGAAAGAGCTACGGAACTCTTGGGACTGATACATAGTGATGTATGCGGTCCCATGTCTACACATGCCAGGGATGGTTCTTCATACTTCATTTCATTCACTGACAATCTCTCAAGATTCGGGCATGTGTTCCTGTTGAAACACAAGTCTGAAGCTTTTGAGAAATTCAAAGAATATAAGCATGAAGTTGAGAACCAAACGGGTAAAAGTATTAAAATCCTTCGATCTGATCGGGGAGGAGAATGCAGGGTTCCTAGGCACTCTAGTGAGGTCTCCCAAGCCATCAACCATGGCAATTTCAAAAATTATGGTGCCTACAAACCCTAAAGTACGGATCGTTTGCTAGATATCTAGGCGAACAAGAACTAGTTAACAGTTAACTAAATAAAATACGGAAATACAACCTTTGTAGATCCGGTGCTCCACCTCCATAGCTCCGCAACGAGGTCCTCTCCGCTGTCCAAATCAAATCCGGGCTCTAGGATCGGCTTCGTCGGAGAATGGGCAAGCTAGGTCGTTGATGTCCATGCCGAAGATGATCTACGTCGAAGCATCGATGAATCAAGCTCCACCTTCACCAAGTCATGAAACTTGTGAAGGAAACACACTCTACTACTTGGCAAGAGGTAGAGGATGAAGAAATAGGAAGTGGGTAGACTTTAGAATCGGATTTCTCACTCATTTCCATCACTTGCCATTGATGGGGCAAGCTTTCTTCACTTGAAGAAAAATGGAGGAAGAAGAAGAATGTTATGATAAGTCTTTTTTTTAAAAATAAAACAAAAACAATACTTATCATACTTTTAACTCTAGTTAAGTGTAGAGAATTAACTTAGGTTAGTTGAATTGGTTAGGGTTAAGAATATGATAAGAATGAAGACTTAGTCAAAGTTTCAAGAAACTTCAACTAAATCCAAAATAAGCCACCATTTATCTTTCTTTTCCTTATTCCAAAAAAGAATAAATAAGAAAGATAAATGAATAAATAAAAATCAAAACCCTAACCCATTCATTACCATGGTTCATTCTTTACACTTAACCAAGTTTGGCATGCATCATCAAACATGATACAAGCAAGTGCACAAAATCATATCGCATATGCAATGCACACACCCGAGTGAGAAAATCCAACTTAAGTAAACCGATACTAGTTGATGCAAAGTAATATATCAAATATATAAATATGCATTAAATCATTAAATCAACACTTGATTCAATGACCCGGTTATGTCGCACACAACCGACTAGTATACAATATATCGGCTTATCGAATCAACGCTTGAATCGATAACTAGGTTATATCGCATACAACCATTCGATACATTTATCGCGAGAATAGAATACGGTATCACATACACGCATTATTCTCGGTCCCGCACATATCTCATATGCGCTCCTATTTCGTTTCGCTTGAGCCAGGAAACCTCTGTGTAGGACTCTAAAGACTCGTCAATACGCCGGCAGCGGATGATGATCATATCAAACATCCACAAGCCGCAAGCGGTCTGCTAAACGTAACGGCCACCCGGGTATTGAGCGATCTGAAGATCGACGAGCAAGCCCGCTCACACTCCAGTGAATCCGACCAGTAACACTACCGTACAGTCCGGTCTGATCGTCTGATATGTCGCATATCTCGCCTAGGGGTGGTAAACGTCAGACCCCAATAGCTCAATAAGTCGTGTAGATATGAGGTCTATAACTGATCGAGAAACTACTGGTAACACTTACCAGTAAATCTCAGCAACCCTGGCCAGGGATTTCCTGTTATAGCCAATCGAACACAGCGCAACATCAACCCCCTATACCGGGAGAGACGAATCCCCTCCTATCGCTCATTGCCTCCATGTGACTCGGGACTGTACCCAAAAACCACCGTTTTGCACGCCCTCTTGGACGTGGTAAGATGGAAATCAAAGCACAGTGGGAACCACACAAGACTCTATGATGATCTCGGGTCAACAGACTACTCTGTACCAGTGTCACCAGAAAACTGCCATCTGACGTGAGGTATAATACCATCTGGGAGTTCTCGGCGAGTCCGTCCAGTGTACCCAGTCTCTACTGAGCACCCGTATATCATCTCTGATGTCAAACACCGATGGATATGGGATCATCCATCGCCCATCTGTATGGGTCGATAAGGTACATGCTAGTCTACTCTGGTATATCGATGCCCCGTCTCGATACACCCACGACTAGGGACTTTGAAGGATGTACTTATAGACTACCATGTCCCCACTAGTATGATCCGCATCATAGTCCAGGTAGTCAAGTACAGATCCTAAGGGCTTTACCAACATGTAACAGAGAGACAATCAGCATACACGTTAAGGTAAAGGGTAACCAGATAGCATACTATCATGTCGAGCAAGAAAGTCCTCCCTATATATGTCCCAGCATCCACTACAATATACATCCTATGTACAGTAATGGCCTCTAGGGCATACATATAACTAACAGAGAATACTTGAGCAATGAGTTCCTGGACTATCTAAAAGAGAATGGGATTCTCTCTCAGCTTACTCCTCTGTATACACCACAGCACAACGGTGTATCGGAGCGGAGGAATCGCACCCTATTGGATATGGTGCACTCTATGATGAGCACCGCTGAGTTACCTATTTCCTTTTGGGGTTATGCACTTGGGTCAACTGCATACCTATTGAATCAAGTTCTATCTAAATCTATGCCAAATACTCCATATGAAATATGGAGTGGAAAGAGACCATGTCTTAAACGAGTTAACATATGGGTTTGTCCGGCCTATATCAAAAGGCAAAATCCAGACAAACTCGAGGCACGATCAGTTCTTTATAAGTTTGTTGGATATCCTAAACATTCAAATTGATATCTATTCTACCATAGTGAGAAACAAAAGGTATTTGTTTCTCGTCATGCAACCTTTTAAGAAAAGGAATTTCTTGAAAAAGAAATTAGTGGCAAAGAGGTAGAACTGGAAGAAGTTCCAGCTACACAGACTACAACTGAAGATTTAGTGGAACCAGAGGATTCGATAGTTCCCAACGAACCTCAGCCTCTCCGCCGATCTATTAGGGTTTCTCATCCACCTAAAAGATACTATGGTTTTCTCATTGATGGTGGGAGCGAGGATTGCATCATGGAAGATGATGACCCAACTAGCTTCGAGCAGGCCATCACGAGTGGGGACTCTGTGAATGGCTGGATGCAATGCGATCTGAGATGGAATCCATATACACCAATAAAGTATGGACTTTGGAAGATGTTCCTGAAGGGGTAAAACCCATCAGGAGCAAGTGGATCTTCAAGAAAAAACTTGGTGTAGATGGAAAAGTTGAGACTTTCAAAGCTAGATTTGTAGCAAAAGGTTTTCGTCAACGACCAGGTTTGGATTATGTGAAACCTTTTCTCTAGTGGCTATGCTTAAGTCCATCCAGATCCTACTTGCCATCGCTGCATACCATGACTACGAAATCTGGCAGATGGATTTTAAGACCTCCTTTCTAAATGGTGATTAAGAAAAGAGCGTGTACATGACTCAGCCATAGGGCTTTGTAGAAAGTGGGAGCAGCGGAAAGGTGTGCAAGCTGCTTAAATCAATCTACAGGTTGAAGCAGACATCGCGGAGTTGGAACATCTATTTTGATGTGGTATTCAAAGAGTTTGACTTCGTCAAAAACGTAGATGAACCTTGTGTATACAAGAAGGTGGCAGAGAGTAAGGTCGTCTTCCTCGTATTGTACGTAGATGACATACTCTTGATAGGAAATGATGTTCCTATGCTGCACTCGGTCAAGCTATTCTTATCATAAAGATTCTCAATGAAAGATCTAGGTGATGCCTCCTACATCTTAGGGATCAATATCTATAAAGATAGATCTAAACGGATGTTGGGATTGTCCCAATCCAGGTACATTGACACCATACTAAAGAGGTTTAGAATGGAAGATTCCAAGCATAGGAATTTGCTCACAATCTTAGGAACCACTCTCTCCAAAGAGATATCTCCCAAGACTGATTTGGAGAGGGATCGCGTGCAAGAGATACCCTATGCTTCAGCAGTAGGCTCTATCATGTATGCGATGTTGTGTACCAGACCCGATGTAGCATACTCACTAGGAGTAGTGAGTAGGTATCAAGCAAATCCTAGAGAGAATCACTGGACAGCTATGACGGACATTCTTAAGTACTTGAGAAGAACTAAAGAAATGTTCTTGGTGTATGATAACGGTGAACTCCAAATGGAGTTCTTTACCGATTCGAGCTTCCAGAGTGATAAGGACGACTCTAAGTCGGTCTCAGGTTTTGTCTTCACCCTCAATGGAGGGGCGGTTTGTTGGAAGAGTTCCAAGTAAGAAACCGTGGCAGACTCGACGATGGAGGCTGAATACATCACTGCCAATGATGCCGCTAAAGAGGATGTCTGGATGAAGAAGTTCATAACCGAACTTGGTGTGGTTCCGTCCATCGAGCATCCAATACCTTTGTATTATGATAACAATGGAGCAGTGGCTTTGGCCAAGGAACCCAGGTCCCATCAACGATCCAGGCATATTCTGAGGCGGTATCACCTGATCCGGGAGATAGTTGATCGCCGAAAGATCGAGGTCAGGAGAGTTGACACGAAGAATAACACAGCGGATCCACTCACGAAGGCCATTACCCAGATACAATTTGAGAGGCTCTTCGGGATGTTGGGTATGAGATACTACAACAAATGGCCTTAATGCAAGTGGGAAATTGTTAGTTATATGTATGCCCTAGAGGCCATTGTTGTACATGATTGTTTATTATAATGGATGCTTGGATATATATAGAGAGGACTTTTTTGCTCGACATGATAGTATACTATCTGGTTGCTCTTTATCTTAACATGTAGACTTGTATTGCGATACTGTCTTTCTCTCACGTGTTGATAAAGCCCTTAGGATGTGTACTTGACTACCAGGACTATGATGGAGATCATACTAGTGGGGCCAGGGTAGTCCATAAGTTCATCCTTTTAATTGTTCCTAGTCGAGGGTGTATCGAGATGGGGCATCGATATTCCAGAGTAGACTAGCGTATACGCTTCTCGATCCATATGATGGGCGATGGATGATCCCACATCCATTGGTGTTTGACATCAAAGATGGTATATGGGTGCTCAGTGGAGACTGGGTACACTGAACAGGACTCACCGAGAACTCCTAGATGGTATTATACCTGGCGTTAGATGGCAGTTCTCTGGTGACACTGGTACAGGTTATTCTGTAGACCCAAGATCGTCATAGAGTCTTGTGTGATTCCCACTGTGTTTTGATTTCCACCTTACCACGTTCAAGAGAACGTGCAAAACAGTGGTTTTTGGGTACAGTCCCGAGTCACATGGAGGCAATGAGCGATAGGAAGGGATTTGTCTCTCCCGGTATTGGAGGTTGATGTTGCGTTGTGCTCGATTGGCTATAACAGGAAGTCCCTGGCCAGGGCCGATATGAAGATTTAATGGTAAGTGTTATCAGTAGTTTCTCGACCCGTTATGAGCCTTACATCGGCATGACTTATCAAGTTACTGGGGTCTGACGTTTACCATCCCTAGACTAGATATGCAACATATCAGATGAAGAGACCGGACTGTATGGTAATGTTACTGATTAGATTCGTTGGGGTATGAGAAGACTTGCTTGTTGATCTTCTGATCGCTCAATACCCGGGTAGCCGTTATGTCCAGCTAGTACCGCTGACGGCTTGTGGGTGTTTGATATGATCATCACCTACTGCCGGCGTATTGACGAGTCCTTAGAGTCCTACACAGAGGTTTCCTGGCTCAGGCGAAACGAAGTAGGAGGACATATGTGATATGTGCGGGACCGAGATTAATACGTGTATGTGATACCGCATTCTATTCTCGCGATATATGATATCAGTCGGTTATATGTGATATAGCCGGGTTATCGATTCAAGTGTTGATTCGATAAGTTGATACATATGATATTAGTTGGTTATATGTGATATAGCCGGATTATTAAATCAAGTGTTGATTTAATAATTTAATGTATAATTATATATTTGATATATTAATTTACATTAACTATTGTAACGCCTTAGATTTCGGTTAGTGTTCGTTTAGACGTTAATGCGGGTTTACTGTAAAAAGTTTACCAATTCGGGTTCCTCACATTTTATAACATTTAATTAATAAATTATTATTATTTGTTATAAGCATGCACGCACGTGTGCACGTAAATGTGAGTTTTGTTTGTGCTAATTTTGATCTTAGCAACCTTGACACTTAACCTAATCATTTGCTTTATCCAAATCTTTGTTTAATCCAATCCTTAATCATTTCCTTTGATCTTTGTGAGAAGAGGGGAGATATTTGTTTGGATGAAGAGGTGGCAAGGTGAGGTGTGTGTGAAGGCATTAAATGGGAGTTAATGCTATGGTTGCACTCACCTCTCACCTCACCCTACACTCACCTCTCTCTTTCTCTTTATTCTCTTCTCTCATTATCCCTCACACTTATTCCCTTAGCATTATTCTTCATCTCTCTCAACTCTAATCTGAACACTCTCATTTCTTTCACCAATCCATCTCAAAAATCTCACAATCTCATCAAAAATCACATCTTTATCTTGGTTTTGCCTCTTGGATGCCTAGGAGCATGCAAAGCTAGGATCTTTGTGTTCTTTTGGCTAGGTAATGATCCCTATCTATTCTTTTTATAGTTTTTGTGCTTTGTAGATTGTTAGATTTAGTTTAGATAGTGTAAAGTTTAGTTTTGTGCGAAATATCGTATTTTTAGTGTCTTTTTGTGATATCTGTGTTCTGCTGTGACCCGGGGTGTGTACGAGAAAACCAAACAAACTAGTTGTGTTGTACCTGAGACCATAGGACCTCACCTAGAGCACGGACCCTTGGAGCTCGGACCCGGCCGGCGACGTATGAAGGGGATTCCGGCGAGATCGGCCGTGGGTAGGAGTTAAGGTGTGGGTTTTTCTGGGTAGGTGCCTGCAGTGGTTTTGGTGTATTTGGTCTTGTTTGATTGTTGAGTTTTCTCAGTATACAAAATCTGGGATCACCTAGGTAGTTTCTAGTGTTTTGTGTCCGCGCGATACGTTATACGACACGGATCGTGCACTTTGTGTGGTTTTGCTCTTGGGTTAGTTTCGTCGTGTCGCTACGCACGTTAGCCACAATAAGAACACTTGAGAGTATGTTTTGTGTTGTTGCGTCGGTCTAATGTAGTTTGTACGTGTTTTGGGTCTGTTATTGATATATATTTGCTTTGTTGTTTTAATGTTGCAGGTTCGCAGGCGGGGACTTCGGACACTGCTACAAGGGGAAAACAGGTGGTACACTACACCTAGCTTGGAGCGTTAGTGAGTAGATTTAACATCTACAGGGGAATCGCCCGCATGGCGTTATGCGTCTGGGCTAGAGATGTTATTTCTGTCGCATATTCTATGTCATATTTAGAATTGCGCATTCATTCTACTGCTTAGTTAGAGTTGTGCTTAGACTAGTATCCTTAGGACACTGCACTATTATTTGACGATTCATGTTGCACGAGCACTGATTGTATGTCTCACACACCATCAATAATTGCCATGTCACGCACAACCCACTTATAGATATGATATTGCTTGGTTAGGGACATTGAGATATTGATTCATATTTCTTATCGCATATGACATATAGCATACCTGTATATCCACATGCTTATACATATGCCTTCACATACTTACATGCTAGATACCTGTATACCTATAAAGTATTGTACCATTAGTGATAGGTACATACATACCTTATGCCATAGCTACAGGTATATCTTGCACACATATTTCACTTATACCCAGGGGGTATACTACATCATTACTTATAGGTAGATACATATATCTTGTTATACCTCATTGTTTACACATATATCTGGTTATAGCTACATGTTTACCTTTATTTGATGTTATTTAGAATTGGAGAAAATAGGAACCGCATGATATTTTATATGTTAACTTGTTGCAGTTAAATAGCGGCTTTTCCTTTATATGCTCTCATTTCAGATTTATGATGCGTATATTATATTCATGGATTTTCGCATTGAGATATGGATTTTTCATGATGTTTTCTGGATTTGGGGACCGTGGTAGTTTCATGAAATTATGCATTATTTGAAAAACCCGGTTTCCCTTGATATGATATTTCTGCAGCCACCATGAGATTTATCGGTTCTGATATATATATACCTACGCGAGGAAAGGAGGGGTCTATGTGCGGGTACATGGTGGGGCCCAGAGGTACCCCGGGCAAGAATCTCATTGAGGAGATGAGTTAGTAAGGGAACCATACTTTCCGGTGACATTACCAATGACTCGGCGGTAATCATGGGGATACCGTTGGGAGTCATGTACGTATGGATACGTGGAAAGACGAGGGTCAGAGCTAGGCACTCGTGCTTTTTGGATAGCGTGTGATACATACCTATCAGAGGGCCAGTCTTGGTGACAGCACCTGATAGATCAGCCATTCTGTGTCGATGCTTGACACATTGTTTTCATGATATTTTATTCTAAGTATATATAACAGTGGAATAGGACGCTGTTATATATGCCTTTACACCAATATTAGTGGAATGGGACGCTAATATATATGTATTGATATCAATTTATATACATCATATTTATTCATGCAAATATATTTAGGGTGTTAGAATTTTACTTGATATTGGATTTGGGATATAGGAGATTTATTTGGGATTTGATACATGATATATATGAGATTGCTGATTTTGTACATTCAGGATATATGAGATTTATTCGATATTGTATATTCAGGATTTGTGAGATTTACATGATATGAGAGCCAATTTGGGGGTTGATTTGAGAAATTGGGATTTGGATTGTCTTGATAGATTGTGATCCTACCACGATATCAGGATTCCGTGGAAATGACATATTTTATTCCATACTCCATATTTATTGTTTATGCACTGCTTCATGTATTAGTAGTACCTGTCAGAGTACCTTTCATGACTGTTGCATTTGCATACCTTTATTTATATGCATTACTTCATGTGTTAGTTGTACCTGCTAGAATACCTTTCATGATTGTTGCATTTATACATTTTCATATCATTATTGCATGATTATTGCATACCGATTGTCATATTATTATTGCTTTATGTATTAGTTGTACCTTGTACATTTCATGATTATTGCATTCATATGACCTTTTATTGCTATTAATTGCATATGTTAGATTCGCGCTGTACGTGCATACTTGAGATTACCTGCATATGTTATTTACTATTCACGAGTTGGCAACTCACCCCCGTTGTGCCACAGTTGTTTTGCAGGGTGTTCCCCAGAGTAGTCGAGGCAGGCTATTCATCTATCTGATCATCTTTTGTTGCGGATACCCTTTCAGCTCATAGTGTGCAATTTTGCTTAGGTGGGTTTTGTGGTTATCCGTATTGTTGTATTGTATATGCGTTGTATCCTTGTACTCTCCATCTACTATATTTTCTTGTTGACTTAGAGACTTGGTAAGGACGATATTGTGTATTATTTGTGACTTGTTGTTTTTTATACAGTTTCCTTTCTATCGTCTTTTATTTCTTCGCTTCGGCGTCGTATATTTGTTGTGGTGGTTGTTTTCCGCCTTTGGGCGTATATTTGCTCCCGTTTGGGGATGCTTTATTTACATTTATGTTGTACCCATTTTTGGGGCTAGTTTTTACAAAGGAGGTGCTGCCAAAATTTTAAAGAAAGAAAGTTGGACTTTTAAAGAATTTGGGTTGTGATTTCAAAGACTTTTAAACAATGTTTCTTATCTTTTCTTGTCTTTTAATGGTTTAGATTTCTGGGTTTTGGCTTTCTTTTACTGCGTTACTCCTGTAGACGTTGCGTAGTATTAGGGTCGTCACGTGCCAATTTCGGGTCGTGACAACTAATATTAGCTCACATAAGCATTTCTTTTTCTCCTTTGTGCATATTAAATATATATGTGATATATATTATTGTGTCATGCTTGTTGCTACATGCTACATGGGTGTATGAGACTCACACCATGTTTATGATAATTAAGGGTTTTTTACTATTTAAGGTAAATCAAAATTAGATGGAAATTATGTTAGTAGTATGTATGCCCTAGAGGCCAGTATTGTACAGATGATGTATATTATATTGGATGCTTGGACATATATAGAGATGACTTTCTTGCTCGACATGATAGTATGCTATCTGGTTGCTCTTTATCTTAACATGTACACTAGTCTCTTTATACTGTCTTATAGTTACATGTTGGTAAAGCCCTTAGGATTTGTACTTGACTACCTGGACTATGATGCAGATCATACTAGTGGGGACATGGTAGTCCATAAGTACATCCTTCAAGGTCCCTAGTCGTGGGTGTATCGAGACGGGGCATCGATATACCAGAGTAGACTAGCGTATATGCTTCTCGACCCATGTGATGGGCGATGGATGATCCCATATCCATTGGTGTTTGACATCAGAGATGGTATACGGGTGCTCAGTGGAGACTGGGTACACTGGACGGACTCGCCGAGAACTCCCAGATGGTATTATACCTCACGTCAGATGGCAGTTCTCAGGTGACACTTGTACAGGTTAGTCTGTAGACCCGAGATCGTCATAGAGTGTTGTATGATTCCCACTGTGCTTTGATCTCTACCTTACCACGTCCATGAGGGCGTGCAAAACGGTGGTCTTTGGGCACAGTCCCGAGTCACATGGAGGCAATGAGCGATAGGAGGGGTTTCGTCTCTCCCGGTATTGGGGGTTGATGTTGCGCAGTGCTCGATTGGCCGTAGCAGGGAAGTCCCTGGCCAGGGCTGATCAGAGATTTGCTGGTAAGTGTTACCAGTAGTTTCTCGACCCGTTATGAGCCTCACATCGGCACGACTTATCGGGTTATTGGGGTCTGACGTTTACCACCCCTAGACTTGATATACGACATATCAGACGAAGAGACCGGAATGTACGGTAAGTGTTACTGGTTGGATTCACAGGAGTGTGAGCGGGCTAGCTCGTCGATCTTCTGATCGCTCAATACCCGGGTGGCCGTTACGTTTAGCAGACCGCTTGCGGCTTGTGGGTGCTTGATATGATCATCATCTGCTACCGGCGTATTGACGAGTCTTTAGAGTCCTACACAGAGGTTTCCTGGTTCAAGCGAAACGAAATAGGAGCGCATATGAGATATGTGCAGGAACGAGAATAATGCGTGTATGTGATACCGCATTTCATTCTCGCGATTAATGTTTCGATTGGTTGTATGTGATATAATCTAGTTATCGAATCGAAGATCGATTCGATAAGCCGATACATTGAATACTAGTCGGTCATGTGCGACATGACCGGATCATTGAATCAAGTGTTGATTTAATGATTTAATGTATAATTATATATTTGATATATTACTTTACATTAACTAGTATTGGTTCACTTTAAACGGATTTTTCTCACTTAATGCACATTGTATATGTGATATGCTTTTGTGCACTTTTTTGTATCATGTTTGATGATACTTGATCATTTAGTTAAGTATATAGAATTAATCCATGGTTAATTTGATAATTAGGGTTTTGCATATTCATTTATTTATTTATTTGTTTATTTATTTATTTGGAAAAGATAAAGATAAGAATGGTGGCTTTCTTTGTCATTAGTTGAAGCTTCATGAAGCCTTGACTTTTGTAACCATCCTTATCTTCATGCTTAACCCTAACCCATCCAAGTGACCATGGTTTATTCTCTACACTTAACCTAGGTTAGAACATGATAAGTATTTGATTTTATTATTCTTTTTCACACATACTTATCATATTCTATATGCTTCTTCATCTTCTTCTTCAAGAAAAGCTCAAGGTCCATCAATGGCAACTTGAGCTAAAGTGAGATAAATCCAATTCTAAAGTGAACCCACCTCCTATTTCTTCACCCTCTACCTCTTGCCAAGTTGTTTTGGGTGTTTTCTTCACAAGTTTCACAACTTTGTGAAGTCGGAGCTTGAACTTGTGATGCCTCGACGTAGATCGTCTTTGACACGAAGTCGACGACCTATTCCGCTCGCTTTCCCGATGAAACCGATGAACGAGTCTAAGATTGGAAAAGGACAGCGAGAGGAGCACTACGTGGAGCTAAGGAAGTTGATATCCGGATCTACAAAGGTTGTAGAATCTAACTTTTAGTTAAGTAGTTAACTAGTTTACTGTTTCGCCTAGAAATCTAGCCAACGATCCGTTAACTAGGGTTTCTCGGCACCATATTTTTGTAAAATGGCATGGTTGATGCCTTGTGAGACCTCTACTGTGTGCCTAGGAACCCTACAGTGGTATCAGAGCCTAGCTAGAGCCTTAGGCGAAGTCTAGACGCGATTTGAAGCCCGAACGAACCCGAAACCCTAAACTTAACATGCTCTCTGTACATTTTCTAAAATCTGAGATTTTTCAATATTAAAAATATGCAGAAAAATAAGCAGGAAATTATAAGGTTTACAGTGAAATTCGTGAGCGTAATTCCACCAAGCCAGCGCGGATCCGCGGCATGAGCATGGCTCATGCGGCGGATCCGCGGTCGTACGGCCTCTATATTTAAAGAATTTTACACAGTAATTCTTAGTTTCCTGTAGTGATTTTCCTGGGTATTTTTAATAATTATTCAAGAGTTGAATTTTCTGGGGTTGCTTTGGGGATTCGGTGTTTCGATCGGGGTATCAAATTTCGTCTTTGTGTATTTCCGGATAATTTTTAGAATATGTTAAAAAGTTCGACAGGATATAAATACCCAATTTTTCCCCTGTCGGGAAATTTCCAAGTGTTGGATTTTTCCGTAGTTTAACGACGTTCTAAGTAGTGCAAGTAACGCGATGGACCCTCTAGAAGACAACAAACCTTAACTCGATTATGTGACCGTCTTGAACTGCCCTTTGAACCTTCGGGTTTGGGGCAGTACGGCGTGCCACATGTGAGGCGTTGGCTTGACCCTTCTACGGCTGGACCGTTGGTACTGAGGCACGAACTGAATGTTGTTAGACTTATTTCATGTGTTGAGCTGTATCGGGAAAACTTGGGTATTCGACTGTTCGATCGGAAAGTTTAACATTTTCTGTTTATCTGGAATGTGATACAATAATTGGAATTCACAAACAGTTATGAGATAACTGAATGAATGTTATAAATCTAGCAGTTTAGTCCCATACGATATTGAAAAGAGTTTTCGATAATGAGACTAAAATGCGGGGTTTGTAACTGTTAGGCATGTGATGTCTAAAGAGGTTGCGGATTCCAATTGTTGTAGTTTTACACTTTCTTTTCTGTGACCGTAAGTGTAGTATGTTCATATCGCCAGTTTTGTTGCTATACGTCAACGACAATTGGGGTATGCATACTTACTTACGTTGATGACATGTGATGTTATGTGTTGCTGGATATGTTATATTGGATCGTCGTGTTTGAATAGCCGGGGGTTTTTATGTGAGATGAGTGTTTTTCATTTTCATTCATGTAAAAACTTGTATGTAATATTCTTTTATTTGGGGCACTTCCAGGTAGCGGAAGCTGTCACCCTTTGTATATTATTTACTTTTCCGCATTAGGATAGACCCAAGGAGGGGAGCACAAGTAACCGGGTTCTGGGGTCCAGTGGGAGACCAACTCGAGGAGTCGAGTCCGGGTCTCCTAACCCTAGAATTGGCAGGGTTGCTTGCCGCTCTCGTAGAGGTCTAGGGGTGTGGGATTGGCTATTCATCACGACCG
This sequence comes from Agapanthus africanus, assembly GCA_030015575.1. Taxonomy (NCBI): domain Eukaryota; kingdom Viridiplantae; phylum Streptophyta; class Magnoliopsida; order Asparagales; family Amaryllidaceae; genus Agapanthus; species Agapanthus africanus. The sequence goes on from CM057337.1 coordinate 343,896,261, forward strand.
TGGAATCCGTGTTTTATACTGGCTCGTATTAAAAACACGGACGTCCTAGTATATCCAATATTTCATATGTTTATTCTGCTGCGATATCTGTGATGTGATTCTGTGATGGATATAGTATATAGTATATATGATATATTATATAGACGTTACTTATGTTTTACACCCGCGCTAGCCCTGCCCTGCTCTGTCGTTAGTTACCTAACCTAACGGTGCACGAGGGGACATCGAGGCGAATGCGGATGGCATAAGTGTACGTCATATCTATCTGTGATGTTTAGGTATTTAAATGATGGGACTTCATTAATGTGATTAATGAAAGAAAAGAAACCTAAGATGTTGTAGAATCAGATTTTAAACAAAACAGGTAGCTACAGTTCTTGCTTTGCATAGCGGTATATATGATATACCCTGCACCTTATTCGATGAGGAAAGGACCGAGATCCCTTCACCGGGAGTGACTCCTTTAGCAATAACTGGCAGATGCTACACACTCGGTTTGGCTTTGATTGCTTTTAAGAGTTTTTGCTTTGCACAGTGATATATATGATATATCCCGCACCTCATTCGACGAGGAAAGGGCCGACGATCCCTTCACCGGGAGTGACTCCTTTAGCAAAACTAGAAAAGCCTCAAAATCATTCCATTTTAAAACTTCATTTGATTCTACAACGATATCAAGTTCATTACGCAATAGGTTTTCAGAAAAACCTGTCGTAGCCCTCCGTCATTTCAGATAAGTACTAGTTAGTATTCGTGCTATGTTTGTTGACTATGTTAAGGCGTAGTGTGCGGTAGCTAATTAGTGCTTATCTGTATAAGCATATGATGCGATTGGATTAAGGTAGTCGTGCGACTTTGTTGAATATGTTAAGGGTCGTGCGGGTGGGTTTAATTCAATCGGGAAATGACGGGTTGAACTTGACTAGCACTTATGATTTGTTGACTATGTTAAGGTCATATAGCTGCTAGGGGCGAAAGATTATCGGGAATTTCAAATGTTGAAATTTGCAATGAGATTGCATACCTTCTATGAGATAGTTGGATCCCGATACCCACTGCGAGTAAGAGTTACTCCTGGGAGAGTTTTACACATTGCAATTAGCCGATCAAGTAGGTGTCTAGAAAAGTGTTAACGAGGTTACGCCTCTGGGAAAACGAGGTTTACATTAATTAGGTTCGTGCGAAAGCACGGGGGACCTCCCTCAAAGTACCGACACTGGCCTGGCTGAAAGATTGGCGAACTTGTAGTGTGTAATTAATCCCGGCTAGTCTTTCCTTTTAAGGTTTGAAGGAAGATTTGATAAAAAGCAGTGGGAGCCATCCTGATTAGATAAGATAAAAACCAATCTGATCTTGCACGAGCATACGCTAAAGTGTTTTCTTCTCTCTCTCTCCAGGTAGCGACCATTTCATGCCTTAATCAAGATAATAATATGGATGTATTGACCAAACCCGCATGTTATACTGTGCTGGGGAACGTTGGTTCCGTTCTTTCTTATAAGAGTTATAGGAATGAACAGGATATAGGGGAATACCAGGATTCCCATGCCACCCGAATGAAGAAAGTACATGATGATGCATTTTCTTCGGGTGTGTTCGTTACTGAGAACTGTTTCTCTATTTGCTCTACGTCCTGGGTATTATATACCGGGTCAGGATCCCATATATGTAATCAGTTACATGGGCTAAGGAAAGGTAGAGAACTTGGAGAAGGTGATAAAGACATAAGAGTTGGAAATGGTGCAATTGTTGCAGCTAAGACTGTCGGGGAGTATCACCTTGTATTACCAACTGGTAATACATTGGTTCTGAACGAATGCTATTACATGCCGAACCTGATATGCAACATTATATCGGTTTCTTTATTAAGCAAAGAAGGATATAATTTTGTATTACAGGACAATGTTATGAACATTTTCCGTAACCAAAAGTTGGTTGGATCAGGCACGTTATGCAATGGCATTTATGTTCTAAATCAATCAACAGTTCTGAGCATAACAAACACACACAAGAGGAAGAGTTCTGAACTCAACGAATCCTTCTTGTGGCATTGTAGACTGGGTCACATCAATGTGACACGACTGGCTAAGTTTCATAAGGATGGATATTTGAAACCTTTCGAATTTTCATCTTATGACACTTGCCAGTCATGTCTCAAAGGCAAGATGACCAAAACTCCGTTTACGGGACACGGAAAAAGAGTTACCAAACTCTTGGGACTTATACATAGTGATGTATGCGGTCCCATGTCTACACATGCCAGGGATGGTTCTTCATACTTCATTACATTCACTGACGATCTCTCTAGGTTCGGGTATGTGTTCCTGATGAAACACAAATCAGAAGCTTTTGAGAAATTTAGGGAATATAAACAAGAAGTTGAGAACCAAACCGGAAAAAGTATTAAAATCCTACGATCTGATCGAGGAGGGGAATACTTGAGCAATGAATTCCTGGACTTCCTAAAAGAGAATGGGATTCTCTCTCAGCTGACTCCTCCATATACACCACAGCACAACGGTGTATCTGAACGGAGGAACCGCACCCTATTAGATATGGTGCGCTCTATGATGAGCACAGCTGAGTTACCTATTTCCTTCTGGGGATATGCACTGGAGACGGCTGCATACCTATTGAATCAAGTTCCATCTAAATCTGTACCTACCACACCATATGAGATATGGAGTGGGAAGAGACCATATTTTAAACGAGTTAAGATATGGGGTTGTCCGGCCTATGTCAAAAGGCAAAATCCAGACAAACTCGAGGCACGGTCAGTTCTCTGCAAGTTTGTGGGATATCCTAAGAATTCCCAAGGATATTTTTTCTACCATGCTGAAGAACAAAAAGTGTTTGTTTCTCAATATGCCACCTTTTTAGAAAAGGAATTCCTTGAAAAAGAAATTAGTGGCAAAGTGGTAGAGCTGGAAGAAATTCCAGATACACAAACTATAACTGAAGATTTAGTGGAACCAGAAGATTCGATAGTACCCGACGAACCCCAGCCTCTCCGCCGATCTAGTAGGGTTTCTCGTCCACCTGAGAGATACTACGGTTTTCTCATTGATGGTGGAAGCGAGGATTGCATCATGGATGATGATGACCCAACTAGCTTCGAGCAGGCCATCACGAGTAGGGACTCAGTGAAATGGCTGGATGCTATGCGGTCCGAGATGGAATCCATGTACACCAACAAAGTATGGACTTTGGAAGTTGCTCCTGAAGGGGTAAAACCCATTGGGAGCAAGTGGATCTTCAAGAAGAAATTTGGTGTAGATGGGAAAGTGGAGACTTTCAAAGCTAGACTTGTAGCAAAGGGTTTTCGTCAAAGACCAGGTGTGGACTATGACGAAACCTTTTCTCCAGTGGCTATGCTTAAATCCATCCGAATCATGCTTGCCATTGCTGCCTTTCATGACTACGAAATCTGGCAAATGGATGTTAAGACCGCTTTTCTAAATGGTGATTTAGAAGAGTGCGTGTACATGACTCAGCCAGAGGGCTTCGTAGATAGTGGGAGCAGCGGGAAGGTGTGCAAGCTGCTTAAATCCATTTATGGATTAAAGCAAGCATCGCGGAGTTGGAACATCTGCTTTGACATCGTTATCAAAGAGTTTGATTTCGTCAAAAATCCAGATGAACCTTGTATCTACAAGAAGGTGGCAGAGAGTAAGGTTGTCTTCCTCGTATTGTACGTGGACGACATACTCTTGATATTCCTATGCTGCAATCGGTCAAGCTCTTCTTATCACAAAGATTCTCGATGAAAGATCTTGGTGATTCCTCCTGCATATTGGGAATTAGGATCTATAGAGATAGATCCAAAAGGATTTTGGGATTGTCCCAATCCAGGTACATTGACACCATACTAAAGAGGTTTAGTATGGAAGAGTCCAAGCGTGGGAACTTACCCACGATCTCTGGAGTCACTCTCTCCAAAGAGATGTCTCCCAAGACTGATTTGGAGAGAGCTCGCATGCAAGGGATACCCTATGCTTCGGCAGTAGGCTCTATTATGTATGCGATGCTATGTACCAGACCCGATGTAGCATACTCACTAAGTATAGTGAGCAGGTATCAAGCTGATCCTGGAGAGAGTCACTGGACAGCTGTGAAGAGCATTCTCAAGTACTTGCGAAGGACTAGAGATATGTTCTTGGTGTATGGTAACGGAGAGCTCCAAGTGGAGTCCTTTACCGATTCGAGCTTCCAAAGTGATAAGGGCGACTCTAAGTCGCAGTCGGGCTTTGTCCTTACCCTTTACGGAGGGGCGGTTAGCTGGAAGAGTTCCAAGCAGGAAACCGTGGCAGACTCGACGATGGAGGCTGAATACATCGCTGCCAACGATGCTGCTAAAGAAGCTGTCTGGATCAAGAAGTTCATTACTGAACTTGGAGTGGTTCCATCCATTGAGCGTCCAATACCTTTGTATTGCGATAACAATGGAGCGGTGGCTTTGGCCAAGGAACCCAGGTCCCATCAGCGATCCAGGCATATTCTGAGGCGGTATCACCTGATCCGGGAGATAGTTGATCGCCGGGAGATCGAGGTCAGGAGGGTTGACACGAAGAACAACACGGCGGATCCACTCACGAAGGCCATTCCCCAGATACAGTTTGAGAGACTCTTCGGGATGCTCGGTATGCGATACTACAGCAGCTGGCCCTAGTGCAAGTGGGAGATTGTTAGTAGTATGTATGCCCTAGAGGCCAGTATTGTACAGATGATGTATATTATATTGGATGCTTGGACATATATAGAGATGACTTTCTTGCTCGACATGATAGTATGCTATATGGTTGCTCTTTATCTTAACATGTACACTAGTCTCTTTATACTGTCTTATAGTTACATGTTGGTAAAGCCCTTAGGATTTGTACTTGACTACCTGGACTATGATGCAGATCATACTAGTGGGGACATGGTAGTCCATAAGTACATCCTTCAAGGTCCCTAGTCATGGGTGTATCGAGACGGGGCATCGATATACCAGAGTAGACTAGCGTATACGCTTCTCGACCCATGTGATGGGCGATGGATGATCCCATATCCATTGGTGTTTGACATCAGAGATGGTATACGGGTGCTCAGTGGAGACTGGGTACACTGGACTGACTCGCCGAGAACTCCCAGATAGTATTATACCTCACGTCAGATGGCAGTTCTCAGGTGACACTTGTACAGGTTAGTCTGTAGACCCGAGATCGTCATAGAGTCTTGTATGATTCCCACTGTGCTTTGATCTCCACCTTACCACGTCCATGAGGGCGTGCAAAACGGTGGTCTTTGGGCACAGTCCCGAGTCACATGGAGGCAATGAGCGATAGGAGGGGTTTCTTCTCTCCCGGTATTGGGGGTTGATGTTGCGCAGTGCTCGATTGGCCGTAGCAGGGAAGTCCCTGGCCAGGGATGATCAGAGATTTGCTGGTAAGTGTTACCAGTAGTTTCTCGACCCGTTATGAGCCTCACATCGGCACGACTTATCGGGTTATTGGGGTCTGACGTTTACCACCCCTAGACTTGATATGCGACATATCAGACGAAGAGACCGGAATGTACGGTAAGTGTTACTGGTTGGATTCACAGGAGTGTGAGCGGGCTAGCTCGTCGATCTTCTGATCGCTCAATACCCGGGTGGCCGTTACGTTTAGCAGACCGCTTGCGGCTTGTGGGTGCTTGATATGATCATCATCTGCTACCGGCGTATTGACGAGTCTTTAGAGTCCTACACAGAGGTTTCCTGGTTCAAGCGAAACGAAATAGGAGCGCATATGAGATATGTGCAGGACCGAGAATAATGTGTGTATGTGATACCGCATTTCATTCTCGCGATTAATGTTTCGATTGGTTGTATGTGATATAACCTAGTTATCGAATCGAAGATCGATTCGATAAGCCGATACATTGAATACTAGTCGGTCATGTGCGACATGACCGGATCATTGAATCAAGTGTTGATTTAATGATTTAATGTATAATTATATATTTGATATATTACTTTACATTAACTTGTATTGGTTCACTTTAAACGGATTTTTCTCACTTAATGCACATTGTATATGTGATATGCTTTTGTGCACTTTTTTGTATCATGTTTGATGATACTTGATCATTTAGTTAAGTATATAGAATTAATCCATGGTTAATTTGATAATTAGGGTTTTGCATATTCATTTATTTATTTATTTGTTTATTTATTTATTTGGAAAAGATAAAGATAAGAATGGTGGCTTTCTTTGTCATTAGTTGAAGCTTCATGAAGCCTTGACTTTTGTAACCATCCTTATCTTCATGCTTAACCCTAACCCATCCAAGTGACCATGGTTTATTCTCTACACTTAACCTAGGTTAGAACATGATAAGTATTTGATTTTATTATTCTTTTTCACACATACTTATCATATTCTATATGCTTCTTCATCTTCTTCTTCAAGAAAAGCTCAAGGTCCATCAATGGCAACTTGAGCTAAAGTGAGATAAATCCAATTCTAAAGTGAACCCACCTCCTATTTCTTCACCCTCTACCTCTTGCCAAGTTGTTTTGGGTGTTTTCTTCACAAGTTTCACAACTTTGTGAAGTCGGAGCTTGAACTTGTGATGCCTCGACGTAGATCGTCTTTGACACGAAGCCGACGACCTATTCCGCTCGCTTTCCCGATGAAACCGATGAACGAGTCTAAGATTGGAAAAGGACAGCGAGAGGAGCACTACGTGGAGCTAAGGAAGTGGATATCCGGATCTACAAAGGTTGTAGAATCTAACTTTTAGTTAAGTAGTTAACTAGTTTACTGTTTCGCCTAGAAATCTAGCCAACGATCCGTTAACTAGGGTTTCTCGGCACCATATTTTTGTAAAATGGCATGGTTTATGCCTTGTGAGACCTCTACTGTGTGCCTAGGAACCCTACAAATTAGTCATATGGCTTGGAGCTTGGTAGAAGCTTGTAAAACCATTGACTTGGTGCACTAATTTTGTTTTATTTAAGATATTTATTAACCCAACCATTATCTTAAACCATGTTTAAGTCTCTACATGAGACATATGAGATATTATCTCACCCATGGTTGCTTCTCTCTCTCATTGATTCATGCCATTCTCCACTTCATCTTCTTCTTCATCTCCAAGAGCTCTCTAGGTTTTTTAGGAGGTGAAGAAAATTAGTGAGAAAAATATTTCTAAAGTGAGCAAAATTCCTACTTCATCAACCTACACTAGATTAGCTATTTAGTTTAGATTGTTTTCTTCACTAATTCCTAATTAGTGAAGAGATAGCTTGAGTTAGTGTCTCCTCGACGTAGATCATCTTCGGCCTCAAAGATTTCAAGCAAGCTTGTTCATTTCACCTTGTGGAGCCTTACTAGAGTCCGGGAGATCACTACTTGAAGTGAAAAGACTACTGCACGGAGCTTTTGAAGTGAAGGACCGATCTACAAAGGTTGTATTCCTTGTTCACTTAAATGTAAAGATGTTTACATGCATGCTTACCTCTAATTCTCTAGTCAAGATCTTGTGTTAGTGTTTCTTAGCCCACTAATTTTAATAAATTGGCAAGGTTGATGCGCATCGAAACTCAGTAGTCGTGCCAGGTAACTTAACAGTTTCGTCTCTCCCGGTATAGGGAGTTGATGTTGCGCTATGGTCGATTGTCTATAACAGGAAGTCCCTGACCAGGGCTGTTGATGAGATTTACTGGTAAGAGTATCAGTAGTTTCTCGTACCATTATAGGCCACACATCGGCATGAATTATCAAGTTATTTGGGTCTGACAATTCCACCCTCAGACCTGATATGCGACATATCAGACGAAGAGACCGGACTGTACGGTAAGTGTTACTTTTAGGCTTCATGGGAGTTTGGACAAGCTTGCTTGTTGATATTCTATTCGCTCAATACCTGGGTAGCCGTTACATCCAGCTAGTACCGCTGACGGCTTGTGGGTAACTAATGTCATTACCTACTGTCGGCGTATTGACGAGTCTTTAGAGTCTCACACAGAAGTTTCTTAGTTCAGGCGAAACGAAGTAGAGCACATATGCTGATATGTGCGGGGGGCAGATTAAATACGAGTATGTAATACCATATTCTAATCTAGCGGTTATTTTTTATCGGTTAGGTTATATGTGATATGACTGTTAGGAATATGTATGCCCTAGAGGCCATTATTGTACATGTGATGTATATTATAGTAGATGCTTGGACATATATATAGAGGACTTTCTTGCTCCACATGATAGTATGTTATCTGGTTACTCTTTATCTTAACATGTTGACTGGTATTCTTTACTGCCTTGCTCTCACAAGTTGATAAAGCCCTTAGGATATGTACTTGACTGGCAGGATTATGATGAGATCATACTAGTAGGGCCAGGGTGGTCCAAAAGTACATCCTTTAATCAGTTCCTAGTCGTGGGAATATTGAGACCAGGGCATCGATATTCCAGTGTAGACTAGTGTGTACAAACCCGTTGCGACGCTTTTTTTGCGCCCCGTTTCTTGTCCCTTAGAGGGCGATGGTTGATCCCACAACTATTGGTGTGTAACATCAAAGATTGTACACAGGTGCTCATTAGAGAATGGGTACACCGAACAGGACTCCTAGTTGGTAGTATACCTATCGTTAGATAGCAGTCCTCTGGTGACACTGGTATAGGTTGGTCTGTAGACCCGAGATCGTCATAGAGTCTTGTGTGGCTCCCACTGTGCTTTGATTTCCTCCCTACCACGGCTCAAAGGAGTCGTGCAAACAGATGGATTTTGGGTACAGTCCCGAGTCACATGGAGGCAATGAGCAATAGGAGGGGTTTCGTCTCTCCCAGTATTGGGGGTTGATATTGCGCTATGCTCGATTGGCTATAACTGGAAGTCCCTGGCCAGGGCTGCTACTGAGATTTACTGATAAAAGTTATCAGTAGTTTCTGTAAGTCCACGTTGCGACCCCCGGTTCTTACGGGGAGGCGGAAACGGTATAAAAATCAAATTTTTAGCGCAAGAGGCAACATGGACTAAGCAAAGTCGGGATCTTTAACTAAACTAAAACTAGCATACTTAGCTAAAGAGAGTTAGCTACTCGGATGGAGATGGTTATACCTAAACTTGTCTTGAACTCCTTCGTCTTCAAAGCTCCGATGGTGGTCCGATGGCTTCTTCCCGTCGTCTCCGTACGCCGAAGATAGATCCACCTGAAAGCTCCAACCTTTAGCTCCTTCTTCGTTCTTTGAAGAAACTAGTTCACTTGGTTTGCCAAACCTAGTGAACTAGAATGAGTAGAGTAGAATTAGAATGGGATTTTATCTATGGTTCTTGATTCTCAACTCATGAGACAAGAGAACCATAGATCAAGAGAGGGAGCAAGAGGTTGAGGGTGAGAACAAGAGGAGAGCTCAAGAACAAGAGAGAGAATGAGCAAGAAAGAATGAGCAAGTATTTTGTCTCTCACCCTCTCATAATCCAAAGCAATGATAACTCATCATATTAACAAAAGTCTTATGTGATGGTTAGAAGCAACCACAACCATATCATTTCATGCACTCATTTTACACAAATGAGCAAGTAAACAAAAGTCTTTGCCATGAAATGATGGCTATGGTTATCATGATGGTCAACTAGTCAAGCCTAGTCAACCGGTCAACAAAAGTCAACAAGTCAACAAAAGTCAACAAGTCAACAACCATATCACCATAATACTTAATTAATATAATAGTTAATCACATATCATATTCTCATTAGGGTTGAGCATAAAGTCAAATAGACAACGGTCAACTGTCAACAACCCTAATGAGAATCCGCTGCCTCTGCCTCCCTGTCAACTGTGCATACACACCCGCATCCGCGTTCCGAGGAACACGAATGCAAACTGGATAAATCCAATCCCATAAGGTACACTAGGATCTGGCTTAAACCAAAGCCCGCTAGTGTAAACTATCCGGACACTGTACGTGCACAAGTGCACGGATGTGACCGAACCCTGTCGCAAAACCATGCGACCTGTCGCAATACCATGCGACCTCTACTCTTTTGCCTAAAGGCGAAAAGCTTTCTGTGTGGGACTCTAAAGACTCGACACTACGCTGGCAGTGGGTTTAACCACAGACCGCAAGCGGCACTAGCTGTGCGTAACGGTCCCCAGGTAATGCCGACAAGAAGACCGACGAGGCGAAACCCATCTGAACTCCTACTGAGCCTGAGTGTGACATTCTCCGTACAGTCCGGTCTGTTCGTCTGATACATCGCATGGCGGGCCTGGGGGGCGGTAAACGTCAGTCCCCCAATAGCGGTACAAGTCGTGCCGGAGCGAAGCCCAAAACACCCTGAGATAACACTGGAAACCTACCAGTATATCTCGTTTGCCCTGGCCACGGACTACTCGTGTAATGGCTCTCCTAGACACAGCGCGATGTCAACCCCCAATACCGGGAGAGACGAATCCTGTCTAACCGTCACTGCCTCCAAGTGCTTCGGGACTGCACCTAACCACCACCTGTTTGCACGACTCCTTTGAGCCGTGGTAGGGTAGTGATCAAAGTACAGTGGGAACACACCCGAGGCGAAGTGACAGTGTCAGGTCAGCGGACTAAGCTGTACTCATGTCACCTGGGAACTGATAACTGACGATAGGTATAATACCAACTAGTCAGTTCCCGATGAGTCCTGTCCAGTGTACCCGTAACCTAACGAGCACCCGCATACTATCTCAAGTACGACGTACTGACGGCTGTGGGACAGACCGTCTCCCACACTGGGATGAGAAGCGCATGCGCTGGTCTACTCCGGAGTATCGATGCCCTGTCTCAATAGTCCTGCGACCAGGGACCTGCATAAGGATGTGCTTATAGATTACCCAGCCCCACTAGTGTGACGGCCATCACATCGCTGGTAATCAAGCAAAGATCCTAAGGGCTCTACTAATGTGTATAGGCGATATACAAAAATAAACACATGTACACATTGAAGTAGAAACAAACCAAGTAGCATACTACTATTTTGAGCAAGATTGTATATACAAGGTGAATATCCCAAGCATCCATTAAGTAATATACAAACTAGTATGATACAGTAATGGCCTCTAGGGCATATACACTAACAATCTCCCACTTGCACTAAGGCCATGTACTGGCGTATCGAAGACCTATCATCTCGATTAGCCGCTCGAACTGAGTCTGGGGCAAGGCCTTGGTGAATGGATCTGCAGTGTTGTCTTCTGAAGCGACTCTCCGAACCTCGATCTCCTGGCGATCTACGATCTCCTGGCGATCTACGATCTCCCTGATCAGGTGATACCGCCTCAAGATGTGCCTGGATTTCTGATGGGACCTTGGTTCCTTCGCTAAAGCTATAGCCCCGTTGTTGTCGCAATACAGAGGTATTGGATCAACAATGGACGGAACCACCTGAAGTTCTTTCAAGAACTTCCTCATCCAGACAGCTTCTTTTGCGGCATCAGATGCAGCGATGTATTCCGCTTCCATCGTCGAGTCTGCAACGGTTTTGGAACTCTTCCAACACACCGCCCCTCCATTGAGGGTAAAGACAAAACCCGACATGGACTTGGAATCATCCTTGTCACTCTGGAAGCTGGAGTCAGCAAAGGCCTCGATCTGGAGGTCTTTTCCGCCATACACTAAGAACATCTCCTTAGTCCTTCTCAGGTACTTGAGAATGTTCTTTACCGCTATCCAGTGTTTCTCCGCAGGGTTTGACTGATACCGGCTTACCACACTCAGTGCATAAGCTACATCCGGTCTGGTACACAACATCGCATACATTATAGAGCCTACCGCAGAAGCGTAGGGTATAATAGACATGCGATCCCTTTCCAAATCAGTCTTGGGAGACATCACTTTAGAGAGGGTGATCCCGTGACAAGCCGGTAGGTTACCGCGCTTGGAATCTTCCATACTGAATCTCTTCAGTATGGTGTCGATGTACCTGGACTGTGAAAGTCCTAATATCCTCTTGGATCTGTCACGGTAGATCCGGATACCCAGAATATACGAGGCATCACCCAGGTCTTTCATGGAGAACCTGTGTGACAAGAACCCCTTGACAGATTGTAGCATAGGAATGTCATTTCCTATTAAGAGAATGTCATCCACGTATAAAACGAGGAATACTACAGTTCTCGCTACAAATCTACTATAGATGCATGGTTCATCTGGATTTTTGATAAAGCCAAATTCTTTGACCGTCTCATCAAAGCAGATGTTCCAACTCCGCGATGCCTGCTTTAGTCCATAGATGGACTTAAGCAACTTGCACACCTTTCCGCTGCTCCCACTCTGAATGAAACCCTCTGGCTGGTCCATATAGACACACTCCTCTAAATTTCCATTTAGAAAAGCGGTCTTTACGTCCATTTGCCAGATCTCATAATCGTGGAAGGCAGCAATGGCAAGAAGGATCCGAATGGATTTCAGCATGGCTACTGGAGAAAAGGTTTCGTCATAGTTCAAGCCAGGTCTTTGACGGAAACCCTTTGCTACCAGCCTAGCTTTATAGGTCTCAACCTGTCCATCTACACCAATCTTCCTTTTGAAGATCCACTTGCATCCTACGGGTTTTACCCCGTCTGGAGCAATGTCCAACGTCCATACCTTGTTGGTGTACATGGACTCCATTTCGGTCCGCATTGCATCCAGCCATTTCACTGAGTCAACGCTCTGAACGGCCTGCTGGAAGCTAGTAGGCTCATCATAATCTATGATGCAATCCTCTCTATCCCCGTCTATGAGAAAACCGTAGTATCTCTCGGGCGGATGAGACTGCCTACTACTCCTGCGGAGCGGCGTAGGAATGTCCTGTTCTGTTGAACCCTCTGGTTCCACCAAGCTTTCAGTAACAGTCTGTGGTTCTGGAACTTCTTCCAGTTCTATTGTGCTCCCACTTATCTGGGTTTCCAAAAACTCAGTTTCCAAGAAGTAGGCATGACGAGAAACAAGGACTTTTTGTTCCTCTTCACAGTAGAAGAAATATCCTTTGGAATTCTTTGGATATCCCACAAACTTGCACTGTACTGAGCGTACCTCGAGCTTGTCCGCATGCTGCTTTTTGACAAAAGCTGGACATCCCCATGTCTTAATATGCTTAAGATAGGGTCTCTTCCCACACCACATCTCATATGGTGTAGTAGGCACGGTCTTAGTAGGAACTCGGTTCAAAAGGTATGCGGTTGATTCTAGCGCATATCCCCAGAATGATCACGGTAACTCAGCGTTACTCATCATGGACCGCACCATATCCAATAGGGTGCGGTTCCGTCTCTCCGATACACCGTTATGTTGCGGGGTGTACGGAGGAGTGAGCTGAGAGAGAATTCCGTTCTCTTTTAAGTAGTCCAGGAACTCGGCACTTAAAAGCCGGACCCATACCCCAAGACTACCACAAGGTGGCCTTAGGGGTGGGTGACCCGAGAGCACCTCAACTGGGTGCTCTCGGGTCTGCCTTCCCCTAGGGGCCACTTTGAGGTGACCCCGGGGGGTGGGTGTCATGACCCGAGAAGTTCGGAGCGTGACTGGCACTTAAATTACGAAACGTCTTGAGGCGTACGTAATCTAAGTAAGCCAAAACCCAGAAATCAAAACCCAATAAAGCAGTAGAGTGAAGGAAAACCAAATAAGTCGCATCAAATCCTTAAAAGCAACATCACATTTTCCGAAAATTTCGGCAAAGCCTCCTTTGTAAATACTGGCCCCAAACGGATACAAAATAGGAATATGTGTACAACATGAAATAAGGTATCCCCAAGCGGGAGCTAGCTCTTCGCCAAAGGCGGACTCACAATCACACGCAATAAATATCATCACTGTGCAAAATAAGCAAATAAAGGCATAAGTAATAAAGCATCATGTCGGCTCAAGTGAGCTCGACCCCAGAGAAACAACATATATGTACACAAATCTCACTGTCTCGTCTCTAGGTCACAAATACAATAGTACAAGTAGTAGATACGGTAGATGGAGTACACTAGATACAATACTGATACAAGGTGGAAATAAAATAACGCCGCAACCCACCTACGAACAATGCTGCGAGTCCAAGCAAAAAGGAGCAAAAGAGGAGGTGCGCCCGCCGCTACTGTGCTGATGGGTCGGACCCGCAAAACACTGTGGCACGACGGGGGTGAGTTGCCAACTCGTGAGTAATAAGTAATATCTAATAAGGCTATTGTAAGCATGTACACAATTTCAGCACAGCCTACATATACTAATATGATGCGATGCACTAGTATGTATGCAACATGAATGCAATAAACAACACAAGATTTGAATATAATTAACATGGCAAATCTGTATTCTTATCTTAGTAAAACATCTGTAATTTAGTTGTAGTTTCATCAATGAAATCAATATAAATCCGTGTCAAGCATCGACACCAAATATGAATATCTCATTTATCCCGGGCTCCGGCAATCCGAACTGGCCCATAAATATGATCTCGGGCTCCGGCAATCCGGACTAGCCCATATCATCAAAAATCAAGACTACGTCAGTATCCTCCGGATATCCGCCGTGTCATAAATAACCGGTCGATAGTGCTCCCCTGCCGGGCTCAACGCCATCATTTGCGACCATCTTGCCCCGGGTACCACACCGGGTCCACCATGCACCCACAGACGGTTCCTCCTCCTCTTCGAATCGGGTGTATGATACTGCTCAAGAACCATGAAATCTCATGGTGGACGATATATACATCATATCACGAGAAAACCGCAACTTACATTTTTTTAAATGGTAATACATTCTTAAATTCTTGCGGTTTCTCCAAATCCATAAATCTTATAAATACGGAAATTCTCGAGAAGAATCATAATACATGAATGTCTATGATAATAACAATATGAAATGCGATGCGGAACTAGAAAACTACGCATGAACGATGATGCAATGAGATAAATGCACATGACTAGCAATCCTACGTATCCATCCTGATGAATCGAATATATAAATACAGGTTATTAATCATAATTGGCGCAATTGATAAGATTCGGATTTAACAAGCTATATAGTGTTCGTGGCATAGTAATTATCAAGGCGTGTGTGTCCCCAAGAATAGTGCCCGTGCAGCATAAACCAATAGTAATGGTGCGAGTGTCCTATGAGGTGCTATCACAGTATATAGATATATGATAGATGATGTAATGCAACGGGATGAATAACTAGGAACTACGCAATTTAGTGCAAGTATTAATCGAAATTCTAACTATCGGGCGTCTTGCGCCATCCAAACGATTCCCCCGTAGATGTGTACATCTACTCACCGGAACGCCTTCGCTGGTCTGATCCAATCACCGCCTTTCCTTTCCGCGCCGCGTCCGATGTCTCCGCGATCGATCCTACAATTACACAAAGCAACACACATAAGGCTAATATCCTGGAAAACGCGAAATCAAGACCATACGAGAAAACTAGCATCGCAAGCTAAACGCGTGTGCACTCGAAGCACCAAAACGTGTGTGCTAACGTCTGAAACCACCTCGACTAGCTGTGATACACAGCAAATACCAAACCCAGACTCGGAACATACATGTCACGCAAGTCTAAAAGTACTAAAAACAAGGTAAATGGTCCCAGATTTTGATACGAGTGGAACTAGGAAAAGTTGCATATACTAAAGACCTTAAATATACAGCAGACACCCATCAACCAAACCCCGACACCCAGGTCTCCAATCTGGCCGCAATTTACAGCCAAAACCCAATAATTTGCGGCCAAAAAGGGGAAAGGGGTCTCGTGCTTCGGGTGTGTGATCCTAGTCCAGTAACTATGCTCCAGTAATTGCAACTTTTGTCTGCAACTTCTGGTTTAAAAGCAGATCCCAAAAAGGAAGTAATTATCAATTAAAACTCTAATTTAATACAATATGGTGTTTTAGTGTAAACTGGTAAAAAGACTTGGATTATACGACACTAACAACACTTAGTTAAGCTACTTAAATCATAAAAACCCTAACTTGACCTAATCTCCACTTACACCACATAATTAGTACTAAATCCCACTTAAACACTACTTTAAGCTAAATAAACTAAAAGTTTAGCAAAAAGCAAATTAAGGTTGGCTTTATACCTCAAGATGGTAGAGAAGAGGATTCAAACATGCAAGTGCTATGGGAACTTGCCAAGAACCATGCTTGATTGCTAAAAAGGGAAGTTAGTAATGATTTTAGATAGAATTGTGTTAAGCTTGTGGACTTTTGATGGACTTGAGGCTTAGAAGTGAAGAGAAGAAGAAGAGGAAGGGGAGAGGGCTGCTGCTGGGCTTGAGGGGAAGAGAGAGAGAGAGTGTGTGTGTGTGTGTGTGTCAAAAGTCAAGCCCCCATGCCTCTTTAATGCCCCATGCCTCTCTTTTCCATTTCTTTTCTTATTTATTCCATTTATTTTAGTTTTGTTTTAAAAGGATAATATAACCATGAGGGAAATTAAAATGAAAGACATGTTACAATATTAACCTAGGGTAATTATAGGATTAGTGCATGCTAAACTAAAAATTTTGGTTAGAAAATAATAGTTAAGAAAATTAGATAAATATGTGAATAATAAATTAAATGTTAATTAATAAAACACAATTATATATATAATTACATATTTTCACAATTAAAATAGATTTATTCCGGTCGACGTGAAAAATAATTATTAACGAGGTTTTATGAAAAACACGCATTATCGCTAATTAACACGAAATTAACCTAAACGAATTTTCAAAGCGTTACAGTAGGTACACCCCCCCCCCCGAGGCCTCCCATTCGATAGTTAATTTTGGGATCTTCACCTCCGCGAAGATTCGGGCGGGTTTCGAGTTCGTTTCGACTCCCGGATTGGCTTAAAACGATCGGTTTTGGAACTGTAGCTCACTGGATTTTTCATGTCTTGGAAAAATTGGTTTAGTTTGCTAATTGCATGCGGAATTCTAATGTCGCGGTTACTTTACAAGCTTTATGATGTGTGATACAATTATTAGAATCCGGATTAATTAGTTTTATGAAAACTAGTTAGTATATTGTAAACCTAGCCATTTAGTCTCAATTGATCTATTGCTACGAAGTTTTGATTCGGATCAAAACTCCGTTGCGATTGCATATTGTAGGCGATCACTAAGTCGGGAATCTTGTTGAATTATCCAACAACCAATTGAAAAGAGTTTTCAATTTGAGACTAAAATGTAAGTTTTATAAGTTAGGCATGAAATCCGGAATATGAGATATTCCGGGTTTATGATGTCTAAGGATATTGCGGATTCTAATTTTTATAGTTTTCTGTTTTCTTTTCTGCAACCGTAAGTGTAATATGTGGGGTATCTCAATCTCGTTGCTATATGTCAACCAGTTTTAGGGATACGTATATTTGCTTATGTTGATGATATGTGATATCATGATATGATTTATTGGATCGTCGTGAAAGAATAGCCTTGGGGTTCTATGTGAGATGAGAGTTTTTATTTTCATTTATGTAAAATCTGTATGTAATATTCTTTTATTGGGGCACTTCCGGGTTGAGGATGATTTCACCATTGTTGTATATTATGTACTTTTCCGCATTAGGATAGACCCAAGGCGGGGAGCACAAGTAACCGGGTTCTAAAGTCCAATAGGAGACCATCTCAAGGAGTTGAGACCGGGTCTCCTAACTCTAGAATTGGCAGGGTTACTTTCCGCTCTCGTAGGGGTCTAGAGATGTGGGTTTGGCTATTCATCACGACCGCGGAATCTGTATTTTACATTACTGGCTAAATTTAAAACACGGACATCCTAGTATATCCAATATTTTATATATTGCTTCTGCTGCTTGATTCTGTGATGTTGATCATATAACTGCGTGAGACGAATGTACTATAATATATATGATATATAATAAACGGTGCTTATGTTTTGCACCCGCGCTAGTCCAGCCCCCGCTCTGCCGATAGTTAAGTAACCTAACGGGGCCCCGTGGCGAATGCGGATGGTATAAGCATATGTTCTATTTTCGTTTCATTTTTTTGTAATGTCTAGGAAACATTAATTGATGGGACTTCATTAATGTGATTAATGAAAAGAAAGAAACCTAAAGATGTTATAGAATCAAATTTTCAAAAAGGGTAGCTCTAGTTTTTTGCTTTGCATAGTAGTATTCCTTGATGAATATCCAGCACCTCATTCGATGAGGAAAGAGCCGAGATCCCTTCACCGGGAGTGACCTCTTTAGTGAAACTAGCAAATGCTACAACCCACTCGGTTTTGTCTTTTGATTGCTTCTCTAGTTCTTGCTTTGCATAGTGGTATTCCTTGATGAATATCCAGCACCTTATTCGACGAGGAAAGAGCCGAGATCCCTTCACCGGGAGTGACCTCTTTAGCGAAACTAGCAAAAACCTCAAAAACACACCTTTTCAAAATCATTAGATTCTATAATGATATCAAGTTCATTACGCTCATGGTTTTCTTAAAAATCTGCGTAGCCCTCCGTCATTTCAAATAAACACTATTTTAGTATTCGTGCTACTGTTGTTTAGCCTGTGTCAAGGCGTAGTGTGCGGTAGCTAAATTAGTGCTTATCTGCAGCATGTGATGCGATTGGATTAGGGTAGTCGTACAGTGTTGTTTGGCCTGCATTAAGGGTCGTACGGGTGGTTTTAATTCAATCAAGAAATGAACGGGTAAAAGTACCTTCTATGAGGTAAAAGTTGCTAGGGGTAAAAGTATTATCGGGAATTTCAAGTGTTGAAATTTGCAATGAGATTGCATACCTTCTATGAGATAGTTGGATCCCGATACCCACTGCGAGTAAGAGTTACTCCTGTGAGAGTTTTGCACTTTACAATTAGCCGATCAAGTAGGTGTCTAGAAAGGTGTCATTGGGATCATGCCTCTGGAAAACGAGGTTTATTTTAATTAGGTCCGTACGAAAGCACGAAGAACCTCCCTCAAAGTACCGATACCTGCCTGGCCGAATGATTGGCGAACTTGTAGGGTGTAATTAATCCCGGCTAATCTTACCTTTTATGGTTTGAAGGAAGATTTGATAAAAATAGTGGGAGCTATCCTGATTAGATAAGATAATAACCAATCTAATCTTGCAAAGAGCGCACGCTAATGCATTTCCTTCTCTCTCTCTCTCCAGGCAACAACCAATGCCACACCTTAATCAAGATAATAATATGGATGTATTGACTGAACCCGCTTATTATACTGAGCTGGGGAATGTTTGTTCCTTACGAATAGGGGAATATCAGGATTCCCGCGCCACCCGTATGAAGAAACAATATGTTGATGCATCTTCTTCGGGCGTGTTCGTTACCGAGAACCGTTTCTCAGTTTGTTCTACGTCCTGGGTATTGGAAATCGGATCAGGATCCCATATATGTAATTTGTTACATGGGCTAAAGAAAGGTAGAGAACTGAGAAGGGTGATAAATCCCTAACAGTAGGGAATGGTGCAATTATTCCAGCCAAGGCAGTTGGCGAATATCACCTTGTATTACCAACTGGTAATATATTGATTCTGAATGACTGTTACTACGTACCAAAGATGATGTGCAACATTATATCGGTTTCTTTGCTAACTAAAGAAGGATATAATCTCACATTAGAGGATAATGTTATGAACATTTTCCAGAATCAAGTGTTGATTGGATATAGTACGTTATGTAACGGTATATACGTTCTTAATAAAAGTACAGTTCTTAACATACAGAACACAAACAAGAGGAAAAGTTCAGAAATGAACGAAGCCTTCTTGTGGCACTGTAGACTAGGTCATATCAATGCGAAAAGACTGGCTAAGTTGTAAGTACACGGTAGCGCCCCGGCCGTCTAACAGACGCCAAATGCGGAACAAAAACTTTTACGACTGGCACTATCGCGTACTATAACCCGGATCTGCCATTAAAGCTAAACTAACAAACTACAAAGTGGGTAGAAATGTTATACCGAACGATCCGAGTCCTTCGGTCTTCAACCATCATCCCACGCTTTGTTGCGGCTGCTCCGATCTCCTGAATCTCCAGTCTTCTCGTCCAGGTGGCACCACATCGTCAGATCTTTAAACGGGCTCCCGCCTCTGAACCGAGGCAACTCGATCATCAAGTTTGCTGAAAGAGATGACCAAGATGATGTAGAGAATGAGTAGAACACTTTGTCTCATTACGTCCAAAGCCATGGACGAACGGTTAATGAAGTTGCCTTTTGGAATCGGGTGATGGAAAAATGAGCTATATGAAATTACAT
Source organism: Agapanthus africanus (assembly GCA_030015575.1). Classification (NCBI taxonomy): domain Eukaryota; kingdom Viridiplantae; phylum Streptophyta; class Magnoliopsida; order Asparagales; family Amaryllidaceae; genus Agapanthus; species Agapanthus africanus. The sequence goes on from CM057337.1 coordinate 343,916,454, forward strand.
GAAGCAAAACTATCATAATCTTTTTCCCAAAATAAATCTCTATTCTATCAAGAGAGGGTCGGCCACTACTTGAAGAGGTGGGGGGTGAGTGTAGGAGGGGGGTGACCATTAGCACATAAAGAAAAGCATGAGTCAAAGATAACACCTTGCATCAAATTAATGCATACAAATGAATCATCAAAACCTAGTCATCATAACATTAAAAGCACATTTAATGTACTAATGACTCACTAGCCACCTCATCATCCTAGTCACCATCTAGATGCTTCTAGAACCTTCCACACTCATCAAGAAAAGATAAATCCGTCTTTAACCGAATGATAAAGACGGGCGATAGAAAACTGGAAACTGGCAACTTCCAAAAGTGATCCCGAAACGAATTTCAGGATAACCCCGTAATGGTATAAACATACCCGCATTTGTATTACGACCGAATACAAATGCAACTGAGACAATGATATTATATCTACACAGCATAATACTCGGATCCGGCTTAAACCAAAGCCGACCAGTATTATTTGCCGAAATATGACACGTGCGTAAACGCACGTGCATTTTCCGAACCCTGCCATAAAACCATACGGCCTCTACAACGTTTCGCCCGAACTTGGGAAACGGTCTGTGGGGGACTCTAATGACTCATCAACACACTGGCACTGAGTATAACCACTAGCACGTCAGAGGTACGAGCTGTACGTAACGGTTGCCTATGTATTGATTGGAAGGGAAGCTGACGAGCGAACTCATCCAGAAACCCTACTGAGCCTAATAGTGACAATATACATACAGTCCGGTCCGTTCGTCTATGAGTATCGCATATCGGCCTAGGGAGCTGGTAACGTCAGACCCCCAATAGCGGTATAAGTCGTGTCAGAGAGTGGCCCAGAACACCCTGAGATACTACTGGAGTACCTGCCAGTAAATCTCCTGTCTTGGCCGAGGGCTTTTTGTAATGGCTCTCCTAGACACAGCGCGATCTCACCCCCAATACCGGGAGAGACGAATCCCCTGCCGATCCGCTCACTTGCCTCCATGTGGCTCGTGACTGTACCCAAAAAAGACCTGTTTGCACGACTCCTTTGAGCCGTGGTAGGGTAGAAATCAAAGCACAGTGGGAACTCACACGAGACAAATGACGACCACAGGTCGATGAACTAACATGTACACATGTCACCAGGGAACTGCTATCTGACGCTAGGTATAATACCAACTAGCAGATTCCCGGCGAGTCCTGTCCGGTGTACTCATAACCCAATAAGCACCTGTATACATCTTAGGTGATCCAACTGACACCGGTGGCTTGTGAGACTGGCCACCGCCCCTCGTCGGGGTCTCGACTGTATACACTAATCTACTTTGGAGTATCGATGCCCTGTCTCAAAACTCCCATGACTAGGGACACTTTAAGGATGTGCTTATAGACCCCAGCTCCCACGTATATGATCGCCATCATACTGCTGGCAGTCAAGCATGAATCCAATGGGCTCTATCATCATGCAATAGTGAACTAAAGCATGTATACGATGATAAAGACAAACCAAATAGCATACTATCATCTCGAGCAAGACTGTCATATCGGTATAGGTCCTGCCTCAATCATTGCAATTACGTACCTGCGATCCAATAATTGACTTTGAGGGCACTATATCCAACAATCTTCCACTTGCACTTAAGGCTAATTATTGCGATGTCGCATACTCACAGCCCGTGTGATACCGAACATCCAACTCCTCTACTAATCAGTTTCACAAAGCTCGTTTGTAAAACTCTTGTGTTCGAGAAATAGCCTTAGTGAGTGGATCCGCCCTGATGTTTCTTTTTATGTCTCTCTTAATCTCAAATTCGCGGAGAAAGCCATCTCCCGAATCGAGTAAGACCTGTCTTAGAATATGTCTGGATATCTGATGGGACCTAGTTCATAAATGAACTCCAAATCCAAATTTCTTAGACTATATTGATAACTGAACCTAATCAGTATCCAGCACCATGTCTCCCACAGTATCCTCTTGGACCACCTGTCCATAATACTATCCCTCGTCAGAGGGAAAACTATAACTCTGACAGTCACTCTATCATCCATGTCACCTTTGAAGCCTGGAATGATAACCTTCTCCCGAAGGAGGCTGCTGTCATCAAATCCGTAAAACATTCACTTATGTTATAAAACTGCTTCCTTATGTTTCTTCAGGATTGGATTAATATAAACTTATCGCATCTAGTGCAAAAACAACATCTGGTGTGGTACTTGACATCTCATGATTGACTCAATTGCCTAAGCAAGTGATCTGCCAATCATACACATCCCTCTCTCCTTTAGTCTGTAAGACACCTTTAGAGAGGGTGACTCCATCACCTGCAGGTACACCACCATGCCTGGAGTCATCTATTCTAAAATACCATTTAGAATACTGTCAAAGTACCCAGATTGGGAAACTACCCAATTCTAGATCTAAAACCATAGATCTAGAAACCAGAATGTCTGATATTATATCCATATCCTGTCTGGAGAAACAACTGTGTGACGACCAAAGTACAACCGATCGTAGTATAGGAATTTTACTTCCTACTTTGCGTATGTCATCCAAATACCAGGACATCACACCCTACTACCTTCTTAACAGATCCATCCTCTAATCATATGAAGTCAAACCCATGACTGTCACATCAAAAATAGATGATCTATCTCCGCTATATTTGCTCAAGTCTATAAATAGACATAAGCTTCTTGCCCACTATGCTTCCGCTGCTCCCACTGACCACAACAACCCTCTGGCAGAATAATATACACGTGCACTTCTAAATCTAGTTTAGAACGACACTATACTTATCCTCCTGCTGGGTCTCATAGCCTGGAACAATAGTAGTGTCAATTCTGGGTAAACAAGAACCTCCCTGTCACCGTCCTTGAGGCTACCGGAGTACCTCTCGGGTGTCTGAGGTTACCCACCATATCTGCGGAGTGGCTAATTGAATGTCAATCCTGATTGAATATATAAGTCCTATTAAATTTGTTAGTTATATGTATGCCCTAGAGGCCATTACTGTACATAGGATGTATATTGTAGTGGATGCTGGGACATATATAGGAAGGACTTTCTTGCTCGACATGATAGTATGCTATCTGGTTGAACTTTACCTTAACGTGTATACTGATTGTCTCTCTGTTACATGTTGGTAAAGCCCTTAGGATGTGTGCTTGACTACCTGGACTATGATGCGGATCATACTAGTGGGGACATGGTAGTCCATAAGTACATCCTTGAAAGTCCCTAGTCGTGGGTGTATCGAGACGGGGCATCGATATACCAGAGTAGACTAGCGTATACCTTCTCGACCCATACAGATGGGCGATGGATGATCCCATATCCATCGGTGTTTGACATCAGAGGAGATATACGGGTGCTCAGTAGAGACTGGGTACACTGGACGGACTCGCCGAGAACTCCCAGATGGTATTATACCTCACGTCAGATGGCAGTTCTCTGGTGACACTGGTACAGAGTAGTCTGTTGACCCGAGATCGTCATAGAGTCTTGTGTGGTTCCCACTGTGCTTTGATTTCCATCTTACCACGTCCAAGAGGGCGTGCAAAACGGTGGTTTTTGGGTACAGTCCCGAGTCACATGGAGGCAATGAGCGATAGGAGGGGATTCGTCTCTCCCGGTATAGGGGTTGATGTTGCGCTGTGTTCGATTGGCTATAACAGGAAGTCCCTGGCCAGGGCTGATCAGAGAATTACTGGTAAGTGTTACCAGTAGTTTCTCGACCCGTTATGAGCCTCATATCGACACGACTTATCGAGCTATTGGGCTCTGACGTTTACCACCCCTAGGCAAGATATGCGACATATCAGACGATCAGACCGGACTGTACGGTAGTGTTACTGGTCGGATTCACTGGAGTGTGAGCGGGCTTGCTCGTCGATCTTCAGATCGCTCAATACCCGGGTGGCCGTTACGTTTAGCAGACCGCTTGCGGCTTGTGGGTGTTTGATATGATCATCGCCTGCTGCCGGCGTATTGACGAGTCTTTAGAGTCCTACACAGAGGTTTCCTGGCTCAAGCGAAACGAAATAGGAGCGCATATGAGATATGTGCGGGACCGAGAATAATGCGTGTATGTGATGCCGTATTCCATTCTCGCGATGAATGTATCGATTAGGTTATATGCGATATACCCTAGTTATCGAATCAAAGGTTGATTCGATAAGCCGATACATAGGATACTGGTCGGTTATATGCGATATGACCGGATCGTTAAATCAAGTGTTGATTTAATGATTTAATGTATAATTATATATTTGATATATTACTTTGCATTAACTAGTATTGGTTCACTTTAAATGGATTTTCTCACTTGAAGTTCACATGTTGTATATGTGATATACTTTTGTGCACTTGATTGTATCATGTTTGATGATACATGTTTACTTGAGTTTGTGTGAAGATTAAACCATGGTTATTTAAATGGTTAGGGTTTTGTTTTTCATATCTATTTATTCATTTATTTATTTATTTTCTTTTTGGAAAAAGAAATGAGAAGAATGGTGGCTTTCTTTGTTTGTATTTGAAGATTCATGAAGCTTTGACTTTGTCCACCATTCTTATCTCATGCTTAACCCTAACCATTTGATTTAACCCTAGTTTAATCTCTACACTTGACCATGGTTTGCTTATGATAAGGATTGATTTTCTTTTCTATTAATATTATTCTTATCATAACATTTCTTCTTCTTCTTCCTTGAACTCAAGAAGAAAAAGCTTTCTTCATCAATGGTGAATTGAGCAAACAAGTGAGAAATCCAATTCTAAAGTCTACCCACTTCCTATTTCTTCATCCTCTACCTCTTGCCAAGTAGTAGAGTGTGTTTCCTTCACAAGTTTTAGGGCTTGGTGAAGGTGGAGCTTGATTTAGCGATGCCTCGACGTAGATCATCTTCGGCATGGACATCGACGACCTAGCTCGCTTTTTCTCCGACGAAGCCGACTCTAGAGCCCGGATTTGATTTGGACAGCGGAGAGGACCTCGTTGCGGAGCTATGGAGGTGGAGCACCGGATCTACAAAGGTTGTATTTCCGTTAAACTTTTAGTTAAGTGTTAACTAGTTAGTTTTTCTCCTAGACATCTAGCAAACGATCCGTACTTTAGGGTTTGTAGGCACCGTAAAATTTGAAATTAGCATGATCGATGCCTTGTGAGACCTCATTAGGGTGCCTAGGAACCCTACAGTGGTATCAGAGCCTAGCTAAAGCCTTAGGCGAAGTCCAGACGGATTTTGAAGTCCGAACGACCCAAAACCGAAACCCAAAATATGCTCTCTGTACATTTTTTATTTTCTGGGATTTTTCCAGATTAAAAATTACCAAAAAATTCAGCAGGTAATTTCATGAGTTACTGTGAAACACGTTGTAGTAATTCGACTACGGAGTCGCGGAACCGCGGCCCCCACTATGGGATTCGCGGCGGTTCCGCGGCCACTGTGTCGAGTCACTCCACGTGGCTTGCACAGTAATTGATGTTTTGTAATGCTGAGTCTTCTGGGAATTTTTAATATTTTTTCTAGAGCTGAATTTTCTGCAGTTGTTTTGGGGATTCGGTGGTTCGATCGGATTATCAAATTTTGTCTGTGTGGCTTTCCGGATAAATTTTAGAATATGTTAAAAAGTTCGACCGGATATAAATACCCAATTTTTCCCCTGTCGGGAAATTTCCAAGTGTTGGATTTTTCCGTAGTTTAACGACGTTCTAAGTAGTGCAAGTAACGCGATGGTCCCTCTAGAAGACAACAAACCTTAACTCGATTATGTGACCGTCTTGAACTGCCCTTTGAACCTTCGGGTTTGGGGCAGTACGGCGTGCCACATGTGAGGCGTTGGCTTGACCCTTCTACGGCTGGACCGTTGGTACTAAGGTACGAACTGAATGTTGTTAGACTAGTTTCATGTGTTGATCTGTATCGGGAAAACTTGGGTGTTAGAATGTTCGATCGGAAAGTTTAACATTTTCTATTTATCTAGAATGGGATACAATAATTGGAATTCACAAATAGTTATGAGATAACTAAATGAATGTTATAAACATAGCAGTTTAGTCTCACTTGATCGGTTGCCACGGAATTTTGATGTGATCAAAAGTCCGTCGCAATCACGTAGCGTACGCGGATACTCGCCGGGTAAACTTAATAGACAGCCTCGCTCCATAGCCCCGACCAAGTGACTGTAGGAGAACCCCGTCGCCGAAAGCATCCGTCCGGGTGCTCGCGGTAGCGGTGTTCCGCCTTGGTGCACTTCGTCGACGGTATCGGGGGTGCGGCCGCCTACTAAAGTTTGCGACGAGTATTCGATCAGACTGTCGGGAATCTTGTTGAATTGCCCGACTCGATATTGAAAAGTGTTTTCGATAATGAGACTAAAATGCGGGGTTTATAATTGTTAGGCATGCGATGTCTAAGAAATTCATTTGGTCAGGAATGCGATGTCTGAGGTGGTTGCGGATTCCAACTGTTGTAGTTTTACACTTTCTTTTCTGTGACCGTAAGTGTAATATGTGATATCGCCGGTTTCGTTGCTATATGTCAACGACAATTGGGATGCGCATATTTACTTACGTTGATGACATGTGATGTTATGTGTTGCTGGATATGTTATATTGGATCGTCGTGTTTGAATAGCCGGGGGTTTTTATGTGAGATGAGTGTTTTTCATTTTCATTCATGTAAAAACTTGTATGTAATATTCTTTTATTTGGGGCGCTTCCAGGTTGCGGAAGTTGTCACCTCTTGTATATTATTTACTTTTCCGCACTAGGATAGACCCAAGGAGGAGGGCACAAGTAACCGGGTTCTGGAGTCCAGTGGCAGACCAACTCGAGGAGTCGAGTCCGGGTCTCCTAACTCCAGAATTGGTAGGGTTGCTTGCCGCTCTCGTAGGGGTCTAGGGGTGTGGGTTTGGCTATTCATCACGACCGTGGAATCCGTGTTTTATACTGGCTCGTATTGAAAACACGGACGTCCTAGTATATCCAATATTTCATATGATTCTTCTGCTGCGATATCTGTGATGTGATCATGTGATGTTCTGTGATAGATACATTATATAGTATATATGATATATTATATAGACGTTACTTATGTTTTACACCCGCGCTAGCCCTGCCCCGCTCTGCCGTTAGTTACCTAACCTAACGGTGCACGAGGGGACATCGAGGCGAATGCGGATGGCATAAGTGTACGTCGTATTTATCTGTAATGTTTAGGTATTTAAATGATGGGACTTCATTAATGTGATTAATGAAATAAAAGAAACCTAAGATGTTGTAGAATCGAATTTCAAAATAAAATAGGTAGCTACAGTTCTTGCTTTGCACAGCGGTATATGCGATATATCCTGCACCTTATTCGATGAGGAAAGGACCGAGATCCCTTCACCGGGAGTGACTCCTTTAGCAATAACTGGCAGATGCTACACACTCGGTTTGTCTTTTGATTGCTTTTAAGAGTTTTTGCTTTGCACAGTGATATATATGATATATCCCGCACCTTATTCGACGAGGAAAGGACCGACGATCCCTTCACCGGGAGTGACTCCTTTAGCAAAACTAGAAAAGCTTCAAAAACACTCCATTTTTAAAATCATTTGATTCTACAACGATATCAAGTTCATTACGCAATAGGTTTTCAGAAAAACCTGTCGTAGCCCTCCGTCATTTCAGATAAGTAGTAGTTAGTATTCGTGCTACGTTTGTTGGCCTGCGTCAAGGCGTAGTGTGCGGTAGCTAACTGGTGCTTATCTGCATAAGCATATGATGTGATTGGATTAGGGTAGTCGTGCGACTTTGTTGGCCTGCGTCAAGGGTCGTGCGGGTGGGTTTAATTCAATCAGGAAATGACGGGTTGAACTTGACTAGCGGACTATGGTTTGTTGGCCTGCGTCAAGGTCATAAGACGCTAGGGGCAAAATATTATCGGGAATTTCAAGTGTTGAAATTTGCAATGAGATTGCATACCTTCTATGAGATAGTTGGATCCCGATACCCGCTGCGAGTAAGTGTTACTCCTAGAAGAGTTTTATACATTACAATTAACCGATCAAGTAGGTGTCTAGAAAGGTGTCAACGGGGTTATGCCTCTGGGAAAACGAGGTTTACATTAATTAGGTTCGTGCGAAAGCACGGGGGACCTCCCTCAAAGTACCGACACTGGCCTGGCTGAAAGATTGGCGAACTTGTAGTGTGTAATTAATCCCGGCTAGTCTTTCCTTTTAGGGTTTGAAGGAAGATTTGATAAAAAGCAGTGGGAGCCATCCTGATTAGATAAAATAATAACCAATCTATTCTTGCAAGAGCGCACGCTGAGTGTTTTCTTCTCTCTCTCTCCAGGTAGCGACCATATCATACCTTAATCAAGATAATAAAACGGATTATTGACCGAACCCGCTTGTTATACTGAGCTGGGGAACGTTGGTCCCGCTCCCACTTATAAATGTTATAAGACAGAGCAGGAAATTGGGGATTGCCAGAATTCCCGTGCCGCCCAAACGAAGAGAGTGCATGCTGATGCATCATCTTCGGGTGTGTTCATTACAAGAATTGTTTCTCAGTATTCTTTACGTCTTGGGTATGTGATACCAGATCAGGATCCCAGATATGTAATCTGTTACATAGGGCTACAGAAAGGTAGAAAACTGAGAACGGGTGATAAGTTTCATGAGACAGAAAACGGGGCAAGTGTTGCAGCCAAGTCTGTTGGTCACTGTCACCCTGTATTACAAATACATTGATTCTGAACGAATGTTATTAGATACCGAACCTGATATACAAAATCATATCTGTCTCTTTATTAGTAAAGAAACGATAAAATTTTGTATTGTTGGATAATGTTTTGAACATTTCCTATATCAAAAGTTAATCGGTTCAGGCACGTTATCTAAAAGCATTGATGTTCTAAATCAAACTACAGTTCTTAGTATACGGAACACACACAAGAGGAAGAGTTCAGAAATGAACGAATCCTTCTTGAGGCATTGTAGACTAGGTCATATCAATGTAACCCAACTGGCTGGAGTTACATTTAGATGCATATTTAAATCAGTTTGAATTTACATCTTGTGAAACTCGCCAGTCATGTCACAAAGATAAGATGACCATAGCTCCGTTTACTGGAAACAGAGAAAGAGTTAGCGAACTCTTGGGATATGATACATGTTGATGTATGTAAGGTCCCCTGTCTACATATGCCAGGACTGGTTCTTTGTACTTCGTTACATTCTCTGATAATCTCTCAAGATTCAGACATATGTTCCTGTTGAAACACAAGTCCGAACCTTTTGAGATATTCACAGAATATAAGTTAGAAGTAGAGAACCAATACGGGTATAAGTATTATGTCCTATGATGAGATCAAGGAGGAGAATACTTGTGCACGGAAATCCTGGATTATACTAAAGGAGAATGAGATTCTCTCTCAGCATTACTCCTCTGTATACACCATAGCACGATGGTATATCAGGGCGGATCAATCACACCCTATATGATAGGGTGTGCTCTATGATGAGTACTACTGAGTTACCTTTTTCCTTTTTGGAAGTTATGCACTTGAGAAGCTGCATACCTATTGAATAGGGTTCCAATCAAATCAATTGCCTACCATTTCATATGTGATATGGAAAGGGAAGAGCCCATATCTTAAGATAGTTAAGATTTGGGGTTGTCCGGCCTATGTCTAAAAGCAAAATCCGGACAAGCTCGAGGCAAGATCTGTTATGTACAACTGGAAAAGTTCCAACTATACAAACAACAGAAGATGATTTGGTAGAACCAAAGGATTCAGCAGATACCAACGAACCTCAGCCTCTCCGCCGATCTAGTAGGGTTCCTCACCCACCTGAGAGATACTTCGGTTTCTCTATGACAGTGGGAGCGAGGATTGCATCATGAGATGATGACCCAACTAGTTTCGAGCTGGCCATCAGGAGTAGGACTCTGTAAGAATGGCTGGATGTTTATCGATCTGAGATGGAATCCTTATACACCAACAAAGTATGGACTTTAGTTGTTATATCTGAAGGGTTAAATCCCCATCAGGAGCAAGTATATCTTGAGAAGATTACTTGGTGTACATGGAAAAGTTGAGACTTTCAAAGCTAGACTTGTTAAAGCTTTTCGTCATCGACCAGGCGTGGATCATGATGAAACCTTTTCAAGTGACTATGCTTAAGTCCATCCAGATCCTACTTACCACGGCTGCATACCATGACTACGATCTCTGGTGGTTGGGTGTCTTGACTGCTTTTCTAAATGATGATTTAGAAGAGGACGTCTATAAGTACACAGCCAGAGGGCTTCGTAGACAGTGGGAGCAGCGGAAACGTGTGCAAGATGTTTTATATGATAAAGCAGGCATCGCGGAGTTGGAACATTTGTTTTGATGAATTAGTCAAAGAAGTTGACATCATCAAAATGGTAGATGAACCTTGTATAAACAAGAAGGTAGTAGGGAGTATGGTGACGATCCTCGTAGAGTACGTGGATGACATACTCTTGATAGGGAAGGAGTTTCTTATGCTACGCTCGATCAATCTCCGCTTATCACAAAGATTCTCCATATAGGATTAAAGTGATACCTACTAACTCCTGGATTTTGGATCTATGAAATAGATCTAAATGGATGTTAGGATTCTTACTTGTCGAAGTGAGATGGTATCACATGATCCTGGGGAGAATCGCTGGAAGGGTTCCAGGGTGATAAAGACGACTGAGTGTCAGTCACAGGCATTGTCTTAACCCTCAGTAAAGGGACGGTATATTGGAAGAGTTCCAAGATAGATACCGTGACATACTAGACGATAAAGGCAGGATACATCGCTACTTAAGATGCTACCAAAGAGGCTGTTTGGGTGTATATTGGTCCATGAGATGAACTATGTTCCTCCCATTGTGTGACAATGGAGTTGTGGCTTATGCCAAGGAACGCCGGTCCCATCAGTGATCCAGACATATTCTAAGGCAGTATCACTTGATCATGGAGATGGTTGATCTCCAGGGAGATCGAGGTTAGGAGAGTAGACTCAGAGGACAACACAGTGGATCCACTCACAAAGGCTTGTTCCCAGAGAGAGACTTTTATGGGATGGTTGAGTATGAGATACTGCAACCACTGCTATCAGATGGCCCTAGTGCAAGTGGGAGATTGTTAGTTATATGTATGCCCTAGAGGCCATTACTGTACATAGGATGTATATTGTAGTGGATGCTGGGACATATATAGGAAGGACTTTCTTGCTCGACATGATAGTATGCTATCTGGTTGAATTTTACCTTAACGTGTATACTGATTGTCTCTCTGTTACATGTTGGTAAAGCCCTTAGGATGTGTGCTTGACTACCTGGACTATGATGCGGATCATACTAGTGGGGACATGGTAGTCCATAAGTACATCCTTGAAAGTCCCTAGTCGTGGGTGTATCGAGACGGGGCATCGATATACCAGAGTAGACTAGCGTATACCTTCTCGACCCATACAGATGGGCGATGGATGATCCCATATCCATCGGTGTTTGACATCAGAGGAGATATACGGGTGCTCAGTAGAGACTGGGTACACTGGACGGACTCGCCGAGAACTCCCAGATGGTATTATACCTCACGTCAGATGGCAGTTCTCTGGTGACACTGGTACAGAGTAGTCTGTTGACCCGAGATCGTCATAGAGTCTTGTGTGGTTCCCACTGTGCTTTGATTTCCATCTTACCACGTCCAAGAGGGCGTGCAAAACGGTGGTTTTTGGGTACAGTCCCGAGTCACATGGAGGCAATGAGCGATAGGAGGGGATTCGTCTCTCCCGGTATAGGGGGTTGATGTTGCGCTGTGTTCGATTGGCTATAACAGGAAGTCCCTGGCCAGGGCTGATCAGAGAATTGCTGGTAAGTGTTACCAGTAGTTTCTCGACCCGTTATGAGCCTCATATCAACACGACTTATCGAGCTATTGGGGTCTGACGTTTACCACCCCTAGACAAGATATGCGACATATCAGACGATCAGACCGGACTGTACGGTAGTGTTACTGGTCGGATTCACTGGAGTGTGAGCGGGCTTGCTCGTCGATCTTCAGATCGCTCAATACCCGGGTGGCCGTTACGTTTAGCAGACCGCTTGCGGCTTGTGGGTGTTTGATATGATCATCGCCTGCTGCCGGCGTATTGACGAGTCTTTAGAGTCCTACACAGAGGTTTCCTGGCTCAAGCGAAACGAAATAGGAGCGCATATGAGATATGTGCGGGACCGAGAATAATGCGTGTATGTGATGCCGTATTCCATTCTCGCGATGAATGTATCGATTAGGTTATATGCGATATACCCTAGTTATCGAATCAAAGGTTGATTCGATAAGCTGATACATAGGATACTGGTCGGTTATATGCGATATGACCGGATCGTTAAATCAAGTGTTGATTTAATGATTTAATGTATAATTATATATTTGATATATTACTTTGCATTAACTAGTATTGGTTCACTTTAAATGGATTTTCTCACTTGAAGTTCACATGTTGTATATGTGATATACTTTTGTGCACTTGATTGTATCATGTTTGATGATACATGTTTACTTGAGTTTGTGTGAAGATTAAACCATGGTTATTTAAATGGTTAGGGTTTTGTTTTTCATATCTATTTATTCATTTATTTATTTATTTTCTTTTTGGAAAAAGAAATGAGAAGAATGGTGGCTTTCTTTGTTTGTATTTGAAGATTCATGAAGCTTTGACTTTGTCCACCATTCTTATCTCATGCTTAACCCTAACCATTTGATTTAACCCTAGTTTAATCTCTACACTTGACCATGGTTTGCTTATGATAAGGATTGATTTTCTTTTCTATTAATATTATTCTTATCATAACATTTCTTCTTCTTCTTCCTTGAACTCAAGAAGAAAAAGCTTTCTTCATCAATGGTGAATTGAGCAAACAAGTGAGAAATCCAATTCTAAAGTCTACCCACTTCCTATTTCTTCATCCTCTACCTCTTGCCAAGTAGTAGAGTGTGTTTCCTTCACAAGTTTTAGGGCTTGGTGAAGGTGGAGCTTGATTTAGCGATGCCTCGACGTAGATCATCTTCGGCATGGACATCGACGACCTAGCTCGCTTTTTCTCCGACGAAGCCGACTCTAGAGCCCGGATTTGATTTGGACAGCGGAGAGGACCTCGTTGCGGAGCTATGGAGGTGGAGCACCGGATCTACAAAGGTTGTATTTCCGTTAAACTTTTAGTTAAGTGTTAACTAGTTAGTTTTTCGCCTAGACATCTAGCAAACGATCCGTACTTTAGGGTTTGTAGGCACCGTAAAATTTGAAATTAGCATGATCGATGCCTTGTGAGACCTCATTAGGGTGCCTAGGAACCATACAAAATTTTCCGTAATCGTTTGCGGTTCTGGAATCACTTCCAGTTCTACCATACTCCCACTACTGTTTTCTGAAAAAATCCATTTTACTAAAACTGTGGCGAGTTAAGAACAATATCACTATTGATCTTTCAGATGGTAGAAAATCAACCCTCGTCATATCCCGGGTCATCCCACAAACTGCCATTACAGAAATGTGCCTTGAGTTATCCAGAGTCTGGTTTTAAGCATAAGCTGGACAACTCCCTGTATCTTAACATCGTTAAGATATGAACCATTCTATATACAATATAGAAACTTTGGCACTTATTTAATTGGAACCAGATTCTAATCATGCAGCTGTCTCCAGTGCATATCAACTTAATGGAGAGAGGCTAATCAGCATTACTCAACTTAGGAATCCATCCAATTATGAGTAACCTGAAAGAGAAACAAGTTTCTCAAAACCATTACAATCATCTGAATACCAATCACAAGAATCTACATCTTCAATCTCTTTGAAGAATCCCGATACTTGCGACATCCGGTTCTCTACTTTATTCTTATACCCACAACTTCTCATAACTTAGACTTTGTATTTCTACGAAACACTTGTCTAAAAACTAGAGAAGTCACAAGTAAATAGAACATAGTACGAGGACCTACCCCTTTGTCCTGATGGACACTGGACAACATACAATACTCTGTATAAGTCCGCTGAGTCAAATAACTCATAACCTGTGTATCGTAGGTTGAGAACTGTACCCAGGCGATTTCCTCAAATATCACCAATTACACGAATTCCGATATAATGAGGATGATCACCTAATTCCCAATAACTTACTCCCACTCATCATCTGTAAAACCATACAGATATGAGAATCATACCTGGTAAATACATATCTTGGAGTAAGTATCTAATTGGGAAATTAGTTTTCCTTTAACAATGCACCGAAACATGAAAATGTTTCGTAGGGGTATCCTGGTATTCTAGTAATGCCTTTTCCATTATCCAATTCATGACTTTAACTGTATATTTCTTTGCCACCTCTCCAAATCCCTTTATTTGTCTTTATTCATTACCTTCTGTACACCATCGTTAGGCTAAATGGTTTTCTTCCTTCCCTACCGTTCGGCACCAGCCTATGGTTTGGAAGAAGACTATCCAGTAAGCATAATGGGTGTACTCTCCTAATCCTAGGAGTACTCGCAACTTGAGAGAAGGTGATGATAAAAAGACAACTGAATAATACCTTATTCTATTTCTCCCGAACTGGGGAAAAAGCAAAGGTGAAATTGGAGTGGCGATGAAGTACATGTTTTGGTCGTGAATGATAGCAGTCGTAATTTACTTTGCCCACTTTCTAATCCCTTTATTTTGTCTTTAGTTATTACCTTCTGTACACCCTACTTAGGCTAATTGGTTTTCTTCATTCCCTACCTTTCGGCACCAGCCTATGGTTTGGAATAAGACTATCCAATAAGCGTAATAGGTGTACTCTCCTAAACTAAGGAGCCCTCGCAACCTGAGAGAAGGTGATAATAAAAGATAACTGAATAAACCAATTCTATTTCTCCTGAACCTGGATCCATCCTCGAAGAAGACCCTCCGAGTTCGTATATAACCATACAATGGATCTATCCAATGGAAGTGGATATCCGTAGTAATACGGGGTGTTCTGAGAAATGCAAAGGGTAAAAGAAGGAGTGGCAATGACTTATGCAACTTTAGACAATCCAAAAGCCAGTATTTTAAGAAGGTTCGGTCAACATGGTCACTGAATCATAGTCTAGGGTCGGTCAAAGGTCGCTGTCAAAGAGAGAAAGAGAAAAGAAACACTCTACGTGCACTCTAACCTAGATTAGAATGGTTATCACTTTATCTAATCAGGAAACCTCCCACTGTAATCTCAAGTTCTCCTCCAAACCTGAAAGAAGAATTAGTTGGGATCACCTGAAGAGTAAACCAACTCATCAGTGAGAATCGGGATCCAACTATCATCGCATGATAACTTGATGGAAGCCACTCAAGTTATCACACTCCAGAAGGTATGCGCATGCCTGGTAAGTTTGCTGTTTGTTTGAAACTCCCGATGTAAATTTTTACCTCATGCTCTTATGACCTTGACTAAGGGCCAACAAATCATAAGTCACATGTCAAGTTCTTCCCGTCATTATCCAGGTTGATTTGAACCCACCCGTACATACTCTTGACTAAGGGCCAACAAAGTAATACAACTGTCCCAAACCAACGCATCTATCAATGCAACAAATGAATACCCAGCAGCTACCAAACACTATGCCTTGACTAAGGGCCAACAAACATAGCTTGAATACTACTGACTATGCATAAGAAATGACGGAGGGCTACGGCTGGTTTTTGGCAAAAAACCTTTAACGTAATGAACTTGATCTCATTGAAGGAACCTGATAGCTTTTTATAAAAATATAGTGGCGAAAACCTTTTGCTAAAGAGGTCACTCCCGGTGAAGGGATCTCAGCTCTTTCCTCGTGGAATGAGGTACAGGATATTCTAACTGAATACCGCGATGCAAAGCAACTTGTAATCGACTATAGTAAAGTTATTACCCTGACGTAAACTTCTGCCCAAGGGGTCACTCCCGGTGAAGGGATCTCGGCCCTTGCCTCGTCGAATGAGGTGCAGGATATTCTAACTGAATATCACTATGCAAAACAAAAGGAAACGTCTTTGTAATAACACTTTAAACTGTTCCAACAACATCAAATATAGGTTTGTTTTATCCTTGCATTGATAAGAATCAATGCAGTCCCATCAATTAATCACACCAGAAAAGAACGAAAAATAAAATGTACGTATATGCCATCCGCATTCGTCACTGGGTCCCGTCATCAGCCGTTAGGTTACTTAACTAACGACAGAGCGGGGACTGGACTAGTGCGAGTTTAAAACATATACAACATCTAATAGTATATATACCAATATACAGTAATCGCACCAGGCGTGATAATATGCAACATTACAGAAAAGTAATAAGCATCACAGAACAATACAGATAATCTGGGATCCCCGGGTTTCATAGAGCCGCTACTGAAACCCGACGTTCCCCTGGTCGTGTGGATAGCCTGTGCAATGAAACTTAGACCCCTACGGGTGCGGCAAGTTACCCGCCAAAACCTGAAGCGAGGCAGCCCCTTACAGCAAAGTGAATGGACCACCTGGCACTTCACGGAATCCGGTAACTTGAGCACCCCTCCTAAGGTCAACCTGTACCCCCTACGAGTGCGGCGAATAGTCTGCCAATTCTAGAGTGAGGCCCCTCTGCCTCTCAAAGCCATAAGATACGGACCCGTTGCCCTCCAGAACCCGGCTATCCGTGCACTTCGTCGCGGGGTAAACCTAGTACAGAAATAAAAATATGTACAACGGGTACATCGACCTCAGCCCGGTCGTGCCCCAAAAAGAATATTATACAAATAGGCAGTGACGGCAGTCCACATGTTGGACGCTCGTCCCGCAATATCAAATGTACAAATAAATCCAAACAGCACCATCATTGCACCCTGCTATCCACCACGACAAATCCGCAACATCACAGCACAACATAGAACATCAACGCGAATGTCACGTTCGCAAATCCGTCTAAAAGGACTATAGCAATTAGACGCAATTTACCGCTCGAATGACATTCCCGGTCGGAGATATAATATAAGTACTGCATACTAACAAGTTTAAAATTTCGATCGACAAAACTTCCCGAAGTGGGCCCCACGAACATCTGCTGTACAGTAATAAAATATGGGCCCAAAAGAAATATTCCAAAAGCCACAATTTGCCATGTAGAAGATACTGTAGAAATTTGGCTCACTGTTCCCACAAAAGAGCGGCGGATCCGCGGCCAAACCTTGGTTTGGGCCGCGGATCCGCGGCCGTTCTGTGGGATCACGTGACCAAATTTCACCAATTTGCTTAGAAAAGCATGAACAATTTTCTGTGATGCTCAAAATAATTTTTAGACAGATTTAAAATCGACAAAACTTTGTACAGAAGAATTGTAGTTTTCGAAAATCCGTTCGATCGATGTTTTAAACGCGTTAGCACAAGTTAGTAAAGCTTAATGGTGAGGCTTTGATACCACTGTAAGTACACGGTAGCGCCCCGGCCGTCTAACAGACGCCAAATGCGGAACAAAAACTTTTACGACCGGCGCTATCGCGTACTATAACCCGGATCTGCCATTAAAGCTAAACTAACAAACTACAAAGTGGGTAGAAATGTTATACCGAACGATCCGAGTCCTTCGGTCTTCAACCATCATCCCACGCTTTGTTGCGGCTGCTCCGATCTCCTGAATCTCCAGTCTTCTCGTCCAGGTGGCACCACGTCGTCGGATCTTTAAACGGGCTCCCGCCTCTGAACCGAGGCAACTCAATCATCAAGTTTGCTAAAAGAGATGACCAAGATGATGTAGAGAATGAGTAGAACATTTTGTCTCGTTACGTCCAAAGCCATGGACGAACGGTTAATGAAGTTGCCTTTTGGAATCGGGTGATAGAAAAATGAGCTATATGAAATTACATGAAGCAAAACTATCATAATCTTTTTCCCAAAATAAATCTCTATTCTATCAAGAGGGGGCCGGCCACTACTTGAAGAGGTGGGGGTGAGTGTAGGAGGGGGGTGACCATTAGCACATAAAGAAAAGCATGAGTCAAAGATAACACCTTGCATCAAATTAATGCATACAAATGAATCATCAAAACCTAGTCATCATAACATTAAAAGCACATTTAATGCACTAATAACTCACTAGCCACCTCATCATCCTAGTCACCATCTAGATGCTTCTAGAACCTTCCACACTCATCAAGAAAAGATAAATCCGTCTTTAACCGAATGATAAAGACGGGCGATAGAAAACTGGAAACTGGCAACTTCCAAAAGTGATCCCGAAACGAATTTCAGGCTAACCCCGTAATGGTATAAACATACCCGCACGTGCGTAAACACACGTGCATTTTCCGAACCCTGCCATAAAACCATACGGCATCTACAACGTTTTGCCCGAACTTGGGAAACGGTCTGTGGGGGACTCTAATGACTCATCAACACACTGGCACTGGGTATAACCACTAGCACGTCAGAGGTACGAGATGTACGTAACGGTTGCCTATGTATTGATTGGAAGGGAAGCTGACGAGCGAACTCATCCAGAAACCCTACTGAGCCTAACAGTGACAATATACATACAGTCCGGTCCGTTCGTCTATGAGTATCGCATATCGGCCTAGGGGGCTGGTAATGTCAGACCCCCAATAGCGGTATAAGTCGTGTCAGAGAGTGGCCCAAAATACCCTGAGATACTACTAGAGTACCTACCAGTAAATCTCCTGCCTCGGCCGAGGGCTTTTTGTAATGGCTCTCCTAGACACAGCGCGATCTCACCCCCAATACCGGGAGAGACGAATCCCCTGCCGATCCGCTTACTTGCCTCTATGTGGCTCGGGACTGTACCCAAAAAAGACCTATTTGCACGACTCCTTTGAGCCGTGGTAGGGTAGAAATCAAAGCACAGTGGGAACTCATACGAGACAAATGATGACCACGGGTTGATGAACTAACATGTACACATGTCACCAGGGAACTGCTATCTGACGCTAGGTATAATACCAACTAGCAGATTCCCGGCGAGTCCTGTCCGGTGTA
Organism: Agapanthus africanus; assembly: GCA_030015575.1. Lineage (NCBI taxonomy): Eukaryota > Viridiplantae > Streptophyta > Magnoliopsida > Asparagales > Amaryllidaceae > Agapanthus > Agapanthus africanus. The sequence continues at coordinate 343,935,521 of CM057337.1, forward strand.
CTCATAACCCAATGAGCACCTGTATACATCTTAGGTGATCCAACTGACACCAGTAGCTTGTGAGATCGGCCACCGCCCCTCGTCGGGGTCTCGACTGTATACACTAGTCTAATCTCGAGTATCGATGCCCTGTCTCGAAACTCCCATGACTAGGGACACTTTAAGGATGTGCTTATAGACCCCAGCTCCCACGTATATGATCGCCATCATACTGCTGGAAGTTAAGCATGAATCCTATGGGCTCTATCATCATGCAATAGTGAACTAAAGCATGTATACGATGATAAAGACAAACCAGATAGCATACTATCATCTCGAGCAAGACTGTCATATCGGTATAGGTCATGCCTCAATCATTGCAATTACGTACCTGCGATCCAATAATTGACTTTGAGGGCACTATATCCAACATAAGTTGCATAAAGATGGATATTTGAATCCGTTCGAATTTTCATCTTATAAAACTTGTCAGTCATGTCTCAAAGGCAAGAAGACCAAAACTCCGTTTACTGGACATGGAGAAAAAGCTTCAGAACTCTTGGGACTGATACATAGTGATGTATGCGGCCCTATGTTTACACATGCCAGGAATGGTTTTTCGTACTTTATTACATTCACCGATGATCTCTCAAGGTTCAGACATGTGTTCTTGTTGAAATACAAGTCTGAAGCTTTTGAGAAATTCAAGGAATATAAGTGCGAAGTAGAAAACCAGACGGGTAAAAGTATTAAAATCCTTCGATCTGATCGAGGAGGAGAATACTTAAGCGGGGAATTCCGAGACTATCTAAAAGAGAATGGGATTCTCTCTCGGCTCACTCCTCCGTATACATCACAGCACAACAGTGTATCGGAGCGGAGAAATCGCACCCTATTAGATATGGTGCGCTTTATGATGAGTACTGCTGAGTTACCTGTTTCATTTTGAGGATATACGCTTGAAACAACTACAGACCTATTCAATATGGTTCTCACCAAATCTGTGCCTACCACTCCATATGAGATATGGAAAGGAAAGAGACCATATTTTAATTATGTTAAGATATGGGGTTGTCCGACCTATGTGAAAACACTAAATTCGGACAAGCTCGAGGCAAGGTCAATTCTGTGCAAATTTATAGGATATCCCAAATATTCATGAGGGTATATCTTCTACCACTCCGAGGAACAAAAGGTGTTTGTTTCTCGACATGCCACCTTTTTAGAAAAGAGATTTCTTATGAAAGAAATTAGTGGCAATGAGATAGAACTAGAAGAAATTCCAGCAACACAGACTACAACTGACGATTTAGTAGAACCAGAGGATCCAATAGTACCCAACGAACCCCAGCCACTCCGCAGATCTAGTAGGGTTCCTCATCCACCTGAGAGATACTATGGTTTTCTCGTAGATGGTGGGAGTGAGGATTGCATCATAGAAGATGATGACCCGACTAGTTTTGAGCAGGCCATCACAAGTGGGGACTCTGTGAAATGGCTGGATGCTATGCAATCCGAGATGGAATCCATGTACACCAACAAAGTATGGACTTTGGAAGTTGCTCCTGAAGGGGTAAACCCATTGGGAGCAAGTGGATCTTCAAAAAGAAGATTGGTGTAGATGGAAAAGTTGAGACTTTCAAAGCTAGACTTGTAGCAAAAGGTTTTCGTCAACGACCTGGCGTCGACTATGATGAAACCTTTTCTCCTGTTGCTATGTTTAAGTCCATCAGGATCCTACTTGCCATTGCTGCATACCATGACTACGAAATCTGGCAGATGGACGTCAAGACCACTTTTCTAAATGGTGATTTAGGAGAGAGCGTGTACATGACACAGCCGGAGGGCTTCGTAGATAGTGGGAGCAGCTGAAAGGTGTGCAAGCTGCTTAAATCCATCTATGGATTAAAGCAGGCGTCGCGGAGTTGGAACATCTGTTTTGATGTAGCTATCAAAGAGTTTGACTTCATCAAAAATGTAGATGAACCTTGTATATATAAGAAGGCTGTAGAGAGTAAGGTAGTCTTTCTCGTATTGTACGTGGATGACATACTCTTGATAGGAAATGATGTTCCTATGCTACACTCGGTCAAGCTCTTCTTATCACACAAGTTCTACATGAAAGATCTTGGTGATGCCTCCTACATCCTGAGGATAAAGATCAATAGAGATAGTTCTAAACGGATTTTGGGATTGTCCCAATCCAGGTACATTGACACCATACTAAAGAGGTTTAGTATGGAAGATTCCAAGCGAGGTAATTTACCCGCTTGTTCGGGAATCACTCTCTCCAAAGAGATGTCTCCCAATACTGATTTGGAGAGGGCTCGCATGCAAGGGATACCCTATGCCTCGATAGTATGCTCTATCATGTATGCGATGTTATATACCAGACCAGATGTAGCTTACTCACTAGGTGTAGTGAGCAGGTATCAATCAGATCCTGGGGAAAACCACTGGACAGCTGTGAAGAACATTCTTAAGTACTTGAGAAGGACTAAAGAAATGTTCTTGGTGTATGGTAATGGTGAACTCCAGGTGGAGTCCTTTACCGATTCGAGCTTACAGAGTGATAAGAACGACAGTAAGTCGGTCTCGGGCTTTGTCTTTACCCTCAACGGAGGGGCGGTGTGTTTGAAAAGTTCCAAGCAAGACACCGTAGCAGACTCGACGATGGAGACTGAATACATCGCTGCCAACGATGCTGCCAAAGAAGCTGTCTTGATGAAGAAGTTCATTGCTGGGCTTGGTGTGGTTCCATCCATTGAGCATCCAATACATGTATATTGTGATAACAATAGAGCTGTGGCTTTAGCCAAGGAACCTAGGTCCCATCAGAGATCCAGACATATTCTGAGGCGGTATCACCTGATCAGGGAGATAGGTGATCGCCGGGAGATCGAGATCAGGAGAGTTGACACGAAGGACAATGTAGCGGATCCACTCATGAAGGCCCACCCCCATATACAGTTTGAGAGACTTTTTGGGATGTTGGGTATGAGATACTACAACACATGGCCTTAGTGCAAGTGGAAGATTATTAGGAATATGTATACCCTAAAGGCCATTATTGTACATGTGATGTATATTATAGTGGATGCTTGGACATATATATAGAGGACTTTCTTGCTCGACATGATAGTATGCTATCTGGTTACTCTTTATCCTAATATGTTGACTGGTATTCTTTACTGTCTTGCTCTCACATGTTGATAAAACCCTTAGGATATGTACTTGACTGCTAGGATTATGATGAGATCATACTAGTGGGGCCAGGGTGGTCCAAAAGTACATCCTTTAATCAATTCCTAGTCGTGGGAATATCGAGACCAGGGCATCGATATTCCAGTGTAGACTATTGTGTATGTTTCTTGTTCCTTAGAGGGCGATGGTTGATCCCACAACTATTGGTGTGTGGTATCAAAGATTGTACACAGGTGCTCATTAGAGAATAGGTACACCGAACAGGACTCGCCGAGGACTCCTACTTAGTAGTATACCTATCGTTAGATAGCAGACCTCTGGTGACACTGGTACAGATTAGTCTGTAGACCCAAGATCATCATAGAGTCTTGTGTGGCTCCCACTGTGCTTTGATTTCCTCCCTACCATGGTGTAGGGTTCCTAGGCACACTAATGAGGTCTTACAAGGCATCAACCATGCCAATTTCAAATTTGTTCCTAGGCACACTAATGAGGTCTCACAAGACATCAACCATGCCAATTTCAAATTTTACAAGTGCCGAGAAACCCTAATACGGATCGTTAACTAGAATTTTAGGCGAAAAAGGAAACTAGTTAACAACTTAACTAAAGAAAACGGAAATACAACCTTTGTATATCCGGTCCTCCACCTCCATAGCTCCGTGTAGACGTCCCTCCGCTGTACAAATCGGATCTTGGACTCTAGTGTCGGCTTCATCGGAGAAATAGGCGGGCTAGGTCATCGACTACGATGCCGAAGATGATCTACGTCGAGGCATCACAAGATCAAGCTCCCACTTCACCAAGTCATGAAACTTGTGAAGAAAACACCCTATACTACTTTGCAAGAGGTAGAGGATGAAGAAATAGGAAGTGGGTTCACTTTAGAATTGGATTTCTCACTCTATTTCACTAGTTGCCATTGATGGAGGCAAGCTTCTTCATCTTTGTAAAGATGAAGAAGAAGAAGAAGATGAATATGATAAGAATAATCAAGAAAATAGAAAATAGATTATACTTATCATATAGCAACCATGGTCAAGATAACTAGTGTAGAGAATCAACTATGGTTCAAGTGAATGGTTAGGGTTAAGAAAAGAGACAAAATGGTCAAACCATTCAAAGCTTCATGAAGCTTCAAAAGAAAGTCCAAAATGAGCCACCATTTCATTTCTTTTCCAAATATAAATGAAAAGAAATAAATAAATAAGTAAATCAAATATAAACAAAACCCTAATCATTAACTTAACCATGGTATAATTCTTTACACAAACCCAAGTGAGCATGCATCATCAAATATGATACAAACTTGTGCACAAAAATATATCACATATACAATGTGCACAAACAAGTGAGAAAACCCATTTAAAGTGAACCAATACTAGTTAATGCAAAGTAATATATCAAATATATAATTATGCATTAAATCATTAAATCAACACTTAATTTAACGATCCGGTCATATCGCATGTGACCGACTAATATCCAATGTATCGGCTTATCGAATCAATCCTTGATTCGATAACTAGGTTATATCGCATACAACCATATCGATACATTCATCGCGAGAATAGAATACGGTATCACATACACGCATTATTCTCGGTCCCGCACATATCTCATATGCGCTCCTATTTCGTTTCGCTTGAGCCAGGAAACCTCTGTGTAGGACTCTAAAGACTCGTCAATACGCCGGCAGCAGGTGATGATCATATCAAACACCCACAAGCCGCAAGCGGTCTGCTAAACGTAACGGCCACCCGGGTATTGAGCGATCAGAAGATCGACGAGCAAGCCCGCTCACACTCCTGTGAATCCAACCAGTAACACTTACCGTACAGTCCGGTCTCGTCGTCTGATATGTCGCATATCTCGCCTAGGGGTGGTAAACGTCAGACCCCAACAGCTCGATAAGTCATGTCGATATGAGGTCTATAACAGTTCGAGAAACTACTGGTAACACTTACCAGTAAATCTCAACAACCCTGGTCAGGGATTTCCGGTTATAGCCAATCGAACACAGCGCAACATCAACTCCCTATACCGGGAGAGACGAATCCCCTCCTATCGCTCATTGCCTCCATGTGATTCGGGACTGTACCCAAAAACCACCGTTTTGCACGCCCTCTTGGACGTGGTAAGGTGGAAATCAAAGCACAGTGGGAACCACACAAGACTCTATGACGATCTCGGGTCAACAGACTACTCTGTACCAGTGTCACCAGAGAACTGCCATCTGACGTAAGGTATAACACCATCTGGGAGTTCTCGGCGAGTCCGTCCAGTGTACCCAGTCTCCACTGAGCACCCGTATATCATCTCTGATGTCAAACACCAATGGATATGGGATCATCCATCGCCCATCTGTATGGGTCGAGAAGGTATACGCTAGTCTACTCTGGTATATCGATGCCCCGTCTCGATACACCCATGACTAGGGACCTTGAAGGATGTACTTATGGACTACCATGTCCCCACTAGTATGATCCGCATCATAGTCTAGGTAGTCAAGTACACATCCTAAGGGCTATACCAACATGTAACAGAGAGACAATCAGTGTACACGTTAAGGTAAAGATCAACCAGATAGCATACTATCATGTCGAGCAAGAAAGTCCTCCCTATATATGTCCAAGCATCCACTACAATATACATCCTATGTATAGTAATGGCCTCTAGGGCATACATATAACTAACACATGGCTCAAAGGAGTCGTACAAACAGGTGGATTTTGGATACAGTCCCGAGTCACATAGAGGCAATGAGCGATGGGAGGGGTTTCGTCTCTCCCAGTATTAGGGGTTGATGTTGCGTTATGCTCGATTGGCTATAACTGGAAGTCCCTGGCCAGGGCTGCTACTGAGATTTACTATTAAGAGTTATCAGTACTTTCTCGAACCGTTATGAGCCAGACATCAGAATGACTTATCACGTTACAGGGGGCTTACGTTTACCACCCCTAGACATGATATGCGACATATCAGACGAAGAGACCGAACTGTACGGTAGTGTTACTCATAGGCTTCATGGAGAGTATGGACGAGCTTGCTTGTTGATCTTCATATCGCTCAATACCCCGGTAGCCGTTACGTCCAGCTAATTCCGCTGACGTCTTGTAGGTAACTGATGTGATCATCACCTACTGCTGGTGTATTGACGAGTCTTTAGAGTCCTACACAGAAGTTTCCTGGTTCAAGCGAAACGAAGTAGAACACATATGTGATATGTGTGTGGGCTTGATTAAATACGAGTATGTGATACCGTATTGTAATCTGGCAGTTATCTGTTATCGGTTAGGTTATATGTGATATAACCAGACTATCGAATCAAGTGTTGATTTAATAATGTGATAAACGGATAAATGATATTAGTCGGTCATATGTGATATAACCGAATTATTAAATCAAGTGTTAATTTAATAATTTGATATAATTATGTATTAACTAATGTCATTAGCTCACTAATTGCTTTATTAATATTTATATATGTTAATGTATATTTGATATATATAAATATATATATTATTATATGAAGCATGGCATGTTTTTCTATTTTTAGAAAATAGAAAATGAGGTGTAAATTGTGGAGATATTTGTGGAATTGGCAAGGCATGGGTTTTATTATTTGTATATTACTCTTGACTCACTATTCAAGCATGGTTGCAATTTCTTATTGCATTTTAATTCCATGCTTGAATAAGTGACGAAAGAGAGAGCCATTTGAGTTTACTCTCATCATTTTTCAATCTTCATGCCTTAGCTATTTTCATGAGCTCTTGCTCTCTCTTGCTCTCTTCAATTTTCTTCACCTCTCTTCCAAGTTCAAACCCTCACATGTGATGTGAATCATTGAACTTGTGAAAACCATAATGAGCAAAATAAACCCCTACTTCACCATCTCACATTAGATTAGCAATTTGATGTGAGTGTTGCCTTCACTAATGAGATTAGTGAAGGGTTAGCTTGAGCTAGTAGTCTTCGGGTGGATCGTCTTTGACGCAAAGATCACGAAGGAGGTTCTTTCATCTTGAAGAGGAGCGTAGTGGAGTCGCATGGACTATAACCCGGAGCTAGAGAAGTGAAGGACTTGATCTACAAGGGTATAACCTCCTTCCCTTCTTGATGATACCAATCTAAATCCTAATATTCTAGCAAAGATGCTGGTTTGTCTAGCTTAGCACCAATAAAAATTTGAATTTGGCATGCTTGATGCTATTAAAATCTCATGGTAGTGCTAGAGTCGACTTTCAATAACCGGATTATTGAATCAAGTGTTGATTTGATAATGTGATATACAGATAAATGATATTAGTTATTTATATATGATATAACCGGATTATTAAATCAAGTGTTGATTTAATAATTTGATATATATTTATATTTGATATAATTATATGTTAACTAATATTATGCTCACTAATTGTTTTCTTTATATATATATATATATATATATATATATATATATATATATTATATGAAGCATGGTTAGATTTTCTATTTTGTGAAAATAGAAATGAGGTAAAAAAATAGGGAGACTTTTGAGGGATGGACAAGGCATGGCTTTTATTATTTATCTATTGGTCTTGCAACACTACTGAAGCATGGTTGAATAAATTTATTGGAGATTTATCCATGCTTCAATAAGTGAGCATGTGTAGAGCCATTTTTGGGTGTTGGTTCATTTTTGCCTTAGCTATTTTTTTCTTGAGCTCATATGATGAGTTCTCCTTTCTAGCTCTCTCCATCTTCTTCCTCACCTCCTCCAAGCTCAATCCTTCACGTGAGTTGTGAAACCTTGAGCTTGTGAGAACCCTAGTGAGCAATCAAAATCCCTACTTCATCATCCTACATTTGATTAGCAATTAAGTGTGGTGTGTTGTTCATAACAGAATATTGCATTTTATACCGCCCATTCTTATGCCCGTGTGTTTATAGGTAGGGGCTTTTAATCAGTGTTTGCTACATATTTACAGGATACTGGTTCTCAGCTCTAGACAGTGAAACTCATAGAAAAGTACGTCAAATTCCAGATTACTGCCAACAACAGATAAAACACGGGCCTCCGCTCTCTATCCGTATGTTGCCACACACCAGTTTAAGGGACAAAATGGCAAATCGATGTCATTTTCGTGCACAAAGCTCAATGTCAACACAAGATCCAATATATCTACGCGGAGCTCGAGGAAATCTTGGCAAAAGATCCACATCACATCACCTTTTGATCTACTGAAATTCTGGAAGAAATGGGAAGAGTTTCTGAGAAAAAGTCATATACCACACTGAAGAGTACTAAAAACTAGGGAAAACCACCAAATCTCATGGCCTAACTCCTCTAAACGGCCGCGGTTCCGCGGCATAAGCGCGCTTAGGCCGCGGAACCGCGGCCATTTAGTCTCCTCTCGTTGTCGTTTTTCAGGGGCATGTTGGTCTTTTCTTGTAGGGGCAGATTCTTGCCCTAGGTTTCCAGTTCCCCTCCTATAAATACCCCAGAACTGAGCCAAACCATGGTGTTAATTTCTTTAGCCTCTTTTAGTGTAGTTTTGTTCTTCTTCTTCTTCTTCATCTTTCCTCCATGAAAATGTAGTGAGAGCATTGAGTGGATGTTAAATGAAGATGAGAGTTTTTGTATCATTCTTGTTTGTTTAGCTTCCCCTTGAGATTCTTGCTTTCTCTTGATCTTTCAACCTCTTCATTGAGCTTGAAAGTTTAAAGGTTTGTTATTGATCTCAAGGGTTGTATCTTCTTATGGAATTAGTGCTTCATTTCACATGAGTTCTTTACCCTTCTCTTGATTTTGCAACCTCTTGATTGAGCTTGCAAGTTTAAGGGTTGGCTATTGATCCCATGCTTGTCTTGAGTTCTAGTTTCTAGTTCTTTTTATTGCTTATTTCTTTCTTGCTTTTTATTACCATGCTTTACTTTCTTGCACTTAAATTCCATACACTTACTTACTTGTAATCTTTTCTTTTCTTTTGCTCTTTTTGGTTCGTTTTTGTGAATGGTTGTAATTATCGTTGTTAAGAATAAATACGGTATTGTAAGTTAATGTTTCTTTGCTCATTTCCTTTTCCCGTTATTTTCCATTGAACTCCGCCCAAACGTTACGCAAGCGCTCTGTTAGGCACCCTACCCTACCAAGGTAACGGTGATTCCTAACCGCGACTGGTTGCATTCGGTTTGGCCGGAGGCGAAAGCAAGAGACAAGAACGGAAGGACAAGGGTAAATAAGCCGGATTCCACGAATACCGTGCTTAAATCCCCTAATCCACGTTGTTGCCGATTGCTCTAGCTTCAATTGGTCAAGACTCGGCTCAAAGGTTTTGAGTACGGATTTCTTTAGCTTACAATTTCGTATCTTTTTCTTAACAACTTCATACTTGCATATAAAACACATACAAATTCTTTATTGACTCGTCTAAAATAAGAAAGGACATACAACCATCTCCCTGTGGATCGACCCGTGCTCAACCGGCTAGCTGCAAAGCGACACCGTCCTGATCGCGGTTATACTTTAGAACTTTGAACATCCGACACGCCAAAAGCGTGCGATCATGTGTTTCCTTCACTAAAGAGTTTAGTGAAGAAGTAGCTGGGATTACCAGAGCTTCGGGTGGATCATCTTCGGCACGAAGATCGCAAAGGAAGATCGATCCAACTTTAAGTGGAGCCTAGTGGAGTCGTATGGACTACTACACGGAGCTTAAGAAGAGAAGGACACGGTCTACAAAGATTGTAGCATCCTTCTCTTAGCTAGTTTTTGTGATATCATCATAGTTAACCCTAATATTCTAGTTTGATCCTTAATTAGTCTAGCTTAGCACCTAGAAATTTTTAAAATTGCATGCTCGATGCCCGTTTAAACCTCGCAGTGGTGCTAGGGTAGACTTTCATATGTCATTTACATTGACTCTATTGTTGACATATATGCATGCATGGTCATCTTAGATACCATAGTATTACCTTTATGATACAGTATGACCTAGGAATCACTGTTTATTCAATTTCTACTTGCTGATATTTTCTACTCACGAGTTGGCAACTCACCCCCATGTGCCACAGTTTTCTTGTAGGTTCGACCGCTTGGATCAGTAGCGGTATTGCTGGCACACAGTTCTTTTAGGGTGTTAGTAGGTGGGACACACGCTGGATTATGACCACTCTAGTACCTTTTATTCCTATTGTATCTAGTTAAACTCCATCAATCACAAACTAGATTTTGTATATTAGTAGACCTAGACAGACTTGTATTTTGCGAGACTTAGAACAATGGATGTTTGTTCTCTTCTTTTGAGATTTTTGATGTCTTGCTTTATTTATTGTTTTTTCTATGTTTGATCTCCACCGTAGTGCGTCATATATTTACTGCTTATTTCGTGGTTGTGATTCCGCCAATTGGCAAAGTGCTAGCTCCCGTTTGGGGATGCCTATATATTGCATGTATGTGGTTTTGGATCAAAATTTACAAGGGGGGTGCTGCCCACATTTTTAAAGGAAGAAAAATGTTTTCAGTTAGCATATAATTCACTTGCATTTTCATATATTATTATTTATGCATTTAAAGAAAAACTTGATTTCATTATACCTTTATTTCAAAACTGCACCTCCACTATTTTCCGCAAAAAGTTTTAGATTTCTGGGTTTCAGCTTACTTGATTTACGTTACGCCTTTAGACGTTGTGTGATTCTCGTGCCGGCCACGTGATAAATTTCCGGATCATGACATCGTGTCGGGATATCGGAAGATCTAAGATTTGACAAAAGAACAATATCGACATAGGAAATCAATGTGAGTACTCGTGATTATGGAAAACATTACATTAAGCTTTTGCATACACTCTTCATATTATTTATGAAACTCTTGGTGAAAAACTTACGTCGGTTTTCGTTTAAAATCTTTTTCAAAATCAAGTTCAAATTTTTCTGAAAAATTCTTCTTCAGACGTCTATACAATTGTACTTCAGATGTCAGTCCTATTTTCCAAAATATGCACAAGTTTTAAAATATCAGTTTCTTGCTTCAGAACAAACATCCGAAGCTTTCTAGAATAAACGTCTGGTTGTTCTCTGGATTTTCATTGTTTAAAATTTTTGACAGAACAAACGTATGTCAATACTTCTTCATACGTATGTTTGTTCTCTGGATTTTCATTGGCTTAAACTTTTTACAGAACAAACGTCTGTCAAACCTTCTTCAGACATTTAGTTGTTTTCTATGTTTTCATGGTATTAAAACTTTTTGTGGGAACAAACGTCTGAATCTATTTAGCACAAACGCCTAAAGGTTTAAAACTTTGAAAATCCTTTCTTCTTCAAACGTGTGTTACTTGTTCTTCAAACGTTTGTTTGTTCTCTGTATTTTCATTGGTCATGTTTTGAAAACCACGGCAAACATCTGAAACAATTTTAGACACATGTCTGAAGTTCAAAATTATTTTGAAACATTTCTGTTAGTGTATATGCCCTAGAGGCCATTACTGTATCATACTAGTTTATATATTACTTGATGGAAGCTTGGGATATTCACAGTTGTATAGACAATCTTGCTCGAAATGGTAGTATGCTACTTGGTTTGTTTCTACTTTAATGTGTGCATGTGTTTCTTTTAGCATATCGCCTATACACATTAGTGGAGCCCTTAGGATCTTTGCTTGATTACCAGCGTTGTGATGGCAGTCACACTAGTGGGGGCTGGATAATCTACAAGCACGTCCTTATACAGGTCCCTAGTCGTAGGATTATCGAGACAGGGCATCGATACTCCAGAGTAGACTAGTGTATACGCTTCTTAACCCAGGAGGGGAGATGGTCTGTCCCACAGCCATCAATACGTCGTACTGGAGATAGTATGCAGGTGCTCGTTAGGTTACGAGTACACTGGACAGGACTCGCTGGGAATTGTTGGTTTGGTATTATACCTATCGTCGGTTATCAGTTCCCAGGTGACATGAGTACAGCATAGTCCGTTGACTTGATACTGTCACTTCGCCTCGAGTGTGTTCCCACTGTTCTTAGATTACTACCCTACCACGGCTCAAATGAGTCGTGCAAACAGGTAGTAGTTGGGTGCAGTCCCGAAGCTCTTAGAGGAAGTGACGGTTAAACAGGATTCGTCTCTCCCGGTATTGAGGGTTGATATCGCGCTGTGTCTAGGAGAGCCATTACACAAAGTCCCTGGCCAGGGCAAGCGAGATATACTGGTAGCGTTTCCAGTGTTATCTCAAGGTGTTCTGGGCTACACTCCGACACGACTTGTACCGCTATTAGGGGACTGACGTTTACCGCCCCCTAGGCCCGACATGCGATACTCTCAGACGAACAGATTGGACTGTACGGAGATTGTCACATTCAGGCTCAGTAGAAATTCGGATGGGTTCACCTCATCAGTCTTCTTATCGGCATCTACCTAAGGACCGTTACGCACAGCTAGTACCGCTTGCAGCCTGTGGTTAAACCCACTGCCAGCGTAGTGTCGAGTGTTTAGAGTCCCACACAGAGGGTTGTTCGCCTTTGGGCAAAACAGAGTAGAGGTCGCATGGTTTTGCGACAGGGTTCGTTCACATCCGCGCACTTGTGCACGTTTGGTGTCCGGGCAGTTATTACTAGCGAGCTTTGGTTTAAGCCAGATCCTAGTATATGTTTTGGGATTGGTTTTATCTCATTGTATTCGTATTCCTCGGAACACGGGTGCGGGTGTGTATGCACAGATGACCGAGGCAGAGGCAGAGGATTCTCATTAGGGTTGTTGACCGTTGACTTTTTCCAAACCCTAATGAGAATGAGAAATATGGTTAATAATATTAATTAAGGATAATTGTTGGATATAGTGCCCTCAGAGTCAATTATTGGATCACAGGCACGTGATTGCAATGATTGAGGAGGACCTATACTGGTAGGACAGTCTTACTCGAGGTGATAGTATGCTATCTGGTTTATCTTTATCATCGTGTACTGCTTTAGGTGACCTTACGAGTCGCTATTACACGTTGATAGAGCCCCTAGGATTCTTGCTTGACTACCAGCAGTATGAGGGCGATCATATACGTGAGAGCTGGAGTCTATAAGCACATCCTTAAAAGGTCCCTAGTCGAGAGAGTTTTGAGACAGGGCATCGATTCTCCAGAGTAGGCTAGTGTATACAGTCGAGACCCCGACGAGAGGCGGTGGCCGGTCTCACAAGCCACTGGTGTCAGTTGGTTCACCTAAGATGTATACAGGTGCTCATTGGGTTATGAGTACACCGGACAGGACTCGCCGGGAACCTGCTAGTTGGGATTATACCAGACGTCAGATAGCAGTTCCCTGGTAACATGTGTACAGGTTAGTTCATCGACCTGAGATCGTCATTTGTCTCGTGTGAGTTCCCACTGTGCTTTGATTACTACCCTACCACGGCTGAAAGGAGTCGTGCAAACAGGTTTTAGTTGGGTACAGTCCCGAGCCACATGGAGGCAGTGAGCGGATCTGCAGGGGTTCGTCTCTCCCGGTATTGGGGGTGAGGTCGCACTGTGTCTAGGAGAGCCAGAACATGAAAAGTCCTTGGCCAAGGCAGGAGATTTGCTGGTAGGTATTCCAGTAGTATCTCAGGGTGTTCTGGGCTACACTCCGACACGACTTGTACCGCTTTTGGGGGTCTGACTTTACCAACCCCCTAGGCCCGCCATGCGATGCTCATAGACGAACGGACTGGACTGTACGGATATTGTCACTGACAGGCTCAGTAGGGTGTCAGGATGAGTTCGCTCATCGACTTCCCTTTTGGTCAATAGCTGGTGGCCCGTCACGTATGGCTGATACCTCTGACGTGCTAGTGGTTAAATTCACAGCCATAGTATTGACGAGTCTTTAGAGTCCACCACACACACAGTTACTCAAGTTTCGGGCGAAACGCTGTAGAGGCCGTATGGAGATATGGCAGGGTTCGATCAGATACGTGCGGTATTGCACGGATCGTGATCGGACGGATTTTACTAGCCGGTTTTGGCTTAAGCCGGATCCTAGTATTAGATAGTGTAGTTTTGTCTCTTTGCATTTGTGTTCAGTGGGAATACAAATGCGGGCATGTATTTGCAATAGCGGGGTTTTTCTGTAATTTATTACGGGATCAGTTTTCTGAAGTTGCAAGTTTGCATTCCGTTCCGGCCGGTTTTCCTTTGTTCTTTCCCAGCCGGACTTTTCCGATGGAGGGGGTTATTTGCAAGTTTGCAAATAACTTATTGTGGAGGGGTTTATTGTATTATGAGGCATTATGATTGATAAAGCATCTTTGCTTTTCTTGTTCTCATGATGGTGCTATTAATGGTGATTAGAATGGATTGGAGTTGATTAGGAGTTGATGTGAGGTTTGCTTTGGATGTGGTCACCTCTTACTTTTCCTACCATCACCTCCCTTCTTGTTTTTCTCTCCACCATTTTTCATATAGGGGCCGGACACATTTTGGGTGAAGGGGGTTCATTTTTTGATGAGAGAAGATTTGTTCATATCATTTTGCATGCTTCACAAATTCATCCACCTCACTCCAAAGTCTATTGCTCATACCTCCATCAAAGGCAACCAAACCCCAAAAGAGACAAGGTTTTCTACACTACAACCTACAGTACCCTTGGACGCGTCGGCTAGCCAACTTCGCGCCCGAGTTGCCTCGGTCCAGAGGTGGGAGCCCGTAAAAGAATCCGGCTACGTGGTGCCCTTTCCGACGAGGAGGTGACGAACGGAGATTCCGCGGGAGATCGGAGTGGAGACGAAGACCGAAGGACACGGATCGCTTGGTATAGCTTCTCTACTCTTTTCTTGTTTGCTAGTAGCTAGGTTAATGGCCCGATCCAGGTTAAAAGTGCGCGGTGGTGCCGGTTTGCTAGTTTGCAAAGTTTTTGTTTCCGCGTTTCCGGCGTCGGATCGACGGCCGGGGCGCCGCCGCGGACTTACAATAATTGTGCCATGGTTAGGATTGTTGACAATTTGACTTTTGTTGACTTGTTGACTTTGTTGACCGGTTGACCATTGTGGACTTGTTGACCATCATCATTTCATTTCAAAGATGCTTCTTGTTTCTTGCAAATGCATTAAATGATGAAATGATAATGGTCATTCATAAACTAACCATCATAATTTCTTAATTATTATTATTATTATCATTATTCTTATTTTGAGAGCATGGTTGTAAAAAAGCCATCCCATTCTCACTTGCTCACTCTCTCTCATCCTCTTCCTCTCTCTCATGTGTTGAGAACCATGAGCTCTTGAGGTAAAACCACCATAACTCCTCTCTACTCATTCTAGGGTTCTAGGTTTAGCAAGCCAAGCACTTTAGTTACCTCTAGGTTGAGGTAGGAGCTCAAGGTAGAGGCCTTCGGGTGGATCCTTCTTCGGCAAAGAGAAGAAGACAAGGAGGAGCCGTTCAAACCACTCCAAGGAGCAAGAAGAGAAGGAGTTCAAGACCTAGGTATAACCTTCTAACCGAGTAGCTAAACTTGTAGTTAGTTTGCTAGGTTTTTGTTTAGCAAAGATCCTTTGTTTCTAGTCCATGTTGCCTTGAGAAAAAATTTGTTTTTTACCTATTCCGCCTCCCCGTAAGCACCGGAGTGGGCAACGTGGACTTACAGTGGTATCAAAGCCTAGCTAAATAAGAACTAGCATGTTAGCAAAGCATTTAGAATTTCAATCCGAGAAAAAATCGCAAAACACGTCAAAATCCTCAAGTTTCTGCCGATTTTTAAAACAGCTCTAAAAATAATTCCACACATCTTAAAAATCCGTTCAGGGTTTTCTGGGAACACACAAGAAAAACGAGACCACGATTCGACCAGACCACAGCGGAAGCGCGGCGAAACCATGCGTTTCGCCGCGGATCCGCGGCCGAGTCAACTCGGTCGTGACTCGGATTTGTTGCAGTGTTCTTATTTTGACGTTTTGTGATTTTTAAAGTATTTTGTTTCTGCCCAGAATTTCCATAGAACAAAGTTGTGTTTGGGGTAGTTACAAATCCGTATTTTTGATCGAAGTTCTGTAAACTTTTGCTAAATGGTTATATCTGTGATGTGATATATGCACTGAACGTCGACTAATCGCTATACGTCGATTAGTGGGGGTTGTGCATATCTGTGATCTGTAATGTTGTTGGATTGTGTATATGAACTCGTTGGATTGTCGCGGATGAATAGCCGGGGTTTTTTGAGATGAGAGTTTCTTTTTCTTTCATTTCATGTAATATGTAAATTGATGTAATATTATTTTTATGGCCGCACATCCGGGATGAGATTGTAGCCGCCATTGTATATTATTTCTTTTTACTGTTTTTGCTCCTAGGATAGACCTAAGGTGGGGTGCACAAACTACCGGGTACCTCGAAGTGCCGAGTGGCCTACTCATGTTGTTGAGGGAGGTTGCTTCACTTCGCGTATAGGCGGGTAGTTTGCCGCACCTGTAGGGGTCTAGGGTGGGGTTTGGCTATTCATCGCGACCGTGTAATCCGTCTTTCGTTGCAGGCTCGAACGAAACGCGGATTCCTAGCATATCCAATGTGTTCATCTGTGATCTGGAATGGCTATCATTGCATCTGACGAATGTATATATCTATATATGATATCTAGTAGGCGTTGTTTATGTTTTGCATCCGCGCTAGTCCAGCCCCCGCTCTGTCGTTAGTTAAGTAACCTAACGGGTGATGATGGGGCCCCGTGGCGAATGCGGATGGCATAAGCGTACGTCATATTTTCGTTGTTTTCTGCAATGGTAGGATTAATTGATGGGACGCATTAAATTAATGCAAGAAAATAAACCAAAGTTAAAATCGTTGGAACAAATTCAAAACCACTCGGTTTCTTTTCAAAACAACTTTTAAACGCGGAGCTTAAACCACTCCTTTCAAAAGCTATTGATCAGTCGAAAATATTGCATTTTTAACACGGCAATTTCCCTATCTTTTGCACTCATCTAGAAGTGTTCGGCATTCATATAGCACATATTAGCAAATCAGTTGTAAAATATCAGATTGCATGTGTTAGACTCTAAAACCGGCACTATAAAGGAAATTGACTGCATTTCATGGCATCGCATCATCCCTATATTGCGCAACACTTGTTTTGAGAAATTGTGCAGGAAAATCTGGAAGAAAAGCCAAAATTGTCATTTTGCTGATCAAACATTACACCAACTCAAAGTTTTGAGATCTGGTAGCAATCCAAAGGGGAAAATACAATTCAACATATCCTATACAGGCCCATAATTCATCCCAAAGAAATACCAGAAGTTGCAAGACCTAAAGCCCATAGAGCGCCGCGGAACCGCGGCAGGAGCCGGCTTGCGCTGCGGTTCCGCGGCGGTATTTCCACGTCAGCACTCCAGTTTTGCTTCATTATTCCTATCTCAGTGGCTACAGCTCAGAAATATACTTCAAATTCCAGAGAAGTCTCGAAGCTTCTGCCAGATCAGCAAAGATGATTAATTAAGCTAATCTTGATTAAGCTCCTAACTAATCACATCTAGAAGCTTCTCCTCAACAAACTTTTGGAGGGAAATTCAAATCTCCTCTGACTAACTTTTGGAGGGAAATTCAAATTCTAATCCTAGATCTAGGGTTTGGGGAAGTCTATAAATAGAAGCCTAGACCTAGGGTTAAAGGCTAATCCTTGGCTAATCTGAGTTGTTCTTTAGTTGTTCATTAGTTCATTTTTACTTCCTCATTCTTCAACATCTCTCTCCCTCTTCTTCCACAAGTTGAGTGACACGACTTGTGCGAAACCCTAACCCTAATTCCAATCCAAATTCAAGATCCCGAGTACCAAATCAAGCAAGAAGCCTTCAACCTTTTAGGAGCGGAGCCGATCTTCAATCGAGCAAGTGATCCAAGCCGATCCACGACTCAAGGAGACAAGCGAAGCCAAATCGACGATCGAGTTCCTCCTCTTGTAGTTCTTGAGTGATTGTAACGAAATTGTTGATATAAATAAAAGGTGAAATTCTTTAATCTTGCTTTCTTTTAATTCTTGCATCATGATTAGATCTCAATTTGTGATTGTGGTTCTTGTTGTGATGTTTGAGTAAAACTCCGCTCGTAAAGGAGTCGAGACGATCAATAGAATGATGATGATTTAGATATTTTTACAATTCTTAAATCCTATAACGTTTGTAAATTCTTGTGAATCGAATGATCGATGACCTAGTTTCGAGATGATGCTTTCTTGATTGTGTTCGCTCGAAACTAGGGATCAACGATCGATCATTAGATTCACTAGAAGCTAGAATTTGATTGAGATTCATTGAAAGGATAAAGGATAAGACGAGGAAACCCTAGCTTCTTCGCAAAATCCTTAACCTCGATGAATTATCATCGATCTAGTATCAATTCGTTAAAGGATAAGAAAATGAAATCATTATATCTCATCATATCTATAGATCCGATCGATTCCTACGAGCTACACTTCGATTCTTGATATTTGGTTGGAAAAATCATCACAAACATCTCAATTCTTGATTTTATCTTTTCTTGTTATTAGATCTAGATTTTCTAATTCTTGAACTTCAACTACAAATCATGAATTGTTTTCGTTTCTTTTCTT
This sequence comes from Agapanthus africanus, assembly GCA_030015575.1. Lineage (NCBI taxonomy): Eukaryota > Viridiplantae > Streptophyta > Magnoliopsida > Asparagales > Amaryllidaceae > Agapanthus > Agapanthus africanus. The sequence continues at coordinate 343,954,259 of CM057337.1, forward strand.
TAAAATTTCAATTCACCTAATTCAAAAGACGAACGATTACACTTTCCCTGTGAATGATCCACACTTACTAACACGCTACATTCGACACCGTTATTGATTGCGGTCAAAAAAAAATTTTGGTTGTGATTTCTAAATTCTATTTTCTATAAACTACACATCCTAAAAATCATTCAAATCAAATGGCTCCGTTGCCGGGGATAGTGTGCTAATTGTTCGTATTTTGAAATTTGAGTTGAAAGATTTATTCCATCTATATTTTTAGATCAAAATTCATGCAAACACTAATACGAGTTGTTGTGATTTGTGCGAGGAAATCTGGCATCATTGGAGCTGGAGAAATTTTTTTTAGGAATTTCCAGAGAGCTCAAGAAGTGAACAGAAGTTCACTGTAGAATTTTGGTGCACTGAACAGCACATACGGGCGCGATTCCGCGGTGTAATCCATCAATAGCGGCGGTTCCGCGGCTGGCTAAAGGCTTCTCTGTGAAATTTTTCACTCAGGTCCTCTAAGACTTTCTTATCTTCTTCTCTGTCTGCTCCAAATAACATTTTTCTGCAGGCTTCTTTGCAAAAATCGCAGCGCCGCAAAAAGCAAAATTAAATTGTGCTTGTTTTGATCTTGTGGTTGTTTGCATAATTAATACGGATATTAAAGGGCAAAGACCAAATCCAGATTAGGTGGGGAGTTCATTACCCTTCCTAAGCCCCAAAAATCACAAACTTGCATCCGCATTACCCTCATTAACTAAAAAATATCTAGAGATGACTCTAAGGACCGTCGCGCTCACTTAGGACAAAAGAAGGCCGTGGGTAATTCTTGCTTATCCGCGTTTCTTTTGTGGTGTCTAAGGCAAGTGTGTCGAAGGCTGGTGGTTACTTAATTAGGCCCACTACTTACGTAGGGGAGAACCTCCCACTTACCTGGCACTTACCTGGCCACAGGAGAGACAAAGAGGCAGTGGAGGATTTATCCTGCGACTTGTCTTTTGGCAGTTAGGAGCGGTCTAGAGATTTGACCTAGGTGACCCCTAGAATTAGGGTTTTGTGTGTTGCATTTGTTGTGTTGCATCATTTTTTCAAAAATCCGTCCAATTTTCAAAACAAACACCGCATTCATTCATTCATTTTCCCCTAATTATAAATCACGCTACCACTTGTACTACAAGATAGGCTGGACAACGGGATTCTAGTGCCCATTAAGTCCGCGTCTCTTCGATCGACCCAAAAGTCGGTATTTCTACACTTACCTTTCCTTTACCCACCACCACACCCACATCGATGGATCCGTCTCCATCGAACTTCTTTTCCACTACTCTGCCGCCGTCCGTTGGTGCGCAGAATCCACCTCGCATCTCTCTCCAAGAGAGGTGCTATCCTATACGAGGCCCACTTTCTACCTGTCTTTCCATACCACCAGCCAACGGGAAAAATTTTCAGATTAAACCCCAATACATCAACCTTCTACCAAAATTTCACGGTCTCGAGTCTGAGAACGCATATGTCTTTATCACCAAATTTGAAAATGTATGCGCACTGATGGGTTCTTCACAGTTGTCTGTGGATGCTATGCGTCTTCGTCTTCTCCCATTCACTTTGTGCGATTTAGCCGAGAAGTGGCTATATAACACTACCGCACATTCCATTTCAAATTGGGACGAATTCGTCAAAGCATTCCTTAAAAAATTTTACCCACATCACAAAACAGCTCGAGTCCGTAGCGAAATCTATCAATTCATCCAGCTTCCAAATGAAACATTTTCAAAACGTCTTGAACGCTTCAAGGATCTGTTAGTCCAATGTCCACATCACGGCATCCCGAGATGGGAACTATGCCGAATCATTTATGAGGGCATTAATCCTAACACAAGACAGACCCTCGAATCCATGTGTCAAGGCAACTTCATGACCAAAGATGATAGGGAAGCATGGAAATTCCTAGAAGATTTCGCTGAAAAATCGTTACAGTGGGAGGGTGTGAGTCAATCATCTAGGGATGGCAATGATATTTCCATAGGAGTTAGAGTTGAAATTTCAGCTTTACACAAGAAATTCGACGCTATGGAAAACAAATTTTTAGCTGCCGCCCTAAATCAAATGTCACTCTCCAAAACTGTATTTGGATGTTGTTCTGATCCTTCTCATCTCACGGAAAAATGTCCACGAAATTCTCTGTTTCAAGGTCATATTAATTCTGCTTACCAATAAAGACCTGGAAACGACCCATTTTCTTCCACATATAATCAGGATGGGAGGAATCATCCTAACTTTGCTTGGAACCAATCACAATCTCAAAACACGGTTCCAACCCAACACAATTTCCAAAGGGTCCCTCCACCACAACAGCAACCACCACTTCATTTGAGTCAGCACCCCTTTCAAGCACAAAATTTTAAAAATCCGGTCAACACACCTGCACCGTCTAATCCTTTGCAGTTGATCGGTTCAGATGAATCCTCTTCATTCATGAACTTGCTTTTGACAATAAAAACTTCCGTCGATGACATAAAGAGAAACTCTGCGTCCCAAAGCGAGACTATTAAATCGATGGAAGAAGAAATTGCATGTTTAAAAGCTCAAATGAGTGCAAAAGAGAGAGGGAAACTTCCAGCTCAACCTTTATCCAATCCTGGCTATTCACATCATGTGGATGCAATCACGTTGAGATCTGGAAGAGTGCTTGACAATCACGTTGGGGAAGAGATTGATGACACGAAAAAATCTATCCATGACACCCCGGCTGAGACCTTTCCTCACACACACGCTTCTGCTTCTGATTCTTGTTCTACCCCACCGCCTTCTCGCGAGCCTATTCTCTATTTCCATCTAGGCTCGACACCTCAGCCCACCTCTTCTATCCCTCCACAGATGATCCCTACTCCTCTTTCGGGATCACGTCTACCCCCACTTCCTTCTCCTATGATGAACCCAGAGCTTATTGCTAAAGCACCTTATCCTAATCGGTTAAGGGCTAACACATCGAGTCCACATATGGAGAAGATTATGGACATGTTTAAGCAAGTTAACATCAACATCCCTCTCCTAGATGCCATCCAACAAGTTCTGTCCTATGCGAAAACTCTTAAGAACTTGTGCACTAGGAAGAGCAAGACTCAAGTGCCCAAGAAAATTTTCATGGCAAAGACTGTAGACACGGCTTTCCCCTAACAATTACCGAGGAAACGTAAGGATCCTGGATATCCTACTATTTCCATTTCTATTGGGGAAAAACACATCAACCGTGCTCTACTAGACCTTGGCGCTAGTGTTAACTTGCTTCCATACTCGGTTTATGAGCAACTAGATATCGGAGAGTTGAAGCCAACCCATTGCACTCTCCAGATGGCTGACCGATCAATCACCAAACCTAAGGGTGAACTGGAGGATGTGTTAATAAAAATCGGGGAATTCATATTCCTTATGGATTTTATTGTAATTGATACACAGCCTGTAGCGAACCCACGGAATCAAATTCCGGTGATTTTAGGTCGCCCTTTTTTGGCCACTTCCAATGCAATAATCAACTGTCGTAATGGTTCTATGACCCTATCTTTCGGGAATAGGTCAATAGAGCTGAACATTTACAAGTTGGAAAGTGTACCCTCCGAACCTACTGCTCAGGTCTATTCTGTCGACTTAATGGATGTCGACAGCAGCGAATTTGATGATCCTCCTGATACCGATCTTGACTCTTTTCATACGTTATTGTTTGACCCAACTATGTATCATACACATACGGACTCTTCCACCGAGATGTCCGGGTCAGCAACTAGCACTGATTATGAACTGTTCTTAGAGTCTGAATATCACCCCGCACTTTGTGATGACATTATTCATCGGGGTATTGATGGAACTTTTGAGGAAATCTTCGCTGATGAACTCGCATTTTTGAATGACACGGGTGTTGAGACGAATCTTGTCCCAATCAATAAAATTGAACCTCCACCCCTTCTTCTGAACTGTAAGAAGAATGTGAGTAATCCATCACAAGCACTGCATCGTCTCTCCAAAATAAGACGCACACACACTCTCTTCCACCACTTAACCTTTCCCCACTTCTTCTTCCACCAACCTGAGCACTGCATTGATAAAAATTTTGAATGGTTGGTGTTAACGTTTGGTCTTTGCAAAGCTTGGCATCGACCGCTGATTTTTGACCCCCTCATGTGATTTTCAAAGATTAACATTGCTTAAGTTTGGGGGGGTACATTTTTTCTGGCTCTTGAAAAGAAAATTTTTACAAAATTTTGAGCCAAAAATAAGTTTGGGGGAGGATCTTCACTTAAATATTTTTCCCCCACTAATAAATTCCTCCCAAGATTACAGGTTTTTTCGAGATTTAGCAGATGGCAATAGTGAGGACACTATTGAAAACAAGTTTGGGGGAGGTTTGTGCTTATTTTCGCATCATTTGCATATCATTTGCATAAGCACAAAACATTTTCGAAAACCTATAAAAATTTAAAAATTTTCAAAATATAAAATAAATAAAAAACATTTTTGTACATAAATAAGATAATAAAAGTTTAGATAGTGAAAAATTACATCCATGAGATTAGAAAAAATTTAAGAAAACCAAGAAAATTAGAAGTTTTCTTATACGAACTAGTAATAAGTAGTTATGAGCCGTTGTCCCAAGGGTTAGTAAGATGAAGGACGTCACTAATCTGAGGATAAAAATAGGTCTGAAAAATAGTTTCTATTCTGGAAGCCAAACATTTTGAACGTTGATACCCTGCTATTCGCACTTACACACGTCTTAAAGCCTGGGATAGTAGAGGATACCTTGAAATGTTCTTGTCTTAAAGCCAATGTATGAAGGAAATAAAAAAAATGAATAAAATATAAAGTGGTGAGAAAAATGGACACTGGTTTTGTTATCGCCGAGGGCAATAAAAAAATATATAGCAAGGGTGTCTCTTCACCTAGTGCCCTAAGGCCAACTGGTCTGGGAGTCACTGCTATGCCTGAGGAGGTGCAAGACGAGGAAAATACACCAAATAAGCAAAGCACATGAGTAATCGTTCGGTTAGTACCTCAAGAAGTATTAACGGTCGCATGAAAGTGTGTGAGCAAATTCGTCTAAATATTCATTAATTAAAAAGTACTGAGGCTGATGGGCAAGAGTATGATAGCTTGAATTGAATTCTCCGGGTGTAGGGATTTCCTTTACATACATGCAGGGTGATATGATCGATGTTTGGAAGAAAGATAGGAATGAAGAATAAGACGATGTTTTATTGAGGGAGGACGTGATTTCTGACATTTTTTCATGACCGTTAAGATAGGGCTCATGACAACCGAAAAGCTAGCTTAGTTGGAAACCCTAATTTTCAAGGCTTTTCTTTTACAATTCTTTTCTTTAAATGTAATATTCATGATCTTTCTTTTATTATTGGATTTTGTGGGTGCAATCCGCTAAAAACCCTCAGGAGACAACACTCCTCCTACTAGGGACACCTAGAGGTTTAAAGGCTTGTTGCACGTGCTCAGTGCAATCGTATTGCCTACGAAAGTGTGCTAGTTAGTTTTTCTCTTTCTTTATTTTCTCCTTCTCTTTTTAATAAAATTTTGCTCGAGACGATCGAAAATAAGTTTGGGGGAATTTGATCAGTCAAAAATATTGCATTTTTAACACGGCAATTTCCCAATGTTTTGCACTCATCTAGAAGTGTTCGGCATTCATATAGCACATATTAGCAAATCAGTTGTAAAATATCAGATTGCATGTGTTAGACTCTAAAACCGGCACTATAAAGGAAATTGACCGCATTTCATGGCATCGCATCATCTCTATATTGCGCAACACTTGTTTTGAGAAATTGTGCAGGAAAATCTGGAAGAAAAGCCAAAATTGTCATTTTGCTGATCAAACATTACACCAACTCAAAGTTTTGAGATCTGGTAGCAATCCAAAAGGGAAAATACAATTCAACATATCCTATACAGGCCCATAATTCATCCCAAAGAAACACCAGAAGTTGCAAGACCTAAAGCCCATAGAGCGCCGCGGAACCGCGGCAGGAGCCGGCTTGCGCCGCGGTTCCGCGGCGGTATTGCCACGTCAGCATTCCAGTTTTGCTTCATTATTCCTATCTCAGTGGCTACAGCTCAGAAATATACTTCAAATTCCAGAGAAGTCTCGAAGCTTCTGCCAGATCAGCAAAGATGATTAATTAAGCTAATCTTGATTAAGCTCCTAACTAATCACATCTAGATGCTTCTCCTCAACAAACTTTTGGAGGGAAATTCAAATCTCCTCTAACTAACTTTTGGAGGGAAATTCAAATTCTAATCCTAGATCTAGGGATTGGGGAATTCTATAAATAGAAGCCTAGACCTAGGGTTAAAGGCTAATCCTTGGCTAATCTGAGTTGTTCTTTAGTTGTTCATTAGTTCATTTTTACTTCCTCATTCTTCAACATCTCTCTCCCTCTTCTTCCATAAGTTGAGTGACACGACTTGTGCGAAACCCTAACCCTAATTCCAATCCAAATTCAAGATCCCGAGTACCAAATCAAGCAAGAAGCCTTCAACCTTTTAGGAGCGGAGCCGATCTTCAATCGAGCAAGTGATCCAAGCCGATCCGCGACTCAAGGAGACGAGCGAAGCCAAATCGACGATCGAGTTCCTCCTCTTGTAGTTCTTGAGTGATTGTAACGAAATTGTTGATATAAATAAAAGGTGAAATTCTTTAATCTTGCTTTCTTTTAATTCTTGCATCATGATTAGATCTCAATTTGTGATTGTGGTTCTTGTTGTGATGTTTGAGTAAAACTCCGCTCGTAAAGGAGTCGAGACGATCAATAGAATGATGATGATTTAGATATTTTTACAATTCTTAAATCCTATAACGTTTGTAAATTCTTGTGAATCGAATGATCGATGACCTAGTTTCGAGACGATGCTTTCTTGATTGTGTTCGCTCGAAACTAGGGATCAACAATCGATCATTAGATTAACTAGAAGCTAGAATTTGAATGAGATTCATTGAAAGAATAAAGGATAAGACGAGAAAACCCTAGCTTCTTCGCAAAATCCTTAACCTTGATGAATTATCATCGATCTAGTATCAATTCGTTAAAGGATAAGAAAATGAAATCATTAGATCTCATCACATCTATAGATCCGATCGATTCCTACGAGCTACACTTCGATTCTTGATATTTGGTTGGAAAAATCATCACAAACATCTCAATTCTTGATTTTATCTTTTCTTGTTATTAGATCTAGATTTTCTAATTCTTGAACTTCAACTACAAATCATGAATTGTTTTCGTTTCTTTTCTTTAAAGTTTCAATTCACCTAATTCAAAAGACGAACGATTACACTTTCCCTGTGGACGATCCGCACTTACTAACGCGCTACATTCGACACCGTTATTGATTGCGGTAAAAAAATATTTTTGGTTGTGATTTCTAAATTCTATTTTCTATAAACTACACATCCTAAAAATCATTCAAATCAGCTATCAAGTTCCTTCGATTATATCAAGTTCACTACGTTCACGGTTTCGCCAATACCATTCGTAGCCCTCCATCATTTCAGTTAAATATTCGGTAGTATTCAAGCTATATATTTTGACCTACGCCAAGGCATAGTGATTGGTAGCTGCCGGATATTTATCTATTGCATAGATAGATGCGTTGGTTTGAGACAGTCATACTGCCATTTTGGCCTACGTCAAGAGTATGTACGGGTAGGTTCAAATTAACCTGGTAAATGATGGGTAGAACTTGACATGTGACTTATGATATTTTGGCCTACGTCAAGGTCATAAGAGCATGGGGCAAAAATCCACATCGGGAGTTTCTAAAGAAACTGAAACTTGCTAGTGTTGCATACCATTTGGAGTGTGATGATTCTGGTAGGATTCCTTCAGCTTTATCACACGATGATATTTGGATCCCGATCCTACTGTGAGTATATGCTACTCCTCGGGAACTTTCTCACTTAACGATCAATGCTATAAACCAAGTAGGTGTCTAGAAAGGTGTTAGCGGGGCTACGCCCACAGGGAAAAGAGGTTATTTAATTAAGGAACTTCGCGAAAGCGTCGTAAAACCTCCCTCGAAGTACCAATACTGGCATGGCTGAACGGTTAAGCAAGTATTGTACGGTGAGATTGATCCCGACTAATTCTTCCTTTTTGGTTTGAGGAAGGATTCGAGAAACAGTGGGAGCCATCCTGTTTAGACAAACTAAAAACCACTCTAAACTTGCAAGAGCATCATGCTAAAGTGTTTCTTCTCTCTCTCCTAATTGCAGCGACCAAACATCATGACCGGACTTAAGTTACTACTAGAAAAAAATATACTGACAGGGCCAAACTACAAAGATTGGCTCAGGAATGTCAAAATGGCAATCACTTATGACAAGTTGGGGTATCTTCTTACCACCAAAGCTGCCCTTGTCCCAGGTCCTCAATCCAGCGTCGCGGATAAGGAAATCCGTAAGACCTGGGAAATTGATTGCGCGAGGGCCAAGTGCATCGTGCTTGCCTCTATAGACAATGAACATCAGAGGAGGCACGAGGATATAGACCTAGAATCCATATTTCTCCATACAAAAGATCTGTATGGAGAGCAATCCCGTATCGCCAGATACGAAATCTCGAAAAAGTTGTTTTCGGCGAGATTGGCCATCGGATCATCTGTAGCGGAACACGTGCTTTAGATGATTAGCTACATTGATGAGCTCGCGGACCTCGGGACCACGTTAGAGAACGAGCTCTATAATGACTTGATTCTCCAGTCTCTTCCTTCCACTTACGCCCAGTTTATCCTGAACTTCAACATGCAAGGAAAGGAAGTTGAACTTTTGGAACTCCTTAACATGTTGAGGAGTGCAGAGGGCACCCTGAAGAAAGTAAGGGAAACACCCGCTTTGTCTATTGGAGGACCTTCTTCTTCTAGGTCTAAAGAGAAAGCCAAAGGAAAGAAGAAGAAAGCCCCCACCAAACCAAAGGGCGGTGTTCGGTGTTAGTAAAGTGGAAACCAAGGGAAAGGAAAAAATGGCAAAGGTAGCGGGACAGCTTGTGGGGAAATAAGAGTGCTTTTATTGTCATAAGAAAGAACACTGGAAGAAAGATTGTAGGGCTTGGAAGGCCAAGAACCAGGACCCGAAGCAAGTTGTGGCTTCGGCTTCAGGTGTGTATGTTATTGAAAACTGTCTATCAGTAAACTCTACTTCCTGGGTATTGGATACCGAATCAGGATCTCATATCTGTAATTCTTTGCAGGCACTGAGAAAGCATAGGGTTTTGAAGGCAGGTGATATGACCCTCAGAGTTGCAAACGGAGCTGGCATGGATGCTGAGTCTGTGGGGGACTATCAATTGGGATTGTCAGATGGACATGTTTTGGTTTTGCGTGATTATTATTTTGTACCCAGTGCGACTTGTAATATCATATCTGTATCTTTAATGTCTAAAGAATGTTATGATTTTGCATTTGTAAGCAATATTGTAAACATTCACCTTAATCATGTTCTGATTGGGTCGGGTACATTAAGCAACAGTATATACGTATTGAACCAACCATAGATTTTCAATGTCCAGAATACACACAAAAGAAAGTCTCCAGAAATAAATCATGCTTTCTTATGGCATTGTAGACTAGGTCACATCAATGAGAGAAGGTTGACTAAGTTACATAAAGAAGGATATTTGGATCCGTTCGAATATCAATCATATGCAACTTGTCAATCATGTCTCAAAGGAAAGATGACAAAGACTCCGTTCACTAGACATGGAGTAAGAGCGAGCGAGCTCTTGGGACTCGTACACAGCGATGTATGCGGTCCAATGTCTACACATTCGCGAAGTAGTTATTCTTACTTCATTACATTTACGGATGATTTTTCAAGGTTCGGGCATGTCTTCTTAATGAAGCATAAATCTGAAGCCTTTGAAAAATTCCAGGAATACAAGAATGAAGTAGAAAAACAAACAGGCAAAAGTATCAAGACACTGAGATCTGATCGAGGTGGTGAATACTTGAGTGCCGAGTTCCTGGATTACCTAAAAGAGAATGGAATTCTCTCTCAGCTTACTCCTCCATACACTCCACAACATAACGATGTATCGGAGAGAAGGAACCGAACCCTATTGGATATGGTACGCTCCATGATGAGTAACGCTGAGTTACCGCGATCTTTCTGGGGATATGCACTAGAATCAGCTGCATATCTTTTGAACCGAGTTCCAACTAAGACTGTGCATACCACACCATATCAAATGTAGAGTGGGAAGAAACCCTATCTTCAATATCTGAAGATTTGGGGATGTCCGGCTTTTGTCAAAAAGCAGCATGCGGACAAACTCAAGGCACGCTCAGTACAGTGCAAGTTTGTGGGATACCCAAAGAACTCCAGGGGGTATCTTTTCTATTACGCAGAAGAACAAAAGGTTTTTGTCTCTCGTCATGCCCACTTTCTGGAACATCAGTTCTTAGAAAAAGAAATAAGTGGGAGCGTAATACAACTGGAAGAAATTCCAGAACCACAAGCTATTAATGAAAGCTTAGAAGAACCAGAAGGTTCGAAAGAACAGGACATTCCTACGCCGCTCCGTAGGAGTAGTAGGCAGTCTCATCCGCCCGAGAGATACTATGGTTTTCTCATAGACGGGGATAGAGAGGATTGCATCATTGATAATGATGAGCCGACTAGCTTCCAGCAGGCCATTCAGAGCAATGACTCGGTAAAATGGCTGGATGCAATGCGGACCGAAATGGAGTCCATGTACACCAACAAAGTATGGACTTTGGATGTTGCTCCAGAAGGGGTAAAACCCGTAAGCTGCAAATGGATCTTCAAAAGGAAGATTGGTGTAGATGGACAGGTTGAGACCTATAAGGGTAGACTTGTTGCAAAGGGTTTTCGTCAAAGACCTGGTTTGGACTATGACGAAACCTTTTCTCCAGTGGCTATGCTCAAATCCATTCGGATCCTTCTTGCTATTGCTTCCTTCGATGATTATGAAATTTGGCAGATGGACGTAAAGACCACTTTTCTAAATGGAAATTTGGAAGAGTGTGTCTATATGGACCAGCCAGAGGGTTTCATTTAGAGTGGGAGCAGCGGGAAAGTGTGAAAGTTGCTTAAGTCCATTTATGGACTAAAGCAGGCATCACGGAATTGGAACATCTGTTTTGATGAGACGGTCAAAGAATTTGGCTTTATCAAAAATCCAGATGAACCATGCATTTATAGTAAAGTTGTAGCACGAACTGTCGTATTCCTCGTTTTGTACGTGGATGACATTCTCTTAATAGGAAATGACATTCCTATGCTACAATCTGTCAAAGAGTTCTTGTCACACAGGTTCTCCATGAAAGACCTGGGTGATGCCTCTTCCATTCTGGGGATCCGGATCTATCTTGATAGGTCCAAAAGGATATTAGGACTTTCACAGTCCAGGTACATCAACACCATACTGAAAAGATTCAGTATGGAAGATTCCAAGCGCGGTAATTTACCGGCTTGTCATGGGATCACCCTCTCCAAAGAGATGTCTCCCAAGACTGATTTGCAAAGGGATCGCATGTCTATTATACCCTACGCCTCTGCGGTAGGCTCTATAATGTATGCGATTTTGTGTACCAGACCAGATGTAGCTTATGCACTGAGTGTGGTAAGCCAGTATCAGTCAAACCTTAGGGAGAAACACTGGATAGCGGTAAAGAACATTCTGAAGTACCTGAGAAGGACTAAGGATATGTTTTTGGTTTACGGCGGAAAAGACCTCCAGATCAAGGCCTTTGCTGACTCCAGCTTCCAGAGTGACAAGGATGACTCCAAATCCATGTCGGGATATGTCTTTACCCTCAATGGAGGGGCAGTGTGTTGGAAGAGTTCCAAACAGGAAACCGTTGCTGACTTGACGATGGAAGCGGAATATATCGCTGCATCTGATGCCGCAAAAGAAGCCGTCTGGATGAGGAAGTTCTTGACAGAACTTCAGGTGGTTCCGTCCATTGTTGATCTAATACCTCTGTATTGTGACAACAACGGGGCTATAGCTTTGGCGAAGGAACCCAGGTCCCATCAGAAGTCCAGACACATCTTAAGGCGGTATCACCTGATCAGGGAGATCATGGATCGCCGGGAGATCGAGGTTCGGAGGGTTGCTATAGAAGATAACACTGCAGATCCATTCACGAAGGCCATACCCCAGACTCGGTTCGAGCGGTTGATCGAGATGATAGGTCTTCGATACGCCAGTACATGGCCTTAGTGCAAGTAGGAGATTGTTAGTGTATATGCCCTAGAGGCCATTACTGTATCATACTAGTTTGTATATTACTTGATGGAAGCTTGGGATATTCACAGTTGTATAGACAATCTTGCTCGAAATGGTAGTATGCTACTTGGTCTGTTTCTACTTTAATGTGTGCATGTGTTTCTTTTAGCATATCGCCTATACACATTAGTGGAGCCCTTAGGATCTTTGCTTGATTACCAGCGTTGTGATGGCAGTCACACTAGTGGGGGCTGGGTAATCTACAAGCACGTCCTTATACAGGTCCCTAGTCGTAGGATTATCGAGACAGGGCATCGATACTCCAGAGTAGACTAGTGTATACGCTTCTTATCCCAGGAGGGGAGATGGTCTGTCCCACAGCCATCAGTACGTCGTACTGGAGATAGTATGCAGGTGCTCGTTAGGTTACGAGTACACTGGATAGGACTCGCTGGGAACTGTTGGTTTGGTATTATACCTATCGTCAGTTATCAGTTCCCAGGTGACATGAGTACAGCATAGTCCGTTGACTTGATACTGTCACTTCGCCTCGAGTGTGTTCCCACTGTTCTTAGATTACTACCCTACCACGGCTCAAATGAGTCATGCAAACAGGTAGTAGTTGGGTGCAGTCCCGAAGCACTTGGAGGCAGTGACGGTTAGACAGGATTCGTCTCTCCCAGTATTGGGGGTTGATATCGCGCTGTGTTTAGGAGAGCCATTATACAAAGTCCCTGGCCAAGGCAAGCGAGATATACTGGTAGCGTTTCCAGTGTTATCTCAAGGTGTTCTGGGCTACACTCCGACATGACTTGTACCACTATTAGGGGACTGACGTTTACCGCCCCCTAGGCCCGATATGCAATACTCTCAGATGAACAGACCGGACAGTACGGAGATTGTCACATTCAGGATCAGTAGGAGTTCGGATGGGTTCACCTCATCAGTCTTCTTATTGGTATCTACCTGGGGACCGTTACGTACAGCTAGTACCACTTACGGCCTGTGGTTAAACCCACTGCCAGCGTAGTGTCGAGTCTTTAGAGTCCCACACAGAGGGCTGTTCGCCTTTGGGCAAAACAGAGTAGAGGTCGCATGGTTTTGCGACAGGGTTCGATCACATCCGCGCACTTGTGCACATTTGGTGTCCGGGTAGTTATTACTAGTGGGCTTTGGTTTAAGCGAGATCCTAGATATATTTTGGGATTGGTTTTATCTCATTGTATTCGTGTTCCTCGGAACACGGATGCGGATGTGTATGCACAGTTGACCGAGGCAGAGGTAGAGGATTCTCATTAGGGTTGTTGACCGTTGACTTTTTCCAAACCCTAATGAGAATGAGAAATATGGTTAATAATATAAATTAAGGATAATTGTGCCATGGTTAGGGTTGTTGACAATTTGACTTTTGTTGACGTGTTGATTTTGTTGACATGTTGATTTTGTTGACCGGTTGACCATTGTGGACTTGTTGACCATCATTATTTCATTTCAAAGATGCTTCTTGTTTCTTGCAAATGCATTAAATGATGAAATGATAATGGTCATTCATAAACTAACCATCACAATTTCTTAATTATTATTATTATTATCATTATTCTTATTTTGAGAGCATGGTTGTAAAAAAGCCATCTCATTCTCACTTGCTCACTCTCTCTCATCCTCTTCCTCTCTCTCAAAAGCTCTCATCTCTCATGTGTTGAGAATCATGAGCTCTTGAGGTAAAACCACCATAACTCCTCTCTACTCATTCTAGGGTTCTAGGTTTAGCAAGCCAAGCACTTTAGTTACCTCTAGGTTGAGATAAGAGCTCAAGGTAGAGGCCTTCGGGTGGATCCTTCTTCGGCAAAGAGAAGAAGACGAGGATGAGCCGTTCAAACCACTCCAAGGAGCAAGAAGAGAAGGAGTTCAAGACCTAGGTATAACCTTCTAACCGAGTAGCTAAACTTGTAGTTAGTTTGCTAGGTTTTTGTTTAGCAAAGATCCTTTGTTTCTAGTCCATGTTGCCTTGAGAAAAAATCATTTTTTACCTATTCCGCCTCCCCGTAAGCACCGGGGTGGGCAAGGTAGACTTACAATTTCATCTTCTAACGTTAATGTCTCTTTCTTCAGATGTCTATTTGCTTTCGGTTCTTTCTTGTTAAAACTATCGACAAACGTCTGAAGTTTATCTTAACAAACGTCTGAATGTATTTTTTAGCCGTTGCTGATCCTTCTTCAGACGTCTGATAATGGCTCTTTTTACTGATTTGACTTGTAACGGCTAGTTTTTCTTGAGTGGTGTTTATTGAGATTTGCTTTGGGTTTTGAACAGCCAAAACTTGCAAAATTATTCTGAAATATTTCCAAAGCTTTTTCTGATCTCTTATGAGAGCAAATTCTTGATTTTGATTATTCTTTTCCTCACACACTCAAAAATTCAAAGAGCTTAATTTGATTATTCCATACTCATTGAATATTAGTTGTAAGTTTTTGTTAGTTATATGTATGCCCTAGAGGCCATTACTGTACATACGATATATATTGTAGTGGATGCTTGGACGTATATATGGAGGACTTTCTTGCTCGACATGATAGTATGCTATCTAATTGCTCTTTATCTTAATATGTACATTGATTGTCTCTATGTTACATGTTGATAAAGCCCTTAGGATGAGTACTTGACTATCAGGATTATGATGCAGATCATACTAGTGGGGACAATGTAGTCGCTAAGTACATCCTTCAAATGTTCCTAGTCGTAGATGTATCGAGACAGGGCATCAATATACCAGAGTAAACTAGCGTATAGCTTCTCGACCCATGTAGATGAGCGATGGATAATCCCATATCCATTGGTGTTTGACATCAGAGATAGTATATGGGTGCTCAGTGGAGACTGGGTACACTGGACGACTCGCCGAGAACTCCCAGATGGTATTATACCTCACGTCAGATGGCAGTTCTCTGGTGACACTGGTACAGGTTAGTCTGTAGACCCGAGATCGTCATAGAGTCTTGTATGATTCCCACTGTGCTTTGATTTCCACCTTACCATATTCAAGAGAACGTGCAAAACGGTGGCTTTTGGGTACAGTCCCGAGTCACATGGAGGCATTGAGCAATAGGAGGGATTTCGTCTCTCCCTATTAGTTATATGTATGACCTAGAGGCCATTACTGTACATTGGATGTATATTGTAGTGGATGCTGGGACATATATAGGAAGGACTTTCTTGCTCGACATGATAGTACGCTATCTGGTTGCTCTTTATCTTAACATGTATACTTTATGTCTCTCTGTTACATGTTGATAAAGCCCTTAGGATGTGTACTCGACTTGCAGGACTATGATGCAGATCATACTAGTGGGGCCTGGGTAGTCCATGAGTACATCCTTCAATGTTCCTAGTCGTGGGAATATCGAGACGGGGCATCGATATTCCAGAGTAGACTAGCGTATATCTTCTCGACCCATATGATGGGCGATGGATGATCCCATATCCATTGGTGTTTGACATCAGAGATGGTATACGGGTGCTCAGTGGAGACTGGGTACACTGAACGGACTCGCCGAGAACTCCCAGATGGTATTATACCTCACGTCAGATGGCAGTTCTCTGGTGACACTGGTACAGCTTAGTCTGTTGACCCGAGATCGTCATAGAGTCTTGTGTGTCTCCCACTGTGCTTTGATTTCCACCCTACCACGGCTCTACTGAGTCGTGCAAACAGGTGGTTTTTGGGTACAGTCCCGATTCACATGGAGGCAATGAGCGATAGGAGGGGATTCGTCTCTCCCGGTATTGGGGGTTAATGTTGCGCTATGCACGACTGGCCATAACATGAAATCCCTGGCCAGGGTTGCAGTGATATACTGGTAAGAGTTATCAGTAGTTTCACGATTGTCATGGACCTCACGTCGGCATGACTTATCAAGCTATTGGGGTCTGACGTTTACCACCCCTAGGCGAGATATGCGACATATCAGACGAACAGACCGGACTGTACGGTAAGTGTTACTGGTTGGATTCACAGGAGTGTGAGCGGGCTTGCTCGTCGATCTTCTGATCGCTCAATACCCGGGTGGCCGTTACGTTTAGCAGACCGCTTGCGGCTTGTGGGTGTTTGATATGATCATCATCTGCTGCCGGCGTATTGACGAGTCTTTAGAGTCCTACACAGAGGTTTCCTAGCTCAAGCGAAATGAAATAGGAGCGCATATGAGATATGTGCGGGACCGAGAATAATTCGTGTATGTGATACCGTATTCCATTCTCGCGACGAATGTATCGATTGGTTATATGCGATATAACCTGGTTATCGAATCAAGGATTGATTCGAGAAGCCGATACATTGAATACTAGTCGGTTATATGCGACATGACCGGATCATTGAATCAAGTGTTGATTTAATGATTTAATGCATAATTATATGTAAGTGCACGGCGGCGCCCCGGCCGTCAATCCGACGGCCAAATGCGGAAACGGTGATAAACTTTAAATTTTCTTGAACTGGCAAACCGCCGCGCACTAATACCCGGATCGAACCACTAACTAGTCCTAGCTAACAATAAGATGGGAAAGAGATATACCGACGATCCAAGTCCTCCGGTCTTCTCATCATCGTCCGGATCTCCTGCGGAAGCTCCGGTCTCCTCCTCGTCGCCGGAAGTGCACCCCATCGCCTACTTCTTTTACGGGCTCCCACCTCAATGCCGAGGCAACTCGGGCACGAAGCCGGCTACTCGACGTGCCCAAGATTTGCTGTAGAATGTGTAGTGAAGAAGTCTCATTTTGGGGTTGTAGGAGGTGCCATTTTGATGGAGGAATGATACAAGAACTATGTGGAGGGACTTTGGGGATTTTGGAACATGAAACGACCAAAAACCCCACTCCACAAAATTGGGACAGCCCCATCCCTTGCTTGGCCGGCCACAATGGTGGGAGAGGAGAGAATGAGAGTGAAGCCAAAAGAAATGAGTGGGAAAAACTCTATCATACAAGAGAGAGAAAGAGGAATGGCTATGATGCAAAAGCCATCATTAAAGAACATCATCACAATATCAAAACCACACTCAACACCACCATCATCACCTTACAATGTCTAACCATGATGAGAAAGAAAAAGTCAATGATGGTGCACATCATGAAAACCATCATGATGCTACAATAAGCAAAGACCCCCTCCACAAAAGCCTATTTGCAACAATGCAAATAAACCCTCCTCCACCAAACATCGGCCAATGAACGATCAAAGGAAAATTGGCCGAAACAAAAAAAAACAAACTGGCAACTCCAAAAACTGGTCCCGTAATAAATTACAGGAAAACCCCGATACTGTGCATACACACCCGCATTTGTATTCCGACCGAAAGACAAATGCAATGAGACAAAATCTACACTGTACTATACTAGGATCCGGCTTAAACCAAAGCCGGCTAGTAATATCCGTTCGATCCTGATCCGTGCAATACCGCACGTATCTGATCAAACCCTGCCATATAACCATACGGCCTATAGTACAGACTGTCCGATCCTGATCCGTGCAATACCGCACGTATCTGATCGGACCTTGCCATATCTCCATACGGCCTCTACAACCTTTCACCCGAAAGCTGAGTAACTGAAATGTGGGGGACTCTAAAGACTCATCAACACCTTGGTTGTGGATTTAACCACTAGCACGTTAGAGGTATAAGCCAATACATAACGGGCCACCAGGTATTGACCAAAAGGGACGTCTGTGAGCGAACTCAGCCTGACACCCTACTGAGCCTGTCAGTGACAATATCCGTACAGTCCGGTCCGTTCGTCTATGAGCATCGCATGGCGGGCCTAGGGGGTTGGTAAAAGTCAGACCCCCAAAAGCGGTACAAGTCGTGTCGGAGTGTAGCCCAGAACACCCTGAGATACTACTGGAATACCTACCAGTAAATCTCCTTGCCTCGGTCGAGGGCTTCGTGTAATGGCTCTCCTAGACACAGCACGACCTCACCCCCAATACCGGGAGAGACGAACCCCTGAAGATACGTTCACTGCCTCCATGTGGCTCGGGACTGTACCCAACTAAAACCTGTTTGCACGACTCCTTTGAGCCGTGGTAGGGTAGTAATCAAAGTACAGTGGGAACTCACACGAGACAAATGACGATCCCCAGGTCGATGAACTAACCTGCACACATGTCACCAGGGAACTGCCATCTGACGTCTGGTATATCACCAACTAGCATGTTCCCGGCGAGTCCTGTCCGGTGTACTCATAACCCAATGAGCACCTGTATACATCTTAGGTGATCCAACTGACACCAGTGGCTTGTGAGACCGGCCACCGCCCCTCGTCGGGGTCTCGACTGTATACACTAGTCTACTATGGAGAATCGATGCCCTGTCTCGAAACTCTCACGACTAGGGACCTTTTAAGGATATGCTTATAGACCCCCAGCTCCCACTTATATGATCGCCCTCATACTGCTGGTGGTCAAGCAAGAATCCTAGGGGCTCTATCAACGTGTAATAGCGACGTGTCAGGTCACTTAAAACAGTACACGATGATAAAGGTAAACCAGATAGCATACTATCATCTCGAGTAAGACTGTCCTACCGGGACAGGTCCTCCCTCAATCATTACAATCACGTACCTGTGACCTAATAATTGACTCTGAGGGCACTATCTCCAACAATCTCCCACTTGCACTCAAGACTAATTATTGCGATGTCGCATACTCACAGCCCGTGTGATACCGAACATCCAACTCCTCTACTAGTCAGTCTCACAAAGCTCGTTTGCGGAACTATTGCGTTCGAGGAATAGCCTCAGTGAGTGGATCCGCTTAGTTGTTTCTTTCTATGTCTCTCTATATCTCAAGTTCGCGGAGAAAGCCATCTCCCGAAAAGAGCAATACCTGTCTCAGAATATGTCTGGATGTCTGATGGGACCTAGCTCATAAATGAACTCCAAATCCAAACTTCTTAGACTGTATCGTCAACTGAACTTAATCAGTATCCTGCGTGCCATGCCTCCCTCAGTATTGCCTTGGACCACCTGTCCAAAATACTGCCCCTCATCAGAAGGAAAACTATAACTCTGACAACCTCCTTGTCGTCCATGTCACCTTGGAAGCCTGGAATGATAACTGTCTCCTGAATGAGGCTGTCGTTATCATCTCCCTAGAACATCCACTTATGTTCTAAAACTGCTTCCGACTGTTTCTCCAGGATTGGATTAATGTCAACTTATTGCATCTAGTGCAAGAACAACATCTGGTGTGGTACTTGACATCTCACGATTGACTCAATTGCCTGAGCAAGTGATCTGCCAATCATGCCCGTCCCTCTCCCCTTTAGTCTGTAAGACACCTTTGGAGAGGGTGACTCCATTACCTGCAGGTACACTACCGTGCCAGGAGTCGTCCATCCTAAATACTCTTAGAATGCTGTCAAGTACCCTGATTGGGAAACCACCCAAATCTAGATCTAAGACCATAGATCTAGTAACCAGTATGTCTGATATAAAATCCATTTCCTTTGTGGAGAAACAACTGTGTGACGACCAAAGTATAACCGATCGTAGTGTAGGAGTTTCTTTTCCTACTCTGTGTATATCATCCAAATACCAGGATATCACACCCTACTACCTTCTCAACAGATCCATCCCCTATTCTGATGAAGTCAAACCCATGACTGTCACGTCAGAAATAGATGATCTATCTCCGCTACATTTGCTCTAGTCTATAAATAGACATAAGCAACCTGTCCACCAATGCTTCCGCTGCTCCCACTGACTACGACAACCCTCTGGCAGAGTCATATAGACGTACACTTCTAAAACTGGTTTAGAACGACGCTATACTCATCCTCCCGCCGGGTCTCGTAACCTGGAACAACAGCAATGGCAATTGTGGGTAAACAAGAACTTCCCTGTCACCGTCCTTGAGGCTACCGTAGTGCCTCTCGGGTGCCTGAAGTTACCCACCTTATCTGCGGAGTGGCCAATGGAATGTTAATCCAGATTGAATCTTTAGGTTCCTTATCAAATCTTCAGTAATCGTTTGTGGTTCTGGAATCACTTCCAGTTCTACCATACTCCCACTACTGTTTTCTGAAAAAATCCATCTTTAATAAAACTGCGGCGAGTCTAGAACAATATCGCTATTGTTCATCCAGATGGTAGAAAGTCAACCCTCGTCATAGCCTGGGTCAACCCACAAACAGCCATTACAGAAACGTGCCTTGAGTTGTCCAGTGTCTGGTTTTAATCATAAACCGGACAACTCCCCGTACCTTAACATCGTTAAGATATGAACTGTTCTATATCCAATATAGAAACAGAGGCACTGATTTAATTGAACCAGATTCAAATCATGCAGCTGTCCCCAGCGCATGTCAACTAAATGGAAGGAGGCCGATCAGCGTTACTCAACTTAGGAATACTTCCAATTATGAGTAACCTGAAAGAGAAGCAAGATCTCTTTATCATTACTATCAACTTAATACCATACACAAGTATCTACATTTTCGATCTCTTTGAAGAATCCCGATACTTGCTTCACCTGGTTCTCTACTCTATTCAAATACCTATAACTTCTCAAAATTCGGACCCTGTGTTTCCACGAAACACCTGTCTAAAAACTAGAGAAGTCATAAGTAAACCGAATATAGTACGAGGACCAACCCCTCTGTCCTGATGGACCCTGGACAACATACAATACTCTGTATAAGTCCCTTGAGTCTGATAACTCATTCACTGTGTGTCGTAGGTTGAAAACTGTACTTATGGTTAAGAAGAATTACACCGCTGTTTAATGCTCCTTACCTAACCATCCACTGATATAGGTAAATGTCGTAGACATAATTTCAGAAAGGTATATCTCACTCTATGAAAATAGACGTACAGATATATCAATTTGAAATTGGTGCATAACAGCGGATATTCAAAACCAAATATTTACCGACCGGCAAACAGCCCAGGTGATTTCCTCAAATATCACCGATTACAACGAATCCCGATATAATGAGGATAATCACCCAATTCTCAATAACTTACTCCCACTCATCATCTGTAAAACTATACAGATGTGAGAATCGTACCTGGTAAATACATACCCTGGAGCAAGTGTCTAATCGGGAAATCAGTTTTCCTTTAACAGTACACAGTGAGACTGAAACATCGAAATGTTTCGATGGGGTAATCTGGTATTCCTAGTAATGCCTCTTCCAGATTCACGACTGTAACCGTATAGTTCTTTGCCACCTCTCCAAATCCCTTCATATGTCTTTAGTCTTTACCTTCTGCACACCCCTTACGCCAGATGGTTTTCTTCCTTCCCTACCGTTCGGCACCAGCCTATGGATTGGAAGAAGACTATCCAATAAGCATAATGGGTGTACTGTCCTAATCCTAGGAGCACTCGCAATGCGAGAGAAGGTGAAGATAAAAGACACCTGAATAAATCTTATTCCTATTTCTCCTGAACCAGAATCCATCCCCGAACTGGAACAAGTTCCTTTCGAGTTCGTATATAACCATACGATGGAATATCCAAATAAACTGTGGATCTTCGTAGTGATACGGAGTGTCCTGGAGAAATTCAAAGGTGATTTAGGATTGGCGAAGGAATACTTGGTTTGGTCGTGAATATCAGTTGCAATTTACTTTGCCCTCTTACTAATCCCTTGCTTTGTCTGAACTTAATACCTTCTGCACACCATCGTTATGCTAATTGGTTTTCTTCATTCCCTACCGGTCGGCACCAGCCTAAGGTTTGGAAGAAGACAATCCAATTTGCGTAATAGGTGTACTACCCCTAAACCAAGGAGTACTCACAACTTGAGAGAAGGTAAAAGGAAAAGACAACTGAATAATCCTATCCGTTTTCTCCAGAACCTGAAACCATCCTCGAATAAATTCTTTCGAGTTCGTATCTAACCATACGATGGTTTTGTCCAATGGAAGTGGACGTTCGTAATAATACGGGGTGTCCTGGAGAAAAGGGTAAAAGTAGGAGTGGCAATGAGGTTTGCAACTCTGACAATCCAAAAGCCGGTGTTTAAGAAGGTTCGGTCAACTTGGTCACTGAGTCAAAGTCTTAGGGTCGGGTCAATGGTCGCTGCCAAAGAGAGAGAGAAAAGAAACACTCAGCGTGCACTCTAACCTAGATCAGAATGGTCACCAATTTATCTAATCTGGAAACCTCCCACTGTACCTCAAATTCTCCTCCAAACCTGAAAGAAGAATTAGTCGGGGTTACCCGAGGAGTAAACTAACTCATCAGTGGGAATCGGGATCCAACTATCATTGCATGATAACGTGACGGAATCCGCTCACGCTATCACACTCCAGAAGGTATGCGCATATCTGGCAAGTTTCAGTTCTTTTGAAACTCCCGATGTGATTTCTGCCCCATGCTCTTATGACCTTGACTTTGGCCAACATATCATAAGTCACATGTCAAGTTCTACCCGTCATTCTCCAGGTTAATTTGAATCCACCCGTACATACCCTTGACTTTGGCCAACATGGCAGTACGACTGTTCCAAACCAACGCATCTATCTATGCTGCATATGAATAACCAATAGCTACCAAACACTGTGCCTTGACTTTGGCCAACATACACAGCTTGAATACTACTGACTATCCATATGAAACGACGGAGGGCTACGAATGGTTTCTGGCGAAAACCTTTAACGTAATGAACTTGATATCGTTGAAGGAACGGATAGCTTTTTAAAAATATAGTGACGAAAACCTTTGCTAAAGAGGTCACTCCCGGTGAAGGGATCTCGGCTCTTTCCCCGTAGAATGGGGTGCAGGATATTCCAAATGAATACCGCGATGCAAAGCAAAAGTAATCGGCTATAGTGAAGTTAATGCCCTGACGCAAACTTCTGTCCAAGGGGTCACTCCCGGTGAAGGGATCTCGGCCCTTGCCTCGTCGACTGAGGAGCAGGATATTCCAATGAATACCACGATGCAAAACAAAAGTAAACGTCCTTGCAATAACAGCTTTTTGAAAAGTGTTCCAACAACATCAGATTAGGTTTGTTTTAACTTGCATTGATCCGAATCAATGCAGTCCCATCAATTGATCACACCAAAAAGAACGAAAATATACTGATGTACGTATATGCCATCCGCATTCGCCACTGGGTCCCGTCATTACCCGTTAGGTTAGCTTACTAACGACAGAGCGGGGACTGGACTAGCGCGGATGCAAAACATATACGACATCTACTAATATATATACCAATATATAGTATTTCGCTCAAGGCGTGAATAAAATGCAACATCACAGAAATGTACAGCATCACAGAAACAATACAGATATCTGGGATCCCCGGGTTTCACAGAGCCACTACTGAAACTTGACGTTCCCCTGGTCGTGTGGATAGCCTGTGCAATGAAATCCTAGACCCCTACGGGCGCGGCAAGTTACCCGCCAAAACCTGAAGCGAGGCAGCCCCCTTCAGCAACGTGAATGGACCACCCAGCACTTCACGGAATCCGGTAACTTAGGCACCCCTCCTGGGTCAACCTGTACCCCCTACGAGTGCGGCGAATAGCCCGCCAATCCTAGAGTGAAGCCCCCTCCGTCTCAATGCCATGAGATGCGGGCTTGTTGCCCTCCAGAACCCGGCTATCCGTGCACCCCTCCGCGGGGCAATCCTAGTACAGAAAGTAAAATATACATACAACGGGTACATCGACCGCAACCAGGTCGTGCCCCAAAATAATAATACAAACAGGCAGTGACGGCAGTCCACATGTCGGACGCTCGTCCCGCAATATCAAATGTACATAATACAACAAAACTGTACTAGCATTGCATCCAGGCTATCCCCCACGACCGATCCGCAACATCACAGCAAAAACAAAACATCAACGTGAAAGTCACGTTCGCAAATCGGTCTAACCGGGCTATAGCAGTTAGACCGGATTTACCGATCAAGTGACATTCACGGTCGCAGATATAATGTAAATACTGTGAAAAATGTGTTTAAAATATCCGATCGATCAAAAATTAACAAGTGGGCCCCCAATCAAAACTGTAGCACTCACAGAAAACCTGGGCCCAATTTTAATATTCCAAAACCCATATTTTAAGCCCAGAAAGCCTCTGAAAAAAATTGGTGAAGTGATCTCCACAGTGTGCGGCGGAAGAGCGGCGGAATGGGGGTATATGCGGCGGTTCCGCGCTCCCACTGTGGATTCACTTCATCGAAATTTTACAGAGTTCTTAGATTTTCCAGTACATCAATATTTTACAACCTGAAAAATTTTTCGACACCAAAAATTTCCAACAGAAAACTGATGCTAACAAAAATGTAGTTTTGGAACATTCGATCGATCGAAACAGAAAAACACACTACACCAAGCTAGACTAAGTTAATGGCGAGTCTCTGATACCACTGTAAGTGCACGGCGGCGCCCCGGCCGTCAATCCGACGGCCAAATGCGGAAACGGTGATAAACTTTAAATTTTCTTGAACTGGCAAACCGCCGCGCACTAATACCCGGATCGAACCACTAACTATCCTAGCTAACAATAAGATGGGAAAGAGATATACCGACGATCCAAGTCCTCCGGTCTTCTCATCATCGTCCGGATCTCCTGCGGAAGCTCCGGTCTCCTCCTCGTCGCCGGAAGTGCACCACATCGCCTACTTCTTTTACGGGCTCCCACCTCAATGCCGAGGCAACTCGGGCACGAAGCCGGCTACTCGACGTGCCCAAGATTTGCTGTAGAATGTGTAGTGAAGAAGTCTCATTTTGGGGTTGTAGGAGGTGCCATTTTGATGGAGGAATGATACAAGAACTATGTGGAGGGACTTTGGGGATTTTGGAACATGAAACGAGCAAAAACCCCACTCCACAAAATTGGGACAGCCCCATCCCTTGCTTGGCCGGCCACAATGGTGGGAGAGGAGAGAATGAGAGTGAAGCCAAAAGAAATGAGTGGGAAAAACTCTATCATACAAGAGAGAGAAAGAGGAATGGCTATGATGCAAAAGCCATCATTAAAGGACATCATCACAATATCAAAACCACACTCAACACCACCATCATCACCTTACAATGTCTAACCATGATGAGAAAGAAAAAGTCAATGATGGTGCACATCATGAAAACCATCATGATGCTACAATAAGCAAAGACCCCCTCCACAAAAGCCTATTTGCAACAATGCAAATAAACCCTCCTCCACCAAACATCGGCCAATGAACGATCAAAGGAAAATTGGCCGAAACAAAAAAAACAAACTGGCAACTCCAAAAACTGGTCCCGTAATAAATTACAGGAAAACCCCGATACTGTGCATACACACCCGCATTTGTATTCCGACCGAAATACAAATGCAATGAGACAAAATCTACACTGTACTATACTAGGATCCGGCTTAAACCAAAGCCGGCTAGTAATATCCGTTCGATCCTGATCCGTGCAATACCGCACGTATCTGATCAAACCCTGCCATATAACCATACGGCCTATAGTACAGACTGTCCGATCCTGATCCGTGCAATACCGCACGTATCTGATCAGACCTTGCCATATCTCCATACGGCCTCTACAACCTTTCGCCCGAAAGCTGAGTAACTGAAATGTGGGGGACTCTAAAGACTCATCAACACCTTGGTTGTGGATTTAACCACTAGCACGTTAGAGGTATAAGCCAATACATAACGGGCCACCAGGTATTGACCAAAAGGGACGTCTGTGAGCGAACTCAGCCTGACACCCTACTGAGCCTGTCAGTGACAATATCCGTACAGTCCGGTCCGTTCGTCTATGAGCATCGCATGGCGGGCCTAGGGGGTTGGTAAAAGTCAGACCCCCAAAAGCGGTACAAGTCGTGTCGGAGTGTAGCCCAGAACACCCTGAGATACTACTGGAATACCTACCAGTAAATCTCCTTGCCTCGGTCGAGGGCTTCGTGTAATGGCTCTCCTAGACACAGCACGACCTCACCCCCAATACCGGGAGAGACGAACCCCTGAAGATACGCTCACTGCCTCTATGTGGCTCGGGACTGTACCCAACTAAAACCTGTTTGCACGACTTCTTTGAGCCGTGGTAGGGTAGTAATCAAAGTACAGTGGGAACTCACACGAGACAAATGACGATCCCCAGGTCGATGAACTAACCTGCACACATGTCACCAGGGAACTGCCATCTGACGTCTGGTATATCACCAACTAGCATGTTCCCGGCGAGTCCTGTCCGGTGTACTCATAACCCAATGAGCACCTGTATACATCTTAGGTGATCCAACTGACACCAGTGGCTTGTGAGACCGGCCACCGCCCCTCATCGGGGTCTCGACTGTATACACTAGTCTACTATGGAGAATCGATGCCCTGTCTCGAAACTCTCACGACTAGGACCTTTTAAGGATATGCTTATAGACCCCCAGCTCCCACTTATATGATCGCCCTCATACTGCTGGTGGTCAAGCAAGAATCCTAGGGGCTCTATCAACGTGTAATAGCGACGTGTCAGGTCACTTAAAACAGTACACGATGATAAAGGTAAACCAGATAGCATACTATCATCTCGAGTAAGACTGTCCTACCGGGACAGGTCCTCCCTCAATCATTACAATCACGTACCTGTGACCTAATAATTGACTCTGAGGGCACTATCTCCAACATTATATATATTTGATATACTACTTTGCATTAACTAGTATTGGTTCACTTTAAAAGGATTTTCTCACTTGAATTGTGCAAGTTGTATATGTGATATACTTTTGTGCACATGATTGTATCATGTTTGTTGATACATGCTTATTTGGTTAAGTGTAAAGAATTAAACTATGGTTAAGTTAATGATTAGGGTTTTGTTTACTTAATTACTTATTCATTTATCTTATTTATTTATTCATTTTGGAAAATGAAAAGGATAAATGAATGGTTACTTGTTTTGTTTTTAGTTGAACATTCATGAAGTTTTGACTTAGTCTCCATTCTTGTCTTATACTTAACCCTAACCATTTAAACTAACCCTAATTCATTCTCTACACTTAACTAAGGTTAGAAGATGATAAGAATTAATTCTTTTTTTTTCATTTTTCTTTAAGACTTATCATATCTTCTTCTTCTTCTTCATCTTCTTCTTCCATGAAAAAAGCTTGCTACATCAATGGTGATTGATGAAAAAGTGTGAGAAATCCAAATCTAAAGTCTACCCACTTCCTATTTCTTCATCCTCTACCTCTTGCCAAGTAGTATAGGGTGTTTCCTTCACAAGTTTTCTTGACTTGGTGAAGTTGGAGCTTGATCTAGCGATGCCTCGACGTAGATCATCTTCGGCATCGTCGTCGATGACCTAGCCCGCTTTTTCTCCGATGAAGCCGACGCTAGAGCCCAAGATCGGATTTGTACAGCGAGGAGACTTCATCGCGGAGCCATGGAGGTGGTGGACCGGATCTACAAAGGTTGTAGCCACTTTCCTTTAGCATTTAAATCGTTTACATGCTTGCATCGCCTCATTATCTAGTTAACGATCCGTATTAGGGTTTGTAGGCACCCGTAAAAATTGAATTAGCCATGTTTGATGCCTTGTGAGACTCCACTTGAGTGCCTAGGAACCCTACACTCCCGGTATTGGGGGTTGATGTTGCACTGTGCTTGATTGGCTATAACAGGAAGTCCTTGGCCATGGCTGCTTCAGAGATATACTGGTAAGTGTTATCAGTAGTTTCTCGACCCGTTATGAGCCTCACATCGGCACGATTTCTCAAGTTACTGGGGTCTGGCGTTTACCACCCCTAGACGAGATATGCGACATATCAGACGAAGAGACCGGACTGTACGGTAGTGTTACTGATTGGATTCGCAGGAGTGTGAGAAGGCTTGCTTGTTGATCCTCTGATCACTCAATACCTGGATGGCCGTTACGTTTAGCAGACCGCTTGCGGCTTGTGGGTGTTTGATATGATCATCACCTACGCCGGCGTATTGACGAGTCTTTATAGTCCTACACAGGGGTTTCCTGGCTCAAGCGAAACGGAGTAGGAGCACATATATGATATGTGCAGGACCGAGATTGATACGATATGAGATATCGTATTCTATTCTCGCGATTTATGACATTGGTCGGTTATATGAGATATAGCCGGCTTATCGGATCAAGTGTTAATTCGATAAGTTGTTACACTTGATATTAGTCGGTTATATGTGATATAGCCGGATTATTAAATCAATTGTTGATTTAATAATTTAATGTATAATTATATATTTGATATATTAATTTACATTAATTCGTATTAGCTCACTTATGATTTCTTTTCTCACTAGTTTTGTGCACATTGTATATATGTGATATATGCAAGTGTACATTATTATGTGTCATGCTTGATGATACATGGACATGGGTGTGTGTATGACTTACACCATGCTAGGTTTGATCTAGGGTTTTATTTATTTAAAGTTATTCAAAAATGTGTTGGATTTTTTCATGGCAAGAAGCTTTGAGAAGCTTAAGGTTGCATTAACTTAGTCTTTCATTTTTGTTTAGCTTAAGATATTTATAAACCTAACCATCATAGCTAGCCATGGTTAACTCTCTACAAGGGTTAAGAGATGGCATATACTCACCATGGTTTATTTTCTAACCTCATGATTTTATTCTTTCATTCACTTGATAATCATGAGAGTTATCTTCTTCTTCTTCCTCAAAAAGCTTTCTAGTTTCAATGGAAATGTAAGAAAATTTGTGAGAAAAATAAAAATAAAGTGAGCCCACTTCCTACTTCATCATCCTCTACTACTTGCCATTTAGTATAGGGTGTT
This sequence comes from Agapanthus africanus, assembly GCA_030015575.1. NCBI lineage: Eukaryota > Viridiplantae > Streptophyta > Magnoliopsida > Asparagales > Amaryllidaceae > Agapanthus > Agapanthus africanus. Next base: position 343,983,272 of record CM057337.1, read on the forward strand.
TGCTTTACTAATTCCATAATTAGTGAAGAGATAGCTTGGGTTAGTGTCTCCTCGACATAGATCATCTTCGGCCTCGAAGACTTCGAAGCAAGCATGTTCGTTTCTTCAAGGGAGCCTCTCTAGAGTCCAGAGTTCACGATCGCAGCGAAGGGACTACTACACGGATCTATTGAAGTGAAGGACCGGTCTACAAAGGTTGCATTCCTTGTTCACTTTTAATTACAAAGTGTTTGCATTTACATTCCGTCGATTTCTAGTATACGATTCTAGGGTTAGGGTTAGCTAGAACGGCAAATTTTTGAATTTGGCATGGACGATACCTCCCGAAACCTTGCTACCGTGCTAGGAATCCCTGTAGTGGTATCAGAGCCATGCTAGAAATTTATACGGATTTTTTTAAGATTACGAAACCGAAATACTCCGAAACTTGAAACGCAAAAATGCAGTTTCTGTCGATTTTAAATAATTGTCAAAAAAAATTTTAAATAAGTACAGAGTGCTATATGGGATGTAACATGAACACTAGAGAAATTTAAGGCATTTCAGAGAAAATTTGGCCGGCCACCACCCCCCCATCTCGGGCCAAACCCGAGCACCCCCCTCAATTTTTTCAGTGTTCCAATGACTGGGTTTTGGTGTTTCAGGTGTTGTATATTTTTGCTAATTTTGCATGTGATGTAATCTTACACTATAAGCAATTCGGAGTGTTTCGTATTCGTAGTTTTAACAATATTTTGGGTTATTCGCATGTTGTCTAGACGAAGTTAGAAAGTTCGATCGAATGTCAAAAACCCATTTTTCCAAGTTTAACGTATTCGGAAAAATATGCAAGTGATTCTGTGGACGCTCTAGAAGAACGAAACCTTAACTCGATTATGTGACCATCAGAACCGCCACTAAACCCTAAGGTTTATGATAGTTCAGCGTTATCACATGTGAGGCGTTGGTTTGACCCTTCTACGGCTGGTTCATAGGTACTGTGGCATCTTCTGGGTATTATTGAACTGTGCTCAAGTGTTGAGCTGTCGGGAAATTGTGGGATTTTGATGAATCGATCGAAAAGTTTAACATCATCCGGATATTATGTGATGGGATACAATATTTGGAATCCATAAATGTAGTTATCAGATAACTAGTTTGAATGTTATAAATCTAGCAGTTTAGTCTCAGATGATCGGTTGCCACGGGATTTTGATGAGATCAAGAGTCCGTCGCAATCATGTAGTGTACGCGGATACTCGCCAAGTAACATTATTAGATAGCCACACCCCATAGCCCCGACCAAGTGACTGTAGGAGAACCCCGTCGCCAAAAGCATCCGTTCGGGTGCTCGCGGCAGCGGTGTTCCGCCTTAGTGCACTTCGTCAACGGCATCGGGGGGTACGGCCATCTATTAAAGTTTTCGATGAGCATTCGATCAGGATGTCGGGAATCTTGCTGAATTGCCCGACTTGATATTGAAAAGTGTTTTCGAGATCGAGACTAAAATGCGGGTTTTATAATTGTTAGGCATGCGATGTCTAAGTAATTCATTTGGTTAGGCATGTGATGTCTAAGGTGGTTGCGAATTCCAACTGTTGTAGTTTTTCACTTTCTTTTCTGTGACCGTAAGTGTAATATGTGGAGTATTACCGGTTTCGTTGCTATACGTCAATGGTAATTGGGATACGCATATTTACTAACAGTGATGACATGTGATTTTATGTATTGCTGTGATATGTTATATTGGATCGTCGTGCTTTGAATAGCCAGGGGTTTTATGTGAGATGAGGGTTTTTATTTTCATTCATGTAAAATTCATTGTATGTAATATTCTTTTATTGGGGCACTTCCGGGTTGAGGATGATGTCACCATTGTATATTATTTACTTTTCCGCATTAGGATAGACCCAAGACGGGGAGCATAAGTAGCCGGGTTCTAGAGTCCAGTGGGAGACCATCTCGAAGAGTCAAGACCGGGTCTCCTAACTCTAGAATTGGTAGGGTTGCTTGCCGCTCTCATAGGAGTCTAATGGTGTGGGATTGGCTATTCATCACGACCGTGGAATCCGTGTTTTATACAGGCTTAATTTAAAATACGAAAATCCTAGTGTATCCAATATTTCATATGTTGTGTTCTGCTGCGATTTATCTGTGATGTGATCACTGTATATGTTAAGATGGATACTGGATATAGTATATGTGATATATTATATGGACGTTGCTTATATTTTACACCCGCGCTAGCCTTGCCCCGCTCTGCCATTAGTTACCTAACCTAACGGTGCACGAGGGGACATCTAAGCGAATGCGGATGGCATAAGCGTATATTGTATTTATCTGTGATGTTTAGGTAACTTAAAATGATGGGACTTCATTAATGAGATTAATGAAATAAAAGAAACCTAAAGATGTTGTAGAAACTTGTCTCGAAAACTGGTAGCTCTAGTTCTTGCTTTGCATAGCGGTATTCCTTGTAGAATATCCAGCACCTTATTCGATAAGGAAAGAGCCGAGATCCCTTCACCGGGAGTGATCAATTTAGCGAAACTAGCAGATGCTACAAACTCGGTTTGTCTTTTGATTGCTTTTATGGTTTTTTCTTTGCATAGTGGTATTTGTGAAATATCCTGCACCTTAGTCGATAAGGAAAGAGCCGAGATCCCTTCACCGGGAGTGACATTTTTAGCAAAACTAGTAAAAGCCTAAAAAAACACTCCATTTTAAATCACTCGATTTTACGACGATATCAGGTGCATTACGCAAAAGGTTTTCTTAAAAACCTGTTGTAGCCCTCCGTCATTTCAGATAAGTAATAGTATTCGTGCTGCATTTGTTGGCCTTTGTCAAGGCATAGTGTGCGGTAGCTGATTACTGCTTATCTGCATAAGCATATGATGCGATTGAGTTAGGGTAGTCGTGCGACCTTGTTGGCCTTTGTCAGGGGTCATGCTGGTGGGTTTAATTCAATCAGGAAATGACGGGTTGAACTTGACTAGCATCCTATGGTTTGTTGGCCTTTGTCAAGGTCATAGGAGATTAGAGGCAAAATATTATTGGGAATTTCAAGTGTTGAAATTTGCAATGAGATTGCATACCATCTATGAGATAGTTGGATCCCGATACGCACTGCGAGTAAGAGTTACTCCTGGAAGAGTTTTACACATTACAATTAGCCGATCAAGTAGGTGTCTAGAAAGGTGTTAACGGGGTTACGCCCCTGGGAAAACGAGGTTTATTTTAATTAGGTCCGTGCGAAAGCACAGGGAACCTTCCTCAAAGTACCGACACTAGCCTGGCTGAAAAATTGGCGAACTTGTAGGGTGTAATTAATCCCGGCTAGTCTTTCCTTTTAGGGTTTGAAGGAAGATTTGACTAAAACAGTGGGAGCCATCCTGATTAGATAAATTAATAACTAATCTAATCTTGCAAGAGCATACGTTGAGTGTTTCTTCTCTCTCTCTCCAGGTAGCGACCATGTCACGCCTTAATCAAGATAATAATACGGATGTATTGACCGAACCCGCTTGTTATACTGAACTGGGAAACGTTGGTCCCGCTCCAACTTATAATTGTGATAAGACCGAGCAGGAAATAGGGGATTACCAGGATTCCCGTGCCGCCTAAACGAAGAAAGTGCATAATGATGCATCTTCTTTGGGTATGTTCATTACCAAGAACTATTTCTCAGTATCCTCTACATCCTGGGTATATGATATCGGATCAGGATCCCACATATGTAATATATTACATGGGCTATAGATAGGTAGAGAACTGAGAATGGGTGATAAGTTTCAAGAGTTGGAAACGGTGCAATTGTTGCAGCCAAAGCAGTTGGCAGTTATCATCCTGTATTACCAAATACATTGATTCCGAACGAATGTTATTAGATACCGAATCTGATATACAACATCATATCAATCTCTTTATTTAGTAAAGAAGGATATAATTTTGTATTGTTGTATAATGTTTTGAACATTTCCTATATCAAAAGTTGATAGGTTCAGGCATGTTATCTAAAAGCATATACGTTCTAAATAAAATTACAGTTCTTAACGTACAGAACACACACAAGAGGAAGAGTTCAGAAATGAACGAATCTTTCTTGAGGCATTGTAGACTGGGTCATATCAAATGCGACCCGACTAGCTAAGTTATAGTTAGATGCATATTTAAATCAGTTTGAATTTACATCTTGTGAAACTTGCCAGTCATGTCACAAAGATAAGATGACCATAGCTCCGTTTATTGGAAACAGAGAAAGAGTTAGTGAACTCTTGGGAAAGATACATGATGATGTATGTAGGTCCCCTGTCTACACATGCCAGGACTGGTTCTTTGTATTTCATTACATTCACTGATGATCTCTCAAGATTCGCACATGTGTTCCTGTTGAAACACAAGTCTGAACCTTTTAAGAAATTCAAAGAATATAAGTCAGAAGTAAAGAACCAAAACGGGTATAAGTATTATGTCCTTTGATGTGATCAGGGAGGAGAATACTTGAGCACGGAGATCCTAGACTATTCTAAAGAAGAATGAGATTCTCTCTCAGCATTACTCCTCCGTATACACCATAGCACGTCGGTATATCGGGGCGGAGCAATCGCACCCTATGTGATATGGTGTGCTCTATGATGAATACTACTGAGTTACCTATTTCCTTTTGGGGTTATGCACTTGAGAAGCTGCATACCTATTGAATAGGGTTCCAATCAAATCAGCTGCCTACCACTCCATATGAGATATAGTATGGGAAGAGCCCATCTCTTAAAGTAAGTTAAGATTTGGGGTTGTCTGGCCTATGTCAAAAGCAAAATCCGGACAAACTCGAGGCAAGGTCAGTTCTGTGGAAGTTTGTTGGATATCCCAAGCATTCACAAGGGAATGTCTTCTACCGCACCGAGGAACAAAAGGTGTTTTGTTTCTCAGCATGCCACCTTTTAGAGAAAAGGATTTCTTATGAAGAAATTAGTGGTCATGAGGTAAAACTGGAAGAAGTTCCAGCTATACAAACTACAGCTGATGATTTGGTAGAACCGGAGGATTCAATAGTTCCCAACGAACCTCAGCCTCTCCGCCGATCTGGTAGGGTTCCTCACCCACCTGAGAGATACTTCGGTTTTCTCTATGACAGTGGGAGAAGGATTGCATCATGAGATGATGACCCAACTAGTTTCGAGCAGGCCATCGGGAGTGGGGATTCTGTAAGAATGGCTGGATGCTAAGCGATCTGAGATGGAATCCATATACACCAACAAAGTATGGACTTTGGTTGCTAAATCTGAAGGGTTAAATCCCCATCAGGAGCAAGTATATCTTGAGAAGAGTACTTAGTGTACATGGAAAAGTTGAGACTTTCAAAATTAAAACTTGTTGAAAAAGGTTCTCTTCATCGACCAGGTGTGGATAATGATGAAACCTTTTTCTAATGTTTATGCTTAAGTCCATCCGGAACCTACTTGCCATTGTTACATACCATAACTACGATATCTGGCGGTTGGATGTCATGACTGCTTTTCTAAATAGTGATTTAGAAGAGAGCGTCTATAAGTACACAGCCAGAGGGCTTCGTAGACAGTGGGAGCAGCGGAAACGTGTGCAAGTTGCTCTATGGGTTAAAGCATGCATCGCGAAATTGGAACGTCTGTTTTGATATGGTAGTCAAAGAGTTTGACTTCATCAAAATTGTCGCATCCCAAAAAGTACGGAACATGACCGGCACTTAAATTACGAAACGTCTTAAAGCATACGTAATCTAAGTAAGACAAAACCCAGAAATCAAAACCAATTAAAGCAATATAGTGAAGAAAAACCAATTTTTAAAGCAAGAAGTTTAACAACATAAGCCGAGGTATGCATTTTTAAAACATTAAGTCTTTTCCGAAAATTTCGGCAGAGTTTCCTTTGTAAATACTGGCCCTAAACGGGGTACAACATGAATAGTATACGAAATGATAAAAGGCATCCCCAAGCGGGAGCTAGCTCTTCGTCAATCGACGGTCACAACCACGCAAGAAAGATAATATACAACGCCGAAGGGCGAGGATCAAAACTCAAAAGAAACTCAAATCAACATGAAAACCATAATAATACAACACATGACTCTAAGGTCGAAATAAATACAAGTCTGGTTGATGGAGTTTCTAGATACAACAATGAAAATAAAATATAAGGGTGGTCACGATGCGAGTGAACCCGCCTACCAAAGCAATCACTCGAAATGGGAGCAGTGTGCCAGAAAAGCCGCAACGAAACCTGTACGGTAAAACCTGCAAGGAACTGTGGCACAACGGGGGTGAGTTGCAACTCGTGAGTAGAAAACATCACAGAGCAGAAATCGCATGTATGGCGCATACTAGGTCATATCAAGTAATATCCTCAAATAATATCCTGATCCATCTACATATAAGTGCAATACTACGTGCTTGTGTCAGTGCCTCAGATAGCAACATATCAGATATATGATGTATGAATGCATTACGAATGGAAACAGAATACATAATGAGTGAGACAACTATTTTCTTTATTTAATGGGATTCCTGAATGTATATAAATCGAATATCATCAATGAATCAATAGAGAAATCAGTGTCAAGTATCGACACAAAACATGAATCTCAATATCTCAATAGCTCAGGCTCCGGCTATCCGGACTGGCCTGTATCATCAAATCTCAATATCTCAGTATCTCAAATCTCAATATCTCAATATCCCAATACCTCGGGCTCCGTCAGTCCGGATCGGCCCATATCATCAATCACACGACCACGAACGGTATCCTCCGGATATCCGCCGCGCCAAACAATCACCGGTAGGCAGTCTTTCCCTGCCGGGCTCATCGTCTACAACTCGAGCTTCTTGCCTCGGGGTACCATACCGGGTCCACCATGTACCCACAGACGGTTCATCCAACTCCTCGAATCGGGTCTCGAAAACCATCTCAGAACCGAGAAAACATCATGGTGGACAAGACTCATCAAATCAAGGAAAACCACATTTTTCTCTTTAAAATACATCATCAGTTTATAAAACTTTCACATGCGCTTTCCAAATCCAGAAAATCTTGAGAAGGATCCGACAACATCAAATCACCATGTCAATAAAAGTGAAAAACGGCATAAATCTCCATAATACTGCATAACCAATGAATATATGAATGCATCTGATATCATGCAATGAATGCAATAGTTAAACTAGCATATGAAAGCTATAGCATATTGCAACTATCAGCTAGCAGGCTATGTCAATGAAATGGTATTCTTTAAAGTGTACGTGACATGGCAATTACCGATGATGATGTGTGTGAGCCGGCAAGCAAGTGTATGTGGAGCATACGCATCATCGGTAATGGTGTTGGTGTCCTGACAGCAGGGTTTCATAATAATTTCAGATAACATATGTATAAGCATGCAATGCGATGAAACATCATGAATATACAGAAAGTGATGTAGTAACAGCAACACTGAAGAATATACCTACCCAATATACGAGTCATACAGTTTGGTATTTTAAATTACTCACGATTCTCCACTGCATTTGAAAACAAGTATGACTCGAGCCTAGTCAAAAGGATAAGGAAATCCACCTAGGTCTGAGTCGACCTATATATATATATATATATATATATATATATATAGTAATCGGTGATCTCGCCTCAATAGTATCACGTACGATACAATATATACATATGACATCCTCGAGTCAAGAGTGCGGATCTAACATCATAATTATATCTCGTACGGTAAATCCCAAATCTGGGTACGGGTCAACTATCATATTTATCTCATTAGTCATCTGATATTCTTATCATCACATATCGGGAACTGGGGGTACTGATCTAAGTCTAGTACAATACTAATATCATCAACATATATGTACGCGCGTGTGTGAAATACATCGCCTAAAGATCCGCTATAACATCATGTCGTATCTCCTAATACGAACCAAATCACATCACCAATCTCATGGCACCATGCCCAATCTCATCGACTCGTCTCCAAATACCATATACTATCCTCAATCATCCGTGTATACGTATATGTGTATATATATAAACCCACACATCCACAGCTATCTATATACATATACATATACACCCAAACCCATATCCCGTGCGTGTATGTGTATATGTAACAACCTTACTCTAGGTTTCGCGACTATGAAACCAACTAAATCACTTTCCTCAATTCTCGCTAACACTAACTCATGATCTTCTAAAGCTTTTCTTGCTAAGTGTTCATATCTCTCAATAACACATTTAAGTATATCTATATCACAACATATCATTTCTTACTACATTGCGGGGGTGCTATACGCCATCCACCCGACTTCTCCCCGTAGATATATATCTACTCACCTTGATCTTCGCTTGCCGATACCGATGTCGCCACGTGCTTGCTTGTCGTCTCAGAGTCCTCGTGAGGGTACCTACATGTCATAATATATCGTATCGCATTAAAATCCGACTCATGACCCAATGACACACGAATCTCATATAGGTCAAAATCTATGGCCCGCTCAGGCAAAAAAACCAAATAACCCTCAACATCGGCGTACAAACGCTGATTGATCTAGAAAAACCCAAAAGTACCCATTTGCACATTCACAAAACACTAATTATAATATGAAATAGGTTGTAATTCACCAAAACCTTAAACTCACTTTAAAAGCTATTTTTCCAAAAACCTAGTAAGCAAACTTTTCCATTTTAGTACAAAACTAAATGTTTTAACGATTTTAGTGGCTACAATGCTCACTAAATATCTTAACTAAGCCACCCAAACCATTACTATCACGACCCGAAGTAGTACGTGACTGGCTCTTGAATCATATGAAGTCTATAGGACCCCATCTAATTCAAGTAAGCCAAAAACCCAGAAATCTAAAACCATTTTAAGGAGTAAGTAAGAAAACTAGTTTTTTTAAGAAGTAAGGAAAACATGTTTAAAAATGAGGTTTTTAAAATAAGTAAGCCGAATATGCATTTTTAAAATCTATATTCTTTTATGAAAATTTCGGCAGAGTTTCCTTTGTAAATAATGGCCCCGAACGGTGTACAACAAGAATAATATATACACAATAATAAAAGGCATCCCCAAGCGGGAGCTAGCTTTTCGTCAATCAACGGTTACAACCACGCAAGCAATATAATATACAACGCCAAAGGGCGAGGATCAAAACTAAAAAGGAACTCAAAATCAACATGAAAACCATAATACTACAACGCGCGACTCTATGGTCGAAATAATACATAACTGGTTTTCTAAGTCTGAAACAATATACAAGTTTTGGTTGATAGAATTACTAGATACAACTGAATAAAATAATACAAGGGTGGTCATGATGCGAGTGAACCCACCTACCAATGCAATCACCCAGAAAGAAAGCAGTGTGCCAGAAAAGCCGCAATGGAACCTGTACGGCAAAACCTGCAAGAACTGTGGCACAACGGGGGTGAGTTTCCAACTCGTGAATAGAAAGCATCGCAGAGTAGAAATCGTATGCATGACATAATCCTAGGTCAATACGATCAGATATATACATATAAACCTCAAATGAATAAGTCTGAAGCATGAAAAGGTGGCAAGGGTAAACATCTATACTATGTGTAATACCAAGTGCTCGTGTCAGTGCCTCAGGTAGTATAATATCAAAAATATGAGGTATGATCAATGTAATCAATATCAACTATATCAGGAAATCTATGAGTATGTGAATATCATCCAACTATGTGATCAATGTCGTCAATGTCAATATATGTATCTGGAAATCGTTCACGTGTCACCCAATGACAATAAGTATCACGCATGTAAATATCATAAACATATGCATGGAAATATGAGGATGTAAATCAACATGTGTCGCTCGCGACATATCAAATCATGGAACCTGAGTGCCAAGCATCGACACTCGAAAACATCATGAAACCTGTGCCTAGCATCAGCACGTAAATCCTTATATATATAGGGCCCCGTCCGTCCGGATTGGCCTATATCATCTCTCAACTCCGGTCGGTATCCTCCGGATATCCGCCGAGCTCAAATACAATCACCGGTAGGTAGTGGTCCCTCTGCCAGGCTCACCGTCTAGCTACACAGCAGATCCGTTCTCGCCCCGGGGTACCATACCGGGTCCACCATGTACCCGCAATCGGCCTCATCCGCCTCCTCGACTCGGGTTTCACATGTCGCTCTCAGCACCGAGAAAACACATGTGGACGCACTGAAATATCATATCAAGGGTAACCAGGTTTTTAAAACAATTATATAATCTCTTTTGAAATATCCACGGTCCCCAAATCCAGAAATATCATGGAAACAACATATCTCAATGCGTATAATCAAAAGCATGATGTATGCGACATGTAAAAGGAATGTAAGCATATCAGTATATCATGCAATATGGAATAGTAATATGCACATATTGAGGGAAAACTACTCTTTTAAAATGAATCAGTTTTAAAGAGTATCTTGCGGTTCCCAAATCTCTAATCAAGCCAGAATCATCTATGTATGTGCAAATACTTATGTATGTAAGTATGGGTGTACAATAGGTATGTATACAAGTATGCCATGCAAGGGATCATATCCTGAATGCAACAGTACTATAGTGTAGTGATATGGCAATTATCGATGATGAAGTGTGTGAGCCGGCAAGCAGGTGTATGTGGAACATATGCATCATCGATAATGGTGCTGGTGTCCTAACAGCATGAGTTTAATATAACAATAACCATTTTTATCATGCAATGCGATGCAAACAGTAAGCATATGCAGCAAATGAATAATAAACACAACAGTGTAGAAGCTACATCAATCCATCCATATCATACTATTTTGCCATTTGAAAGAAGACGAGTCGGGGTTTTTAGGAAAATAAGGGCAACGGTGTTTTTAAGAAAAGATGCGTCTTTTGAAAATATCTGTAGAATTCCTTTACCTGTCTTTAAAATACTCCCAATTCGTTAGTCTTTTGAAATAGGTATGACCTCAGCCTAGCCTAACATCTACTAGCAAAACTACGGCTCTAACTAACAAGTCAATCAGGAGGGGTATGGAAACACCTAAATCTGAGTCGATACATATATATAAATATATATATAATAGTCGGTGATCCCGCCTCAAAGGTACTGCGTGTGATACAGTATCATATGACATTCTCAAGTCATGAGTGCGGATCTATCATCAATATAAAGCTCGTACGGTAAATCATCGTACGGCATCCCAAAAGCTGGGTACGGGTCAATATCACATTCTTCTCATCAATTATCAGGTATCCTTATCATCATATCTCATGATCTGGGGTACTGATCTACGTCTAGTAAAAATCGATACCATCAAGGTAATAACGAATGCGTGTGTAAAACACACGTCCAAAGGCCCGCTAAAATCACATGTCGTATCCCAAATACGAATCACAATATATCACCGATCTCATGGAACTATGCCCAATCCCAATCCACTCATCTCCAAACATCATACACTATCCTCGTCACCTAAGTAGTATAACGAATATGCAGGTGTGTGCGTGTGGGTGTAAGCCTATTCTAGGGTTCGTAACTAGGAACTATACTAGTTTACTCCTACGCCCTAATCTAACCCTAGTACACCTAATCTCATCTCAAATATCCATGACACACTATAAGCTATCATAAATATATAGTATATATAATATACTAAACATCGAACTGTGGGGGTGCTATACGCCATCCACCCGACTTCCCCCGTAGATATAATCTACTCACCTGCTTCTTGTGTGTCGGTGTCGATGTCGCCTTCATCTTCTTCATCGTATGAAACCCACGTGAAGGTACCTACATAGATAACACAATCGGAATGCGTATTAAAATCACATCGGGAATACCAAAACATCACGCTAAGGCCTATAGGTTAGAACCAATAGACTACGCTTTCAAAACCACCAAGCAACCCTCGATATCGTCGTACAAACTTCGAATGATCGAGGTACAACACAGACACAAAAATTCAGAATGCAAAATACGCAAAACGAAATCCGAATCGAAACAGCAACTATTGAAAATGGTTCCAGATTTCACCCTAGGTCAAAACAGCCAAAGTTGCATATGCCAAGGGTCTAGTTTACTGGAGATAGAGCCATGGAAGAAACACAAATCAAAATGGTAGGACCCAGGCAGCAATTTACGGCCATCAGGATTAAATCTGCAGCCTGGTTGGGGAGGTAGGAGCTAGGGTTTTGGGTGATGCCTCCTAGGTGCCTGCATGTATCACTGTCCATGCAAAAATATTTTTAGGTGACCCAGGTGTTAGCAGATTTCCAAATACAATAACAGAATCCATAATTCTTCCGATATCGTTTTTCTAAATCCGTATTCCGGGTTTCTAGTTTCTGGTTTAGTCCAATGTAACATCACAACAGGGGTTATAGTCCCTAATTACACCTCAATTCACCTTTGAAATCAATTCAAACCCTAAACCCTAACTTGGAATTTCCAAAGTTCACCAAAACCACACAATATCGGTTCTAAACGAACATGGATGCTAAGGGAATGGAAATTCTACCTTAAAGATGGAAAGATTACCTTATTTGGGACCCAAGAATCCTCTACAGCACCAAAATGTGATTATTCTTTGTCCAAAGGGTGGCTTGTGAGCTTGTGCACAAAATTTGTGAAATGGGAATGGAGTTTTGGAAGGGTTTTAATGGTGTTGTGAGGTCTTTGAGGGGGAGGGAGAGAGAGGGCAGCAGCTTTGAGGGGAAGGGAAGAAGAAAATGATGAAGATAATGCAATAAGAACAAGAGGCATACCATGGTTGACCCCTCACATCTCTCTCTCTCTTGCTCATACCTCCTTTCTTTATTCATTTTCCTTTTTCTTTTCTTTTCTTTTTCTCATTCTCTCTAATTAACAACCATGCAAGAATGCCATAATAAAACATGTAGGAAAGTCATGAAAAAATATGTAACAAGTGTAAAAAGATATGGTGCATGTTTTGCACAAATATGCTAAAAATCCGATTAGCGATTTTTAATCGCGATTAGCACTAAATTAGTGTCAAACTAATCATAAAAACTTAAAATTTTCATAATTCACAAAAAAAACACTCTTTTAGTAATTTCTATAATTTTCCAAATTTTTTCCCATTTATCGGTATTTAATTATACCGAAATATTAAAATATTCATTAAAATTAATATTAAATTATAAAAATTCCCAAAAATAATATTTTATTTTTCTGAAATGTTACAATCTTCCCCTCTTAAAGAAATTCGGTCCCCGAATTTAAATTTAAACCCCTCAAATACTAAAACATTTCAGTAAAAAGTCGTCGTCGGGGTTCCGAAATCATCGATACAGAAAATGCACCATAGCGCAATACATGCGTATGAACAATGAGCAGATAACTCAAAATCAAACCTCCGTCAAGCATCCCGCAATCATCGGAGTCATGGTAAAGACACAAATGTCAAATCCAAAATAAAACCAATATGATATAAATCAGAACTATACATGTAAATAGCTGAAGTAAATGCATACCAAATCGTTTTAAGTCGCTGTGCGATGCGCATAACACTGCACAGTGGCCGATGTCTATTATAATAAAATAACCATATACATATATATCCTTTGTTTAATATGTACGTTCCGCCATTTTGAAAACAATTTAGAAGGGTTTCCTTGTTGTAAACGTTTCGTGTCATATCAGACACGTAGGTAAATACTGAGATTATAGCTCTCTTTTTGGAAATCCTTTCGATAACTAACAATGCAAGAAATGTATATCCAGGCACTGTCCTCTGACTAGTCCTGCTCAGTACGAAAACAAATAGCAAATATTATAAAAACATACTGGTCCATAAGGAATAAATCCCAAAAATGTGCATATAAATGATACGTGCGTCTGGTGCGCACGGAAATCAAAATCCATATATGTACCATACATATGCACAGAAACATCATCTAGGTGCAACGGGTGTGCACGAAACATCTGCCAAAGGCAACGGGCGTGCCTGACAGCAAAATCAGGTGCATCTGACATGCACAAGGAATCCCGATTTAGTGCATCTGGTGTGCACCAAAATCGTATCTCAAAACATGCGCTCAACACGCGCGAAAATCCAAATCAAATGCACGGAGTGCACGAAATCAACATCAATATCAGAATCAAAATCGATGGTATACCATACGGCTCAATCCAAATCAGGTATACCGTGGTGTATAAGCTCACAACCATGTGCATCAGCGTGCACAAATCAAATCAAAACACTAAAAGTGCATGAAAACTATGCTGAAAGCATAAGTCAAATCATATGCATAGTATAGGCATGAAACCAAAACCAACATATCAAATGACATCAAACCGAAATCCAAGGTGACGGATACGTGATAATCAAATCATAAAATCATAAATCATAAATACTGTCGTCGATATGTCCTCCTTCAAAGTCGAGAAAGTGTCGGTGCATCCAATACTAGCAGCGCAAGATATCTACTTGTCTCCTGCTCACGGTTTGGCGTCCTCTGTCTCTGGGCCCTTATCTTCTCTGTGGATTACCAATCTCGCAATCCATCGGCTCATCGGCCCTGTCAGGTGTGCTAACGGGGGCGATTCCGTTCTGGTACTTCTCTGATCATCTGCGTCCTCAGCACAGCATTTCCTCGGAAACTGGTCGCATCCCAACGCCTCTGCATGCGTATCGCATCTCTGATGTCAGCGGAGTGGAGCGTCATCTCGTCGAAATCTCATGCGAACTCTTTACTCCACTTTGTTCCAATGTCGACTGATTCGGACTCGTCTTCTCGTGGCTGCATGGACTGCACTCCAACGGCTATACTCGTATTCGGAGTCTCCCAAGCAATGTGTCCCATCACATGATATCCGAAAGATGTCGAACCTTTTGATCGATTCGTCAAAACCTCATAATCGCCTAAGAGATCAACATCTTGAGTACAGTTTAATAGTATCAAGTACATACCTCAGCATTGGTGGACCAGCCGTAGAAGGGCAAACCCAAGCCTCACTAATGGCGCCGCGGAACTGCCGCAAACCCTAAGGTTCAAAGGCTTTCACACGGTCATTATGTCGAGTTAGGATTTCATTCTTCTAGAGGGTCCATAGAATCGCTTGCATGTCTTTCTGAATACTTTAAACTTGGAATATAGGTTTCTGACATTCAATCGCCTCCATCGACTACCAACGAACCTGCGTGAAGTCGTCTCTAGCTGGAATCAATCAATCTGATGACCTCGCATCGGGGTAAGCGAACGAACCAGATGTCCTAGTCCTTCATCCTTGGGTGACTAGCGACCTTCTATCATATCTCTAAGTATATACTTATGCTGCAGTAGCTCCAACATCTGGGCGATATCTCGTCATTTGCAGCAACAACTGGCTCATTCGTCTGTACGCTGAATAGCGCCTCAATCATCATGAATAAGCGATATATCAATGGTCATCACATTCTGACTGGCCTCTAGCAGTAGCCTGATCCTCTGGTGCCGATCAGCACATCCGGGAAATCTCGTAAGAGCGATCTGTCAAACGCTCATGACGCGAAAACACAATAAAACGACGCCTCTCTATGCAATTGTACGTCTCTAGAATCATGCCCTGGTCAGTCCTCGTCCGTGACGAGCTCAAGCTGACGCAACTCTAGCCGTAGCTCTCTCTGCCCGTGTAATCGCAGCAGCAAAATCATAACCAATATCGATGAGGATAGATCATAGGAATGAATATAATACTGTGCAAGGAAATGTACATCCTAAGGTTTCTTAAACGGAGTAGCGTATCATAAATATGCCGCGGAACATACGTACGGTATGTCACTCTACTCAAGCTACCTACTCCATCAACCAAGGGTCATCCTACGCGATGAAAGTTCGGGTATAATACCCCCTTGACTAAGTCTAAGTTCCATAAGGTCAAGCCTAAGTTCCGTATATATATAAACGCCTTAGACTCCGCATAGTCAAACTTAGACTAGAACCAAGGTTAACCTAGCGCTCTGATACTAACTTTGTCACGACCCGAAGCAGTACGTGACTGACACTTGAATCATATGAAGTCTATAGGACCCCATCTAATTCAAGTAAGCCAAAAACCCAGAAATCTAAAACCATTTTAAGGAGTAAATAAGAAAAGTAGTTTTTATAAGAAGTAAGGAAAACATGTTTAAAAATGAGGTTTTTAAAATAAGTAAGCCAAATATGCATTTTTAAAATCTATATTCTTTTATGAAAATTTCGGCAGAGTTTCCTTTGTAAATAATGGCCCCAAACGGGGTACAACAAGAATAATATATACACAATGATAAAAGGCATCCCCAAGCGGGAGATAGCTCTTCGTCAATCGACGGTCACAACCACGCAAGCAATATAATATACAATGCCAAAGGGCGTGGATCAAAACTAAAAAGGAACTCAAAATCAACATGAAAACCATAATACTACAACGCGCGACACTATGGTCGAAATAATACATAACTGGTTTTCTAAGTCTGAAACAATATACAAGTTTTGGTTGATGGAATTACTAGATACAACTGAATAAAATAATACAAGGGTGGTCACGATGCGAGTGAACCCACCTACCAATGCAATCACCCAGAAAGGAAGCAGTATGCCAGAAAAACCGTAATGGAACCTGTACGGCAAAACCTGCAAGAACTGTGGCACAACGGGGTGAGTTGCCAACTCGTGAATAGAAAACATCGCAGAGTAGAAATCGTATGCATGACATAATCTTAGGTCAATACGATCAGATATATACATATAAAGCTCAAATGAATAAGTCTGAAGCATGAAAAGGTGGCAAGGGTAAACATCTATACTATGTGTAATACCAAGTGCTCGTGTCAGTGCCTCAGGTAGTAACATATCAAAAATATGATGTATGATCAATGTAATCAATGTCAACTATATCAGGAAATCTATGAGTATGTGAATATTATCCAACTATGTGATCAATGTCATCAATGTCAATATATGTATGTGGAAATCGTTCACGTGTCACCCAATGACAATAAGTATCACGCATGTAAATATCATAAACATATGCATGGAAGTATGAGGATGTAAATCAACATGTGTCGCTCGCGACATATCAAATCATGGAACCTGAGTGCCAAGCATCGACACTCGAAAACATCATGAAACCTGTGCCTAGCATCAGCACGTAAATCCTCATATATATAGAGCCCCGTCCGTCCGGATCGGCCTATATCATCTCTCAACTCCGGTCGGTATCCTCCGGATATCCGCCGAGCTCAAATACAATCACCGGTAGGTAGTGGTCCCTCTGCCAGGCTCACCGTCTAGCTACACAGCAGATCCGTTCTCGCCCCGGTGTACCATACCGGGTCCACCATGTATCCGCAATCGGCCTCATCCGCCTCCTCGACTCGGGTTTCACATGTCGCTCTCAACACCGAGAAAACACATGGTGGACGCACTGAAATATCATATCAAGGGTAACCGGGTTTTTAAAACAATTATATAATCTCTTTTGAAATATCCACGGTCCCCAAATCCAGAAATATCATGGAAACAACATATCTCAATGCGTATAATCAAAAGCATGATGTATGCGACATGTAAAAGGAATGTAAGCATATCAGTATATCATGCAATATGGAATAGTAATATGCACATATTGAGAGAAAACCTCTCTTTTAAAATGAATCAGTTTTAAAGAGTATCTTGCGATTCCCAAATCTCTAATCAAGCCAGAATCATCTATGTATGTGCAAATACTTATGTATGTAAGTATGGGTGTACAATAGGTATGTACACAAGTATGCCATGCAAGGGATGATATCCTGAATGCAACAGTACTACAGTGTAGTGACATGGCAATTATCGATGATGAAGTGTGTGAGCCGGCAAGCAGGTGTACGTGGAACATATGCATCATCGATAATGGTGCTGGTGTCCTAACAGCATGAGTTTAATATAACAATAACCATTTTTATCATGCAATGCGATGCAAACAGTAAGCATATGCAGCAAATGAATAATAAACACAACAGTGTAGAAGCTACATCAATGCATCCATATCATACTGTTTTGCCATTTGAAAGAAGATGAATCGGGGTTTTTAGAAAAATAAGGGCTACGGGGTTTTTAGGAAAAGATGCGTCTTTTGAAAATATCTGTAGAATTCTTTTACCTGTCTTTAAAATACTCCCGATTCGTTAGTTTTTTGAAATAGGTATGACTCGGCCTAGCCTAACATCTACTAGCAAAACTACGGCTCTAACTGACAAGTCAAACCGGAGGGGTATGGAAACCACCTAAATCTGAGTCGATACACACACACACACACACATATATATATATAAATATAATAGTCGGTGATCCCGCTTCAAAGGTACTGCGTGTGATACAATATCATATGACATCCTCAAGTCATGAGTGCGGATCTATCATCAATATAAAGCTCGTACGGTAAATCATCGTACGGCATCCCAAAAGCTGGGTACGGGTCAATATCACATTCCTCTCATCAATTATCAGGTATCCTTATCATCATATCTCATGATCTGGGGTACTGATCTACATCTAGTACAAATCGATACCATCAAGGTAATTACGAATGCGTGTGTGAAACACACGTCCAAAGGCCCGCTAAAATCACATGTCGTATCCCAAATACGAATCACAATATATCACCGATCTCATGGCATTATGCCCAATCTCAATCGACTCATCTCCAAACATCATACACTATCCTCGTCACCTAAGTATATGTATAACGAATATGCAGGTGTGTGCGTGTGGGTGTAAGCCTATTCTAGGGTTCGCAACTAGGAACTATACTAGTTTACTCCTACACCCTAATCTAACCCTAGTACACCTAATCTCATCTCAAATATCCATGACACACTATAAGCTATCATAAATATATAGTATATATAGTATACTAAACATCGAACTGCGGGGGTGCTATACACCATCCACCCGACTTACCCCATAGATATAATCTACTCACCTGCTTCTTGTGTGTCGGTGTCGATGTCGTCTTCATCTTCTTCATCGTATGAAACCCACGTGAAGGTACCTACATAGATAACACAATCGGAATGCGTATTAAAATCACATTGGGAATACCAAAACATCACGCTAAGGCCTATAAGTTAGAACCTATAGACTACGCTTTCAAAACCACCAAGCAACCCTCGATATCGTCGTACAAACTTCGAATGATCGAGGTACAACACAGACACAAAAATCCAGAATGCAAAATACGCAAAACGAAACCCGAATCGAAACAGCAACTATTGAAAATGGTCCCAGATTTCACCCTAGGTCAAAACAGCCAAAGTTGCATATGCCAAGGGTCTAGTTTACTGGAGATGGAGCCATGGAAGAAACACGAATCAAAATGGTGGGACCCAGGCAGCAATTTGCGGCCATCAGGATTAATCTGCGGCCTGGTTGGGGAGGTAGGGGCTAGGGTTTTGGGTGATGCCTCCTAGGTGCCTGCATGTATCACTGTCCATACAAAAATATTTTCAGGTGACCCGGGTGTTAGCAGATTTCCAAATACAATCACAGAATCCACAATTCTTCCGATATCGTTTTTCTAAATCCGTATTCCGGGTTTCTAGTTTCTGGTTTAGTCCAATGTAACATCACAACAGGGGTTATAGTCCCTAATTACACCTCAATTCACCTTTGAAATCAATTCAAACCCTAAACCCTAACTTGGAATTTCCAAAGTTCACCAAAACCACACAATATCGGTTCTAAACGAACATGGATGCTAAGGGAATGGAAATTCTACCTTAAAGATGGAAAGATTACCTTATTTGGGACCCAAGAATCCTCTACAGCACCAAAATGTGATTATTCTTTGTCCAAAGGGTGGCTTGTGAGCTTGTGCACAAAATTTGTGAAGTGGGAATGGGGTTTTGGAAGGGTTTTAATGGTGTTGTGAGGTCTTTGAGGGGGAGGGAGAGAGAGGGCAGCACCTTTGAGGGGAAGGGAAGAAGAAAATGATGAAGATAATGCAATAAGAATAAGAGGCATACCATGGTTGACCCCTCACATCTCTCTCTCTCTCTCTTGCCCATACCTCCTTTCTTTATTCATTTTCCTTTTTCTTTTCTTTTCTTTTCTTTTTCTCATTCTCTCTAATTAACAACCATGCAAGAATGCCATAATAAAACATGTAGGAAAGCCATGGAAAAATATGTAAAAAGTGTAAAAAGATATGGTGCATGTTTTGCACAAATATGCTAAAAATCCGATTAGCGATTTTTAATCGCGATTAGCACTAAATTAGTGTTAAACTAATCATAAAAACTTAAAATTTGCATAATTCACATAAAACACCCTCTTTTAGTAATTTCTATAATTTTCCAAATTTTTTTCCATTTATCGGTATTTAATTATACCGAAATATTAAAATATTCATTAAAATTAATATTAAATTATAAAAATTCCCAAAAATAAGTACAATTACTAGATTTTTAATCCACTTATTTTCAAAATTCTAAAAATCTAGTTTACAAAATATATGATTTGGACAATTCTTAAAATAACAATTGGCAAACTAGAAACTAGTTTACATTTTACATGTCTTAAAATATCAAACTACCCATTATATTATTAATGATGTGATGAAAGCCTTAACCATATTTTAATCTCACATTTTGAATTAATTTCAAAAACATTGTTTGCTAAAAATCCAATTTTAACAATTTACAAGCAACAATTAGTAAACTAGCAACTAGATTACTTTTAGCATAGCATTAACATGTTAAATAAATCACATAACCATAATCTCATTACTCAAAAGCCTAACTTGAATTCAAACCCCATTCTCTTTAAACTTCCATTTTGCAATTAAGGTTATAACAACATCTAATTAAAGCTAGATTCAAACATACAATTAACAAGTAACAAATTGGGGTAAAGCTTATACCTCATGACCAAGAGATCAAACATGAAAATTATCGCCTCCAAAATGCCAACTTTTCTCTAAGATTCATGTTATAATAGGCTAAGGAAAAATAGGTAGGGCTTGAATTTGGAGTTTGTGGGATTTTTAAAGGATTTTTGATGCAAATACGATGGATTTTGGAGGGGAAATGAATTGAGAATTTTGGGGGTTGGTGTTGGAAGTGGGGTTGGCCAAGTGAGGGAAGGGGGGAGAGAGAGAGATGTGGGTTTCAAAGTAAACACAATTCCATACCATAATTATCTAATTCCATACATTATTTCTTTATTGTTTTTCTTTTAAGTTTTCATTTTATTCCCAAAATGGAGTGTGTGAGGTGGGGGGAAGCATAAGCTCGGCCCAGCAAGTTAGGGGATGGGTGTGTGTGTGTTTGTGGAAAATTTTCCAAGTAATGAAAGACTATCTCACATCTATTTAACTTAATTTTCGCAAAATAAGCCTTTTTCTATCATATTTTCTAAAACCGTTTGACAACAATTTTTTTTTATAAAAACCACATGTTACATTCTAGTTTAAATGTGTCATGATACACAAAACTTGTTTTAACCCATTCTGATCTGTAATTATCACTAATTAATGTATTAGTGACAGTTTAAAATAATATTAAAATAATTAATTTCGGAAAAAATTTCAGTCAACTA
This sequence comes from Agapanthus africanus, assembly GCA_030015575.1. Classification (NCBI taxonomy): domain Eukaryota; kingdom Viridiplantae; phylum Streptophyta; class Magnoliopsida; order Asparagales; family Amaryllidaceae; genus Agapanthus; species Agapanthus africanus. Next base: position 344,004,835 of record CM057337.1, read on the forward strand.
GAAATTTTGCAAGTGACTCAATAAACACCAAATACTAGCAATAATATAGCTAGAATATGTATATTTGATTTTATGATGAAAGATAATTATATCTTGATTTTTATGGAAAACACCCGTTATTTTACCGATTCTTCGAAATTTCACCTAAACGATTTTCAAAACGTTACAATCTTCCCCCTTTAAAGAAATTCGGTCCCCGAATTTAAATTAAAACTCCCCCAAATACTAAAACATTTCAGTAAAAGACTAAGTCATCGGGGTCCCGAAATTATAAATACATAAAGCACATAGTTGCGCAATGCATGCGCATGAAAAACGAGTATATAAACCAAAATCAAAACTCCGTCAAGCATCCCGAAATCACCGGAGTTATGGTGAAGACACAAATGTCCAAATTCAATACGAAAACCAACATGATATACATCAAAACTATAACACGTACATAGTACGCGTCGGTGTAAACTCGTCAAAATATCTTAAAGAAATGCATGCCAAACTCTTTTTCAAATTGCTGCGCAATGTGCGTAACACAGCACAGTAGCGGACGTTTATTGTGAGAAAATAACTATATATATATATATATATATATATATATATATCCTTTGTTTAACATACACGTCCCGCCGTTTTGAAATTAATTTAGAAGGGTTCCTTTTATAAAATGTTTCGTGTCATCTCGGACACGTAGGTAAATACTGAGACTATAGCTCCTCTTTGGAAATCTCTTCAATAACTATCAATGCATGCAAAATATGTTCAGGTACTGTTCTCGGACTAGTCCTGCTCAGCTACTATACCAATTAGTAAATATCATAAACATCATCTCAAAGGGAAATCAAATACAAAATATGTACATGAATGCCACGTGCGTCTGGTGTGCACGGAAATCGAAATCAATGAAATGTGCCATACATGTGCACAGAAACAAAATCTAAGTGCAACGGGTGTGCACGAACACCTGTCAAGGGCAACTAGTGTGCCTGACAGCCAAAACCAGGTGTATCTGATATGCACGAAGAATCTCGATTGAGTGCATCTGGTGTGCATCAAAATCGCATCAAGCGCCCAAATATGCGCAAGAATCCAAATCCAGTGCATAAGGTGCACGAAAAAATATCAAATATCGCAATCAAAATCAACGGTATACAACACATCTCAATCCAAATCCAAATCAGGTATACCGTGGTATATAATCTCACAACCATGTGCATTAGCGTGCACAAAATCGAATCAAAATACTAAAAGTGTATGAAAACTATGGCGAAAGCATAAGTCAAATCACATGCATACCATAAGCATGAAATCAAAATCAACATCTCGAATGATATCTAATTAAAGTCAAGTGCTACTGTGGTGCACAAAATCTCAATCATGCAAATAAATCGCTCAAAATATCAGGCATGGAATCAAAATCAACATCTCGAATGATATCTAATCAAATGCAAGTGCTACTGTGGTGCACAAAATCTCAATCATGCAAATAAATCGCTCAAAATATCAGGCATGGAATCAAAATCAACACCTCGAATGTCATCAATCGAAGTCGAGTGCAACTGTGGTGCACAAAACACGTATCCACGCACTGCAAGCACATGTAAGCTATACCGAGTGCAAAAACCAAATCGAGTGCATACCACCCGCACAAAAATCAAATCAGTTGTATGCAATCCATGAAATCATAAACATGTGCAGCCAAGGCACAAAACTGAATCAAGTGCAATAAACCTGCATAAATTATAAATCAACACAACGGTGTATAAAGCATATCTCAAGTGCAATAATTATGCACAAAACGTAAATACTCAGTAGGTGCAGCCATGGTGCACGAAAACAATACCATAAACCCCAATCATCAAAACTCAAATCCAAGTGATATAAGCGTGATATTCAGATCACAATGCAAATCGCAACGAAAGACATTGAGGTATGCCTCCTACAATGTCGAAAAGTGTCTGTGCGCCCAAAACTGGCAGAGCAAGAACATCCACTGCCTTCTGCTCACGCTCTGGCATCTTTTGTCTCTAGGTCTTCATTTCTCTGTGGATTACCAATATTGCAATCCATTGGCTCGTCGGCCCGGTTCGGTGTACTAACGGAAACGATCCGCTCTAACATATCCTCTAAAAATCTCTGGCCAATTATCATGGTCGCTCATAACATATCTTATCAATGATGCCGAACTCTGGTCTCCTGGGTATGCGTAATACAACTGATCCTGGGTCCAGGTCTTCTCGTATAGTATTCCAGAAAGATCTTGTCGGGGTCTCTCCCGAATCTCATTTCTGCCGAACTGCCCGGAAGCTATCATCCCTTACTAAATCTGTTTCTTGTTCCGGAACGGCTGCACACTCATCACGACTCCTTCTGGAAGATATATCCATATACAACGCCTCTGCATGCGTATCACATGTCTGATGTCAGCGGAGTGGAACGTCATTTCATCCAGATCTCGTATGAACCTCTTACTCCTCTTTTCTCTAATGCCGACTGATTCGGACTTGTCTCTTCATGGCTGCATGGACTGCGCTCTAATGGCTATACTCGTATCTGGAGTCTCCCAAGCAATGCATCCCATCACATGATATCCGAATGATGTCGAACTTTTCGATCGATTTGTCAAGGCTCCATAATCCCCCAAGAGCTCAACAACTTGGGTACAGTTTAATAGTATCGAATATATGCCACGGCACCTATGGACCAACCGTAGAAGGGCAAATCCAAGCCTCACTAGTGGCACCGCTAAACTGCCGCAAACCCTAAGGTTCAGCGTTGTTCCATGGTCATTATGTCGAGTTAGGGTTTCATTCTTCTAGAGGGTCCGTAGAATTACTTGCATTATTTTCCGAATACTTTAAACTTGGAAAATGGATTCCTGACAATTGATCGTCTTTATCGACTCTCAATGTATTAGCGTGAAGTCGTCTCTAGCTGGAACCAATCAATCTGATGACCGCGTATTGGGGTAGGCAATGAATCGCATGTCCTAGTCTTTCATCTTTGGTGACTAGCGATCTTCTATCATATATCGAAGTATAACTCGGGCGGCATTAACTCCAAACATCTGGGGCGATATCTCCTCATTCGCAGCAGTAACTGGCTCATTCGTCCGCATGCTGAACAGTGCCTCGATCATCATGAATAAGCGATACATCAAAGGTCATCAAATTCTGGCTGGCCTCTATCAGTGGCTCAATCCTCTGGTGCTGATCTGCACGTCTGAGAATTCTCGTAAAGCGATCCATCAAACGCTCATGGCACGAAAACACAATAAAACGACGCCTCCCTATGCAATCGTATGTCCCTGGAATCACGCCCTGGTCAGTCCTCGTCCATGACGAGCTCGTGCTGACCGCAACTCTAGCAGTAGCTCTCCATGCCCGTACAATTGTGGTAATAAAACCATAAGCTGATACTGATAAGAATAGATCATAGGAATGAATATAATACTGTGCAAGAAAATTTACATCCTAAGACTTCTTAAGCGGGGTAGCATATCGTAAGTATGCCGCGGAACATACACACGGTGCGTCACTCTTCTTAAGTCACCTACTCCATCAACCAAAGGTCATCCGACACTCAGGAGGTAAAACCTAATACTCTGATACCAACTTTGTCGCGTCCTGAAAAGTACGGAACATGACCGGAACTTAAATTACGAAACGTCTTGAGGCGTACGTAATCTAAGTAAGCCAAAACCCAGAAATCAAAATCAATTAAAGCAGTAGAGTGAATAAAAACCGATTTTTAAAGCAAGAAGTTTAACAACATAAGCCGAGATATGCATTTTTAAAACATCAACTCTTTTCCGAAAATTTCGGCAGAGTTTCCTTTTTAAATACTGGACCCAAACGGGGTACAACATGAATAGTAAACGAAATGATAAAAGGCATCCCCAAGTGGGAGCTAACTCTTCGTCAATCGACGGTCACAACCACGCAAGCAAGATAATATACAACGCCGAAGGGCGAGGATCAAAACTCAAAAGAAACTCAAATCAACATGAAAACCATAATAATACAACGCACGACTCTAAGGTCGAAATAAATACAAGTCTGGTTGATGGAGTTTCTAGATACAACAATGAAAATAAAATACAAGGGTGGTCACGATGCGAGTGAACCCACCTACCAAAGCAATCACTCGGAATGGGAGCAGTGTGCCAGAAAAGCCGCAACAAAACCTATACGGCAAAACCTGCAAGGAACTGTGGCACAACGGGAGTGAGTTGCCAACTCGTGAGTAGAAAACATCACAGAGCAGAAATCGCATGTATGACGCATCCTAGGTCATATCAAGTAATATCCTCAAATAATATCCTGATCCATCTACATATAAGTGCAATACTACGTGCTCATGTCAGTGCCTCAGATAGCAACATATCAGATATATGATGTATGAATGCATTACGAATGGAAACAGAATACATCATGAGTGGGACAACTATTTTCTTTATTTAATGGGATTCCTGTATGTATATAAATCGAATATCATCAATGAAATCAACAGAGAAATCAGTGTCAAGTATCGACACAAAACATGAATCTTAATATCTCAATATCTCAGGCTCCGGCTATCCGGACTGGCCTGTATCACCAAATCTCAATATCCCAGTGTCTCAAATCTCAATATCTCAACATCCTAATACCTCGGGCTCCGTTAGTCCAGATCGGCCCATATCATCAATCACACGACCACGAACGGTATTCACCGGATATCCGCCGCGCCAAACAATCACCGATAGGCAGTCTTCCCCTGCCAGGCTCATCGTCTACAACTCGAGCTTCTTGCCCCGGGTACCATACCGGGTCCACCATGTACCCGCAGACGGTTCATCCAACTCCTTGAATCGGGTCTCGAAAACCATCTCAGAACCGAGAAAACATCATGGTGGACAAGACTCATCATATCAAGGAAAACCGTATTTTTCTCTTTAAAATACATCATCAGTTTATAAAACTTTCACATGCGGTTTCCAAATCCAGAAAATCTTGAGAAGGATCCGAAAACATCAAATCACCATGTCAATAAAAGTGAAAACCGGCATAAATCTCCATAATACTGCATAACCAATGAATATATGAATACATCTGATATCATGCAATGAATGCAACAGTTAAACTAGCATATGAAAGCTATAACATATTGCAACTATCAGCTAGCAGGCCATGTCAATGAAATAGCATTCTTTAAAGTGTACGTGACATGGTAATTACCGATGATGATGTGTGTGAGCCGGCAAGCAAGTGTATGTGGAGCATACGCATCATCGGTAATGGTGCCGGTGTCCTGACAGCAGAGTTTCATAATAATTTCAGATAACACATGTATAAGCATGCAATGCGATGAAACATCATGAATATACAGAAAGTGATGTAGTAATAGCAACACTGAAGAATATACCTACCCAATATACGAGTCATACAGTTTGGTATTTTAAAGTACTCACTGTAAGTCTACGGTAGTGCCCCGGCCGTCTACAGACGCCAAATGCGGAACAAAAACTTGTTAACTGGCGCTATCGTATACTTTAACCCGGATCTGCCATTATTGCTAAACTAACAAACTGTAAAGAGAGTAGAAAGGTTATACCGAACGATCCGAGTCCTTCGTTCTTCAACCATCATCCCATGCTCCGTTGCGGCTGCTCCGATCTCGTCGATCTCCGATCTGCTCGTCCAGGTGGCACCACGTCAACGATTCTTTAAACGGGCTCCCGCCTCTGACTCGAGGCAACTCGGTCGTCAAGTTTGCCAAAAGAGACGACCAAGATTGATGTAGAGAATGAGTAGAAGACTTTGTCTCGTTCCGTCCAAAGCTATGGACGAACGGTTAATGAAGTTGCCACTGGAATCGGGTGATGGAATGAAATGAGCTGTGAAATTCCATACACCCCAAAATCTATCATAATCTTTTTACCAGATGAAAACTCAAGTGAGAGAGAGAGAGGAGGGGGCCGGCCATATATAGGGATGGGGGGTGAGTGTAGGAGAGAGGAGAGTGACCACAAGAGTGTGAACACAAATAAATATTTAGTGTGAACACAAATAAATATCTAGTGTGAACATACAGTGTGAACACAAATAAAGCAACCAATGAAACAATAACACCTCACCGCTTCTAGAACTTTCTAGAAGCATCCACCCTCTTCCAAAGAAAAGATAAATCCGTCTTTAACCGAATGTTAAAAGACGGCTGATAAAAAACTGGAAACTGGCAACTTCCAAAAGTGATCCTGAAACGACTTTCAGGATAACCCCGTAACTGTATAAATATACCCGCATTTGTATTACGACCGAATACAAATGCAACTGAGACAAAGATATTATATCTACTCAATATAATACTCGGACCCGGCTTAAACCAAAGCCGACCAGTATCATCTGCCCGAAATCTGACACGTGCGTAAACGCACGTGCATTTTCCGAACCCTGCCATAAAACCATACGGCCTCTACAACGTTTCGCCCGAACTTGGGAAACTGTCTGTGGGGGACTCTAATGACTCGTCAGTACCCTGACAGTGGGTTTAACCACAAACCGTCAGCGGCACTAGCTATGCATAACGGCTGCCCATGGACTGACCTCAAGGGATGCCGATGAGCGAACTCATCCGGAAACTCTACTGAGCCTAACAGTGACAATGTATATACAGTCCGGTCCGTTCGTCTATGAGTATCGCATATCTGCCTAGGGGGCTAGTAACGTCAAACTCCCAATAGCAGTATAAGTCGTGTCGGAGTGTAGCCCAATAACACCCTGAGATACTACTGGAGTACCTACCAGTAAATCTCCTGCCACGGCCGTGGGCTTTGTGTAATGGCTCTCCTAGACACAGCACGATCTCGCCCCCAATACCGGGAGAGACGAATCCCCTGCCGATCCGCTCACGTGCCTCCATATGGCTCGGGACTGTACCCAAAAGCTACATGTTTGCACGACTCCTTTGAGCCGTGGTAGGGTAGAAATCAAAGCACAGTGGGAACTCACACGAGACAAATGACGACCTCAGGTCGATGAACTAACCTGTACACATGTCACCAGGGAACTGCTATCTGACGATATGTATAATACCAACTAGCAGATTCCCGGCGAGTCCTGTCCGGTGTACTCATAACCCAATGAGCACCTGTATACATCTTAGGTGATCCAACTGACACCAGTGGCTTGTGAGACCGGCCACCGCCCCTCGTCGGGGTCTCGACTGTATACACTAGTATACTCCGGAGTTTCGATGCCCTGTCTCGAAACTCCCACGACTAGGGACCACAATTAAGGATATGCATATAAACTACCCAACTCTCACGTATATGATCGCCGTCATACAGTTGGTAGTAAAGCAAGATCCTAAGGGCTCTATCAAAGTGTAACATGTAATCAGTCACCTGAACATGTACACGACTGATAAAGGCAAACCAGATAACATATTATCATCTCGAGTAAGACTGTCCTACCGGTATAGGTCCTCCGCAATCATTGCAATCACGTACCTGCGATCCAATAATTGACTATGAGGGCACTATCTCCAACAATCTCCCACTTGCACTCAAGGCTAATTATTACGATGTCGACTACTCACAGCCTGTGTGAAACCGAACATCCAACTCCTCTACTAATCAGTTTCACAAAGCCCGTTTGTAAAACTATTGTGTTCGAGAAATAGCCTCAGTGAGTGGAACCGCCTAGATGTTTCTTTCTATATCTCTCTAAATCTCAAGTTCGCGGAGAAAAGCCATCTCCCGAATCGAGTAATACCTGTCTTAGAATATGTCTGGATATCTGGTGGGACCTAGTTCATAAATGAACTCCAAATCCAAACTTCTTAGACTGTATCGATCACTGAACCTAATCAGTGTCCGGCACCATACCACCCACAGTATCCTCTTGGACCACCTGTCCATAATACTGTCCCTCGTCACAGGGAAAACTAAAACTCTGACAATCACTCTGTCATCCACGTCTCCTTTGAAGCGTGGAATGATAATCGTCTCCCGAAGGAGGCTGCCATCATCAAATCCGTAGATCATCCACTTATGTTCTAAAACTGCTTCCTTATGTCTCTCCAGGATTGGATTAATACAGACTTATCGCATCTAGTGCAAAAACAATATCTGGTGTGGTACTTGACACCTCACGATTGACTCAATTGCCTAAGCAAGTGATCTGCCAATCATGCACAGCCCTCTCCCTTTTAGTCTATACGACACCTTTAGAGATGGTGACTCCATCACCTGCAGGTACACCACCATGCTAGGAGTCAACTATTCTAAAAACCATTAGAATATCTGTCAAAGTACCCACATTGGGAAACTACCCAAATCTAGATCTAAAACCATAGATCCAGAAACCAGAATGTCAAATATTAGATCCATATCCTGTCTGGAGAAACAACTGTGTGACGACCACAGTACAACCGATCGTAGTATAGGAATTTTACTTCCTACTCTGTGTATGTCATCCAGATACCATGACATCATACCCTACTACCTTCTTAACAGATCCATCCCCTATTCTGATGAAGTCAAACCCATGACTGTCACATCAAAATTAGATGATCTATCTCCGCTATAACTGCTCTAGTCTATAAATAGACTTAAGCTACTTGCCCACTATGCTTCCGCTGCTCCCACTGACTACGACAACCCTCTGGCAGAATAATATACACGTGCACTTCTAAAGCTAGTTTAGAACGACGCTATACTTATCCTCCTGCCTGGTCTCATAGTCTGGAACAACAGTAGTGTCAAGTCTGAGTAGATAAGAACCTCCCTGTCACCGTCCTTGAGGCTACCGCAGTACCTCTCGGGTGTCTGAGGTTACCCACCATATCTGCGGAGTGGCTAATGGAATGTCAAACCTGATTGAATATATAGGTCCTATTAAATTTTCCGTAATCGTTCGCGGTTCTGGAATCACTTCCAGTTCTACCATACTCCCACTACTATTTTCTGAAAAAATCCATTTTACTAAAACTGTGGTGAGTCAAGAACAATATCACTATTGATCTTCCAAATGGTAGAATATCAACCCTCGTCATAGCCAGGGTCAACCCACAAACAGCCATTACAGAAACATGCCCTGAGTTATCCAGTGTCTGGTTTTAAGCATAAGCTGGACAACTCCCCGTACCTTAACATCTTTTAAGGTACGAACTATTCTATATCCAATATAGAAACTTTGGCACTTATTTAATTGGAACCATATTCAATCATGCAGCTGTCTCCAGTGCATATCAACTTAATGGAAAGAGACTAATCAGCATTACTCAACTTAGGAATCCTTCCAATTATGAGTAACCTGAAAGAGAAACTAGTTTCTCAAAATCATTACTACCATCTGAATACCAAACACAAGAATCTACATCTTCGATCTCTTTGAAGAATCCCGATACTTGTGACACCTGGTTCTCTACTTTATTCTTATACCCACAACTTCTCAAAACTTAGACCTTGTATTTCTACGAAACACTTGTCTAAATAACTAGAGAAGTCATAAGTAAACAGAACAAAGTACGAGGACCTACCCCTTTGTCCTAATGGACACTGGACAACATACAATACTCTGTATAAGTCCGCTGAGTTGAATAACTCAAAACCTGTGCTTCGTAGGTTGAAAACTGTACCCTGGCGATTTCCTTAAATATCACCAATTACAACGAATTCCGATATAATGAGGATAATTACCTTATTCCCAATAACTTACTCCCACTCATCATCTGTAAAACCATACAGATATGAGAATGAAACCTGGTAAATACATACCCTTGGAGCAAGTATCTAATCGGGAAAACAGTTTTCCTTTAACAATACACTGAAACATGAAAATGTTTCGTAGGGGTATCCTAGTATTCCTAGTAATGCCTCTTCCATAATCCAATTCATGACTTTAACCGTATATTTCTTTGCCTTCTCTCCAAATCCCTTTATTTGTCTTTAGTCGTTACCTTCTGTACACCTTCGTTAGGCTAAATGGTTTTCTTCCTTCCCTACCGTTCGGCACCAGCCTATGGTTTGGAAGAAGACTATCCAGTAAGCATAATAGGTGTACCCTCTTAAACCAAGGAGTACTCGCATCTTGAGAGAAGGTGATGATAAAAGACAACTGAATAATACCTTATTCTTTTAAAGGTGAAATAGGAGTGGCGATGAAGTACGCGGTTTTGGTCGTGAATGATAACAGTCGCAATTTACTTTGCCCTCTTTCTAATCCCTTTATTTTGTCTTTAGTTATTTCCTTCTGCACACCCTACTTAGGCTAATTGGTTTTCTTCATTCCCTACCTTTCGGCATTTGCTTATGGTTTGGAATAAGACTATCCAATAAGCGTAATAGGTGTACTCTCCTAAACCAAGGAGCCCTCGCAACCTGAGAGAAGGTGATAATAAAAGACAACTGAATAAACCAATTCTATTTCTCCTGAACCTGGATCCATCCTCGAAGAAGTCCCTTCGAGTTCATATATAACCATACGATGGATCTATCCAATGGAAGTGGATGTCCGTAGTAATACGGGGTGTTCTGAGAAATACAAAGGGTAAAAGAAGGAGTGGCAATGACTTATGCAACTCGGACAATCCAAAAGCCAGTATTTTAAGAAGGTTCGGTCAACCTGGTCAATGAGTCATAGTCTAGGGTCGGTCAAAGGTCGCTGCCAAAGAGAGAGAGAAAAGAAACACTCTGCGTGCACTCTAACCTAGATCAGAATGGTTATCACTTTATCTAATCCGGAAACCTCCCACTGTCCTGTTAAATTCTCCTCCAAACCTGAAAGAAGAATCAATCGGGATCACCCGAAGAGTAAACCAACTAATCAGTGGGAATCGGGATCCAACTCTCATCGCATGATAACGTGATGGAATGCATCCACGTTACTCATACTCCAGAAGGTATGCGCATACTTGGCAAGTTTCAGTTTCTTTAGAAACTCCCGATAAGATTTTTGCCCCATGCTCTTATAACCTTGGCTTTGGTCAAAATGTCATAAGTCACATGCCAAGTTCTACCCGTCACTATCTTGTCAATTTAAACCCACCCGCACATGCCCCTGACTTTGGCCAATTGGCAGAACGACTGTCCCAAACTAACTCATCTATCTATGCAACAATTGAATACCCAGCAGCTACCAAACACTATGCCTTAACTTTGGCTAAAATGCATAGCTTGAATACTACTGAATACCCAATAGAAGTGACGGAGGGCTACGGCTGGTTTTTGGCGAAAAAACCTTTAACGTAGTGAACTTGATATCGCTGAAGGAACCTGATAGCTTTTCTAAAATATAGTGGCGAAAACCTTTTGCTAAAGAGGTCATTCCCGGTGAAGGGATCTCGGCTCTTTCCTCGTGGAATGAGGTGCAGGATATTCCACTGAATACCGCGATGCAAAGCAACTTGTAATCGACTATAGTGAAGTTATTACCCTGACGCAAACTTTTGCCCAAAGGGTCAGTCCCGGTGAAGGGATATCGGCCCTTGCCCCGTCGAATGAGGTGCAGGATATTCCACTGAATACCGCTATGCAAAACAAAAGGAAACATCTTTGTAATAACACTTTTTAAATTGTTCCAACAACTGCCAAATATGTTTTTTTTACTTTGCATTGATCAGAATCAACGCAGTCCCATCAATCAATCACACCAGAAAAGAACGAAAATAAAATGTACGTATATGCCATCCGCATTCGTCACTGGGTCCCGTCATCACCCGTTAGGTTACTTAACTAATGACAGAGCGGGGACTGAACTAGCGCGGGTGTAAAACATATACAACATCTAATAGTATATAAACTAATATACAATAATCGCTCCAGGCGTGATAATATGCAACATTACAGAAAAGTAATAAGCATCACAGAACAATACAGATAATCTGGGATCCCCGAGTTTCACAGAACCGCTGCTGAAACCCGACGTTCCCCTGTCGTGTGGATAGCCTGTGCAATGAAACCTAGACCCCTACGGGTGCAGCAAGTTACCCGCCAAAACCTGAAGCGAGGCAGCCCCCTACAGCAAAGTGAATGGACCACCCTGCACTTCACGGAATCCGGTAATCTTGGGCACCCCTCCATGGGTCAACCTGTACCCCCTACGAGTACGGCGAATAGTCTGCCAATTCTAGAGTGAGGCCCCTCTGCCTCTCAAAGCCATGAGATGCGGACCCGTTGCCCCTCAGAACCCGGCTATCCGTGCACTCCGTCGCGGGGCAAAACCTAGTACAGTAATAAATAATAGTACAACAGGTACATCGACCGCAACCTGGTCGTACCCCAAAAGAATATTATACAACAGGCAGTGACGGCAGTCCACATGTTGGACGCTCGCCCCGCAATATCAAATGTACAAATAAATCCAAACTGCACTACCATTGCACACTGCAATCCACCACGACAAATCCGCAACATCACAGCACAACACAGAACATCAACGCGAATGTCACGTTCGCAAACCCGTCTAAAAGAACTATAGCAATCAGACGCGGTTTACCGATCAAATGACATTCCCGGTTGGAGATATAATGTAAGCACTGTAAACTAACATGTTTAAATTTCGATCGACTAAATATCACGAGTGGGCCCCACGAACATCTGTTAAACAGTAACAAAATCTGGGCCCAAAAGATATATACCAAAAACCCCAAATTCCAACATAGAAGACACTGTACAAATTTGGTGCACTGGTTCAATAGAACGACCGCGGATGCGCGGCCAAACCATAGGTTTGGCCGCGATTCCGCGGCAGTTTGGTGGAATCACGTGCTCAAATTTGGTCGGTGTGCTTCTAAAACCCTACACAACTTTCTGTGATATGTAGAATAATTTTAGGACATCATTTAAAATCTACAGAAACTGTGAACTTGAAAAATGCGGTTTTTGATATCCGGTTCGATCGATGTTTTAAACGCGTTAGAACAAGTTAGTAAAGCAAAATGGTGAGGCTCTGATACCACTGTAAGTCTACGGTAGTGCCCCGGCCGTCTACAGACGCCAAATGCGGAACAAAAACTTTTTAACTGGCGCTATCGTATACTTTAACCCGGATCTGCCATTATTGCTAAACTAACAAACTGTAAAGAGAGTAGAAAGGTTATACCGAACGATCCGAGTCCTTCGTTCTTCAACCATCATCCCACGCTCCGTTGCGGCTGCTCCGATCTCGTCGATCTCCGATTTGCTCGTCCAGGTGGCACCACGTCAACGATTCTTTAAACGGGCTCCCGCCTCTGACTCGAGGCAACTCGGTCGTCAAGTTTGCCAAAAGAGACGACCAAGATTGATGTAGAGAATGAGTAGAAGACTTTGTCTCGTTCCGTCCAAAGCTATGGACGAACGGTTAATGAAGTTGCCACTCGAATCGGGTGATGGAATGAAATGAGCTGTGAAATTCCATACACCCCAAAATCTATCATAATCTTTTTACCAGATGAAAACTCAAGTGAAAGAGAGAGAGGAGGGGGCCGGCCATATATAGGGATGGGGGGTGAGTGTAGGAGAGAGGAGAGTGACCACAAGAGTGTGAACACAAATAAATATCTAGTGTGAACACAAATAAATATCTAGTGTGAACACACAGTGTGAACACAAATAAAGCAACCAATGAAACAATAACACCTCACCGCTTTTAGAACTTTCTAGAAGCATCCACCCTCTTCCAAAGAAAAGATAAATCCGTCTTTAACCGAATGTTAAAAGACGGCTGATAAAAAACTGGAAACTGGCAACTTCCAAAAGTGATCCTGAAACGACTTTCAGGATAACCCCGTAACTGTATAAATATACCCGCATTTGTATTACGACCGAATACAAATGCAACTGAGACAAAGATGTTATATCTACTCAATATAATACTCGGACCCGGCTTAAACCAAAGCCGACCAGTATCATCTGCCCGAAATCTGACACGTGCGTAAACGCACGTGCATTTTCCGAACCCTGCCATAAAACCATACGGCCTCTACAACGTTTCGCCCGAACTTGGGAAACTGTCTGTGGGGGACTCTAATGACTCGTCAGTACCCTGGCAGTTGGTTTAACCACAAACCGTCAGCGGCACTAGCTATGCATAACGGCTGCCCATGGACTGACCTCAAGGGATGCCAATGAGCGAACTCATCCGGAAACCCTACTGAGCCTAACAGTGACAATGTATATACAGTCTGGTCCGTTCGTCTATGAGTATCGCATATCTGCCTAGGGGGCTAGTAACGTCAGACCCCCAATAGCAGTATAAGTCGTGTCGGAGTGTAGCCCAATAACACCCTGAGATACTACTGGAGTACCTACCAGTAAATCTCCTGCCACGGCCATGGGCTTTGTGTAATGGCTCTCCTAGACACAGCACGATCTCGCCCCCAATACCGGGAGAGACGAATCCCCTGCCGATCCGCTCACGTGCCTCCATATGGCTCGGGACTATACCCAAAAGCTACATGTTTGCACGACTCCTTTGAGCCGTGGTAGGGTAGAAATCAAAGCACAGTGGGAACTCACACGAGACAAATGACGACCTCAGGTCGATGAACTAACCTGTACACATGTCACCAGGGAACTGCTATCTGACGATATATATAATACCAACTAGCAGATTCCCGGCGAGTCCTGTCCGGTGTACTCATAACCCAATGAGCACCTGTATACATCTTAGGTGATCCAACTGACACCAGTGGCTTGTGAGACCGGCCACCGCCCCTCGTCAGGGTCTCGACTGTATACACTAGTCTACTCCGGAGTATCGATGCCCTGTCTCGAAACTCCCACGACTAGGGACCATAATTAAGGATATGCATATAAACTACCCAACTCTCACGTATATGATCGCCGTCATACAGTTGGTAGTAAAGCAAGATCCTAAGGGCTCTATCAAAGTGTAACATGTAATCAGTCACCTGAACATGTACACGACTGATAAAGGCAAATCAGATAACATACTATCATCTCGAGTAAGATTGTCCTACCGGTATAGGTCCTCCGCAATCATTGCAATCACGTACCTGCGATCCAATAATTGACTATGAGGGCACTATCTCCAACACTCATGATTCTCCACTGCATTTGAAAACAAGTATGACTCGAGCCCAGTCAAAAGGGTAAGGAAATCCACCTAGGTCTGAGTCGACCTATATATATATATATATAGTAATCGGTGATCTCGCCTCAATAGTATCACGTACGATACAATATATACATATGACATCCTCGAGTCAAGAGTGCGGATCTAACATCATAATTATATCTCGTACGGTAAATCCCAAATCTGGGTATGGGTCAAATATCATATTTATCTCATTACTCATCCGATATCCTTATCATCACATATCGGGAACAGGAGGTACTGATCTAAGTCTAGTACAATACTAATATCATCAACATATATGTACGCGTGTGTGTGAAACACATCGTCTAAAGATCCGCTATAACATCATGTCATATCTCCTAATACGAACCAAATCACATCACCGATTTCATGGCACCATGCCCAATCTCATCGACTCATCTCCAAATACCATATACTATCCTCAATCATCCGTGTATACGTATATGTATATATATATAAACCCATGCATCCATATCTATCTATATACATATACATATATACCCAAACCCATATCCCGTGCGTGTATGTGTATGTCTAACAACCTTACTCTAGGTTTCGCGACTATGAAACCAACTAAATCACTTTCCTCAATTCTCGTTAACACTAACTCATGATCTTCTAAAACTTTTCTTGTTAAGTGTTCATATCCCTCAAAAACACATTTAAGTATATCTATATCACAACATATCATTTCTTACGACATTGCGGGGGTGCTATACACCATCTACCCGACTTCTCCCCGTAGATATATATCTACTCACCTTGATCTTCGCTTGCCAATGCCGATGTCGCCACTCGCTTGCTTGTCGTCTCGAAGTCCTCATGAGGGTACCTATATATCATAATATATCGTATCGCATTAAAATCCGACTCATGACCCAATGACACACGAATCTCATGTAGGTCAAAACCTATGGCCCGCTCATGCAAAAGAACCAAATAACCCTCGACATCGGCGTACAAACGCCGATTGATCGAGAAAAACCCAAAAGTACCCATTTGCACATTCACAAAACACTAATTATAATATGAAATAGGTTGTAATTCACCAAAACCTCAAACTCACTTTAAAAGCTATTTTTCCGAAAACTTAGTGAGTAAACTTTTCCATTTTAGTACAAAACTAAATGTTTTAACGATTTTAGTGGCTACAATGCTCACTAAATATCTTAACTAAGCCACCCAAACCATTACTAGATTTTTAATCAACTTATTTTCAAAATTCTAAAAATCTAGTTTACGAAATATATGATTTGGACAATTCTTAAAATAACAATTGGCAAACTAGAAACTAGCTTACATTTTACATATCTTAAAATGTCAAACTACCCATTATATTGTTAATGATGTGATGAAAACCTTAACCATATTTTAATCTCACATTTTGAATTAATTTCAAAAACCTAGTTTGCTAAAAATCCAATTTTAACAATTTACAAGCAACAATTAGTAAACTAGCAACTAAATTAGTTTTAGTATAGCATTAACATGTTAAATATATCACACAACCATAATCTCATTACTCAAAACCCTAACTTGAATTCAAACCTCATTCTCTTTAAACTTCCATTTTGCAATTAAGGTTATAACAACATCTAATTAAAGCTAGATTCAAACATACAATTAACAAGTAACAAATTGGGGTGAAGCTTATACCTCATGACCAAGAGATCAAACATGAAAATCATAGCCTCCAAAATGCCAACTTTTCTCCAAGATTCATGTTAGAATAGGCAAGGAAAAATAGGTAGGGCTTGAATTTGGAGTTTGTGGAATTTTTGAAGGATTTTTGATGCAAATATGATGGATTTTGGAAGGGAAATGAATTGGGAATTTTGGGGGCTGCTGTTGGAAGGGGGGTCGGCCAAGAGAGGGAAGGGGAAAGAGAGAGAGATGTGGGTTCCAAAGTCAACACAATTCCATACCATAATTATCTAATTCCATACATTATTTTTTTATTGTTTTTCTTTTAAGTTTTCATTTTATTCCCAAAATGGAGTGTGAGGTGGGGGGGTAGCATAGGCTCGGCCCAGCAAGTTAGGGGATGGGTGTGTTTGTGTTTGTTGAAAATTTTCCATGTAATGAAAGCCCAATTCAAGTCATAAGCCCATCTCACATCTATTTAACTTAATTTTCGCAAAATAAGCCTTTTTCTATCATATTTTCTAAAACCATTTGACAACAATTTTTTTTTATAAAAACCACATGTTACATTCTAGTTTAAATATGTCATGATGTACAAAACTTGTATTAACCCATTCTGATTTATAATTATCACTAATTTATGTATTAGTGACGGCTTAAAATAATTAATTTCGGAAAAAAATTCAGTCAACTAGAAATTTTGCAAGTGACTCAATAAACACCAAATACTAGCAATAACATAGCTAGAATAGGTATAATTGATTTTATGATGAAAGATAATTATATCTTGATTTTTACGGAAAACACCCGTTATTTTACCGATTCTCCGAAATTTCACCTAAACGGTTTTCAAAACCTTACAAAAATGGTAGATGAGTCTTATATATACAAAATGGTAGTAGGGGGTATGGTGGTGATTCTCGTATTGTACGTGGATGACATACTCTTGATAGGAAACGAGTTTCCTATGCTACGCTCGATCTATCTCCTCTTATCACAAGGATTCTCCATATAGGATCAATGTGATACCTCCTAAATCCTGAATTTTGGATCTATGAGATAGATCTAAATGGATGTTAGGATTCTCATTAGGTGTAGTGAGATGGTATCAATGGATCTTGGGGAGAATCACTGGATAGATTCCAGCGTGGTAAGGTCGACTGAATGTCAGTCACAGGCATTGTCTTTACCCTCAGCGGAGGGACGGTATGTTGGAAAAGTTCCAAGCTAGATACCGTGACACACTAGACGATAAAGGCTGGATACATGGCTACCAAGGATGCTACCAAAGAGGCAGTCTGGATGTATATAAGTTCATGAGATGAACTTCGTTCCTACCATTATGTGACAATGGAGTTGTGGCTTAGGCCTAGGAACCCCCGTCCCATCAGAGATCCAGACATATTCTTAGGCAGTATCATCTGATCATGGAGATGGATGATCTCCAGGGAGATCGAGGATAGGAGAGTAAACACAGAGGACAATACGGCGGATCCACTCATAAAGGCCTATTCCCAGGAGAGACTTTTATGGAATGGTTGAGTATGTGATACTTCAACCACTGCTGATTGTTGGGTATTGGATACTACAACAGATGGCCCTAGTGCAATTGGGAGATTGTTAGTTATATGTATGCCCTAGAGGCCATTATTGTACATACGATGTATATTGTAGTGGATGCTTGGACATATATATGGAGGACTTTCTTACTCGACATGATAGTATGCTATCTGGTTGCTCTTTATCTTAACATGTACACTGATTGTCTCTATGTTACATGTTGATAAAGCCCTTAGGATGAGTACTTGACTACCAGGATTATGATGTAGATCATACTAGTGGGGACAGTGTAGTCGCTAAGTACATCCTCCAAATGTTCCTAGTCGTAGGTGTTGTAGGGTTCCTAGGCACACTAATGAGGTCTCACAAGGGATCAAACATGCCCAATTCAAAAAATTTCATATGCCTACAAACCCTAATACGGATCGTTAACTAGATTTATAGACGATGCAATGCAAATAAACAACTTTATCTAAAAGGAAAGAGACTACAACCTTTGTAGATCCGGTCCTCCACCTCCTAGGCTCCGTGATGACGTCCCTCCGCTGTCCAAATCGGATTCCGGACTCTAGCATCGGTTTCATCGAAGAAATGGGCGGGCTAGGTCGTCGACTTCGATGCCGAAGATGATCTACGTCGAGGCATCACAAGATCAAGCTCCCACTTCACCAAGTCATGAAACTTGTGAAGAAAACACCCTATACTTCTTGGCAAGAGGTAGAGGATGAAGAAATAGGAAGTGGGTTCACTTTAGATTTGGATTTCTCACTTGGAATCAACACTTGATAAATTTCAAGAAAGCTTTTCTTTCTTCATCAAGAAGAAGAAGAAGAAAAGAATGGAAAATGAATTAATTCTAATTGAATAATCAAGTGATGGTTATCATAATGTAACCATGGTAAAGTGTAGAGAATAAACTAGGGTTAGGTGAATGGTTAGGTTTAGTGGTAAAAACAAAATGGAAGACTTTTCAAAGATGCTTTGAAGC
This sequence comes from Agapanthus africanus, assembly GCA_030015575.1. Taxonomy (NCBI): domain Eukaryota; kingdom Viridiplantae; phylum Streptophyta; class Magnoliopsida; order Asparagales; family Amaryllidaceae; genus Agapanthus; species Agapanthus africanus. The sequence goes on from CM057337.1 coordinate 344,024,110, forward strand.
TTTAAGAAGCTTTTAGCAAAGAACAAATAAATCCACCATTTTATTTTGCCAAAAATGATTAAATAAATAAAATCAAAACCCTAACCATTACACAACCATGGTTTAATCATACACTTAACCAAGTTAGCATGTATCATCAAACATGATACAATCTTGTGCACAAAAGTATATCACATATACAACTTGTGTAATTCAAGTGAGAAAATCCATTTAAAGTGAACCAATACTAGTTAATGCAAAGTAATATATCAAATATATAATTATACATTAAATCATTAAATCAACACTTGATTCAATGATCCGGTCATGTCGCATATAACCGACTAGTATCCAATGTATCGACTTATCGAATCAATCCCTGATTCGATAACTAGGTTATATCGCATACAACCATTCGATACAATCATCGCGAGAATGAAATACGGTATCACATATACGCATTATTCTCGGTCCCGCACATATCTCATATGCGCTCCTATTTCGTTTCGCTTGAGCCAGGAAACCTCTGTGTAGGACTCTAAAGACTCGTCAATACGCCGGCAGCAGATGATGATCATATCAAGCACCCATAAGCCGCAAGCGGTCTGCCAAACGTAACGGCCACCCGGGTATTGAGCGATCAGAAGATCGACGAGCAAGCCCGCTCACACTCCTGTGAATCCAACCAGTAACACTAACCGTACAGTCCGGTCTGTTCGTCTGATATGTCGCATATCTCGCCTAGGGGCGATAAACGTCAGACCCCAGTAGCTCGATAAGTCATGCCAACGTGAGGTCCATAACAATCGTGAAACTACCGATAACTCTTACCAGTATATCACTGCAACCCTGGCCAGGGATTTCCTGTTATGGCCAGTCGAGCATAGCGCAACATCAACCCCCAATACCGGGAGAGACGAATCCCCTCCTATCGCTCATTGCCTCCATATGAATCGGGACTGTACCCAAAAACCACCTGTTTGCACGACTTAGTAGAGCCGTGGTAGGGTGGAAATCAAAGCACAGTGGGAGACACACAAGACTCTATGACGATCTCGGGTCAACAGACTAAGTTGTACCAGTGTCACCAGAGAACTGCCATCTGACGTGAGGTATAATACCATCTGGGAGTTCTCGGCGAGTCCGTTCAGTGTACCCAGTCTCCACTGAGCACCCGCATACCATCTCTGATGTCAAACACCAATGGATATGGGATCATCCATCGCCCATCACATGGGTCGAGAAGATATACGCTAGTCTACTCTGGAATATCGATGCCCCGTCTCGATATTCCCATGACTAGGAACATTGAAGGATGTACTCATGGACTACACAGGCCCCACTAGTATGATCTGCATCATAGTCCTGGAAGTCGAGTACATATCCTAAGGGCTTTATCAACATGTAACAGAGAGACAGAAAGTATACATGTTAGGATAAAGAGCAACCAGATAGCGTACTATCATGTCGAGCAAGAAAGTCCTACCTATATATGACCCAGCATCCACTACAATATACATCCAATGTACAGTAATGGCCTCTAGGGCATACATATAACTAACAATCTCCTACTTGCACTAGGGCCATCTGTAGCAGTGGTTGCAGTATCACATACTCAACCATCCCATATAAGTCTCTCTCTGGGAAAAAGCCTTTGTGAGTGGATCCGCCGTGTTGTCCTCTAAGTCTACTCCCCCAACCTCGATCACCCTAGAGATCAACTATCTCTATGATCAGGTGATGCTGCCTCAGAATATGTCTGGGTCACTGATGGGACCAGGGTTCCTGGGCCGAAGCCACACCTCCATTGTCATACAATGGTAGGAACATAGTTCATCTCATGAACCAATATACACCCAAACTGCCTCTTTAGTATTATCTTTAATAGCGATGTTACCAGCCTTTATCGTCTAGTTTGCTATGGTATCTAGCTTGGAACTCTTCCAACATACCGTCCCTCCACTGAGGGTAAAGACAATGCCTGCGACTGACATTCAGTCGTCCTTATCACCCTGGAACCTTTCCAGTGATTCACCTTTATCCTATTTGGAGAATCCTTATGATAAGAGGAGATTGACCGAGCGTAGTATAGGAAACTCCTTCCCTATCAAGAGTATGTTGTCCACGTACAATACGAGGATAACCACCTTACTCTCTACTACCGTTTTGTATATACAAGGTTCATCTACCATTTTGATGAAGTCAAACACTTTGACTATCACATCAAAACAGACATTCCAACTCCGCGATGCCTGCTTCATTATGTAAAGCAACTTGTACATGTTTCCGCTGCTCCCACTATTTACGAAACCCTCTGACTGTGTTCTTATAGACGTTCTCTTCTAAATCATTATTTAGAAAAGTAGTCATGGCACCCAACCGCCAGATATCGTAGTCATGGTATGTAGCCGTGGCAAGTAGGATCCGGATGGACTTAAGCATAGCCACTGGAAAAGGTATCATCATTATCCACGCTTGGTTGATGACTAAAACCTTTAACAAGTCTAGCTTTGAAAGTCTCAATTTTTCCATCTACACCAAGTAATCTTCTCAAGATATACTTGCTCCTGATGAGGATTTAACCCTTCAGATATAGCAGCTAAAGTCCATACTTTGCTGGTGTACATGGATTCCATCTCAGATCGCTAAGCATCCAGCCATTCTTATAGAGTCCCTACTCTTGATGACCTGCTCGAATCTAGTTGGGTCATCATCTCATGATGCAGTCCTCGCTCCCACTGTCATCGAGAAACCGAAGTATCTCTCTGGCAGGTGAGGAACCCTACTAGATCGGCGGAGAGGCTTGAGGTTCGTTGGGGACTATAGAATCCTTTGGTCCAGTCAAATCAGCTGCAGTTTTGTATAGCTGGAACCTTTCCAGTTCTACAGAACTGACCTTGCCTCGATTTTGTCCGGATTTTGCTTTTGACATAGGCCGGACAATCCCAAATCTTAACTTATTTAAGAGATAGGTTCTTCCCATACTATATCTCATATGGAGTGGTAGGCACTGATTTGATTCGAACCCTATTCAATAGGTATGCAACTTCATAAGTGCATAACTCCCTAAAAGGAAATCGGAAACTCAGTAGTACTCATCATAGAGCGCACCATATCATATAGGGTGTGATTGCTCCGCCCCCATATACCATCGTGCTATGGTGTATACGGAGGAGTAATGCTGAGAGAGAATCTCATTCTCCTTTAGAATAGTCCTGGAATTCTATGCACAAGTATTCTCCTCCCTGATCTCATCATAGGATATAATACTTATACCCGGCTTTTGGTTCTCTACTTCTAACTTATATTCTGTGAATATCTCAAAAGCTTCGGGCCTATGTTTCAACAGGAACATATGTCTAAATCTTGAGAGATCATCAGAGAACGTAATGCAGTACAAAGAACCGGTCCTGGCATGTGTAGACAGGAGACCTTACATACATCATCGTGTATCAGTCCCAAGAGTTTACTAACTCTTTCTCTGTTTCCAATAAACAGAGCTATGGTCATCTTAATTTTGTGACATGACTGGCAAGTTTCACAAGATGCAAATTCAAACTGATTTAAATATGCATCTAAAATGTAACTTCAGCTAGTCGGGTCGCAATGATATGACCTAGTCTACAATGCCTCAAGAAGGATTCGTTCATTTCTGAACTCTTCCTCTTGTGTGTATTCTGTATACTAGGAACTGTAGTTTGATTTAGAACATCAATACTTTTAAATAACGTGCATGAACCGATCAACTTTTGATATAGGAAATGTTCAAAATATTATCCAACAATACAAAATTATATCCTTTCCTTACTAATAAAGAGACTGATATGATTTTGTATATCAGGTTCGGTATCTAATAACATTCGTTCAGAATCAATGTATTGGTAATACAGGGTGACAGTGACCAACAGACTTGGCTGCAACATGTAGGGTTCCTAGGCACCCTAATGAGGTCTCACAAGGCATCAACCATGCCAATTTCAAAAATTCTAGGTGCCGAGAGACCCGACTACGGATCGTTTGCTAGATTTCTAGGCGAAAAGATAAACTAGTTAACACTTAACTAAGGGAATACGGAAATACAACCTTTGTAGATCCGGTGCTCCACCTCCATAGCTCCGCAACGAAGTCCTCTCCGCTGTCCAAATCAAATCCGGGCTCTAGCGTCGGCTTCGTCGGAGAATGGGCAAGCTAGGTCGTCGATGTCCATGCCGAAGATGATCTACGTCGAGGCATCGCTAAATCAAGCTCCACCTTCACCAAGCCATGAAAACTTGTGAAGGAAACACACTCTACTACTTGGCAAGAGGTAGAGGATGAGAAAATAGGAAGTGGGTAGACTTTAGAATTGGATTTCTCACTCAATATCATCAATCACCATTGATGAAGAAAGCTTTTTCTTCCTTGCTCATGAAGAAGAAGAAGAAAGAAAAAAATGATAAGTTAATTCTAATAAGAATAATAAAATCATCCTTATCATAATCTTTACCATGGTAATGTGTAGAGAGTTAATCATGGTTGAATGGAATGGTTAGGGTTAAGCATGAGACAAAATGGTCACTTGGTCAAAGTCTTCATGAAGCTTCATGAACAAAACAAAATAAGCCACCATTTTTCTCATTTCCTTTTCATTTTCCAAAAGGATAAATAAATGAATAAAATGAATAAGGAAATAGTAAACCCTTACCATTTCATTAACCAAGGTTTAATTCTTTACACTTAACCAAAAGGCATGTATCATCAAACATGATACAAGCAAGTGCACAAAATCATATCGCATATGCAATGCGCACATCCGAGTGAGAAAATCCATTTAAAGTGAACCGATACTAGTTAATGCAAAGTAATATATCAAATATATAATTATGCATTAAATAATTAAATCAACACTTGATTCAATGATCCGGTCATGTCGCACACAACCGACTAGTATACAATGTATCGGCTTATCGAATCAATCCTTGATTCGATAACTAGGTTATATCGCATACAACCATTCGACACATTCATCGCGAGAATGAAATACGGTATCACATACACGCATTATTCTCGGTCCCGCACATATCTCATATGCGCTCCTATTTCGTTTCGCTTGAGCCAGGAAACCTCTGTGTAGGACTCTAAAGACTCGTCAATACGCCGGCAGCAGATGATGATCATATCAAACACCCACAAGCCGCAAGCGGTCTGCTAAACGTAACGGCCACCCGGGTATTGAGCGATCAGAAGATCGACGAGCAAGCCCGCTCATACTCCTGTGAATCCAACCAGTAACACTACCGTACAGTCCGGTCTGATCGTCTGATATGTCGCATATCTCGCCTAGGGGTGGTAAACGTCAGACCCCAATAGCTCGATAAGTCGTGTCGATATGAGGCTCATAACGGGTCGAGAAACTACTGGTAACACTTACCAGCAATTCTTTGAGCAGCCCTGGCCAGGGACTTCCTGTTATAGCCAATCGAACACAGTGCAACATCAACTCCCTATACCGGGAGAGACGAATCCCCTCCTATCGCTCATTGCCTCCATGTGACTCGGGACTGTACCCAAAAACCACCATTTTGCACGCCCTCTTGGACGTGGTAAGATGGAAATCAAAGCACAGTGGGAACCACACAAGACTCTATGACGATCTCGGGTCAACAGACTACTCTGTACCAGTGTCACCAGAGAACTGCCATCTGACGTGAGGTATAATACCATCTGGGAGTTCTCGGCGAGTCCGTCTAGTGTACCCAGTCTCTACTGAGCACCCGTATATCATCTCTGATGTCAAACACCGATGGATATGGGATCATCCATCGCCCATCTGTATGGGTCGAGAAGGTACACGCTAGTCTACTCTGGTATATCGATGCCCCGTCTCGATACACCCACGACTAGGGACTTTGAAGGATGTACTTATGGACTACCATGTCCCCACTAGTATGATCCGCATCATAGTCCAGGTAGTCAAGTACACATCCTAAGGGCTTTACCAACATGCAACAGAGAAACAAACAGTATACACGTTAAGGTAAAGATCAACCAGATAGCGTACTATCATGTCGAGCAAGAAAGTCCTCCCTATATATGTCCCAGCATCCACTACAATATACATCCTATGTACAGTAATGGCCTCTAGGGCATACATATAACTAACAATCTCCCACTTGCACTAGGGCCATCTGTAGCAGTGGTTGAAGTATCTCATACTCAACCATCCCATAAAAGTCTCTATCTGGGAACAGGCCTTTGTGAGTGGATCCGCTGTGTTATCCTCTGAGTCTACTCTCCTAACCTCGATCTCCCTGGAGATCAACCATCTCCATGATCAAGTGATACTGCCTTAGAATATATCTGGATCACTGATGGGACCGGCATTCCTCGGCATAAGCCACAACTCCATTGTCTCACAATGGTAGGAACGTAGTTCATCTCATGAACCAATATAAACCCAAACAGCCTCTTTGGTAGTATCTTAAGTAGCGATGTATCCTGCCTTTATCGTCTAGTATGTCACGGTATCTAGCTTGGAACTCTTCCAATATACCGTCCCTTTACTGAGGGAAAAGAAAATGCCTGCGACTGATATTCAGTCGTCTTTATCACCCTGGAACACTTCCAGTGATTCTCCCCAGGATCAATTGATACTATCTCACTACAACTAGTGAGAATCCCAACATCCAATTAAATCTATCTCATAGATCCAAAATTCAGGATTTAGGAGGTATCACTCTGATCCTACACGGAGAATCTTTGTGATAAACGGAGATTGATCGAGCGTAGCATAAGAAACTCCTTCCCTATCAAGAGTATGTCATCCACGTACTCTACGAGGATCGTCACCATACTCCCTACTACCTTTTTGTATATACAAGGTTCATCTACCATTTTGATGATGTCAAACTCTTTGACTAATTCATCAAAACAGATGTTCCAACTCCGCGATGCCTGCTTTATCCTATAAAGCATCTTGCACACGTTTCCGCTGCTCCCACTGTCTACGAGGCCCTCTGGCTGTGTACTTATAGACGCTCTCTTCCAAATCATCATTTAGAAAAGCAGTCAAGACACCCAACCACCAGAGATCGTAGTCATGGTATGTAGCCGTGGCAAGTAGGATCTGGATGGACTTAAGCATAGATCCTTAGAAAAAGGTTTCATTATGATCCATATCTGGTCAATTATGCAAACCTTTAACAAGTCTAGCTTTGAAAGTCTCAACTTTTCCATCTACACCAAGTAATCTTCTCAAGATATACTTGCTCCTGATGGGGATTTAACCCTTCAGATATAGCAACCAAAGTCCATACTTTGTTGGTGTATATGGATTCCATCTCAGATCACTAAGCATCCAGCCATTCTTACAGAGTCGTCACTCTCGATGGCCTGCTCGAAACTAGTTGGGTCATCATCTCATGATGCAATCCTCGCTCCCACTGTCATAGAGAAACCGAAGTATCTCTCAGGTGGGTGAGGAACCCTACTAGATCGGCGGAGAGGCTGAGGTTCGTTGGTAACTATCAAATCCTTTGGTTCTTTTAAATCATCAGCTGTAGTTTGTATAGCTGGAACCTTTCCAGTTCTACATTACTGACCTTGCCTCGAGCTTGTCCGGATTTTGCTTTTCAGACATAGGCCGGACAACCCCAAATCTTAACTAGCTTAAGACATGGGCTCTTCCCTTTCCATATCACATATGAAATGGTAGGCAACTAATTTGATTCGAACCCTATTCAATAGGTATGCAGCTTCTCAAGTGCATAACTCCCAAAAAGGAAATAGGTAACTCAGTAGTACTCATCATAGAGCACACCTTATCATATAGGGTGTTATTGCTCCGCCCCGATATACCATCGTGCTATGGTGTATACGGAGGAGTAATGCTGAGAGAGAATCTCATTCTCCTTTAGAATAGTCCAGGAATTCCGTGCTCAAGTATTCTCCTCCCTGATCACATCAAAGGACATAATACTTTTACTCGTATTTTGGTTCTCTACTTCTCAGTTATATTCTGTGAATATCTCAAAAGGTTCGGACTTGTGTTTCAACAGGAACATAGGTCTGAATCTTGAGAGATTATCAGAGAATGTAATGAAGTACAAAGAACCGGTCTTGGCTAATGTAGACAGGGGACCTTACATACATCAACATGTATCATCCCAAGAGTTTACTAACTCTTTCTCTGTTTCCAGTAAACGGAGCTATGGTCATCTTATCTTTGTGACATGACTGGCGAGTTTCACAAGATGTAAATTCAAACTGATTTAAATATGCATCTATATGTAACTCTAGCTAGTCGGGTCACATTGATCTGACCTAGTCTACAATGCCTCAAGAAGAATTCGTTCAGTTCTGAACTCTTCCTCTTGTGTGTGTTCCGTATACTAAGAACTGTAGTTTGATTTAGAACGTCAATGCTTTTAGATAACGTGCCTGAACCGATCAACTTTTGATATAGGAAATGTTCAAAACATTATCCAACAATACAAAATTTTATCGTTTCTTTACTAATAAAGAGACAGATATGATTTTGTATATCAGGTTCGGTATCTAATAACATTCGTTCAGAATCAATGTATCGGTAATACAGGGTGACAGTGACCGGCAGACTTGGCTGCAACTCTTGCCCCGTTTTCTGCCTCATGAAACTTATCACCCGTTCTCAGTTCTCTACCTTTCTGTAGCCCTATGTAACAGATTACATATCTGGGATCCTGATCTGGTATCACATACCCAGGACGTAGAGGATACGGAGAAACAGTTCTTTGTAATGAACACACCCGAAGATGATGCATCAGCATGCACTCTCTTCGTTTGGGCGGCACGGGAAATCTGGTATTCCCCAATTTCTTGCTCTATCTTATAACAATTATAAGTTGGAGCGGGACCAACGTTCCCCAGCTCAGTATAACAAGCGGGTTCGGTCAATATTCCATTTTATTATCTTGATTAAGGCGTGATATGGTCGCTACCAGGAGAGAGAGAGAAGAAAACACTCAGCGTGCGCTCTTTGAAGAATAGATTGGTTATTATTTTATCTAATCAGGATGGCTCCCACTGCTTTTTATCAAATCTTCCTTCAAATCCTAAAAGGAAAGACTAGCCGGGATTAATTACACACTACAAGTTCGCCAATCTTTCAGCCAGGCCAGTGTCGGTACTTTGAGGGAGGTCCCCCATGCTTTCGCACGAACCTAATTAATGTAAACCTCGTTTTCCCATAGGCGTAACCCCGTTGACACCTTTCTAGACACCTACTTGATCGGCTAATTGTAATGTATAAAACTCTCCCAGGAGTAACTCTTACTCGCAGCGGGTATCGGGATCCAACTATCTCATAGAAGGTATGCAATCTCATTGCAAATTTCAACACTTGAAATTCCCGATAATATTTTGCCCCTAACCTCCTATGACCTTGACAAAGGCCAACAAACCATAGGATGCTAGTCAAGTTCAACCCGTCATTTCCTGATTGAATTAAACCCACCCGCACGGCCCTTGACAAAGGCCAACAAGGTCGCACAACTACCCTAACCCAATCTGCATCATATGCATAAGCAGATAAGCACCAGTTAGCTACCGCACACTGCGTCTTGACAAAGGCCAACAAACGCAGCACGAATACTAACTACTACTTATCTGAAATGACGGAGGGCTACGACAGGTTTTTCTGAAAACCTATTGCGTAATGAACTTGATATCGTTGTAGAATCAAATGAATTTTGAAATGGAGTGTTTTTGAGGCTTTTCTAGTTTTGCTAAAGGAGTCACTCCCGGTGAAGGGATCGTCGGTCCTTTCCTCGTGGAATGAGGTGCGGGATATATCATATATATCACTGTGCAAAGCAAAAACTCTTAAAAGCAATCAAAAGACAAACCGAGTGTATAGCATCTGCCAGTTATTGCTAAAGGAGTCACTCCCGGTGAAGGGATCTCGGTCCTTTCCTCATCGAATAAGGTGCAGGATATATCACATATACCTCTGTGCAAAGCAAGAACTGTAGCTACCTGTTTTATTTTGAAATTCGATTCTACAACATCTTAGGTTTCTTTTATTTCATTAATCTCATTAATGAAGTCCCATCATTTAAGTACCTAAACATCACAGATAAATACGACGTACACTTATGCCATCCGCATTCGCCTCGATGTCCCCTCGTGCACCGTTAGGTTAGGTAACTAACGACAGAGCGGGGCAGGGCTAGCGCGGGTGTAAAACATAAGTAACGTCTATATAATATATCATATATACTATATACTGTATCTATCACAGAACATCACATGATCACATCACAGATATCGCAGCAGAAGAATCATATGAAATATTGGATATACTAGGACGTCCGTGTTTTCAATACGAGCCAGTATAAAACACGGATTCCACGGTCGTGATGAATAGCCAAACCCACACCCCTAGACCCCTACGAGAGCGGCAAGAAACCCTACCAATTCTAGAGTTAGGAGACCCGGACTCGACTCCTCGAGTTGGTCTCCCACTGGACTCCAGAACCCGGTTACTTGTGCCCTCCTCCTTGGGTCTATCCTAGTGCGGAAAAGTAAATAATATACAAAAGTGACAACTTCCGCAACCTGGAAGCGCCCCAATAAAAGAATATTACATACAAGTTTTTACATGAATGAAAATGAAAAACACCCATCTCACATAAAAAACCCCGGCTATTCAAACACGACGATCCAATATAACATATCCAGCAACACATAACATCACATGTCATCAACGTAAGTAAATATGTCCATCCCAATTGTCGTTGACATATAGCAACGAAACCGGCGATATCACATATTACACTTACGGTCATAGAAAAGAAAGTGAAAAACTACAACAGTTGGAATCCGCAACCACCTCAGACATCGCATGCCTGACCAAATGAATTCCTTAGACATCGCATGCCTAACAATTATAAACCCCGCATTTTAGTCTCAAAATCGAAAACTCTTTTCAATATCAAGTCGGGCAATTCAACAAGATTCCCGACATCCTGATCGAATACTCGTCGCAAACTTCAATAGACGGCTGCACCCCCGATACCGTCGACGAAGTGCACCAAGGCGGAACACCGCTACCGCGAGCACCCGAATGGATGCTTTCGGCGACGGGGTTCTCCTACAGTCACTTGGTCGGGACTATGGAGTGAGGCTGTCTATTAAGTTTACCCGGCGAGTATCCACGTACGCTACGTGATTGCGACGGACTTTTGATCACATCAAAATTCCGTGGCAACCGATCAAGTGAGACTAAACTGCTATGTTTATAACATTCATTCAGTTATCTCATAACTTTTGTGAATTCCAATTATTATATCCCATTCCAGATAATTAGAAAATGTTAAACTTTCCGATTGAACATTCGAACACCCAAGTTTTCCCGATACAGATCAACACATGAAATAAGTCTAACAACATTCAGTTCGTGCCTCAGTACCGACGGTCCAGCCGTAGAAGGGTCAAGCCAACGCCTCACATGTGGCACGCCGTACTGCCCCAAACCCGAAGGTTCAAAGGGCAGTTCAAGACGGTCACATAATCGAGTTAAGGTTTGTTGTCTTCTAGAGGGTCCATCGAGTTACTTGCACTACTTAGAACGTCGTTAAACTACGGAAAAATCCAACACTTGGAAATTTCCCGACAAGGGAAAAATTGGGTATTTATATCCGGTCGATCTTTTTAACATATTCTAAAATTTATCCGGAAAGCCACACAGACAAAATTTGATACTCCGATCGAAACACCGAATCCCCAAATCAACTCCAGAAAATTCAACTCTTGAATAAATATTAAAAATTCCCAGGAAAACCACCACAGAAAAATGAGAATTACTGTGAAAATTAAAATGCACAAAACGACAAATCCGCCGCGCATCCGCCGCACGAGCCATGCTCGTGCCGCGGATCCGCGGCTCTTTGATGGAATTACGAGCACGAATTTCACAGTATCTCTTAAATTCACCTGCTGATTTTTCTGCATATTTTTAATGTTGAAAAACTCACTGTTTTCAAAAAAGGACAGAGAGCAAGTTTGGTTTGGGGTTTCGGGTTCGTTCGGACTTCAAACTTCGTCTGGACTTCGCCTAAGGCTCTAGCTAGGCTCTGATACCACTGTAGGGTTCCTAGGCACCCTAATGAGGTCTCACAAGGCATCAACCATGCCAATTTCAAAAATTCTAGGTGCCGAGAGACCCGACTACAGATCGTTTGCTAGATTTCTAGGCGAAAAGATAAACTAGTTAACACTTAACTAAGGGAATACGGAAATACAACCTTTGTAGATCCGGTGCTCCACCTCCATAGCTCCGCAACGAAGTCCTCTCCGCTGTCCAAATCAAATCCGGGCTCTAGCGTCGGCTTCGTCGGAGAATGGGCAAGCTAGGTCGTCGATGTCCATGCCGAAGATGATCTACGTCGAGGCATCGCTAAATCAAGCTCCACCTTCACCAAGCCATGAAAACTTGTGAAGGAAACACACTCTACTACTTGGCAAGAGGTAGAGGATGAGAAAATAGGAAGTGGGTAGACTTTAGAATTGGATTTCTCACTCAATATCATCAATCACCATTGATGAAGAAAGCTTTTTCTTCCTTGCTCATGAAGAAGAAGAAGAAAGAAAAAAATGATAAGTTAATTCTAATAAGAATAATAAAATCATCCTTATCATAATCTTTACCATGGTAATGTGTAGAGAGTTAATCATGGTTGAATGGAATGGTTAGGGTTAAGCATGAGACAAAATGGTCACTTGGTCAAAGTCTTCATGAAGCTTCATGAACAAAACAAAATAAGCCACCATTTTTCTCATTTCCTTTTCATTTTCCAAAAGGATAAATAAATGAATAAAATGAATAAGGAAATAGTAAACCCTTACCATTTCATTAACCAAGGTTTAATTCTTTACACTTAACCAAAAGGCATGTATCATCAAACATGATACAAGCAAGTGCACAAAATCATATCGCATATGCAATGCGCACATCCGAGTGAGAAAATCCATTTAAAGTGAACCGATACTAATTAATGCAAAGTAATATATCAAATATATAATTATGCATTAAATAATTAAATCAACACTTGATTCAATGATCCGGTCATGTCGTACACAACCGACTAGTATACAATGTATCGGCTTATCGAATCAATCCTTGATTCGATAACTAGGTTATATCGCATACAACCATTCGACACATTCATCGCGAGAATGAAATACGGTATCACATACACGCATTATTCTCGGTCCCGCACATATCTCATATGCGCTCCTATTTCGTTTCGCTTGAGCCAGGAAACCTCTGTGTAGGACTCTAAAGACTCGTCAATACGCCGGCAGCAGATGATGATCATATCAAACACCCACAAGCCGCAAGCGGTCTGCTAAACGTAACGGCCACCCGGGTATTGAGCGATCAGAAGATCGACGAGCAAGCCCGCTCATACTCCTGTGAATCCAACCAGTAACACTACCGTACAGTCCGGTCTGATCGTCTGATATGTCGCATATCTCGCCTAGGGGTGGTAAACGTCAGACCCCAATAGCTCGATAAGTCGTGTCGATATGAGGCTCATAACGGGTCGAGAAACTACTGGTAACACTTACCAGCAATTCTCTGAGCAGCCCTGGCCAGGGACTTCCTGTTATAGCCAATCGAACACAGTGCAACATCAACTCCCTATACCGGGAGAGACGAATCCCCTCCTATCGCTCATTGCCTCCATGTGACTCGGGACTGTACCCAAAAACCACCGTTTTGCACGCCCTCTTAGACGTGGTAAGATGGAAATCAAAGCACAGTGGGAACCACACAAGACTCTATGACGATCTCGGGTCAACAGACTACTCTGTACCAGTGTCACCAGAGAACTGCCATCTGACGTGAGGTATAATACCATCTGGGAGTTCTCGGCGAGTCCGTCTAGTGTACCCAGTCTCTACTGAGCACCCGTATATCATCTCTGATGTCAAACACCGATGGATATGGGATCATCCATCGCCCATCTGTATGGGTCGAGAAGGTACACGCTAGTCTACTCTGGTATATCGATGCCCCGTCTCGATACACCCACGACTAGGGACTTTGAAGGATGTACTTATGGACTACCATGTCCCCACTAGTATGATCCGCATCATAGTCCAGGTAGTCAAGTACACATCCTAAGGGCTTTACCAATATGCAACAGAGAGACAAACAGTATACACGTTAAGGTAAAGATCAACCAGATAGCGTACTATCATGTCGAGCAAGAAAGTCCTCCCTATATATGTCCCAGCATCCACTACAATATACATCCTATGTACAGTAATGGCCTCTAGGGCATACATATAACTAACACAACACTTGCCCCGTTTTCTGTCTCATGAAACTTATCACCCGTTCTCAGTTTTCTACCTTTTTGTAGCCCTATGTAACAGATTACATATCTAGGATCCTGATCCGGTATCAAATACCCAGGATGCAGAGCATACTGAGAAACAGTTCTTTGTAATGAACACACCCAAAGAAGATGCATCATATGCACTTCCTTCGTTTGGGCGGCATAGGAATTCTGGTATTCCCCTATTTCCTGCTCTGTCTTATAACAATTATAAGTTGGAGCAGGACCAACGTACCCCAGCTCAGTATAACAAGCGGGTCCGGTCAATACATCCATATTATTATCTTGATTAAGGCGTGATATGGTCGCTACCTGGAGAGAGAGAGAAGAAAACACTCTGCGTGCGCTCTTGCAAGATTAGATTGGTTATTTATTTTATCTAATCAGGATGGCTCCCACTGTTTTTATCAAATCTTCCTTCAAACCTTAAAAGGAAAGACTAGCCGGGATTAATTACACTCTACAGGTTCGCCAATCTTTCAGCCAGGCCAGTGTCAGTACTTTGAGGGAGGTTCCCCGTGCTTTCGCACGGACCTAATTACAGTAAACCTCGTTTTCCCAAAGGCGTAACCCCGTTGACACCTTTCTAGACACCTACTTGATCGACTAATTGTAAAGTGCAAAACTCTCCCAGGAGTAACAACTACTCGCAGTGGGTATCGGGATCTAACTATCATATAGAAGGTATGCAATCTCATTGCAAATTTCAACACTTGAAACTCCCGATAATGATTTTTACCCCTAGCACTTATGACCTTAACTATGGTCAACAAATCATAAGTACTAGTCAAGTTCTACCCGTCATTTCGTGATTAATTAGACCCACCCACATGACCCTTAACTAAGGTCAACAAAGTCACGCGACTGTCCTAACTAATCGCATCATATGCGGTGTAGGAAGACATCACTTAGCTACCGTACACTGTGCCTTAACTAAGGTCAACAAACACAACACGAATACTAAGTACTCTACTTCCTAAAATGACGGAGGGTTGCAAATGATTTTTGTGAAAACCTTTAACGCTTCGAACTTGATCTCGTTGCGGAATCAAATGTTTTTTTTTATATGGATTGTTTTTTAGGCGTTTCTAGTTTTGCTAAAGGGGTCACTCCCGGTGAAGGGATCGTCGGCCCTTTTCTCGTCGAATGAGGTGCGGGATATATCATATATATCTCTGTGCAAAGCAGAAACTATAGAAGCAATCAAAAACAAACCGAGGGTTGTAGCATCTGCCAGTTATTGCTAAAGGAGTCACTCCCGGTGAAGGGATCTCGGTCCTTTCCTCATCGAATAAGGTGCAGGATATATCATATATACCGCTGTGCAAAGCAAGAACTGTAGCTACCTGTTTTATTTTTGAAATTCGATTCCACAACATCAATTAGGTTTATTTTCTTTCATTAATCTCATTAATGAATATCCCATCATTTAAGTCCACCTAATCATCACAGATAAATATAACGTACGCTTATGCCATCCGCATTCGCCTCGATGTCCCGTCTGCACCGTTAGGTTAGGTAACTAACGCCAGAGCGAGGCAGGGCTAGTGCGGGTGTAAAACATAAGCAACGTCTATAGAATATACCATATATACTATATACTGTATCTATCTGAACATATCACATGATCACATCACAGATAACGCAGCAGAAAGTATCATATGAAATATTGGATATACTAGGACGTCCGTGTTTTAATACGAGCCAGTATAAAACACGGATTCCACGGTCGTGATGAATAGCTAATCCCACACCCCTAAACCCCTACGAAAGCGGCAAGCAACCCTACCAATTCTAGGGTTAGGAGACCCAGACTCGACTCCTCGAGATGGTCTCCCACTGGACCCTAGAACCCGGTTACTTCTGCTCCCCTCCTTGGGTCTATCCTAATGCGGAAAAATAAATAATATACAAATGGTGACATCATCCGCAACCTGGAAGTGCCCCAATAAAAGAATATTACATACAAGTTTTTACATGAATGAAAATGAAAAACACTCATCTCACATAAAAAAAAACCCGGCTATTCAAACACGACGATCCAATATAACATATCCAGCAACACATAACATCACATGTCATCAATGTAAGTAAATATGCCCATCCCAATTGTCGTTGACATATAGCAACGAAACCGGCGATATCACATATTACACTTACGGTCACAGAAAAAAAAGTGTAAAACTACAACAGTTGGAATCCGCAACCTCCTTAGACATCGCATGCCTAAACCAATGAATTCCTTAGACATCACATGCCTAACAATTATAAAGCCCGCATTTTAGTCTCATTATCGAAAATTCTTTTCAATATCAAGTCGGGCAATTCAACAAGATTCCCGACATCCTGATCGAATGCTCGTCGCAAACTTTAGTAGGCAGCCGCACCCCCTACGCCGTCGACGAAGTGCACCAAGGCGGAACACCGCTGCCGCGAGCACCCGAATGGATGCTTTCGGCGACGGGGTTCTCCTACAGTCACTTGGTCGGGGCTATGGGGCGAGGCTGTCTATTAAGTTTACCCGGCGATTATCCGCGTGCGCTACGTGATTGCAACGGACTTTTGATCACATCAAAATTCCGTGGCAACCGATCAAGTGAGACTAAACCGCTAGATTTATAACATTCATTCAGTTATCTCATAACTGCTTGTGAATTCCAATTATTGTATCACATTCCGGATAAATAGGAAATGTTAAACATTCCGATCGAACAATCGAACACCCAAGTTTTCCCGATACAGCTCAACACATGAAATAAGTTTTAAAACATTCAGTTCATGCCTCAGTACCAACGGTCCAGCCGTAGAAGGGTCAAGCCAACGCCTCACATGTGGCACGCCGTACTGCCCCAAACCCGAAGGTTCAAAGGGCAGTTCAAGACGGTCACATAATCGAGTTAAGGTTTGTTGTCTTCTAGAGGGACCATCGCGTTACTTGCACTACTTAGAACGTTCTTAAACTATGGAAAGATCCAACACTTGGAAATTTCCCTACAGGAGAAAAAGTGGGTATTTATATCCGGTCGAACTGTTTAACAGTTTCTAAAATATCCGGAAAAACATAAACAAAGATAAATTATCCGATCGAATCAACGAGTCCCCAATACAACCCTAGAAAACTCAACACTTGAGTGGAATTAAAATATTCACAGAAAAAATTAACAAGAAAGGACCTGAGAATAATTACATGAAATTTCAGGGACTAAGTCACAATTTTGGCCGCGGAACTGCCGCAAAACCCCTGGTTTCGCCGCGGTTCCGCGGTCAAATTGTTGAATTAGGGGTCCGTACTTCACAGTAATTCTTAGTTTTTCCTGCATGTTTTTCTGAGAATTTTTAATTCACAACAATCCACTATTTGAAAAATTGTACAGAGAGGGTTGAAATCGGGGGATATCGGGTTCGATCGGACTTCTAGTTTCGTCTACGCATCGCCTAAGGCTCTAGCTAGGCTCTGATACCACTGTAGGGTTCCTAGGCACACTAATGAGGTCTCACAAGGGATCGAACATGCCCAATTCAAAAAATTCATGTGCCTACAAACCCTAATACGGATCGTTAACTAGATTTATAGACGATGCAATGCAAATAAACAACTTTATCTAAAAGGAAAGAGACTACAACCTTTGTAGATCCGGTCCTCCACCTCCTAGGCTCCGTGATGACGTCCCTCCGCTGTCCAAATCGGATTCCGGACTCTAGCATCGGTTTCATCGGAGAAATGGGCGGGCTAGGTCGTCGACTTCGATGCCGAAGATGATCTACGTCGAGGCATCACAAGATCAAGCTCTCACTTCACCAAGTCATGAAACTTATGAAGAAAACACCCTATACTTCTTGGCAAGAGGTAGAGGATGAAGAAATAGGAAGTGGGCTCACTTTAGATTTGGATTTCTCACTTGGAATCAACACTTGATAAATTCCAAGAAAGCTTTTCTTTCTTCATCAAGAAGAAGAAGAAGAAAAGAATGGAAAATGAATTAATTCTAATTGAATAATCAAGTGATGGTTATCATAATGTAACCATGGTAAAGTGTAGAGAATAAACTAGGGTTAGGTGAATGGTTAGGTTTAGTGGTAAAACCAAAATGGAAGACTTTTCAAAGATGCTTTGAAGCTTCAAGAAGCTTTTAGCAAAGAACAAATAAATCCACCATTTTATTTTGCCAAAAATGATTAAATAAATAAAATCAAAACCCTAACCATTACACAACCATGGTTTAATCATACACTTAACCAAGTTAGTATGTATCATCAAACATGATACAATCTTGTGCACAAAAGTATATCACATATACAACTTGTGTAATTCAAGTGAGAAAATCCATTTAAAGTGAACCAATACTAGTTAATGCAAAGTAATATATCAAATATATAATTATACATTAAATCATTAAATCAACACTTGATTCAATGATCCGGTCATGTCGCATATAACCGACTAGTATCCAATGTATCGACTTATCGAATCAATCCCTGATTCGATAACTAGGTTATATCGCATACAACCATTCGATACATTCATCGCGAGAATGAAATACGGTATCACATATACGCATTATTCTCGGTCCCGCACATATCTCATATGCGCTCCTATTTCGTTTCGCTTGAGCCAGGAAACCTCTGTGTAGGACTCTAAAGACTCGTCAATACGCCGGCAGCAGATGATGATCATATCAAGCACCCACAAGCCGCAAGAGGTCTGCCAAACGTAACGGCCACCCGGGTATTGAGCGATCAGAAGATCGAAGAGAAAGCCCGCTCACACTCCTGTGAATCCAACCAGTAACACTTACCGTACAGTCCGGTCTGTTCATTTGATATGTCGCATATCTCGCCTAGGGGTGGTAAACGTCAGACCCCAGTAGCTCGATAAGTCATGCCAACGTGAGGTTCATAACAATCGTGAAACTACCGATAACTCTTTCCAGTATATCACTGCAACCCTGGCCAGGGATTTCCTGTTATGGCCAGTCGAGCATAGCGCAACATCAACCCCCAATACCGGGAGAGACGAATCCCCTCCTATCGCTCATTGCCTCCATGTGAATCGGGACTGTACCCAAAAACCACCTGTTTGCACGACTCAGTAGAGCCGTGGTAGGGTGGAAATCAAAGCACAGTGGGAGACACACAAGACTCTATGACATCTCGGGTCAACAGACTAAGCTGTACCAGTGTCACCAGAGAACTGCCATCTGACGTGATGTATAATACCATCTGCGAGTTCTCGGCGAGTCCGTTCAGTGTACCCAGTCTCCACTGAGCACCCGCATACCATCTCTGATGTCAAACACCAATGGATATGGGATCATCCATCGCCCATCACATGGGTCGAGAAGATATACGCTAGTCTACTCTGGAATATCGATGCCCCGTCTCGATATTCCCACGACTAGGAACATTGAAGGATGTACTCATGGACTACCCAGGCCCCACTAGTATGATCTGCATCATAGTCCTGGAAGTCGAGTACACATCCTAAGGGCTTTATCAACATGTAACAGAGAGACAGAAAGTATACATGTTAAGATAAAGAGCAACCAGATAGCGTACTATCATGTCGAGCAAGAAAGTCCTACCTATATACGACCCAGCATCTACTACAATATACATCCAATGTACAGTAATGGCCTCTAGGGCATACATATAACTAACAGGTGTATCGAGACAGGGTATCGATATACCAGAGTAGATTAGCGTATAACTTCTCGACCCATGTAGATGGGCGATGGATGATCTCATATCCATTGGTGTTTGATATAAGAGATAGTATACGGGTGCTCAGTGGAGACTGGGTACACTGGATGGACTCGCCGAGAACTCCTAGATGGTATTATACCTCACGTCAGATAGCAGTTCTCTGGTGACACTGGTACAGGTTAGTCTGTAGACCCGAGATCGTCACAGAGTCTTGTATGATTCCCACTGTGCTTTGATTTCCACCTTACCACATTCAAGAGAATGTGCAAAACAGTGGCTTTTGGGTACAGTCCCGAGTCATATGGAGGCATTGAGCAATAGGAGGGATTTCGTCTCTCCCGGGGGGTTGATGTTGCACTGTGCTTGATTGGCTATAACAGGAAGTCCTTGGCCATGGCTGCTTCAGAGATATACTGGTAAGTGTTATCAGTAGTTTCTCGACTCGTTATGAGCCTCACATCGGCACGATTTATCAAGTTACTGGAGTCTGGCGTTTACCACCCCTAGACGAGATATGCGACATATCAGACGAAGAGACCGGACTGTACGGTAGTGTTACTGATTGGATTCGTAGGAGTGTGAGAAGGCTTGCTTGTTGATTTTCTGATCGCTCAATACCCGGGTACCGTTGCGTTTAGCAGACCGCTTGCGACTTGTGAGTGTTTGATATGATCATCACCTACTGCCGGCGTATTGACGAGTCTTTAGAGCCCTACATAGGGGTTTCTGGCTCAAGCGAAACGGAGTAGGATCACATGTGTGCGGGACTGAGATTGATACGATATGAGATACAGTATTCTATTCTCGCGATTTGTGATATTGGTCGGTTATATGAGATATAGCCGGGTTATCGGATCAAGTGTTAATTCGATAAGTTGTTACACTTGATATTAGTCGGTTATATGTGATATAGCCGGATTATTAAATCAATTGTTGATTTAATAATTTAATGTATAATTATATATTTGATATATTAATTTACATTAATTAATATTAGCTCACTTATGATTTCTTTTCTCACTAGTTTTGTGCACATTGTATATATGTGATATATGCAAGTGTATATTATTATGTGTCATGCTTGATGATACATGGACATGGGTGTGTGTATGACTTACACCATGCTAGGGTTGATCTAGGGTTTTATTTATTTAAAGTTATTCAAAAATGTGTTGGATTTTGTCATGGCAAGAAGCTTTGAGAAGCTTAAGGTTGCATTGACTTAGTCTTCCATTTTTGTTTAGTTTAATATATTTATAAACCCAACCATCATAGCTAGCCATGGTTAACTCTCTACAAGGGTTAAGGGATGGCATATACTCACCATGGTTTATTTTCTAACCTCATGGTTTTATTCTTTATTCACTTGATAATCATGAGAGTTATCTTCTTTTTCTTCCTTAAAAAGCTTTCTAACTTCAATGAAGTTGTACGAAATTTATGAGAAAAATAAAACTAAAGTGAACCCACTTCCCACTTTATCATCCTCTACTACTTGCCATTTAGTATAGAGTGTTTGCTTCACTAATTCCGTAATTAGTGAAGAGATACCTTGGGTTAGTTCTCCTCGACGTAGATCATTTTCGACCTCGAAAATTTCGAAGCAAGCATGTTCGTTTCTTCAAGGGAGCCTCTCTAGAGTCCGGAGTTCACGATCGCAGCGAAGGGACTACTACACGGAGCTATGGAAGTGAAGGACCTACAAAGGTTGTATTTCTTGTTCACTTTTAATTGCAAAGAGTTTGCATTTATATTCCGTCGATTTCTAGTATACGATTCTAGGGTTAGGCTTAGTTAGAACGGCAAATTTTTGAATTTGGTATGGATGATACCTCCCGAAAGCTTGCTGCCGTGTTAGGAAACCCTACAGTTTTAAGATAAACTCCTTTGAGAGTATTGTGCTGAATTGTAACCATCTTCTTTTCTTTGTGTGAGAATATGTCACGACCCGAAAGTACGGAACATGACCGGCACTTAAACTACGAACGTCTCGAGGCGTACGTAATCTAAGTAAACCGAAAACCCAGAAATCCAAACCAAGAAAATAGTAGAGTGCAGGAAAAACCAACTTAAAGCAAGTAGTTTCAATAGCATAAGCCGAATTATGCGGTTTTTTAAAAACATCAAAATTTTACTGAAAATTTCGGCAGAGTCTCCTTTGTAAATACTGGCCCCCAAACGGGATACAACATGAATAGTATACGAAATCAAGAAAAAGGCATCCCCAAGCGGGAGCTAGCTCTTCGTCAAACGACGGTCACAACCACACAAGCAATATAATATACAACGCCAACGGCGAGGATCAAAACTCAAAAGGAAACTCAAAACCATCAGAAATCTACAGAAATAAAACGCGCGACTCTAAGGTCGAAAGAATAACATCACGGGTCTCTATCTCAAAAATAAATACATGTTTGGTTGATGGAACTTCTAGATACAACAGAATAATGATATACAAGATATAATGATGGGTGCGATACAAATAAACCCACCTACTAGCAAGTCACCCGAATGAAACTGAGCCCGCAAAGCTGTAATTAAACCTGTACGGCAAAACCTGCAAGAAACTGGGGCACAACGGGGGTGAGTTGCCAACTCGTGAATAGAAAAACATCTACGAATAGAAATCGCATGTATGACGCAATTCTAGGTCATACGATCAATATACATCCTCAAATATATATAACCAGCAGCCTATAACAAGGCTAGGGTAAATATCTAACCCGAGTGTAATCTCATGTACCCGTGTCAGTGCCCAAGGGTAGCAATATATCATATGAATGAGGTATGAATGCATGAAAACAGAATACATGTAAATGAAGAACTGTTTCCATAATTTAGTGAGATTTCCTTTGTATTTTTAAAATGAGGTATCATAATGAAATCAGCATAAAACAGTGCCTAGCATCGGCACAAAACGTAATCCCAATATCTCGATATCTCTGTATCACAGTCTCTGTACCTCAATATCTCGAAATCTCAATGTCTCAATCACAATATCTAGGGCGCCGTCAGTCCAGACCGGCCCCTACCATCTATCTCAAGACCACGACGGTATCCTCCGAATATCTGACGCGTCGGGTAAAATCACCGGTAGGTAGTGCTCCCCTGCCAGGCTCACATCGTCATCATCACGCGCTTCTTGCCCCGGGGTACCTTACCGGGTCCACCATGTACCCGAAACGGTTCATCCGCCTCCTCGAATCGGGTCTCGAAATCCATCAGCAAACTCATGGTGGACGACTCATACATCATGGGAAAACCGCACTTTTTATTTTAAAAGAGAGAAAACAGTTTATATATGTTTTGCGGTTTTCCTCCAAATCCAGAAAATATCATGGAAATACGAATCATCAATAGGATGTAAAACCATGAATATAAGCATGAGAATCCATGAATACGGCATAACAATGAATAACAGTATGCATGAAGCGACAAGTAATAACTACAATGTCTAATATGGCATATAAGGGAAGTACACTAATATCATGTCAAAACTACTAGCTAACAAGCTAAGTCAAGCAAATATATCATCTAAAGTGTACGTGACATGGCAATTACCGATGAAGATGTGTGTGAGCCGGCAAGTAGGTGTACGTGGTACATACGCATCATCGGTAATGGTGCTAGTGTCCTAACAGCATGATATCAATAATGGAATATGCAGCAAAATAAGTATGCGAGGCATAGCGAACAGCAATAATGAGCGGAAGCTGAAAACTAGACGCAACTATAACTAATCTGCATTAATCTAATATAAGTCCTACAAATTGTGCCTTTTGAAATAACACGAATCATGGGGTTTTGAAAATAGGGGCTACGGTGTTTTTATGAAAAGATACGTCTTTTGAAATCTCCGTAGGATCCCTTGGGCTGTCTTTTAAAATACCCACGATTCGTTAGTTTTTGAAATAGGTAAGAATCGAATCTAATCTAACAACTAAACTAAACTAAAGGGCTAAGCTAACCAGCTGGACTACAGGTAAGGAAACCGCCTAACATCTGAGTCGATGTATATACATACCTGTATATATATTAGTCGGTGATCCCGCCTCAATAATATCATATCCGATACCATATCTATAATCAGACATCCCAAGTCAAGAGTGCGGATCAATCATCAATATATAGCTCGTACGTAAATCCGTCGTACGGCATCCCCAAATCTGGGTACGGGTCAAAGTCACATCAATCACACTATTCATTTGGTATCTTCTTTATCAAATATCATGATCCGGAATAATGTCCTACGTCTAGTACAATATTGATGCCATCTATGTATGCATGCGGGTGTAAGAATTACTACGTCAGAAGACCCGCTAAAACATCATGTCGTATCTCAATACGAACCAAATCACATCACCGATCTCCTGGCCTCAAGCCCAATCTCATCGACTCATCTCAAATTCCAAATACTATCCTCAAATCCAGTATATGAACACATAGTCCCATACCCATGTGAACACATAAATATATATTCCCATACACGCACATATGAAATAAGGAATGTATGCAAGTATGTATATGTGTGTACGTGTAAGTGTAGTGCACCCACTACCTAAGGTTTCGTAACCATGCACCAATCCAACACCAATATCCATCTAAAATCATCAATAATAAATCCTAACAACATATCATAAATTGTTGGTGTGTATACGCATCCGTATACATCACCACGGACTGCGGGGGTGCTATACGCCATCTACCCGACTTCTCCCCGTAGATATAAATCTACTCACCTGGTCCTCGCTAGCCGGTGCCGATGTCGCCACGCGCTTGCTTGTCGTCTCGAAGTCCACATGGGGGTACCTACATATCATAACGCACCATATCGCATTAAAACTAAATTCGAAATCGAAACGGCATACGAAAATCAAATCGGCACGCGTATCACGCATAGGTCCAAACCTATCGCCTACGCATGCAAGAATAGTCAAACCAACCCTCGATGTCGATGTACAAACGTCAAACCATCGAGAAAAATCCAATCACACTCATTTGCACATTCACGAACACTAATTTTAATATAAACTAGGTTAAAACTCACAAAAACCCCAATTTCACTTAAAAAGTCATTTTTCCGAAAATCTAGCAAGCACAATTCGCCGTTTTTGTACAAAACATGATGTTTAAATGAATGTAGCGGCCAATATACTTATTAAATATCTTAAATAAGTCATACAAACAATTTCCGGAATTTAATCTCATTAAATTACAAAAACCATAATATTCTAGTTTATAAAATACCCTTTTTAACAATTTCATAGCAAAAATGCACAAACTACAATTTAGGTTGGATTTCCATGAACTAAAGTGTTAAACTACACTTAATAAAGTTAATAATATGATAAAAACCCTAACCATATTTTTAATCTCATATTTCGAATTAAATCAAAAAAACTAGTTTGCAACAAAAAGCTTAATTTGGACATTTTTAAAGTAACAACTTGTAATTAACAACTAGATTAGTTTTCTACAAAACTAAATATGTTAATCCACCTCACTAAACCATACACAATCAAACACAACTCATTTCCACAACAAACCCTAACTTGAAATTTTTAATCATGCAATTAAACTCACATAAACCAAATTAACACTTAATTAAATTAGCTTTAAGAAATTAGTAACAAATTAAGCAAAAATGTTTTAGAATTATACCCAAAAACATTTGAAGATCCACAAGCATCCATGGCCTCCCAAAATGCTCTCTTTTCACAAAGATCCATGCTATACGAGCTAAGCTAAAATGGGTAGGAGTCGGATTTGGGTTTTGGGATTTTTTTTTGATGGATTTGAGGCAATTTTTGATGAAGTTTGAAGAGAAAAGAGAAGGGAAATGGGGGGGGGGGGCTGTTGCTGCTGTAGGAGGGTGGGGGGTCGGCTGATTGGGAGTGGGAGAGGAGAGAGAGGGAGGTAGAGAAAGTGGGGGAAGAAGTCAAAGTCAATTCAAGGTCAAAGGTCCACCTCATTTCTCCATTTTCTACACTTTTCTTTTCTTTTCTTTCTTTTGCAAACCAAGTGGGGACAAGAGAGGAGGCTGCTGAATTCAGCCAAGGGGAGAAGTGAATGGGGGTGTGTGGGTGTGGGTACGGGTGTGGGGTGATGAAAAATGATAAATACAATACCCCAAACATCCATTTACGCTAAAAAAAGCCTTTTTTCTTCAATAATTTCTAAACCGTTTTGGCAAATGATTTCGTTCCAAAAACCACATGATAAAATTTTATTTAATGTTTTATGATGCACAAAATTTGTTTCAACTCATTCCAATTTGTAATTTTCCCTAATTAAATGTATTAGTGACGGCTTAAAATAATAATAAAATAATATTTTTTCAGAAAATTTGAAATTTCACCAGCGGCTCAATAAACACCAAATAATAGCAATTACATAGCTAGAATATTTATATTTAATTTTTATAATAAGATATTTGTATTTTGATTTTTTACAGAAAACCCCCTTATTTTACCGATTTTTGGAAATTTCACCGAAACGATTTTCAAAACGTTACAGAATATTTTTGAGTGCAAGATAGTCCTATATAAGAGTGAAGAGTGAGAGAAGTTTTTCTTTCTTTGTGTGAGGATTCTCGAATGCAAAGGTGCCTTTGTAAGAAAGGAGAACTTGTGGTCTCGATGGAGACGTGGTGTACGCTTACTCGGTTAGCGTTTTCCGAGAAAAGAAAATGCAAACATGGTTAGCGTTTTCCTTTATAAGAAAACGCTAACACTATTAACGTTTTCTTTTGCCATATGTCAACCCGAGATTTGGTGCCAAGCGTCGGAAGCACCAAGTCTTGGGGTGAGGCCAAGTCATATGGCAAAAGAAAGTGCTAACCTAGTTAGCATTTTCTTATAATGGAAAACGCAAACCCTATTAACGTTTTCTTTACAAATACTTTTGTCTCTACCGTCCAACAGAGACCATCTGGGAAGGGGATTCAAGCTCAAAACGCTCAAAAGGAAAACACTAATTGAGATAGCGTTTTTATCAAAAGGAAAACGTTATTCAAGATTGCATTTTTGTTTAAAAGAAAATGCCGTATGAGAGAGTAGTTTTCTTTGATCTAAATGTCTCTCACGAGTCCTGATACTACGATGCGTATGAAGGTCGAGTTTGGGAAATAGTCATGCAGTCTTATTTTAGTAGGATTTATTTTTAAAAATAGTGCTATTTAAGAAAAAATTTCTCTCTTGTAGATCCAGATCCTTGTTTAGTTTAATCTTTTTCAACCCTTCTACCGAAACCACCACGGTGTTGTCCGAAAACCCAAATCAGCTCTCGCCGGAGCTCCGTTGATCTCGGCGGAGTTCCGGCGATCTCCTGCTTGAATTAATCTTCAACAACAATGGCCTCCACCATCACCGATGAGATCGCATCATCTCCCTCCCAAAAATCAATCCAATCGTCGAAATCGGCTTCGTTCTCTTTTTGGAGAAGCAGATCTCGAGCGAAGAGGAGGAGGATGATGAGGAGGAGGCAGAGCCGGAGCCTTTACGTTTGGGTTGGGGTTGTGTGCTTCTTCTTCGTTATGAATTGGTTCATGTTTTCTCGGCTAGGTCATGATGATGATGGTGATCACCATTCTTCTTCTGATGGCGTTGGTCGCTCCGATTCAAACGTTTTCATGGGGGTTTCCACAATCAATGATACAGCTTCTTCAGAAATTCTTAAGGTACTGTTTTTTCGATTTAGACTTGAATTTTGTATTGTAGAGATCTCATCAAGCGAAACAATATTTGATTTTTATCTTGAGAGATTTGCAAAATACTGACTTCCACATTAAGGACATGTATGAGTGAGAGATGATAACCGAATAGACCTTGGATATTTTTTTTTACTACATGAGCAATTCAGCGAATAGATGGTAGATACGATGATATGGAGTTGATAAAACACCACAAGTATTGCGAGATCTAGTGATACCACGGAAGTGGTTTGTTTACTCCACTCCGCTGAAACGATACCAGCGCCTTGATTAATTGTCACTATATAGATCTCGTTATGGGTAGGGACCAAACGATTCTCAGATTGTCTCCAGAGTTTTAAAAAGCGGCCTCCTAGGTACTTAAAAGAGTCACAACACTGCATCATACCGCTTAGTTGGGAATTATGCTTACCCAGGTGTATTTATAGGTTTACTTTCTTTATTTGTTAATTTGAGTGTAATATATAATAAATTGGAATTGTTTTAGCACTATTAAACATTGAGGACCAACCTGAGGACCTTCCACTGCCGACTTCGATAGCCACCGCCGATTTCAAGGGCCATGAGGGCTAGCGTCTACCGTCAAACTTTGAAGTTCTCCACTTCGATCTCGATCCAAGATCTTCACTTCGATCTCAACTTCAAATTTCGATCTTGTTTTCGCCTTCGATCTTCACCCTCGAACTCACCTTCGCTTTTGAGCTTCAACCACGCTACCACCATTTTCGAGTTTCGTCTGTTCTTTCGAGTTTTGAGCCTTTAACGACAATGGGTTTTTTCTTTCCTTTTTTTGGACTCAAAATTAGTGAGCGACTTGACTCGGACAATAAATTTATTATTTAATTTTTTGGGGATCTTTGAAAAATTGGCAGAATTTGCTACATTGTTTGCTTGCATTTAATTATTAACATCTTTGAAAATACTTATTTAGGCCGTTTTTATAAGTGAAAAAGAAACCAAACCAGTTAACAATTAAATTAGAATCAACTTTTATCAAATAAGTTTAAGAAAATAACAAATTTACCCAAAATGTGGCTAAATTGATGTCAATGCAACCCGAGCAACTGCGTAGGCGTCTAGGCAGCACCTCTACGGCCATGTCCTTTGGCCGCACCGTTTTTTATGGCCGCTTTTTAAACATTGACGGCCTCTAATTACAAAACCTATATGATCCTTCTCACTTGGTTATCCTCACCAATCTCCAACATGAGGTTTATATCAAACTCTAAAAAGCAACAATTTTGTATATATATCAACATTAGCACATCTAAAACTCCATATATTGAGTTTTTTCCTTCTTTTTTCCTTTTCATTTTTTAGGGCCAAAGCTCATTATATTTAGTTAATAGATGATAGATCAAGTTGAAGGACGGATCCACAAAGCAAGCTCTTGTAAAATATTTGCAAGTGATGGATTAAGAAAACTTTTACATGAAAGATGAAAGCTTAAGGGTTTGCGAGATGATAGTAAACTAAAACCATTAACTTTTCCATCATTCATCGCCCAATAAATAAAAGCGAACCAAGGGACCGAAGAAAGATCTTTCTTACCTAATTTTCAAAACTTAACATATTGGAAAGGATCACACACACGATGAGTTAGGAAATAACTTAAATAAGTTGTTGTGGATAAAGATAGATTTAATAGTTTTGTAAAAATATCTTCAAAAATTACATAAACATTAGTTAAGAATCATTGAAGATAATAACAAGGATAAAAAATATATTTTCTAGCAAAACACTGCAAAAATCCAGTGATGTGTTGATTGGTTTATTGGTATAGAGGATTTTTTGAAATCCATACTCAATTCTGCAGTTTAATGACTAATCGAAGTAACATAACGGTTAGAAATTCAGTGTTATCGAGTTAATGTCGTGAATACGAGACAATCACGAAGCAAACACAGTATTGATAACGAAAAGAAAATCAAACCACAGACAAGATAGAAATATGGATACTAACCACAAAATAAATAAGCGAAGACGAAACTTTATTAATAATCAAATATCCGAGTACAAATCAATAGAGAATATAAATTTCTCTCAAACCCTAAATCTCTCATAATTATCAATGGGTTCTCTCTAATTTACAAAAGGTATCAGATGTAGGTGGACTAAAATAAGCTATTATATATAACATACAAAAGATTTTTATAAATAACTAATTTCCAAACAAAAGAAATATCCGGCCCAGGCATACGGCAGACGTTTGCACAAGAGATTGGCAAACGTCTGTCTTTGTAGTCACGAAACTCCAAAGCGCTATCCAGACGTATGAATAAAGGATATGTCAGATGTGTGGTATTCTCATCGAAATAACAGAGCGTTTGACGTCTGCATAGGGGAAGATCACACGTACGAGGCGGAGGCAAACGTCTGTCGAGATGAACTCCAGACGTTTGCCTTGCAGATAACGCCAAGTCTTCGAGTTTTTCGTGATAACGCCGAATGTTCAAAATAGGAAATCTTCAGGAATTTAAATGTGAGGAATATCTAACAAATCTCTAACAAATCTTCACCTTACCTCGCATTCCACATACTCTTCCATCAAAATAATAACTCAACCTTCACCACAAAACCCCTATAGGGCTCAATGAGCGCGACACACTCTAATTAAGTTTAAGCGGTCCTCAAACTTAATAACTGAAAGAGACTTCGTCAACATGTCGGTCGGATTGTCCGCTGTGCCAACCTTCTTCACAATAATCTCTTCTTTCTCAATGACTTTCTGCACGAACCAATACCCCACGTCAATGTGCTTAGTCCTATCATGATGCATCTGATGTTTTGTTAAGTGAATAGCGCTTTGGCTATCATAGTAGACTATTATGGTATCCTTTTAAATACAAAGTTCTGAAAATAGTCTTTTCAACCAGATTGCCTCCTTAACGGCCGTAACAACGGCTGTATACTCCGTCTTTGTCGTAGACAACGCTACCGTAGGCAGCAAAGAAGTACGCCAACTAATGGCACATTCTCCCAAAGAGAATACATAACCGGTGATCAATCTGCGTTTGTCAAGATCATCCGCGTAATCGGAGTCGTCGAATCCAACTAAATTGTCGTCGTTCCATCTAAATACCAACCTTACGTCAAACGTATCTTGAAAGTATCGTAATATCCATTTCACCTTCGCCAATGGTTTTTTCCTGGAGATACCATATAGCGACTAGCAACATTAATACCATGTGAAATGTCGAGTCGTGTACAAACCATGGCATACATAACGCTACCACTGCATTTGCATATGGAACATTCGACATATATCTAATCTCATCCTCTGTTTGCAGTGATGAACGAGCTGAAAGTTTAAAATAAGCCATCAACGGAGTACTTACAGATTTAGCGTCTGCCATGCCGAAACGCTCCAAAACTTTCTCAATATATCGCTGTTGAGACAAGTATAGCTTTCTTTCTTTGCGATTGCGCTTGATCTTCATACGAAGTATTTTCTTGGCCGCTCCCAGATCATTGGTCTCAAACTTACCTTTCAACTGTTCTTTCAAATTCATAATATCAACCATATATCTTGCTGCTATCAACATATCAACATAGAGTAGCAAATATATGAAAGAACTATCGGCGAGCTTCTTTGAATATACACAACTGTCACCCATACTTCTCATAAACCCTATTTCTTTCATGAAGGAGTTGAATTTATTATACCAACGTCTTGGAAGCTGGTTCAAACCGTAGAGATACTTCTCTAACAAGCAAACGCCGTCTTCTTTTTTCGACTTTGAAACTTTTGGGTTACATGTAGATTTTTTCTACCAAATCATTATGCAAGAATGCGGTCTTCATATCGAGCTGCTTAAACTCCAAATCTTGCATAGCTACCAAACCGAGCAAGACACGTATAGAGGTGTGTTTAACAACCGGAGAAAATACCTCAGTGAAGCCAACCCCCTGCACCTGCGAATAGCCTTTAGTTATCAACCCTGTCTTGTATCTCGTATCAACCGTGTCTTGGTCACATTCTTTCTTCTTGAAAACCCACTTGTAGCCAACTAATTTCTTTCCTTCTTTGGGCTTCATGAGCTTCCAAGTCTGGTTTTTATGAAGAGACTCAATCTCTTCATTCATAGCGACTAGCCAACGAACTGCTTTATCAGATGAGATGGCTTCTTTATAGCTTATCGGCTTGCTACTATGAACTGTATCTACAACAGACAGCGCATACGTCACTAGGTTATCGTAGCCATACCGCTGTGGCGGTCTAATGTTCTCTGTCGGTCACGAGCAAGTAAATACTCTTCATCTTGGGACTGTTTCTCTTGAGCTTCTTCGGACGATGATGAAGAAGAGTTCTCCAGCAAACCTGAGTTTTTACTGACTTCAATATCAACTCTCGTCTCATCCTTCTTCGAATCGTTTTCAGTTGGGGATTCCTTGTTGTTCGGCTTCAACGTGGCAGATTCATCAAAAGTCACATCTCTGCTAATCATAAATTTAGGCGATTTTGGATCCGAACACTACAACCTATAACTTTCAATGCCGGTAGCATAACCGAGAAATATACATTTTTTCGTTCGAGAATCCAATTTGCTTTCATGACAATGTGCATAAGCGGGGCAACCAAACACCTTAAGTGTTGAATAATCAGCGTGTTTTTCCGACCATACCTGCTCCAGTGTTTTACAACCTAGCGATATATGAGGTGACCGATTCAGAATATAAACGTCGTATTTACTGCTTTTGTCCAAAATTTCTTTCCGAGTCCTGCGTTGGATAACATGCACCGCGCTTTCTCCAAAAGAGTCCGGTTCATTCGCTCTGCAACTCCATTCTGCTATGGTATATAGATAACGATATGATGCCGAACTATTCCTTTGTTTTTGCAGAAATTGTTGAAACCTCCACTACAAAACTCTAACCCGTTGTCCGTTCTCCGTCTCTTGATCTGCTTTCCTGGCTGCTTCTTAAGCAACACCATCCATTGCTTGAATATAGTAAACACATCACGTTTGTGCTTCAAGAAGTAGACCCAAACCTTTCTCGAAAAATCATCAATAAAGGTAAGCAGATATTTGGCATCACTTTCTTTAGAAGTAACCGAAGAGGGTCCCCAAATATCCGAATGGATATAATTTAGAGTACTTTTCGTGTTGTGCACTGCCGAATTGAAGCTAACACACTTTTTCTTTCCAAAGACGCAATGTTTCCAAAACTCCAGTTTCGTTGTACTCTTCCCACCTAATAGACCCTGCTTCGACAACTCGGTCATATCTTTCATTCATATACCCGAGCCTCATGTGCCACGATCTGGTAGTTTCCGAATCCGTCATAAATTTGGATGATGAAATCGCTGTCAATCCGGAAGTCGTTGAACCCTGCAACGAATACACAGAACCTTTCTTCAAGCCTTTTGTCACAACGAGAGCACCTTTGGTTACCTTCAAAACTCCACCTTCTGCAAAAAATTTATAACCCTCGTCTTCGAGTGCACCTAAAGAGATGAGGTTCTTTTTCATGTCAGGTACATGCCTGACTTCTGCCAATGTCCTTACAATACTATCGAATATCTTGATTTAGATTGTCCCTTTGCTAATAGCTCGGATGAGCTATTGTTGCTCATCAAAACCACTCTACCATCAACGGACTCGTACATGATGAACAAATCTCTATTGGGATACATGTGGTAAGAACAAGCCGAATCCATGATCCACTCGTCTTTGGATCGCTGTGTGTTGTCAAGGACCACACAAAGATCTCCTCCTTCCGCTATACTCGTTTCAGCCGAAGATTCCTTCTTTGATTTGTCTTTCTGCGTTACTTGTTCTGCAACTTAAAACAATTGACTTTGAAGTGCCCCTTCCTTTGACAATAATTGTAGGTAACGTTTTTAGTCTTCAATTTTGACCGCGATTTCTTTCTATTTGCTTTTGGATCTCTCTTCTCCACTCGCCTTTGAACAAATAAGCCAGACGATGACCCATCCGCTTCGGTGGAAGTCAACTCATTGTCAATCTTTTTTTTGTTCATTAAATTCTCCTTGACATTCTTGATTGAGACTCTGTCTTGTCCATAAACCATGGTGTTACAGAAGTGCTTATAAAAGGGTGAAACGCACAAAAAGAGAAGAGCTTGATCTTCATCATTAAGCTTAATGTCGATCTTACCCTGATCTGTAATGATTGTATTAAACTCACCAGCATGAGATTTTAATGGAGAGCCTTCTGACATGCGAAGTGTGTAGGGACGCTATTTCAACAGAAGTCGATGCGGGAGAGAATTCCTTAAATATAACTCTACAAATCAGCCGTCTTCACCACCAAATCTTCTTGTAGAACTTTGTTAGTTAGACATAAGTGGATAGCCGTGAGCTGCTTTCATCCATCTCCTCCCAAACTTCCTTCGTCATAGTGGAAGGGTTTTTATCCTTTTCATGAATCGTCTTCTTCAAATTGTTTTGAGTCAAAACGACAACCATACGAACTTGCCACAAACAGAAACTTATATTTCCATCGAACTTCTCGATATCAAACTTCATGATTGTCGGGGACATGATGTGAGATCAAAATAGTTTGAAAACTAACGAACCCTAAACTTCAAAATCATGATCTAAAAAAATGGGGAAGATGACGTAGTTGTCATTACTTATCGTTGTCCTAGATCGCAAATTCAAAAACCTAATGGTTCAACCAAAAATCTCACAACAACGAACAATAGCTATGATACCAGTTTGTCGCGAATACGAGACAATTACGAAGCAAACATACAATCAATAACGAGAAGAAAATCAAACCACAGGTAAGATAGAAATATGAATACTAACCACAAAATAAATAAGCAAAGGTGAAGCTTCATTAATAATCAAATATCGGAGTATAAATCGATGGAGAATACAAATCCGTCGCAAATCCTAGATCTCTCACAATTATCAATGGGTTCTCTCTAATTAACAAAATGTATCAGATCTATGTCTAATAAGCTATGATATATACGGCATACAAAAGATTTCCACAAACAACTAATTTCCAAATAAAGGAAATATCCGATCCAGACATACGGCATACGTCTATACAAGAGATTGGCAGACGTCTGTCTTTGTAGTCACGAAACTCCAGAGCGCTATTCAGACGTCTGAACGAGGATAGGTCAGACGTATGGTATTCTCATTGAAATAATAGAGCGCTTGGCAGACGTCTGAGCCTCAACGGGGCAGATGTCTGTATAAGGGAAGATCATGTGTACCAGGCGGAGGCAGACGTTTGTCGAGACGAAGTTCAGACGTCTGCCTTGCTGATAACACCAAATTTTCGAGTTCTTCGTGATAATGCCGGATCTTCAAAATAAGAAATTTTCAGGGATCTAAATGTGAGACATGTAATAGTTAATATGATCATTAAAGATCTATTGATGATTGATCTAAGTCAATCATGTTGGGTAATGAAAACGGGAGAAATGCCTGGTTTTCAAGGCGCTAAAGGTGAGTGATGAATTTTCCTTCTCAAACAACAATTAGAGGAGGTTAGAAATTGAAGCGAACAATGCGGTAGTGGTTTTAGCGAATTTGAAATGTTTTGAAACACATTAAATTTTCTAGGAGTTCAATAGTGTTTCTTGAAGCAAAGATTTCCCTCCAGGTAAATTGAAACCAACCTCATTCCTCTTATAAGGTTTACCAGCATGGTAGATCTTCAAGCATTCCACTGAGCACAAATAGGAATCTTCTCCTCTCCTCATCTTGTTCTTGTTCATCTTCTGGATTTGCCTAAATTAAACTTTTTTCATTAGGATTTGTTAGTTTTCAATTCATAATAGAAATAGAAATAATGTATAGGAATTCAAGAAACTACCGGACCGGATCTTAGCTATTACCTATGAATTTAATATATATTATAGTTCATAATTGTTTCCATAGTTATAGATGGGTTTCTTTACAAGCTCCTTCGGTGTGCAATAATTCACCGAGGAAAAAGTTCCTAAATTGAAAATTAAAAGATGATAGCATGTCCAATTGTTCTGTATAATGTAGATTTATTCTTTTGTTTCTCTGCAAGTGCATCGATGCAATTGTGAGTAAACATACAACCTGAGAAACCAACTACTCTTCAGTTTTGAGTAACAGTTCGTTAAAAAGATTTTTGACCCTGAAATCTGACATGACAAGTTATATGTCGATTTTGATGAGTGAGTTTTGAGGAGGTTGATTTCTTTAAATAAATTATAGGATAGGATTACTTTAAAAAATTGACCTTAGTAAATTTTAACTTTTTAACTTTTTTCCCGTATTCTCCTTCTCACGCCCTCTCCATCTCAAATCCTAACCTAATTTCCAATATTGAAAACCCCTAGACACATTTCCTCATATTAAAACCCTAACTAAAGATTCCCAACTTCCAAACCCTAACATGTAATTTCTACATCAAATTCCTCTCTGGCTAAATATTCATAGGTTCTTGTTGCTTCATTTCTCCCTAAACAGAGTAGAAATCGAAATCTAGAGAAACAAAGCCTTAACGTCTCAGCGCCTTTCCTAGATCTGATCTTAAAGCATCAGCTTTTGAACACCACAATGATGACATCAAACAATGTAGTCATGACTGTGTCGTTTGCAATAGTGACTCGACTCGTGATTGCTGTGATTTGGTACGGATGGAGCGTGATGTGCTAGAAATGAACAAGGAAGAATCACGAGATATTTCAGAGAAGACCGCGGCACACTGGTGTCAAAGATGCGCGTTGCGGCTGATTCACTGGCGACTGAGATGAAAGCTGGGCTTGTTTCTGAATTCAGAGAGTAGTTGGTTTTTAGGGTTTTTTGAAGGAGAGGTGGGTGGTGATGAGGTCGCCGATGTTTGGACTTTGGAGGCAGGAGAGGATGTTGATGAGGAGATTGGAGATTAGGAAAGAATAAGGAATGGGTACATTATAGAACTTTACGAGGTTTGATAGCTATCTGTAATTTACATAGTTTTTGGTAGTTTTCTGTCAAACACCCGTACTTTTTCGTATTTTTGAAATTACCCCTTGTTTTATGGATTCGACAGTTCTACATTAGAATGGTGGAAGAGTATTGGATGCTCTGTCATTTTAGCTATCCTAGAATATGAATTGTTTACACCATGGAAAAAAGGATCAAACTACATAACGGCAGCAAAAGCAATTTGGAATCTTGGATGGAAAAGCTAAGCTGTCAATTATGCTTAACCAGTTGTTTTGATCGTTGTAATCTGTAAGTTAGTTTGAAGTTTGATGAAAATAACATGGTATCCATATTTGTAGGGATCAAAACTTGAAATGTTTTAGAACAATCGCAAATCGATGGATGATGGAATCTCTGGTTTAATGGAAAAGGTTGAATTAAACTCCTAAATGCAAAAATCAAACTTGAGCTTATTTCCATATGTTCGGATTCGAAGGATTGGCTATAGCGTAAAATTGTTGATTGTTAGCTGAAGCCTATAATATCACTGTGTAGACCACATTTATAATTTCCCATGTTGGTTTGAAGCCAAATTGATTGAAGTAGTTTCTTTTATAAATTTTAGAATTTTCCACATTTGGTTTAAAGAAATTTTTGGATGTTGATTTGGACATGCAATCTATGACTTGCAATATATGATGATGCCCTGCAGGTCTAGTTTATACAATTATAATGCATGTTACACATTTTGTTGCTTGCAGGGAAACTGGATCAACTACCAAAAAGATAGAAGGCCTCATAAACCCATGTATATGAGGCTGCTGGCATTGGCAGCCCATGCCTTGGCTGAGGTAATGTTTGTACATTTCTCTAGTGGAAGCCAGAATTTGCTGTCTACTCTACATTTTCACATCAGATGATCAGTAACCTAAGCACATTCTTGTCGATGATGTTAAAACTCCAGTCAGCGAACAAACCAGAGCCAAGTGATACATGGCAGGAGTCCTTAATCTCTGCTTCTTCATGGGTGCCTTGTGCTGATCGGCGCAGTTGGGAAATTTGTGGTAAAGCATCATTTTACCGCATTTATTTTATATTCCCTCTTTTCTTAGTTCAGCACACGTTTTGTTTCTTATTCTGCAAACTACTATGCATTGTTTAGAAGCTTTTTATTTTTCTGATGCAACTATTGCATGTTTCTATGTTACATGACGATGCAGAGAAAAACAATGGATACATTCTAATCAGTGCAAATGGAGGCATAAACCAGCAAAGAGTAGCTGTATGGATTTATCTTGACTGAATTATTATTATTATTATTAAGCTACTTCATCTGTGAAATTTCTGGGTTAAATACTTGTCCCATAAAATATTGGGAAAAAAATTTGTTTGACAATTGCAGTTTGTAATTGCATTATCAATATACCATTATTTGACATTAGTATGAAAACCAATTCAGTTAAAACTTCTTAAGTAGAAGAGTGAGAGAAACTAGGTCTCCCCCCTGCGCGCGCGCATGCAATGTGTCTTGATTAGTAAGATTTTTTACGGCAGAGGTTTTTTTCTTTGGAAGAATCATGAAATGTTCAGTTACTGACAAATGTCCATATTTTCATATTTTGAGCCAAAATCTTCTAATTCCCATTTAGATTATTTCAATCCAAGTTACTCCTGAAATATTTCTTATGCATATCGCTTTAAGTGCCTCATTTTGATGGGAAAAAGCTTTAGATGCTGATGCTGAAGATATTTTTTGAACAACAAACTACGTGATTCTGAATTTAAGTAATGAAGGCCTTTTGTTTCTATTCTAGCACATCATGATTTCATTTTTAGTCCCTATTTTAATATTTGAATATTGGTCTTTTCCTACAGATTTGCAATGCTGTTGCTATTTCCCGACTGCTTAATTCGACTCTAGTTCTTCCAAAATTTTTGCATAGTAGTGTTTGGAAGGATGACAGGTAATTTCTTCTAAAAACCAACTTCTATTATAAGTTAATATACCCCAAACTTAGATGCAGTTTGGTGGCTTATTTAATTTCTGACACACCAATATCTATGAAGGAATAGATGCACACAATGATCAATTCTTTACTTACCCTCACACCCTATTTGAATGTTTGACGCATCGATAGCTTAAGAGTGAATAGACGCAGACAATGGCCATGACCGCGGCATGGTTATGTTGAAAGTAAAAAAACCAGATGGTTAGACTTTAAAGATAGTCCCATATTGGAAACAACAAAAGAAACACATGAGTATAAAATGTAAAATGGGTCACATCTCAACAAGGCTTGAGTTTTATTGTTGGAACCCACTTATATCAAAGGCCCATGTGTATTTATAAAAAGCCCATCACTTCCTCAACTTTAAATAAACTTTAATCTTTAACATGGTATCAGAGCCCATGTGTAAAAAGCTCATCACTTCAACTCTTCTCTAATTTTAAACTCTAACATGGTACTCACAAAAAAAATGATGGTTGCATGTGAGGGGAGTACTGAATGTAAAAACCAAATGATGGGATTTTAAAGATAGTCCCACATTGGAAACAACAAAAGAAATACATGTGTATAAGATACAAGATGAGTCAAATCTCAACGAGTCTTGAGTCTTATTGTTGGAACACACTTATCATTAAAAGCCCATGTGTAAAGCCTATCACTCCTCTAATTCTTCTCTAATTTTAAACTCGACTGGACAATACTACCAAGTGTTGTACTTTCCACATGACAACTACACCAAAGATAAAAGTGATGGTTGCACGTGAGGGGAGTGTTGAAAGTAAAAAAAACCAAATGATGAGACTTTAAAGATAGTCCCACATTGGAAACAATAAAAGAAACACATGGGTATAAAATGTAAAATGGGTCACACCTCAATAAGGTTTGAGTCTTATTGTTGGAACCCACTTATATCAAAAGCCTATGTGTATTTATAAAAAGCCTATCACTTCAACTTTAGATAAACTTTAATCTTTAACGATCTATACCAAAATACCTATAACACAAAGACCCTACATTAAATCAAATTTTAATATAATATAGATATCCTTTCTCAAATTTTTTTATAATAATAATACAATATAGATACTATTTTTTTGTTTTGAATAACGCGGTTGGCAAAGCCTCCCATGTTTCAGTATCAAGAGCTTAGTGAATTAAAAGGATTACAGCAGTAATAAATAGAAACATGAAGGAAAAGGAAAAGGGAAATAGAAAAGAGTAGTCAAATTTCACAGCCAAACATCTACATCGAGTCCAAAGTCCATTTCAGGATGCCTCCCTTTCAATACTCCATGAAGGAAAGGAGAGCACCCACAACTACAACTTTTCCTCCTCCAAAAGAGTAACATCGTTGAAATGAAAATAGAAGAAAAAACAAGGCTAATTCCATGATCTCAAAGCATACGAAACAAAGTAAAAATACTGCTGCCTCCACCCTAGAAAACAACAGCAACAGCTCCGTCGGACACATGGCATGTTTCTCGGTGTTGTACAATGGAATTAAAGTTAAATCAAATTGTATAAAATACAATAAATATTTACAAAATGAAATAAATAAAAAATAGATAAATTGAGATTGGTGAATTCATCGGCTGAGGCATGGGTATCTCGCTTTCTTCAGGGCAATTTTTGCCACCGCGGTGAGAAGCTAGTGGTTCTCCACCGATACCGTGGGTTTCGACACGTTGCCCCCAAGATACAATGAACAACACCGTTTCGCCCTTCATTCCTGCATAGAATAAAGGCTTAAATCCAACAAACTTTCCTGAAATTTTAGCTCGTGGCAAATAACTACCTTGTACTTTAAAAAATCAGAAAACTACCATATCTAACGGTGTCCTGTTAGTATTAACAGTCCACATCATCGCCACGTCAGTATTAACTGCCACATCATCACAAAATTTCAATTATTCCTAAAATACCCTTATTTTCATCTCCTAACCCAAACCCTTGATGCCACCTCTGAAGGGTTCCGGCAGCGCCCTGGCCATCGAAACGTGGCCAAAATGCGGAACAAAAATTTCTAAACCGGCGCTACCGTTACCCGATTTACGGATCGACTTTAAACCCTAAGTTAAACTAAGAGTTAGAAAAGTTATACCGAGTTGATCCATATCCTTCGGTCTTCATTCCAAGCTCCTAGTGGTCCTTTGATGATGTTTGGTTGCCGGTCTTCCTCCATCTCCGATGATCCACCCGAGAGATGTAACTACGGCTCTAGCTCCACGACATGATGCATATGGAGCAACTAGGGACTCTAGGATGCTACCCTAGAGAGCCTAGGATGTAGTGTGAATGTTTCTTAGTATTAGCTATCTCAAAAACTTGAAGGTGGAAGGAAAAATGAGAGCTAGAGGAAGGTGAAGCTCATGGTGAAAGAGGAGCTCAAGAAGGAAAAACAATGAACAAAACCTTCATGCTTGCAAGAATGAGCTCAACCATGAAAGAGAAAAATAGCATGCTAGGTTTTGTTAAAATCATTTTTCCAATTTTTAAATCCCACCATGCTTGAATAGTGAACACAAATGAATTAACAATTCATTTGTGTGCACTATTGCAAGCATGGTTGTCACCATACCTTCTCATGTTAATATCCACCTCATTTATCCGTTTAATAAAAATGGTCAAATCAAGAAATGAGGTGGCACTTTCTAGAATGTTATCCGGTAAAAAATACGGATTACATTCTACTGTAAATATATCTGCATTCGTACCGAAATACGAATACCCAAAGAGATAGAATAACACAAAGAATATAATACTAGTATATACGTACCGAAATACATATACGTAAATTATTAAATCAATACCTGATTTAATAATCCGGCTCAAAACCGAGCCGGCTAGTATTATCAACTGTCCAATCGAAAACCCGAGTACAATGTACATCAATCGATCGGAACCCTGCACGTATCCAATACGGCTGCTACATCATTTCGCCAGAACCAGAGAAACCCTCTGTGTGGGACTCTAAAGACTCGTCAATACGCTGGCAGTGGGTTTAACCACAAGCACGTCAGCGGCACTAGCTGTACGTAACGGCTATCCAGGTATTGAACGAAAGGGAGGTCGCCGAGCAAACTCATGCAGAACCCCTACTGAGCCTGACAGTGACAATATCCGTACAGTCCGGTCTGTTCGTCTAAGAATATCACATATCGAGTCTAGGGGTGGATAAAGTCAGATCCCTAACAACGCAATATTTAGTGTCGGCATGTAACCCATCACCACCTGAGAAACTATCGATCCTAGATCGATAATTCTCGTTCACCATGGCCATGGATTTCTGGTGATGGCCATCCGTGCACAATGCGACGTCAACCCCCAATACCGGGAGATACGGATCCCCGATGATCCGATCACTGCCTCCATGTGGCTCGGGACTGTACCCAACTAAAACCTGTTTGCACGACTCCTTTGAGCCGTGGTAGGTAGTAATCAAAGCACAGTGGGAACTCACACGAGACAAATGACGATCTCAGGTCGACAGACTAACCTGTACACATGTCACCTGGGAACTGTTATTTGACAATAGGTATAATACCAACCAGCAGGTTCTCGGCGGGTCCGTCCAGTATACTCATAACCCAATAAGCACCTGTATACTATCTTAGGTGATCAAACTAATACCAATGGCTTATGAGACCTGGCCACCGCCCCTCGTCAGGGTCTCGATCAGTATACACTAGTCTACACTGGAGTATCGATGCCCGGTCTCGATACTCCTACGACTAGGGACATTTAAGAATGTGCTTATAGACCCCAGCTCCCACATATATGATCGCCATCATAATGCTGGCAGTCAAGCAAGAATCCTATGGGCTTTATTAACATGATGATAAAGACAAACCAGATAGCATATTATCATCTTGAGTAAGACTGTTTTATCGGTATAGGTCCTCACTCAATCATCATAATCACAAGTTCGTGACTGTGATAATTGCCTTGAGGGCACTATGGCCAACAATCTCCCACTTGCACTTAAGCCAATTATTGCGATGTCGCATACTCACAACCCGTGTGATACCGAACACCCAACTTCTCTACTAATCAGTTTCGCAAAGCCCGTTTGCGAAAATGATTGCGTTCGAGAAATAGCCTCAGTGAGTGGATTCGCTCCAATGTTTCTTTCTGTATCTCTCTTAATCTCCACTTCGCGGAGAAAGCTATCTCCCGAAATGAGCAATACCTGTCTTAGGATTTGTCTGGATATCTGATGGGACCCAGTTCACAAATGAACTCCAAATCCAGCAAACTTCTTAGACTGTATCGTCCACTGAATTTAATCAGTAACCTGCACCATGCCTTTCCTCAGTATTCGCTTGGACCACCTTTCCAACATACTGTCCCTCAGAAGAGGGAAAAACTATAACTCTGACAGTCACTCTGTCATCCAGGTCACCTTGGAAGCTTGAAATGATAACCGTCTTCTGAAGGAGGCTGTCGTTACCATATCCGTAGAACATCCATTTATATTCAATAATTGCTTCCTAATGTTTCTCCAGGATTGGATTAATATATCTGCTTATTGCATCTAGTGCAAAAGCAATATCTGTTGTGGTACTCGACATTTCATGATTAACTCAATTGCTTAAGCAAGTGATATGCTAATCATGCAGACCCCTCTCCCCTTTAGTCTGTAAGACACTTTTAGAGAGGGTGACTCCATCACCTGCAGGTACACCACCATGCCAGGAGTCGTCCATTTAATGTCAAAGTACCCAGATTAGGATACTTCCCAAATCTAGATCTAAAACCATAGATCTAGTAACCAGAAAACCTGATATTATATCTATATTCTATATGGAGAAACAACTTTGTGACAACCACAGTATAACCGATCGTAGTACAAGAATATCATTTTCTACCAAGTGCATGTCATCCCAATACCTGGACATCACTCTTTACTACCTTCTTAGCAGATCCATCTTCTATTCTGATGAGGTCAAGACCTATGACTGTCACATCAAAAATAGATGATCTATTTCCGCTATACTTGCTTTAGTCTATAAATAGACATAAGCTACTTGCCTACTATGCTTCCGTTGCTCCCACTGACTAGAACAACCCTCTGGCAGAGTCATATACACGTGCACTTCTAAAGCTAGTTTAGAATGACGCTATACTCATCCTCCTACCGGGTCTTATAGTCTAGAACAGTAGCAATGGCACGTCTGGGTAAACAAGAACCTCCCTGTCACCGTCTCTGAGAAGACCGAAGTACCTCTTGGGTGCCTAAGGTTATCTACCAAATCTGCGGAGTAGCTAATGGAACATCAAATCCAATTGAATACTTAGGTTTTATTAAATTTCTAGTAATCGTTTGTGGTTCTGGAATAACTTCCAGTTCTACCATACTCCCACTTCTGTTTTCTGAAAAAATCCATTTTATTAAAACCGTGGCGAGTCAAGAACAATATAAATATTGATCTTCCTGATGGTAGAAAGTTAACCTTCGTCAAAGCCCGGGATAACCCACAAACAGCCATTACTGAAACGTGCCTTGAGTTTATCCGGATTCTGGTTTTAAGCATCAGCCGGACAACTCCCTATACCTTAATATCGTTAAGATATAAATTGATTATATATATATCTAATATAGAAACAAAAGCACTAATCTAATTTGAACCAGATTCAAAATCATGCAGCTGTCTCCAGTGCATATCAACCAAATGGAAAGAGAACAATCATCATTACTCATCTAGGAGTGCATCCATATATGAGTAACCTGAAAGAGAAGCATGTTCTCAAAACCATCACTATCAACGGAATACCAAACACAAGTATCTATATCTTCGACTTCCTCGAAGAATCCTGATACTTCCAATAAATGGTTCTCTACTTTATTCTTATATCTATAACTTCTCAAAATCTGAACCTTGCACTTCAACGAAATACATGTTTAGAATCAGAGAAGTTATGAGTAAACAGAATACAGTGCGAGTACCAACCCCATTGTCTTAATGGACACTGGACAACATACAATACTTTGTATAAGTCCGCTGAGTTTAATATCTCAAACCCTGTGCGTCGTAGGTTGAAAAAACTGTAGTATGGTTAAGAAGGATTACACCGCTGTTGAATGCACCTTACCTAATCACCAACTGATATAGGTAAATATCATAGACATAATATCAAAAAGTTACATCTCACTTTATAAAATAAATGTACAGATATATCAGTTTGAAATTGGTGC
The DNA here is from genome assembly GCA_030015575.1 of Agapanthus africanus. Lineage (NCBI taxonomy): Eukaryota > Viridiplantae > Streptophyta > Magnoliopsida > Asparagales > Amaryllidaceae > Agapanthus > Agapanthus africanus. Next base: position 344,068,946 of record CM057337.1, read on the forward strand.
ATAACAACGGATATTCAAACCAAATATTTTCCATCCGGCAAAATCCAGATGATTTTCTTAAATATCACCAATTACAACGAATTCCGATATAATGAGGATCTAATCACCCAATTCCCAATATCTTACTCCCACTCACCATCTATAATATCACACAGATGTGAGAAACTGATCTGGTAAATACATACTTTGGAGTTAGATTCCAATTGGGAAAACAGTTTTCAATTAATATCGCACAGTCAGACCAAAACATGAAAATGTTTCAAAAAGGGTCAACTGGTATTCCTAGTAACGTCTCTTCCATTATTCTGAATCATGACAGTAACCATATACTTAATCTGCCCTCACTCCAATCCCTTTATTATACCTTTACTTATTACCTTCTGTACACCTTCTTTAGGCTAATTGGTTTTCTTCTTTCCTTACCCTTCGGCATCAGCCTAAGGTTTGGAAGAAGACTATCCAATAAGCGTAATAGGTGTACTCTGCTAATCATAGGAGCCCTCGCAACCTGAGAGAAGGTAATGGGAAAAGACATATGAATAATCCTATTCTATTTCTCCTGAACCAGAATCCATCCTCGAAAAAGTTCCTTCGAGTTCGTATGTAACTATACGATGGATTTATCCAATGGAAGTGGATATCCGTAGTGATACGGAGTGTCCTAAAGAAATGCAAAGTGGATGTAGGAGTGGCAGGGGTATACCTGGTTTCGTTGTGAATGATGGTGATCGCATTTCCTTTGCCATTATTCTAATCCCTTTATATATCTTTACTTATTATCTTCTGTACGCCACACTTAAGCTTAATTGGTTTTCTTCCTTCCTTACCGTTCGGCATCTGCCTATGGTTTGGAGGAAGACTATCCAATAAGCTCAATAGGTGTACCCTCTCATAATCCTAGGAGCCCTCACAACCTGAGAGAAGGTAAAGAGAAAAGACAACCGAATAATCGTATTCAATCTCTCCAGAACCAGAATCCATCATCGAATCAGATCCTTCGAGTTCGTATATAACCATACAATGGATTTATCCAATGGAAGTGGATGTTCGTAGTGATACGAGGTGTTCTGGAGAAATGCAAAGGTGATATAGAAGTGTCAATGATGTGTGCGACACCGTAACATTCCAAAAGCCAAAGTGTTTAAAGAAGGTTCGGTTAACGTGGTTTCATGAGTTTTAGTCAAAAGTCGGGTCATCGTCGCAGCCAGAGAGAGAGAAAAGAAACACTCAGCTGCACTCTAACCTAAATCAGAATGGTTAATCACTTTATCTAATCTTGGTGGCTCCCACTGTTTGCTCGAATTCTTCTCCAAACCAAAAGGAGAATTAGTCGGAATTACCCGAGGAGTAATCCTACTCATCAGTGGGAATCGGGATCCAACTATCATCGCATGATAACTTGATGGAAGCCACTCAAGTCACCACACTCCAGAAGGTATGCGCAAGCCTGGTAAGTTTCCTGTATGTTTGAAACTCCCGATATGATTTTTACCCCTAACGACCTATAACCTTGACGCTTGCCAACAAGTTATAGGCCACTAGTCAAGTTCAACCCGTCATTGCCCTGGATTAACTCGAACCCACCCGCACAAGCCCTTGACGCTTGCCAACAAAGCTGTACGACTGTCTCGATCAATCGTATATCCATGCTACAAATAAGTATTATTCAGCTACCATATACTATGCCTTGACGCTTGCCAACAAACATAGCACGAATACCAAATAGTACTTATAAGAAATGACGGAGGGTTACGGCTGGTTTTTGGCGAAAAACCTTTAACGTAATGAACTTGATATTGTTGAAGAAATCCAAGTGGTTTTATAAATATATAGTGGCGAAAACTTTTGCTAAAGAGGTCACTCCCGGTGAAGGGATCTCGGCTCTTTCCCCGTCGAATGGGGTGCAGGATATCCCAAACTGAATACCACGATGCAAAGCAAAAATAATCGATTATAGTAAAGTTATTACGTTGACGTAAACTTTTACTCAAGGGGTCATTCCCGATGAAGGGATCTCGGTCCTTGCCTCGTCGAATGAGGTGCAGGATATTCCCAATCGAATACCACGATGCAAAGCAAAAGAGAACGTCTGTAATGTCAGTTTTTAAAAACTTGGTTCCAACAACATCAAATATAGGTTTGTTTTATCCTTGCATTGATAAGAATCTATGCAGTCCTATCAATTAATCACACCAGAAAAGAACGAAAATAAAATGTACGTATATGCCATCCGCATTCGCCACTTGGTCCCGTCATCACCTGTTAGGTTACTTAACTAACGACAGAGCAGAGACTGGGTTAGCGCGGGTGCAAAACATATACATCTACTAGTATATATAAATATATATATATATATATATATATATATATATATATATAACATTCGTCCCAGGCATGATATAAAGCAACATCACAGAAATATCACAGAAGCAACACAGAATGGTGGATTATCTGGAGCCCCGGGTTTCACTTGAACCGCAAGTGAGACCCGACGTTCCCTGTCGTGTGGATAGCCTGTGCAATGAAACCTAGACCCCTACGAGCGCGGCAAGTTACCTGCCAAAACCAAAAGCGAGGCAGCCCCCTTCAGCAACGTGAATGGACCACCCAGCACTTCACGGAATCCGGTAACTTGAGCACCCCTCCTGGGTCAATCTATACCCCTATGAGTGCGGCGAATAGCCCGCCAATTCTAGAGTAAAGTCCCCTCCGTCTGAATGCCTTGAGATGCGGACTAGTTGCCCTCTAGAACCCGGCTATTCGTGCACTCCACCTCGGGGTAATCCTAGTACAGAAAATAAAATAATATACAAGGGTGACATCGATCTCAGCCCGGTCGTGCCCCAAAAGAATAATATACAAACTGGCAGTGACGGCAGTCCACATGTCGGACGCTCGTCCCGCAATATCAAATGTACAAATGAAATTAAATTGTACTAATATTGCACCATAGCTATCCACCACGACGATCCAACCAACATCACAGCACAACACAGAACATCAACGTGAATGTCACGTTCGCAAACCCGTCTAAAAGACCATATAGCAGTTAGACGGGTTTACTGATCAAATGACATTCACGGTCGCAAATATAAAGTATGTACTGTCAAACGCACGCTTAAAATATCGATGGACTAAGTTCCAAATTGGCCCCAATAGCAAAAACAGCACTGCACATAAAACTGGGCCAAAACAGAATATCACAAAAATCACATTTCCAAGTATATGAGCTCAGTGAAAATTTGAAGGCCCGTCGCCAATAAATGGCTGCGGAACCGCCGCCAATAGGGGGTAAGTGCGACGGATCCGCGGCAATGTAGAGGCATCATGAGCCCAAATTTTTTGTGTAGCCTTAAAATCGCCTGCACGGATATTTAAGATGCCTGAAATAATTTTTTGACCACTTTTGAAAATCGACAGCGAACAGAAAATGAAAACGTGATTTTAGCAATTTCCGTCGATCGATCTTTTAAGCACGTTTAAACAAGCTAGTAAGGGGTTTAAAGGGTGGCTCTGATACCATGAAGAGTTCCGGCAGCGTCCCGGCCATCGAAACGCGGCCAAAATGCGGAACAAAAATTTCTAAACCGGCGCTACCGTTACCCGATTTACGGATCGACCTTAAACCCTAAGTTAAACTAAGAGTTAGAAAAGTTATACCGATTTGATCCGTGTCCTTCGATCTTCATTCCAAGCTCCTAGTGGTCCTTTGATGATGTTTGATTGCCGGTCTTCCTCCATCTCCGATGATCCACCCGAGAGATGTAACTCCGGCTTTAGCTCCACAACATGATGCATATGGAGCAACTAGGGTCTTTAAGATGCTACCTTAGAGAGCCTAGGATGTAGTGTGAATGTTTCTTAGTGTTAGCTATCTCAAAAACTTGAAGGTGGAAGGAAAAATGAAAGCTAGAGGAAGGTGAAGCTCATGGTGAAGAAGGAGCTCAAGAAGGAAAAACAATGAACAAAACTTTCATGCTTGCAAGAATGAGCTCAACCATGAAAGAGAAAAATAGCATGCTAGGTTTTGTTAAAATCATTTTTCCAATTTTTAAATCCCATCATGCTTGAATAGTGAACACAAATGAATTAACAATTCATTTGTGTGCACTATTGCCAGCATGGTTGTCACCATACCTTCTCATGCTAATATCCACCTCATTTATCCATTTAATAAAAATGGTCAAATCAAGAAATGAGGTGGCACTTTCTAGAATGTTATCCGGTAAAAAATACGGATTACATTCTACTGTAAATATATCTGCATTCATACCGAAATACGAATACCCAAAAAGATAGAATAACACAAAGAATATAATACTAGAATATACGTACCGAAATACATATACGTAAATTATTAAATGAATACCTGATTTAATAATCCGGCTCAAAACCGAGCCGGCTAGTATTATCAACTGTCCAATTGAAAACCCGAGTATAATGTACATCAATCGATCGGAACCCTGCACGTATCCAATACGGCTGCTACATCATTTCGCCAGAACCAAAGAAACCCTCTGTGTGGGACTCTAAAGACTCGTCAATACGCTGGCAGTGGGTTTAACCATAAGCACGTCAGCGGCACTAGCTGTACGTAACGGCTATCCAGGTATTGAACGAAAGGGAGGCCGCCGAGCAAACTTATGCAGAACACCTACTGAGCCTGACAGTGACAATATCCGTACAGTCCGGTCTGTTCGTCTAAGAATATCGCATATCGAGTTTAGGGGGTGGATAAAGTCAGACCCTTAACAACGCGATATTTAGTGTCGGCATGTAACCCATCACCACCTGAGAAACTATCGATTCTGGATCGATAATTCTCGTTCACCATGGCCATGGATTTCTGGTGATGGCCACCCGTGCACAACGCGACATCAACCCCCAATACCGGGAGAGACGATTCCCCGACGATCCGATCACTGCCTCCATGTGGCTCGGGACTGTACCCAATTAAAACCTGTTTGCACGACTTCTTTGAGCCGTGATAGGTAGTAATCAAAGCACAGTGGGAACTCACACGAGACAAATGACGATCTCAGGTTGACAGACTAACCTGTACACATGTCACCTGAGAATTGTTATCTGACAATAGGTATAATACCAAATAGCAGGTTCTCGGCGAGTCCGTCCAGTGTACTCATAACCCAATGAGTATCTGTATACTATCTTAGGTGATCAAACTAACACCAATGGCTTGTGAGACCTGGCCACCGCCCCTCGTCGGGGTCTCGATCAGTATACACTAGTCTACACTGGAGTATCGATGTCCGGTCTCGATACTCCTACGATTAGGGACATTTAAGAATGTGCTTATAGACCCCAGCTCCCACATATATGATCGCCATCATAATGCTGGCAGTCAAGCAAGAATCCTATGAGCTTTATCAACATGATGATAAAAACAAACCAGATAGCATATTATCATCTTGAGTAAGACTGTTTTATCGGTATAGGTCCTCACTCAATCATCATAATCACAAGTCCGCGACTATGATAATTGCCTTGAGGGCACTATGGCCAACAACCTCGCCGCTGCCGTCGTTGACCACCGCCTCGCCGTCGTCCGCCGTAGCCTTGACCTCCTCCCCTGCCTCCCCCTCCTCCCGGTTTCCCACCCTTTCTCCTTCCACCCCGACCTCCCCTATCCCCTACCATGAACTCTCCCTTCAACACCATTACCGTCAGCCCCTTTCTCGATCTCTTCCAAAATCACCGCCACCACCACCTTTCGCATCCATCATTGTCATCATCAGCCCTTCCACCACCCCTTCTTTGATCTTTCCCAAAATCGCCACCACCTCCTCCCAACATCGGCCCTTCCACCACACCCTTCTTTGACTTCTCCTAAAATCGCCGCTGCCACCGTCCTCATCACCATCATCATATCCTCCACCACCCCCCCTTCCTCGATCTCCCCTTAATCACCGCCACCACCATCATCATCATCTTTATTCTCTCCACCACTTCCATCATCATCATCCTCTCCATCACGTCTTCATCCTCCTTTGGTTTTAAATTTTTTAATGTTTTCTTAGTAAAAAAATAATGAGGGTTGAATTGTCTATTTACCTATGGGTTAATAGCGCTGACCTGGATCCGTTAGATATGATGGTTTTATGATTTTTTTAAGTACATGATAGTTATTTGCCACGAGCTGAAACTGCAGCGGAGTTTGTTGGATTTAAGCCTAAAATAAAGTGCAAGAACTTTATCCAACACCTTTTCTCTACCCGTTATATCAAAGAATTATATAAAAATATTGTTCATTAAAAGTCATGTATAGTTAGAAAAAATGTTCACTAAAACACATGAAAAAATTGCTATCTTTTATAGCACAGAATAAAAGAAATCCATCAAGAATTTAATGTCAATTAAAGCCCATTATCACCACAGTTTAATGATATGAAATAATCAAGGTTTAATGGCCTAACCTATGGTCAAAAGCCAAAAGGCCACATGGTCAAATATAATTCTTATAACCCAAGATTAATATCTCAAGTTTTAAATGCATTTATCATCATGCTTAATAACCCAATTAATGATGCATAAATAATAATATTCATTGCAAAATGCTAATGATCTTGATAGCAATGTATTAAAATAAAATATAAAAAATATATTTTAGTAAAATTTTCAACAACCCTCCACTAATTTTAATAAAATAAAAAACAAATAATACAGCAGCATATAATTAGAAATAATCATAACGGTGGGTAGAGAAGGATTTTTATGCATCGTGAAGGTGTGCCATGCATTGAATCTTTCACTTAGCAATCAACAACTTTCACTTTAGACTCATGGTGGACCTGACCTTGAACTATGATCGCTTATAGGAATGAAACGTTGTATCGTGCACATAACATTCCAGGTGTCTAATCGAGCCCTTAAATCAACCCGTTTCGGCCTTGTGCTTGATCCTAGTTTTCATGAGTTTAAAGAAGCTTATATGCCCTTAAGAGAGCGAGCCCACTTTCAGACTTATATAGGTGAAATCTGTCAAGAGTGCTCTTATCCCGCTTATAAAAGACAAATATTTTATTCAGAGATAAACTCGCCTTTATTCATTACAGGAAGATGCACCTACACCATAGGGATGAACTGTGAGTGTAAACTCGAAATTGATGAATCCCTACTCTGACTTGATCTATGATTTGTTTTTCCCATTGAACCCGACTCTTTGGTTCTATAGTCTCCGGGTTGAGTATCCTCATAAGCAGTATATTATTATTGGGATTATGTATAATTCCTCCTGATATAATCCAAACCTTAAAACTGTCTCTAATTAGAGCAAGGTTATCATTTAATCTTTATACAAACAAGTATGGTACGTACTCCCAAATATGAGCTTATAACATCATATCAATTGGTTTGGATATACCGTTGGAATTAACAGTTTTGCACTTTGCTAATTGTTGTAGTGCTATCACATATATTAAGATGTATGATATATGTTTTCCAAATTGAAAATATCATGTAACATGTCTAACTAGCACGTTTGCTAGAATAAATCGCTCAATCCTTTATAGATTGCATAGCATTGATTTTTCACAAATAATCAGTCACCCGACATTAAAGAACATGCAGATTGTGTTAGCATAAAAATCTCTCTTCAAATTTATGAGATTTTTTTTCAATTAATTAATCCACAAATGCGGACTAATAATATATAATGAATATACCACATATTTGCTGATAAACAATGGGTTTCCAACATATTAGATCTTCACGCAAAACACATGCATCAAATTTGCAAATAAGTTTCAATATCAAAATATTCTTGAAAATATGAATATTTTGGATAAAAACAATTCATAAATTTCAAATTGAATATTTCATAGGAAACTCGTTTAACCGTCAACAATCAAAAAGAGATTTACGTAAAACCCCCACTAATTTCATAGTTTTAGAAGAGAAGTTATTTTCGAAATAAATAGTATCTCAATCGATACTATAATCATAATATAAATGAAGATTTTAAAAAACTATAAATGTAACCATGTGAAATTCAATCAAGAGAAATACAACATTATTTCTCAACCATCATTTTGAAATTTTTTGATATTTCTTTATCAAAATTATTCTCGAGCATGTTTACAAATATCAAAAAATTCAAGAGCCTCAATTTTATGTTTGAGAAAATAAACATAAACTATTTGAAAATTTTATAAGAAATAATTAATTCCATCTCAATTTAAAACCATTTTAAAACGTCATAAAGTGTAACTTCAAAACATGATATTTTTCGGGTAATTTTTAAAAAAAATCAACACATTAGTCAAACATACTCAAATTTTAGCCTTATTAAAGAGAAGATGACATAAAAATTTTACTCATTTAATAAGTACAAAAAGACCTTTAATTTTCCAAATTCCCAAATTAAAGCTCAATCGAACTTTACAATCACTCATATTTTAATGAATAAAAATAATCTTGTACCCTCTTAGTCATATAAAGCATAGGTTCAACATAGTAAATTTGTCTAATAATTAGCACCAAATTTGTCTACCATCATAAAATACTCTTCATCACATTCATTTTGGATATCATATTCATAAGTGACTTTTCGGTAGCCTGCTTAATTTAAAACCCATATATCCAACACAACAATTAGAAAGATCTCCTAATTACACATATATAAAATGTGTAATTTTAGGATAGGATATCTTAAGATGGTTTATTGTCCTTTTTTCTCATCAGGGTGAAAGGATTTCATGTCATTCTTTTAGGCTTCAATTGAGTAAGATAAATATTTACCAATATATAAATCAACACCAAAAAAGAGTACCTCAAAAGAACCATCAATTTTATAGATGAGAACATTTCACTCCTTATGCCCCTCTTCACTAGATATAGTTCATTTGATTCTTCACGATAATTTTCTATTGGCCTCTTCAATTCCATAACCTTCTAATATGAGCAAATATGAGTAACGATATAATAAATACATACAAAAAATGTATTAAAAGATTAATTAAAAGACGTCAAAACTTATTCTTTTTTCATATCATATAATTGGCTCATTTCAAGAGAAGTGGCTTGAATCACTAATGTCTTTAACGACTTCTTTTTCCTAACGAGGTTCCATCATCCACGAACTGTCTTAAAATTGTTCCTCGATGGTATACTAATGGAACCAAAGATAAATCAAATTGTATAAAATACAATAAATATTTACAAAATGAAATAAATAAATAATAAATAAATTGAGATGGGTGAAGTCATCTACTGAGGCACGGGTATCTCGATTTTTTAAGGCAATAAATTGAGATGGGTGAAGTCATCTATTGAGGCACGGGTATCTCGATTTTTTAAGGCAATTCGTGCCACCGCTGTGAGAAATTAGTTCTCCACCGATGCAGCGGGTCTCGATGCGTTGTCCCCAGGATTTAATATCTAACGAATAACACCGTTTCGCTCCTCATTCCTGCAGAGAATAAAGTACAAGAGTTCCAGCCCACACATTTTCTCTATCCGTTATATCAGAGAATTATATAAAATTATTGCTCATAAAAATTCATGCATAGTTGGAAAAAATGTTCACTAAAACATTTGAAAAATATAGCTATCTTTTATAGCGCAAGAATAAAAGAAATCCATCAAGGATTTAATGTCAATTAAAGCCCATGATCACCACAGTTTTAATGCTATGAAATAATAACCAAGGTTTAATGGTCTAGGATCATAACCTACGGTCAAAACCAAAAAGCCACATGGTCAAATATAATCCTTAGTGGCCCAAGGTTAATATCTCAAGTTTTAAAAGCATTTTATTATCATGCTTATTAACATAATTAATGTTGGCCAAAAGGTCAGTGACTATAATGATGAATAAATAATAATATTCATTGCAAAATGCTAATGATCTTGATATCCATGTATTAAAATAAAATATAAATAAATATATTTTATTAAAATTTCCAACATGGCATGCTTCAATCCAAAGCACAACTCCTCTCCTGCTTTGTTGTTTGGTTGCCACTGAATCCTATATCAGAATCCCTTATTTTAATAATTGGTTTGGATTCCAAGTGCCAATCTTGTTTTCTTTATTTGAGCCTCCGTATGTCCTGTCCAGAAACAAACAAGCTTCAATTTTATGCACATATGTACACTTAAATATGCAGAATATGTAATATCTTTGGCACATTATAGACGCGTAATGCGCTTGGTACAATTTTAAAATAGACTATATTCTTTATTTTCTTGTTTCTATATCTAGAAAATGAATCCTTTCCTACCTAGTGCTTAATGTTCAGGAGCCTTGTGTGCTCTGATTTAGAAATTCCTGTCCATAGCTTCAATGTTGCAAAGAACAGATTCGGAATTTGTTCGTTGGCCGACGAATAAAAAATATCCAGTTTATATATTCAATTTATTCGGATTATGCGGCCATTAATATTTTCATATAAATATTACATGTAATATTACATATAAAAAATTCGAAAAGATATAAAGATATAGAAAACTAATACCCACGGTCTAATAGTAAGGCGTCCGAGCTAATAAAGATATAGAAATGAGAAGAGAGCATTTGTGAAGTAATAAGTATGAGTCCAACTTGTTTTTTAATTAAGCTGTGGATTCCATATGTATTTTTTAGTTGTGGTTTTTTTGTTTCGGGCATAATGGGCTAATTCGGCTGAAAATTCACGTTATTCGGCCGAATATTCGGTTTGTTCAGCCGAATGTTCGGCTGAAGATTCGGTTTGTGCGGTAAATATTCGGTTTGACCGCATGTTTGAACGAATATTGTAGTTTCTGTTCGTTTTACTACCGAATCCTAATATTCGGCTAAATATTCCACTTTTTTCTACACTGCATAGATTACTGATGTTTAAGAGTAAATAATGATTAGAATAAATAACTATAAACAGTGATTTAAAAAGTGAGCGCCTAGACCAGCTCAAATGACGTGCTATTCACATTCTTTTTACTTAATTTCACAACTTTTGTATGTGAGGGTTGTATTTTAAGTATAGTATCAGTGAAACTATCAAATTTCATCCTTGTTATCTTCTATTGTATCTTTTCAAAGTACCTACCGCTGGTTCATAAAAAGAACTGAGAAATTTGGATTCCACGGTTTCTTTCCATTTGGTACTATGCATCGAAGTGGGGAGTTGTATGAGATGAAAACTGTACTTTATAATCAAGACCGTCAGCTTGAATTTTTGTGTAGTATATATGTGAAGATATCTGATTTCACTTTCCCTCCTTTTCTTCGTCGAGCCCTTCCCCTCTTACCTTCGTCAATTCACACAATCAAGTACATTAGCGTTTGTGGACCACTTTGAATATTGTTGCTTCTACCTACGACTAATTTAAGAGCTTTGAAAACTCTGAAGGACTACCTTGACAGTTGGTGACTACTCTTTTTCCAATTTTATTCTCAATTATTTACTATTCTTTCTTTTAATTTTCTTTTCCTTATTCTAACCTCATCTATCTTTATGAGTTATATATCTGACCGAAAGAAAAAATGATTAAAAATATAAAAGAATGTGGTAGCAACTTATTTAACTAAGATGGCACTTAATGCTCCGCTAAATGAAGGAAAAAGACTCATTACGTGCCTCAAAAAATATTTGGGCTACTTTAAGACCAAAATAGCATGGATCAGGGCATAGAAAGAAGATGAAGATGGCCTTTTAATGCAGTTGAATGAAGGAAAATGATTCGTTGGCTGATTAGACCTTGAGAGTATTTGGTAAATCTAAACGGTGTTACGATATATTTTTCGGCTTTCAAATACAAACAGTTAAATGTCTTGGAAGAATTCAAAGATTGTCAATTTTGGGCACATATCCTCTATGCATGCTAGGCTTTACCATCTAGTTTTCTAAATTATTATATTTTTATTAATTCATATGCCAAACTAAGTTATATTTATAAACTGTTCTATATATATATATAGGGTGTGAATCCGTTAGGGCGGGTTCGTGTTTTTTCAAATTCACGAACTTTTTTGTGCGGCGTCTTATGAATGTTCTGTTCCATTCAAGTTCTACGTCTTAAATAGTGTGGATGAAAAGTCCCATCGATCGGAAGTGTTTTGCATGTGTAGAAACATATGGATTTATTTCAGCCGAACGAATTTTAAAATTATAGTACTAGGTTCGACACATGCAAAACACTTCCTATCGATGCTATTTTTCATCCATACACTATCTAAGACGTATAGAACTACTTGAACAGAACGGATCGTTCGTAAGGCGCTGCACGAAAAAGTTCGTGAATTTGAAAAACCCGAACCCGTCTTAATGGATCAGTACTATATATATAGGCTACAATCTAATCGTATCCAAGTTTTACCCATTAGATCTACTTTGGGATGCGTGCTAGCTGTTGGTTATAGTGCTTTCAAGACAATTATTGTAATCGCAGGCAGGTGATTATGATGATTGAGGGAGGACCTATACGGGTAGAACAGTCTTATTCAAAATGATAGTATGCTATCTGGTTTGTCTTTATCATAATGTACATACATTATGTGGTATTACAGATCACTACTACATGTTGATAGAGCCCATAGGATTCTTGCTTGGCTACCGGCATTATGATGGCGATTATATACGTGGGAGCTGGGTAGTCTATAAGCACATCCTTAAATGTCCCTAGTCGAACGAGTATCGAGACTGAGTATCGATACTCCGGAGTAGACTAGTGTATACTTTTTGAGACCCCGACGAGGGGCGGTGGCCGGTCTCACAAGCCATTGGTGTCAGTTAGTCACCTAAGATGGTATACAGGTGCTAAGGAGTCGTGCAAACGGGTTTTAGTTGGGTACAGTCCCGAGCCACATGAAGGTCGTGAGCGGACCGTCGGGGATTCGTCAGCGGACCGTCGGGGATTCGTCTCTCCCGGTATTGGGGGTTGATGTTGCGCTGTGCACGGGTGGCCATCACCACAAATTTTTGGCCAAAATAGACGAGAATTACTGATTTGGATCAATAGTTTCTCAGTGGGTGATGAGCTTCATATTGACACGAAATATCGCGTTATTAGGGGTCTGACTTTATCCATCTTTAGACCCGATATGCGATACTCTTAGACGAACAGACCGGACTATACGGAGATTGTCACATACGGCTCAGTAGGGGTTCGGATGTCTTTGCTCGTCGGCCTTCCTTTCGCTTAATACCTGGATAGCCGTTACGTACAGTTAGTGCCGCTGACGTGCTTATGGTTAAACCCACTGCCAGCGTATTAACGAGTTTTTAGAGTCCCACACAGAGGGTTTCCCTGGTTCAGGAGAAATGATGTAGTAGTCGTATTTTGATACGTGCAGGGTTCCAATCGAATGATTGTACTAGTTACCCGGACTTTCGATCGGACGGTTGATAATACTAGCCAGTTCGGGTTTGAGCCAGATTATTAAATCAGTTATTGGTTTAATAATTTACGTATATATATTTCGATATGTATGTTCTAGTATTATGTTGTTTGTGTTATTCTATCTCTTTGGGTATTCGTATTTTGGTACGAATACATGTATGTATATACAGTTTAGTGTAGTCCGTATATTGTAGAAGGTGGACACCTCATTTTTGGTTTATCCATTTATTAAATTAAATGAAAATGAGGTGTAAAGGTAAAGAAGAGAATGGTGAGAACCATGCTTGAATAGTGTTAATAAATGAATTGTTAATTCATTTGTGTAAACTATTCAAGTATGGTTGCATTATGTTTATTGAAAAAATTGTTTTACAAAACCATGCTTCATGGTTCTCTCTTGGATGGTCATTTTGAAAAAGACTCGCCATTTGCTTATTCTCGCTTCACTATCTTTCTTGAGCTCCTCTACCTTCTTCTTCATTTTCTACCCAACTATCTCATGTGTTGAGAATCAAGGGTAGAAGAGAGATAGATATACATTTAAAGCAACTTACTATATCCCTAAGCACTCTAGATTAGCAACCTAGAGTCCCTAGTTGCTCCACTAGATTCTTAGTGTGGAGCTAGAGCCATGAGCCACATCTCTCGGGTGGATCATCTTCGACGGAGGAAGAACGACGACCAAGCTCGATTAAAGTGACCTCAAGGAGCTAAGGAAGAGGGTAGAAGACCGAAGGACACGAATCTTTTGGTAAAACAACTCTATCACAGTAGATAACATCTTTGTAGTTTACTAGTTTCATGTTTGGTTTCGATTCTATATAGTTGTATCTAGCGCCAAGTTTTTAAACCCCAAAATTTTTTGTTACGCAACGGCCGCGGTCGACGATCAGGACGCTAGGAACCCCAACATGGTATCAGAGCAACTAGGCAGGGATGCCGACCCATGGGGGTTCTCACTGTGGTGACAGTAGTGGCGAAGCACATGCTCTTACCCTCAGGGTGGTCCGTGCGGTTATATGGTCCGGCGGGTTGTAGTCCGTCACGAGGTGATTACGTAAAAAGTAGCTGTTGAGGGATATATGGGAGCCACAGACAGTTTCCGCTGCGCTGACTGATCCAACACTAGCAACCATGCAATTAATTAGAAAAATGAAGCATTTTTTTCATAATTATTAGCACACATCTCAAAGTAGTTCTAATGGCTAAATGACTAGAATTTGTTTCCAAATCCTACCGATAGGATTGTAGCATACACACACACATATGAGGTTAATGGAGGGAAGGTGCCATAGGAGGGAATTTCATCCTATAGCATCGGAAAAATGCACCCTCCATAATTTTTTTCGACGACCGGCATACATCACCTCCATCTTTATCATCTAAGATGTGGATAAACCAAATTTCATGTGATTATACCATTTTTTCACCGTTGATTTAGTGGATGCAAATTCAATGGTTTACCGACTACAGAACTTTTTAGCTATATATAGAGAGAATAATGGGAGGAAAGAGGCTATAGGAAGAGAGTTCCTCCTATGGCGTCGAAAAAATACAACCTCCACCATTTTTTCCGACGATCGGCATCCATCATCATCATCGTTATCATCTAAGATGCGCATACACCAAATTTTATGTGATTCCACCACTTTTTCACCGTTGAATTAGCAATGTAAAAAGTTCTATTGTCGGTAAACCGTTGATTTTGCACCAACTAAATCAACGGTGAAAAGTGGTGCATCACATTAAATTTAGCGTATCCACATCTTAGATGATAAAGATGATGGGTGTTGATCGTCGGAAAAAATGAAGGGTGTATTTTTTCGACGCCATAGGAGGACATTCGCTCCTATGGCCCCCATTATTTCAAAACCGCATGAATTTCAACGTATATATGTATTTCACTGTTTAGATCAAGATGAACGGTTCGGATCGTAGCAAAAGTTCAAAAATTTTGATTTTGAAGTAGTGCATGAATTTCTTAGTTTAGGTCCGGACATAGAGAATTCTAACACTCTCTATATAGAGAGAATAATGGAGGAAGAGGCCATGCGAGGTAATTTGGAGTCGAAAAAACTCTTCATGATTTTTTCCGACGATCCGCATCTATTATCATCTAAGATGCGGACACACCAAATTTCATTTGATTCTACCACTTTTTCACCGTTGGATTAGCAATGTAAAAAGTTCAATTGTCGGTAAACCATTAATTTTGCACTCACTAAATCAACGGTGAAAAAGTGGTAGAATCACATGAAATTTGGTACGTCCACATCCTAGATGACAAAGATGAAGATGATGGGTTCCGATCGTTGGGAAAAATCGTGAAGGGTGTATTTTTTTGACGCCATAGAAGGAAATTCCTTCTTACAGCACCTTTTCTCCATATTCCTCGTATATGTATACACACACACACACACACATATATATATATATATATATATATATATATATGAAATAATTACTTACTAGTGCTTTAATAATAATAAAAATATCACTCTAGTTGCATAGTCAAAATAAAAGGATAATGACAATTAAATTTCTTATCCAGTTTAGCGATATATATCGGAAAAAATAACCTCTTTCACACACACACACACACAGTACAGATTCTGTAGGGCGGGTTCATGTTTTTAAAAACATGAACCTGAATGAGAGCCGTTGGATCTTGTATTTTTAATCAACGGTTAAAATTAATTCAGCTCAATAAATCTTTAATAAATAGTAGGTAAATATTCTACTCCTTGATTTTAGAAAAAAATTCAAGAGAAACATTAGATCTTCCAAATATTGTGTAGGTAATACTAGAGGATTTGATATTTTTCTAAAATCAAGGAATAAAATATTTACCTTCCATTTATTAACAGTTTATTAAGCTGAATTAATTTTAACCGTTGATTAAAAACACAAGATCCAACGGTCCTCATTCATGTTCTTGGTTTTAAAAACGCGAACCTGTCCAATAGGACCTGTATTATATATATATATATATATATATATATATATATATATGAGAATAATGAAGGAAAAAAGGTACAGGAGGGAATTTCCTCCTATGGTGTTGGAAAAAACCAATCATCCAATATTTTATTCAACGGTCGGCACCCTCATTATCTTCTAAGATGTGGATACACCAAATTTCATGTGATTCTACCTATTTTTCACCATTGAATTTGTAATTTAGAAAGTTGTATTGTCGGTAAACTATTAATTTTGCACCCAATATATATATATATATATATATATATATATATATAGAGAGAGAGAGAGAGAGAGAGGATGCTTTAGGTCCGGGCCTAAACTAAGAAATTCATGCATTACTTCAAAATCAAAATTTTTTGAACTTTTTCGATGATTCGAACCGTTCATCTTGATCTACACGGTGAAATACACGGGTATAACGAAATTCATCCCGTTTTGAAATTGTTTGCATGTTGATCTAAGTATATTAAAATTCATGATTTATCATATTTTATAAACTGTTGATTTTGAAATCATTAGATCAACATGCAAATGATTTCGAAATCACATGAATTTTGGCCTACCTGTGTATTTCACTGTTTAGATCAAGATAAACGTTCGGATCGTCGCAAAAGTTAAAAAAAATTCGATTTTGAAGTGGCGTGACTTTCTTAGTTTAGGCCCGAATCTAGAGAATCCTAACACACGCGCGCGCACACACACATTCTCTCTCTCTCTCTATATATAATGAAGAAAAGAGGCTTTATGTCACGACCCGCAGGGTACGGAACGTGACTGGCATTTAAGTTTACGAAACGTCTTAAGACGTCCGTAAAATAAGTAAGCCAAAGCCCAGAACCCAAAACCAAATAAGCAAAAGAGTGAAGGAAAACCAATCAATTGAAAGCGAGTTTATCAAATAAGTCATATCAAACCTTTTTAAAAACGATATCAATTTTTTTCCGAAAATTTCGGCAGAGTCTCCTTTGTAAATACTGGCCCCCAAAATGGGTACAACAAGAATATATATAAATCCAACAAATAAGGCATCCCCAAGCGGGAGCTAGCTCTTCGCCACAAGGCGGTCACAAATCCCACGCAATATAAAACAACAACATGCAAGATAATCATAAAGAAGCATGAGAAAAACAACATGTCGACTCAAGTGAGCTCGACCCCAAAATACAGCATAAAAAGTCTACAAATCTCACAGTCTCATCTCTAGGTCAATATACAACAATACTGGTAGATACAGTAGATGGAGTACTCTAGATACAAGAATATACAAGATTGTACAAAAATAATACTACTACCTACCTACGAGCAAAAACCTCGAGTCCTGACAAGAAAGGCAAAAGAAGCGGTGCGCCCGCCGCTACTGTGCTGCAAAAGACTGTGGCACAACGGGGGTGAGTTGCCAACTCGTGAGTAATAAATAACATCTATAGAGGCTATCGCAAGTAGGCACACAAGCATCCTAGCATCTATAATACAGGTATGGCAGGACATAATAGCAGGTATGTATGCAATATGAATATACTAGCAGGTATGAATGCAATGTGAATCAACTCGTGATCTGAATGTGTAAGTATAAGAATCATGTTTTTCCTTTAGGAATCTCTTTTGAAATACCAGCACAATACCAATAGAATCAACAAGAACCTGTGTCCAGCAACGACACCTCAAAACTATCACAAATCTCATATATCCATGTCACAGTATCTCTGGCCTCAGCCATCCGGCTGACCCATCTCAATATCACTATCTCATCATCTCGCGGCCACGGTCGGTATCCTCTGGATATCCGCCGTGCCAAACAGTCACCGGTAGGTAATCCGTCCCCTGCCCGGCTCATCGTCAGCAACACGAGCTTCTTGCCCCGGGGTACCTTACCGGGCCCCCCATGTACCCGAGACGGTTCATCCAACTCCTCGAAACGGGTCTCGAAAACTACAGCAAACTCATGGTGGATGACACTTACATCACTAGAAAACCGCAATTTACACATTTTAAAAATATAATAAGTTTAGAAATTTTGCGGCTTTCCCCCGAAATCCAGAAATATCACAAAATCTCAAGAAATCCTCATAAATGCATATGCCAATGATAATGAATGCATATGGTATCAATAATCAAGTTGCGATGTATGATTGATAGACTAGGCATGAACAAATAACATGATGAGGTACATGCACATGATTAGCAATCTTATGATTTCATTTTAAGGAATTAAAGGCAATAGCACAGGTTTAAGCATCAATTAGAGTAAAAGGTTTCAAATTATAGGTTATCTAGTGTGGTGGCATGGCAATTATCAGGGCGTGTGTGTAAGCATGAATAGTGCTCGTGCTGCATATAAAAACCCTAGCAATGGTGCAGGTGTCCTATAGAATGGGTTCGCATATGTAGGTCAAATAAGGCATGGATGTAGTTACTAATATCACTAAAAACTTAACTACTTAAACTATCGGGAGACTTGCGCCATCCAAACGATAGTCCCCCGTAGATATTAAATCTACTCACCGGAATCCCTAGCTAGCCACGTCCAATCACCGCTTTCCCCTTTCGTGCCGCGTCTGACGTCTCCGCGACCGAACCTGGAATTTACATCAATACCAAACATAGGTTACATATCAAGAACGACGCAAATCCCAAACGAAAATACTAACGTTCACAAGCTAGGTACAACGTGCACAAGGTGCGCGGAACACACGCGAAAATCGCAAAAAAACTAACTAAAATCGTCGATTTGGTCGCCCGGCAAAGCTAAAACCCGATCACTCAAAAATCCGCACTCACACATCCTAAAAGTCATAGGATATGCCAAAAAATATCATCAAGATATCGCAAATAATTCATCACAATATTTTTATAAAATCCTAGTAAGCCAGAAATTTGCAATTTGGTGCAAACATCGAAAATTAGCGATAAAGTTAACACAATCCAACACAAACATCCAAACTAACCCATTAGATAGCCACTACACTAATTTTAAACCATTTACAAAGCATCAAACCATAATTCCAACACAACAATCATGCTTCAATCTATTTCCATACACAAACCCCTTTCTTGATTTTTGTAATTAGCAATTACAATGAAAATTTCACACAAGATAAACTTAGATTAGCATAATATGAAGCCACTTAAGCAAAGTAACCTCATAGATTAGGTTAGCAAAACAACTAGATAAAAAAATAGATTTAATTAACCTACTAAAGATTTCTAAAACCCTAGTTTAATTTCAAACCATGAACTAGAAAAAACTAGATTAGGATTAACACTGATTTAACATTTCAAAGTTCAATTTTAGCATAATACAACTAACAATTAACCATAGATTAGAAATTATACCTCCCAAGCCTAAACCCTTGGTTGCTCTAACCACTCAAGACACCTCTTTTCTCCAAGATTTGAACAAATTTAGGTTTGAGAGGAGGTGGAAAAAGGGTTTGCTTTGAATTTGTGAAAGAAATTTTGGATTTTGATGGATTTTTGTGATAAAAATGAAGCAAAAAGGGGAATGAGAATTGGGGAATTTTCTTGGGCTGTTGCTGCAGGATTTCTGAGCTGTTGAGGAGTGGGGAGAGCTGTGGGGGAGTTGGGGAAAGGTGTAGAGAAAGTTTCCAAGTCAAAAGACCAAGTCAACCAACAAAACCCATACCCAATTTAATATATTAAAACCCTTATCATATCATTTTGTTCAAATGAGATGGGGAAATTTTTTTGTGGGCTTGCTGCTGAGGTGGGGCCGGCCAAGAGGGTGTGAGAATGAGTGTGAGAGAGTGCACAAAATTTTTTATGCAAAAAGACCCCCCACAAGCTCAAAATTGCAAGTTTTAGCTTAAATTCAATAAATTTCGTTTTCCATAATAAAAATTAGTTAAAACTTGAAATAAAATACTAAAAAATTATGTTACAACTAAATTTTAATTAACATGATTTTAAAGATTAAAATTAGCCCAAAGAAATTTGTATTTATTGCTAATTTAATATATTTTCTTACCGGCTTAAAATAATATTAAAAAATTGAAAAATAGGGAAATTTTTTTAAATGACCAAAAATTAATAAGTAACTCATTAGCTACTAAAAACTAGAAATTACCTATCCAAATTAGGTATAATTAGTCCTAAATTGCAAAATAACAAAAAAGACGGTTTACGGAAAAATACCGAATTTTCACCGATTTTCAGGAAAACACCAAAACGATTTTTCAAGGTGCTACACTTTAGGATGGTTTTTCGTCAGGTGGCGTCGAAAAGCTACACCTTCCAACATTTTATTCGATGATCGGATTTTATCATCTAAGATGCGGACACACCAAATTTCATTTGATTCTACCACTTTCACCATTGGATTAGCAATGTAAAAAGTTCTATTGTCGGCAAACCCATAATTTTGCACCCACCAAATCAACGGTGAAAAAGTTGTAAAATCACATAAAATTCGGTGTGTCCACATCCTAGATGATAAAGATGATGGGTTTCGATTGTTGGGAAAAATCGTGGAGGGTGTATTTTTTCGATGCCACAGAAGGAATTCCCTCCTATGGCACGTATCCTCCATTATCCAATTTTATATATATATATATATATATATATATATAGAGAGAGAGGTTAATGGAGAAAAGATGCCATAGGAGGAAATTCCTATGGAGGGAATTCCCTCCATGATATATGCCGATCGTCGAAAAAAATCATGGAGAATGCATTTTTCCAACGCCATAGGAGGAAATTCCCTCCTATGGCGTTGGAAAAATGCATTCTCCATGATTTTTTTCGACGATCGGCATATATCACCTCTATCTTTATCATCTAGGATGTGGATATTCCAAATTTCATGTGATTATACCATTTTTTTACCGTTGATTTAGTTGGTGCAAAATTAATGGTTTACCGACAATAGAACTTTTTACATTGCTAATTCAACGGTGAAAGTGGTGGAATCACATGAAATTTGGTGTATGCACATCTTAGATGATAACGATGATGATGGTGGATGTCGATCGTCGGAAAAAATGGCGGAGGTTGTATTTTTTCGACGCCATAGGAGGAAATTCCCTCCTATTGCCTCTTTTCTCCATTATTCTCATATATATATATATATATATATATATATATATATAAGAATAATGAAGGCGGCCCTAGGAGGCTTTTTCGTCAGGTGGCGTCAAAGAACTACACCTTCCACCATTTTATTCGATGATCGACACCCATCATCTTTATTTTTATCACCTAAGATGTGGATACATCGAATTTGATATGATTTTACCACTTTTTCACCGTTGAATTAGCAATGCAAAATGTCATATTGTCGGTAAACTAGTAATTTTGTACCCACTAAATCAACGGTGAAAAAGTGGTAAAAGCACATAAAATTTGGTGTGTCCACATTCTAGATGATAAAGATGAAGGTGATAAATGACAATCGTCAAAAAAATTGTGGAGGATGTATTTTTTCAACGCCATAGGAGGAAATTCCCTCCCATTGCACCTTTCCTCCATTACACACACACTAGTACTCTAATAATAATAAAAATATTACTCTAGCTGCATAGTCAAAATAAAAGGAAAATGACAATTAAATTCCATATCTTAGCCAGTTCAGCGATATATATCAGGAGGAGCATTTTATCAGCGTATTAAAAAATGATATTCGGATTGTTAAGGAGCTTCCTGTGGAACTAAGATCATTAGACCTGGAGGCAATTGGCAGTCTTGTAAGTATAATTTTAGATGCTTTAAACTTCGTATTCTGTTAAGTTTGCCAATAATTGATCATTTTAATTCATATATTTTTTGTTAGGTGACTGATAATGAAGTCATGAAAGAGTCAAAGCCAAGCTTTTACCTAAAAAAGATTCTGCCTATCCTGCTAAAAAATAGGGTCGTCCATTTTGTTGGGTTTGGGAATCGATTGTGTTTTGATCCCATACCTTATGAACTTCAGGTATGTAAAGATATCTACCTAAAGGAAATTTTATCATATCGAGCTTAAAAGAGATGTTCAAAGGAAAAGTACATCTTTCCTTCTTTTATTTTCGTATTTTTCTTTGCATCTCCTTGATCTAAACAGGGACCTCAAGCCATGATGGTCGTCAGCTTAGGGATACTATTAGCTATCGAATTATTTGTTCTCTTTTTCTTGTTCAAGTATATTAAGTAGACATTTCTAATCGTTCATGCTTCCTAGAATTTCATTATCTCTGAGTGATTGTATATGGTTACATGGTACCATGATTCATGCTTTTGCATAATAAGTTAAACCCAGAAAGGGTTGCTAGATAATAAGCTCCAGAGATCAGGCTATTTGTATTCTTGTTCTTCTTTTCCTGAAACAGTGTCATGGGGGAAGATTCTATATTCTTTAGTGGTTGTGAAAGAAGAAAAGAGGCATTCCAACAGATGAGGGATAAAACAGGATATCAATGTAGTATTCATCAAACAAATACAAAAAATATATTTAGATTGTTCTAGTGGTGTGCGGTGTGCCAAACACAATGTTGGGCCATACGTCGTAAATATTGATAGAAGAACCGACTAAATTATCTCTTTTCATTTCATGTCTTTTGGTGCTAAAAGGATATGTCACCTGACATGCCGGTTAGTGGGATGACTTTGAACAATGGCCATGTTAGATATCCTCAGTTTACATTCTTTCTAGCAAGTTAAAAAAAACGTTAGATTTGGATCGCACTGAATATGTCTACCACAAGTCAGAACTAGAGTTAAATAATAATAAAATATGTACTCCACCTTTCTTGGCTGTTTATCAAGGAATGGACTTGATGACCTGATCACTTTTCAGGTGATCAATTCAATGCCGTTCCTCTGTTCCAACCAATGTGAAATTATCAAATGTACAATTGGGGTCTTATCACGGAGCTGTCTTAAACATTATTGTTTTGTTGTTACTTCTTTAGCCTGTAGTTATGCTTTTGTTTCTAATGGAAACTTTATCCAGAGGCTTCGATGCAGATGCAACTTTCATGCTCTACAATTTGTTGACAAAATAAAAAAAACCGGCGCTTTGCTTGTACAAAAGATGCGCCGACATAGATCACATTGGGGTCCCTTGGAGCTTAATCTGCTAGGTCCATTTGCAGTAGACTCAAATACTAATGGAGAAAAAGATCGTCCAACATCTGTATCCAGATATTTAGCTGTGCATGTGAGGTTTGAAATTGATATGGCTGCATACTCGATGTGTTATTTTGGTGGTGGAAAAGAAGAAGAAGAAGAGCTGGAAGCATATCGTGCAGTTCATTTCCCTGTATTGACTGACCTCAAGAAGAACACAAAGTAAGCATTCTTCATAATTCATACTATAGTAATCATTAGCTAAATTTTAGTAAAATACCATGATCTTCTAGCATTTATGCCATGAAATTAAGATTTTTTGAAAAAATCCCACGATCTTTAGAAGTATATCACTTTAATCCGTATGTTGTTTTCTGTCAAGTAACGGAAAGATGTATGAGGGTAAGAAGGCACTTGCATAAACTACATATGATGATAAACTGAAATTGTTGTCTAAATGATGTTATGTTTTTGGTATTTATTTGCTATTTACAAAGTCTATAGTACTTATCTGTAAAAGGCAAATGGTCATGATACTGTAGTGAAATTTAAGCAAAATATTAAATCCAGCAGGTTCCTTGAACATACCTACTGCCAATGGCTAGTATTCACTGTAACTCTAGAAGTTTTTTTCATTGATAAGCATAGCTTATGTATTTTAAATTTTTACTTTGTATAATATTACTGAATACCTTAATCTGCTTTTTATTTTGTATAATATCACAGGATTCCATCAGCTGCTTTCTTGCGTTCTGAAGGCAAATGCCCCCTCACACCTGAAGAAGCGGTGCTTATGCTTGCTGCTCTTGGTTTCAGGCGTAAAACAAGTGTATATATAGCTGGTGCTCATATTTATGGAGGAAAATCGAGAATGGCTGCTTTGAAAACCGTATATCCTAATTTGGTTACGAAAGAAAGTCTCCTCTCCTCAGATGAAATTGAACCATTTCGTAACTTCTCATCTCAGGTAATGATATTTTATTGAACTTAAGTTTCTCATCTCAGGTAATGCTATCAGTCTTGCAAGGGAAACACAACTTTTAGAGTAGATCTGAACTTTTCAACCATTTGTACAATTGAGCTGCTCGTATTTGATAGGTCTAAATTGTCATCGTACCAGACATTCAATATTGTTGAGAATGTGGTTAACATAGTCCCACGTCGGGACAATTGTGGGATGCATATGGGTATAAGATAGAAGATGGGATAAACCTCCATAAGGCGTGAGTCTTTTGGATGGAGTCCCACTATATTAAAAGCCCATGTGCATCCATGTGTGGGCTTAGACCGTGTTTTACAAATATATGCATAAACAGTAATCAAAATTTAATTTCTAGGATTCAAGTATACAAGAACTAGAGAAATATACAGCAAAACATTTATGTAGAAAGCATTGATGCAGTTATTAAATACATGTAGAAACTTGAAAAGCAAAGAGTCGGTAAATAACAACAATACACCAAAAGCAACAACCTTTTATCCCAAACTGCATGAGTCCTTTTCTTCCATTATGCTATGTTTAAGGTTTTCATTCATTCGCATGAGAAATTTCCAAATGTCATTTTCTAGAGCTAAGAACAAAAGTTAAAAATTGCCAAATCTTCATAGTTCTATCATGTCAACAAGGTCTGAATTATAAAGGTAGACATATAATAATACCAGGAACTAACACATTTTCGTGATTATTTATGAATCATGTATGGATGGACAGTATTTTCTTCAGTCGAGAGACGGTCTTACAGGGCCAAAATATGTATGCATTTTAAATTAGAATTTTTCTCCTGATTTACCAAAGTTCCAATTTCCCCCCATATCCTTAGCCCCATTAAGAATGGCGCTACATGTTTATACTTGATACAGTTAGTTTCCATATTATAGAAAGATTAGTTTGAGGGTTTGACAGTGGAGTGATGACTAAATGGGAAATGGATAAGATACGAGATCAGATCTTTTTCCACCTTAGTTACAAGAAAGCTCCTCTCTTATCTAACACGCCCACAAAATCTCTTAACAAAACTACATCAACGTAACTTCACTGCCGAACAAAGATGAGTCAAATCGTGTTTAATTGTGTTTTGTTGCTTAAATTTGCAGTTAGCAGCTCTGGACTTCATTGTATGTTCAGCTGCGGATGCATTTGCAATGACAGATTCAGGGAGTCAGTTTTCGTCTCTTGTTCAGGGCTATCGGATGTACTTTGGCGAAGGGAGGCGGCCCACTATTCGACCAAACAAGCGTCGATTGGCTACAATTTTTGAAAAGAATGCCACCATTGAATGGAATGACTTTGAGCATAGTGTGAGGAAAGGGACGAAACAAAGTAAAAAGGTCGAAGAAAGGCCTTTAGCGAGGAGCATTTACAGACATCCCCGTTGTTCCGAATGTATGTGCCATGTTGAGGAGTAGAGAGCATAATCTCATAGCAAGAGATTTATGTTCTTTTTGTTTTCTTGGCTTTTTGCCCCCTTAACACTACCATTCATTTTACTGGTCAAGTAATCTTCTTCTCAGCTATTTGATTCCAGTGTTGAGCCTTCTTGTACAAAACTACTGCTTTTTTGAAGAAGTTTAATACAATAAAATAACTTACTTTACTCGTTGACGGAAATTCTGTGTATGATCCATGCAAATCTCTGGCAGTTTGTTCTTGCAAAAGATTTATATTTATCCTGCTCAGTTCTTGTTCCATTGTGTGAAGACATTAAACAAATGTTAGCTTCACAATATATATATATATATATGAGAATAATGGAGAAAAGAGGCCATAGGAGGAATTTCCTCCTATGGCGTGGAAAAAATACATCCTCCACTAATTTTTTCGACGATCGGCCTCCATCATCTTCATCGTTATCATCTAAGATATGGATACACCAAATTTCATGTGATTCTACAACTTTTTCACGGTTGATTTAGCAATGTAAAAAGTTTTATTGTCGGTAAACCGTTAATTTTGAACCCACTAAATCAACGGTGAAAAAGTTGTGAAATCACATGAAATTTGGTGTACGCACATCTTAGATGATAACGACGATGATGATGGATGCCGATCGTCGGAAAAAATGGTGGAGCTTATATTTTTTCCACGCCATAGGAGGAAATCCCCTCCTATGGCCTCTTTCCTCCATTAACTCTCTCTCTATATATATGAAAATGGTCTTCTCCTTGGTCTACAGCCAATCTAAGCAAGGAAATTCGGGCACGACTTTCCCGTACTTCTTCCTGTAAGCACTGTAACAAAAAGTAAAACTATCATCTTCAATAACTACTCTGTTGCATTTGTTCACTTGTCTACATGATAATTTGATAACCACGGGATCGATCGAAGACCCGTGCAGATTTCTGAATGTGACGTCGCTTATCGCTGCTCGAGTCTGAAAGCACCCAAACAAAAAAGAAAGAGAAAATTCTTGAAAAATACTTCCGTTGCTATTTAGGAAAATTTTGTGTTCTCGAGCTGATACCTTGTTAACGCAGTTTCCTCTAGGACAGTATAATTGGCCTATTTGTATGGGAGTTCGGATGGAACTGAAATCCACTTGCTCATAAACTATGTGTTTCGCATAACCATAACCAAGGTTCGGGATTTCGTCCAAAACCACCGATACATGATCGTTTCGTATATGTTTTGGTGGAGACCGATACGAAACCAGCCATACAATCAGGTTTTGGCCGAAGCCTGAAATAATTTTTTTGTGTCGTTTTTGCTATCATCGTGATCACTATAGACCTTCATCGTTAGATCTGAGATGTTTTCATGGTAAGTAGTCGCTACTTACTCGCTAAAGACGGTTGATCTTGACTATTAAGAAAGTTATAAGAAAAAAGAAGTCCTCTCTAACAGATAGAGATAGAGGGGGAGATGCAAGAGAGTGGGGATTGAAAAACAACTGGTTAGACCAATTTTTTTAGCTTTCAGGGTTGCCTGATTATTTTTTGTGGATCAAGTGCAGAATTAAGATTGAGACCAAAGATTTCATTTGTGATATAACTGTCAGGTTATTTTTATCTTAAGTTGGCCACAAAAGTCTATTCAAACCCAATATTAATAATTATCTAAGTACATTTTTCAATGTATTTTGCTTTAGATCTTGTTTTGGCTAAATTTTTTAACACTAAGATCATTGTCTTGTGATATACAACCATAAATTTAATAAATCTACATATATGTATGTATGTATTATTGTCAAAACCGAAACCGAAACCTGAACCGAGATAAACGAAACTAACCGAAACCCACCGAAACTGCTAAAATTTTGAGAGACCAAATATGAAACCGAGTTCTTGAACCTTGACTGTTACCTCCCTGAGAAGAAATTCATAATTATTGAAATTAATCATGAAACGTTCTTCTGAGCGGAGATGGGGAACTTCAGCCTACTGCTGAAGTATTAAGTTGGACTACTCTAATTTTCCTTTTTCCTTTTTCTTTTTTGTGGAATTTGCATTTTCTTTAGTCTATAAGGTATTTATTTTTAGTTTATAAACATTTAATGTATTTAAGTGAAAAAAGTTGGAGAGTTTCCCTACTTTAAATTACCTGCCATGTCTTGATCCTGACACCAACTGTAGTTTGAAAGATATTACAGTTGGAGACGCGAATCTTTTCGACCCTAGAACCTGGCCCAAGACTTCCGATGCTGATACCATGGCCAGGTCCACAAGTGATCCTGCTTATGTTTACATCCAAGCACCCCGGTCCAATCGCGATACAGTCATCACTGACTGCCAATAATTGAGGACCATGCACTGACAAGCATGGAGTCGGTAATGAGAATACAGTCAGTGTTGGGGCTATCCTCAGGAGCTGTTACAGTGAGCCCATATACCTGATCCCAAAAGATCGAGATTAAGAATGTAGAAAAATAAACTTACACAATGTATATCTCAACGTGTCTGAAACCGAAGAGCTTACTTCAACCCAATCACACTTGTATATGGCAAGGTGCTTCTCGGCTGTTCTTAAGATAGATGCCACTCAATTCAAGCCCTTGGATCCTCATGAACTGTATAGTGTAAGGCGCTGCCGAGCATTTTCTTGGAGTCACACAAGGCCACCAAACGGCCCCAAGGCCGTCGAGCGTGCTGTGGCCATCGACTGAGGCCATTGATGTTTACGAAGATGATCCATGTCTCCAGATCGAAGATGATTCATGTCTCCGGATCCTTCGTCCAGATATATCTTGGTGCCACCAGATTTCTACTGATCTGCATATGAAAAAAATAACCCGGGGTGGGCGACCACTGTAGGACCCTCTGACGATCAAGTTAGAGCTGAGAAATAGGATCAGAGTAGCGGCGTATTGAGATAATTTGAGTTACCTGAGTCGTCTGAGAGAGGGGTTTATATAGGGGTCGCTTGGAGTGAGCGGGCGCTGTTGCGCCACGGCAGCGCCCCGGCCGTCTTACCGAGGCCAAAATGCGGAATCAAAAATTTTCCTTACTTGGAAACTGGCGCTACCGCGGACAATAAAACCCGGATCGTTAACCATTAACCTATATGCTAGCTAACAAGAGATGGGAAGAGAAGTATACCGAATGATCCGAGTCCTCCGGTCTTCTCCTCGCCTCCGATCTCCCGCGGAAAGTCTTGTCTCCATATCGTCGCCTCCTCGCCGGAAGGGCACCACATCGCCTGCGTCTTTTACGGGCTCCCGCCTCAATACCGAGGCAACTCGGGCATGAAGCCGGCAACTCGACATGCCCAAGATTTGCTGTAGAATGTAGTGTAGAAACTTTGTCTCTTGGAGTTTATGTAGTTGCCATTGATGGATGGAGGAAGAGGTAAAGAAAATTGGTGCTTTCAATTTTCTAGCAAGAAGAAGATGAAAATGAACTCTCTCATTCTTTTTCTCTCAAGTGAAGCCTCTCATATCAAGTGAGAATGGTGGAGGGATGAAAAACCAACCATAACAAGAAGGGAGGTGAGTGTAGGAGAAAGAGAATGGTGACCACATCCAAAGCATCATGATAACAATCTCACATCAACACCAATCAAAGATCAAATCCTTTCTCATCACTTCTAATCTCAAAAAGGCAAGCCATCATGAAAAGCAAAGATGCTTAATCTTTCATAATGCCACAAATACAAAGAACCCCTCCACAAAAGGTTATTTGCAAACTTGCAAATAACCCCCCTCCATCGGGAAAGTCCGGCCGGGAAAGAACAAAGAAAAACCGGCCGGAACGGAATGCAAACTGGCAACTCTAGAAAACTGGTCCCGTAATAAATTACAGGAAAACCCCGAAACTGTGCATACACACCCGCATCTGTATTCCTACCGGATACAAATGCAATGAGACAAAATCTACACTGTACTATACTAGGATCCGGCTTAAACCAAAGCCGGCTAGTAATATCCGTTCGATCCTGATCCGTGCAATACCGCACGTATCTGATCGAACCCTGCCATATTTCCATACGGCCACTAGTACAAACCGTCCGATCCTGATCCGTGCAATACTGCACGTATCTGATCAGACCCTGCCATATCTCCATACGGCCTCTACAGCGTTTCGCCCGAAAGCTTGAGTAACTGTAAGTGTGGTGGACTCTAAAGACTCGTCAATACTATGGCTGTGGATTTAACCACTAGCACGTCAGAGGTATTAGCCAATACGTGACGGGCCACCAGCTATTGACCAAAAGGGACGTCGATGAGCGAACTCATCCTGACACCCTACTGAGCCTGTCAGTGACAATATCCGTACAGTCCGGTCCGTTCGTCTATGAGCATCGCATGTCGGGCCTAGGGGGTTGGTAAAAGTCAGACCCCCAAAAGCGGTACAAGTCGTGTCGGAGTGTAGCCCAGAACGCCCTGAGATACTACTGGAATACCTACCAGTAAATCTCCTGCCTCGGCCGAGGGCTTTGCGTAATGGCTCTCCTAGACACAGCGCGACCTCACCCCCAATACCGGGAGAGACGAACCCCTGAAGATGCGCTCACTGCCTCCATGTGGCTCGGGACTGTACCCAACTAAAACCTGTTTGCACGACTCCTTTGAGC
The DNA here is from genome assembly GCA_030015575.1 of Agapanthus africanus. Taxonomy (NCBI): domain Eukaryota; kingdom Viridiplantae; phylum Streptophyta; class Magnoliopsida; order Asparagales; family Amaryllidaceae; genus Agapanthus; species Agapanthus africanus. The sequence continues at coordinate 344,099,331 of CM057337.1, forward strand.
CGTGGTAGGGTAGTAATCAAAGCACAGTGGGAACTCACACGAGACAAATGACGATCTCAGGTCGATAAACTAACCTGTACACATGTCACCTGGGAACTGCTATCTGACGTCTGGTATATGACCAACTAGCAGGTTCCCGGCGAGTCCTGTTCGGTGTACTCATAACCCAATGAGCACCTGTATACATCTTCGGTGAACCAACTGACACCAGTGGCTTGTGAGACCGGCCACCGCCCCTTGTCGGGGTCTCGACTGTATACACTAGTCTACTAATGGAGTATCGATGCCCAGTCTCGAAACTCCCACGACTAGGGACCATTTAAGGATGTGCTTATAGACCCCAGCTCCCACGTATATGATCTCCATCATACTGCTGGTCGTCAAGCAAGAATCCTAGGGGCTCTATCAACGTGTAATAGCGACCTGTAAGGTCACCTGAAACAGTACACGATGATAAAGGTAAACCAGATAGCATACTATCATCTCGAGTAAGACTGTCCTACCGGGATAGGTCCTCCCTCAATCATTGCAATCACGTGCCTGTGATCCAATAATTGACTCTGAGGGCACTATCTCCAACAATCTCCCACTTGCACTCAAGGCTAATTATTGCGATGTCGCATACTCACAGCCCGTGTGATACCGAACACCCAACTCCTCTACTAGTCAGTCTCACAAAGCCTGTTTACGAAACTATTGCGTTCGAGGAAAAGCCTCAGTGAGTGGATCCGCTGTGATGTTTCTTTCTATGTCTCTCTATATCTCAAGTTCGCGGAGAAAACCATCTCCCGAAATGAGCAATACCTGTCTTGGAATGTCTGGATGGCTGATGGGACCTAGTTCATAAATGAACTCCAAATCCAAACTTCTTAGACTGTATCGTCAACTGAACTTAATCAGTATCCAGCGCCATGCCTCCCTCAGTATCTGCCTGGATCACCTGTCCAGAATACTGTCCCTCGTCAGAGGGAGAACTATAACTCTGACAACCTCCTTGTCTTCCATGTCACCTTGGAAGCCTGGAGTGATAACCGTCTCCTAAAGGAGGCAGCCGTTATCATATCCCTAGAACATTCACTTATGTTCTAAAACTGCTTCCGACTGTTCCTCCAGGATTGGATCAATATCAACTTATTGCATCTAGTGCAAGAACAACATCTGGTGTGGTACTTGACATCTCATGACTGACTCAATTGCCTAAGCAAGTGATCTGCCAATCATGCACACCCCTCTCTACTTTAGTCTATAAGATACCTTTAGAGAGGGTGACTCCATTACCTGCAGGTACACTACCAAGCCAGGAGTCGTCCATTCTAAATACTCTTAGAATGCTGTCAAAGTACCCTGATTGGGAAACCACCCAAATCTAGATCTAAAACCATAGATCTAGTAACCAGTATGTCTGATATAAGGTCTAAGTCCCTTGTGGAGAAACCACTGTATGACGACCAAAGTATAACCGATCGTAGTATAGGAATGTCACTTCCTACCTTGTGTATGTCATCCAATACCAGGACATCACACCCTACTACCTTCTCAACAGATCCATCCCCTATTCTGATGACGTCAAAACTATGACTGTCACATCAGAAATAGATGATCTATCTCCGCTATATCTGCTTTAGTCTATAGACATAAGCCTGATGTCCACCAATGTTTCCGCTGCTCCCACTGACTACGACAACCCTCTGGCAGAGTCATATAGACGTGCACTTCTAAAGCTAGTTTACAACGACGCTATACTCATCCTCCTGCCGGGTCTCGCAGCCTGGAACAACAACAATGGCAAGTGTGGGTAAACAAGAACTTCCCTGTCACCGTCCTTGAGGCTACCGGAGTACCTCTCGGGTGCCTGAAGTTACCCACCGTTTCTGCGGAGTGGCCAATGGAATGTCAAATCAGATTGAATCTTTAGGTTCCTTATCAAATCTTCAGTAATCGTTTGCGGTTCTGGAATCGCTTCCAGTTCTACCATACTCCCACTACTGTTTTCTGAAAAATAACCATTTCCTTTAAAAAAGTGGCGAGTCAAGAACAATATCTCTATTGATCTTCCAGATGGTAGAAAGTCAACCCTCGTCATAGCCTGGGTCAACCCGCAAACAGCCATTACAGAAACGTGCCTTGAGTTGTCCAGTGTCTGGTTTTAAGCATAAGCCGGACAACTCCCCGTACCTTAACATCGTTAAGATATGAACTGTTCTATATCCAATATAGAACCAGAGGCACTGATTCAATTGAACTAGATTCAAATCATGCAGCTATCTCCAGTGCATGTCAACTAAATGGAAGGAGGCCGATCAGCGTTACTCAACTTAGGAGTACTTCCAATTATGAGTAACCTGAAAGAGAAGCAATTTCTCTTTATCATTACTATCAACTGAATACCATACACAAGTATCTACATCTTCGATTACTTTGAAGAATCCCGATACTTGCAATACTTGGTTCTCTACTCTATTCAAATACCTCTAACTCCTCAAAACTCAGACCCTGTGTTTCTACGAAACACATGTCTAAGAACTAGAGAAGTTAAAAGTAAACAGAATATAGTATGAGGACCAACCCCTCTGTCCTAATGGACACTGGACAACATACAATACTCTGTATAAGTCCGCTGAGTCTAACAACTCTTTCACTGTGCGTCGTAGGTTGAAAACTGTACTTATGGTTAAGAAGAATTACACCGCTGTTTAATGCTCCTTACCTAACCATCCACTGATATAGGTAAATGTCATCGACATAATATCAAAAGGTATATCTCACTCTATGAAAATAGACGTACAGATATATCAATTTGAAATTGGTGCACAACAGCGGATATTCAAAACCAAATATTTGCCGACCGGCAAACAGCCCAGGTGATCTCCTCAAATATCACCGATTACAACGAATCCCGATATAATGAGGTTGATCACCCAATTCCCAATAACTTACTCCCACTCATCATCTGTAAAACCATACAGATGTGAGAATCAAACTTGGTAAATACATACCCTGGAGTAAGTATCTAATCGGGAAATCAGTTTTCTTTTAACATTACACAGTGAAACTGAAACATTGAAATGTTTCGGTGGGGTATTCCGGTATTCTTAGTAATGCCTCTTCCATTATCCAGATTCACAACTATAACCGTATAATTCTTTGCCACCTCTCCAAATCCCTTTATATGTCTTTAGTCATTACCTTCTGTACACCCCTTTAGGCCAATTGGTTTTCTTCCCTCCCTACCGTTCGGCACCAGCCTATGGTTTGGAAGAAGACTATCCAATAAGCATAATGGGTGTACTGTCCTAATCCTAGGAGCACTCGCAATGCGAGAGAGGGTGAAGAGAAAAGACACCTGAATGTACTTTATTCCTATTTCTCCTGAACTAGGATCCATCCCCGAACTGGAACAAGTTCCTTTCGAGTTCGTATATAACCATACGATGGATTATCCAATAAACTGGGATCTTCGTAGTAATACGGAGTGTCCTGGAGAAATACAAAGGTGATTTAGGATTGGCGAAGAAATACTTGGTTTGGTCGTGAATATCAGTCGCAATTTACTCTGCCCTCCTACTAATCCCTTGCTTTGTCTTAACTTAATACCTTCTGCACACCATCGTTATGCTAATCGGTTTTCTTCATTCCCCACCGTTCGGCACCAGCCTAAGGTTTGGAAGAAGACTATCCAATCTGCGTAATAGGTGTACTACTCCTAAGCCAAGGAGTACTCGCAACCTGAGAGAAGGTGAAAAGAAAAGACAACTGAATAGTCCTATCCGTTTTCTCCAGAACCAGAAACCATCCTCGAAGTCCTTCGAGTTCGTATATAACCATACGATGGTTTTGTCCAAATGGAAGTGGACGTTCGTAGTAATACGGGGTGTCCTGGAGAAAAGGGTAAAAGCAGGAGTGGCAATGAGGTCTGCAACTCTGACAATCCAAAAGCCTGTGTTAAGAAGGTTCGGTCAACTTGGTCACTGAGTCATAGTCCAGGGTCGGGTCAATGGTCGCTGCCAAAGAGAGAGAGAAAAGAAACACTCAGCGTGCACTCTAACCTAGATCAGAATGGTTATCACTTTATCTAATCTGGAAACCTCCCACTGTATCTCAAATTCTCCTCCAAACCTGAAAGAAGAAATAGTCGGGATCACCCGAGGAGTAAACCAACTCATCAGTGGGAATCGGGATCCAACTATCATCGCATGATAACGTGACGGAATCCACTCACGTCACCACACTCCAGAAGGTATGCGCATGTCTGGCAAGTTTCAGTTCTTTTGAAACTCCCGATGTGATTTTTTTCCCTAGGACCCAAGTGACCTTGACAATGCCAACATATCAAAGAGTCCTAGTCAAGTTCAACCCGTCATTATCTTGATTGCGTTAAACCCACCCGTACGAGTCCTTGACAATGCCAACATAACCGTACGACTGTCCTAACCAATCCACTTATCCAAGCGACAGAAAAATATTACACAGCTACCGAACACTACGCCTCGGCAATGCACGACATACGTAGCACGAATACTAAGCAATACTAATCTGAAATGACGGAGGGCTACGGATGGTTTTTGGCGAAAAACCTTTTACCGTAATGAACTTGATATCGTTGAAGGAACATGATAACTTTTTATAAAAATATAGTGACGAAAACCTTTACTAAAGAGGTCACTCCCGGTGAAGGGATCTCGGCTCTTTCCCCGTAGAATGAGGTGCAGGATATTCCAACTGAATACCACGATGCAAAGCAAAAGTAATCGGCTATAGTGAAGTTAATGCCCTGACGCAAAATTCTGTCCAAGGGGTCACTCCCGGTGAAGGGATCTCGGCCCTTGCCTCGTCGACTGAGGAGCAGGATATTCCAAATGAATACCACGATGCAAAACAAAAGTGAACGTCCTTGCAATAACAGCTTTTTGAAAAAGTGTTCCAACAACATCAGAATAGGTTTGTTTAGGTTGCATTGATCCGAATCAATGCAGTCCCATCAATTGATCACACCACAAAGAACGAAAATATACTGACGTACGTATATGCCATCTGCATTCGCCACTGGGTCCCGTCATCACCCGTTAGGTTAGCTAACTAACGGCAGAGCGGGGACTGGACTAGCGCGGATGAAAAACATATACAACATCTACTAATATATATACCAATATATAGTATTTCGCTCAAGGCGTGAATAAAATGCAACATCACAGAAATGTACAGCATCACAGAATAATACAGATGTCTGGAAGCCCCGGGTTTCACAGAGCCGCTGCTGAAAACCCGACGTTCCCCTGGTCATGTGGATAGCCTGTGCAATGAAAACCTAGACCCCTACGGGCGCGACAAGTCACCCGCCAAAACCTGAAGCGAGGCAGCCCCCTTCATCACCGTGAATGGACCACCCAGCACTTCACGGAATCCGGTAACTTGGGCACCCCTCCTGGGTCAACCTGTACCCCCTATGAGTGCGGCGAATAGCCCGCCAATCCTGGAGTGAAGCCCCCTCCTGTCCAAATGCCATGAGATGCGGGCTTGTTGCCCTCCAGAACCCGGCTATCCGTGCACCCCACCGCGGGGCAATCCTAGTACAGAAAGTAAAATATACATACACCGGGTACATCGACCGCAACCAGGTCGTGCCCCAAAAGAATAATACAAACAGGCAGTGACGGCAGTCCACATGTCGGACGCTCGCCCCGCAATATCAAATGTACATATAAAACAAAACAGTACTAGCATTGCATCCAGGCTATCCCCACGACCGATCCGCAACAACACAGCATAAACATAGAACATCAACGTGAAAATCACGTTCGCAAATCCGTCTAACCGGGCTATAGCAGTTAGACAGGATTTACCGATCAAGTGATATTCACGGTCGCAGATATAATGTAAATACTGTGAAATAATGTGTTTAAAATATCCAATCGATCAAAAATTAACAAGTGGGCCCCCAAGTAATACTGTAGCAGTCACAGAAGATCTGGGCCCAAATTTAATATTCCAAAAGCCCTATTTTCAGTCCAGAAAGCAACTGAAGAGAAACGACCAAGTGACCTGACCATAGTGCGGCGGAACCGCGGCCCAAAGGGGGTTTTGGCCGCGGTTCCACGCTCCAACTAGGGAATCACTCTGTCGTTTTTATACAGTAGCCTTATATTTTCCAGTACATCATTTTTCTGCAACCTGAAAAATTTTTAGACACCAAAAAGTTTCAACAGAAAACTGATGTGAACAAAAATGAGGTTTTTGGAAATTTGGTCGATCGGATAAGCAAAACGCATTAGAACAAGCTAGGCAAGGTTAATGGCGTGGCTCTGATACCATGTTGCGCCACGGCAGCGCCCCGGCCGTCTTACCGAGGCCAAAATGCGGAATCAAAAATTTTCCTTACTTGGAAACTGGCGCTACCGCGGACAATAAAACCCGGATCGTTAACCATTAACCTATATGCTAGCTAACAAGAGATGGGAAGAGAAGTATACCGAATGATCCGAGTCCTCCGGTCTTCTCCTCGCCTCCGATCTCCCGCGGAAAGTCTTGTCTCCATATCGTCGCCTCCTCGCCGGAAGGGCACCACATCGCCTGCGTCTTTTACGGGCTCCCGCCTCAATACCGAGGCGACTCGGGCATGAAGCCGGCGACTCGACATGCCCAAGATTTGCTGTAGAATGTAGTGTAGAAACTTTGTCTCTTGGAGTTTATGTAGTTGCCATTGATGGATGGAGGAAGAGGTAAAGAAAATTGGTGCTTTCAATTTTCTAGCAAGAAGAAGATGAAAATGAACTCTCTCATTCTTTTTCTCTCAAGTGAAGCCTCTCATATCAAGTGAGAATGGTGGAGGGATGAAAAACCAACCATAACAAGAAGGGAGGTGAGTGTAGGAGAAAGAGAATGGTGACCACATCCAAAGCATCATGATAACAATCTCACATCAACACCAATCAAAGATCAAATCCTTTCTCATCACTTCTAATCTCAAAAAGGCAAGCCATCATGAAAAGCAAAGATGCTTAATCTTTCATAATGCCACAAATACAAAGAACCCCTCCACAAAAGGTTATTTGCAAACTTGCAAATAATCCCCCTCCATCGGGAAAGTCCGTCCGGGAAAGAACAAAGAAAAACCGGCCGGAACGGAATGCAAACTGGCAACTCCAGAAAACTGGTCCCGTAATAAATTACAGGAAAACCCCGAAACTGTGCATACACACCCGCATCTGTATTCCTACCGGATACAAATGCAATGAGACAAAATCTACACTGTACTATACTAGGATCCGGCTTAAACCAAAGCCGGCTAGTAATATCCGTTCGATCCTGATCCGTGCAATACCGCACGTATCTGATCGAACCCTGCCATATTTCCATACGGCCACTAGTACAAACCGTCCGATCCTGATCCGTGCAATACTACACGTATCTGATCAGACCCTGCCATATCTCCATACGGCCTCTACAGCGTTTCGCCCGAAAGCTTGAGTAACTGTAAGTGTGGTGGACTCTAAAGACTCGTCAATACTATGGCTGTGGATTTAACCACTAGCACGTCAGAGGTATTAGCCAATACGTGACGGGCCACCAGCTATTGACCAAAAGGGACGTCGATGAGCGAACTCATCCTGACACCCTACTGAGCCTGTCAGTGACAATATCCGTACAGTCCGGTCCGTTCGTCTATGAGTATCGCATGTCGGGCCTAGGGGGTTGGTAAAAGTCAGACCCCCAAAAGCGGTACAAGTCGTGTCGGAGTGTAGCCCAGAACGCCCTGAGATACTACTGGAATACCTACCAGTAAATCTCCTGCCTCGGCCGAGGGCTTTGCGTAATGGCTCTCCTAGACACAGCGCGACCTCACCCCCAATACCGGGAGAGACGAACCCCTGAAGATGCGCTCACTGCCTCCATGTGGCTCGGGACTGTACCCAACTAAAACCTGTTTGCACGACTCCTTTGAGCCGTGGTAGGGTAGTAATCAAAGCACAGTAGGAACTCACACGAGACAAATGACGATCTCAGGTCGATGAACTAAGCTGTACACATGTCACCTGGGAACTGCTATCTGACGTCTGGTATATGACCAACTAGCAGGTTCCCGGCGAGTCCTGTCCGGTGTACTCATAACCCAATGAGCACCTGTATACATCTTAGGTGAACCAACTGACACCAGTGGCTTGTGAGACCGGCCACCGCCCCTCGTCGGGGTCTCGACTGTATACACTAGTCTACTAATGGAGTATCGATGCCCAGTCTCGAAACTCCCACGACTAGGGACCATTTAAGGATGTGCTTATAGACCCCAGCTCCCACGTATATGATCGCCATCATACTGCTGGTCGTCAAGCAAGAATCCTAGGGGCTCTATCAACGTGTAATAGCGACCTGTAAGGTCACCTGAAACAGTACACGATGATAAAGGTAAACCAGATAGCATACTATCATCTCAAGTAAGACTGTCCTACCGGGATAGGTCCTCCCTCAATCATTGCAATCACGTGCCTGTGATCCAATAATTGACTCTGAGGGCACTATCTCCAACAGGCGCGACATCACCGCCGTCAGTTACGTCCCAGCGTTATCCTCATCTTGAATGGCGGGATGCGTCCATTAATGGAAAGATACGCTAGCGTGGGACGCGGATTGTGGAGAGGCGGATATCTCGCCCTGGCGATATACGCGGAGCAGTTGCGGGACGCATGGGATCTGCGCCCCCGATAGATCGGGAGAGGCCGGGGAAGCTCGGAATGTCGGAGGCTCGGAGATGAGACTGGAGGCCGAGGAAGCTCGGCACGTCGGAGGCTCGGAGATGAGCCGGGAGGCCGAGGAAGCTCGTCACGTCGGATGCTCGGAGACGAGCCGGGAGGGCGAGAAGGCGAGCTGTTAGTAGGTTCCCCGGTGAAGGTGGAATCTATTCAGGGAGGTCTCCTGAAAGGTCGGACACGTTCCTCGAGACGAAATCCCTAGGAATCCTCAGAATGTAACTCATTTATTCCACCTCCGTAGCTTTCGGGACAGATCATCCGCCACGTGTCGTAATCCGAGGAAACACCACTTGTGAGCATCATCATTAGCCCCCCACTATCGTTCCGATCTATCCAAAGGTCGGGTCGAGAGTGGTCTGCTCGGTTTTTCTTCCGCTCAATTTGGCGCCAAGGATCATAATGCGAAACGCCTGGGAACGGCACGACGTTTGGCGGTCGAGTCGCTTTGATCTTTTGGGCCCACGTGTCGCCTCGTCGTGCGCCTAAATCTTCGTGCGTATTTCCAATGGCGTCAGCGGATCAAATGAAATGATTGCGCTTTAAAGAGAGGGTGCCGTTTCAGTCGGTCTCCAGTTGGGATACGGGCCACGTGACGGACGTCGGTTGGCAGAAGCGACAGGCTGTCGCTGTCACCTGCAACCGTTGGGACGTCCCTAATGGCCGATCGCCATGTGGAGCTCTGACGGCTGGCAGGCGCGACATTTCATTTTGGCGGGAGTCGATCTGGGCCATCGGATGCTTTTTTTGGGGTGTATAAATAGGAGGGGACCCCTCTAGGGCCAACACTTCCGCCATAACTTACTTTCGTTGTCGAAAATTGCTTGACGCTCCTTCCTTTTAGATCGGATCACCCGTGATTTTTCCTCGGCGAGCCCATTCCCTTGAATCAGGTTAGATGTCTTCATCTGAGCAGTCTGTAGAGATAGTTAGGATTGAGTTAGACGATGAGGCTCCAGTTGTTTGAGCCGAGTCCAGTGGGTCTTCTTCCCCCTGTCTTCAGATAGTTGGGAGGGTTCTTCTGCTGCGTCATCTGTGTCGGGCTCTTCCCTAGAGCCAGGGCCGCCCGTGTCGTTCGCCGTCGGGTGGCGACAAGGGACCCTAAGGCGCGCATCGGGAACGCCCGTGATGCGCCTTCTGTTTTGAGGAGTGTGGACGAGCTTACCGAGATTCGGGCTCGATTCCATATTCCCTCCAACTATTCGCTTCGTTTAGCTAGAGAGGGTGAGCGGGCAGACCAGGTGCACGGCAAGGAGATTGTCCTGTATTTGGAAGCATTCCGAACCGGAAGGCGTATGCCCTTCTTAGCTGAGGTATGTGGGGTGCTTCGCTGATTCCATCGGGCCAGCTAGTGCCGAACTCGTGGAGAATCGTCCTCAGGTTTCTGGTCCGGTTGAAACTTGAAAATATCTCCTTCAGTTTGACCCTCCTCGTTTCCTTCCTCTGTTATAAGAATCACCCTGGCACCGGTAAGGATGAGCCGAGCTGGGTGTATTTTTCCTTCAAAAACGTAAAAGCGGGATGGTCGGGTCGGATGTGGTAGCCGTCCCTTCTTCCATCCATGAATGAAAGGAGAAGTTCATTTTTGTCGGGCCACCCGAGGGTGAGGATTGGCCCGTGCCTACACAGCGGCACAAGGCCGACTTGTAACGTTTTAGAAATCCTTTAGGCGAATTTTTCGATATTAGCTAAAATAAATTGTGTTCTTCCGTAAAAACCTAGAAGTGATCATTTTTCAGTATAGAATTAACTGCACCTAGTTTAACTAGGAAATTGCTAGTTTGCGGTTTTTAGTTGTCGCTTGTAAACTTTTAGTTCACTTAAATATTTTTTCTTAATTAAAATATTATTTTTAAGTTTTTAATTATGCACTTAATTAGTGGTAATTAAAATTGGGATTGGGTTAATTATGCTAATGTGAATCCATGCTAACTTAATCATAAGATTAAGTATCTTTGACTTCTTGCAAAATATCTTGGAAAATATTTAGATATTTTGAAGGTTAATGAAATTTTTAGTTAAAAGGATTTGAGGTGGCATATGTAATTAAGCTTTAATGTTGTTTTAACCTAGTTTTCTTCCACACACTTCCACAACATTCCCATTTCCTTCCAAAATGGCCGAACCCCCCTTGGCTGCCCATTTCATTTCCTCACTCCATTTCCACTCCTTCAAGCTTCAAAAATTCATCAAAATTCAACAAATAATCCCAAAAACTCAAAAACAAATCAATACCCATTATTCTTTAGCCTTAATCAAGCTTGGATCTTCATGAAAGTTAGCATTTTGGAGGCTATCTTGGAAATCTTTTGCAAGTTTGTGAATCAAGTTTTGAGGTATAAAATTCTAACCCTAAACTTAGTTGTTGTTTTAATACATTAATCTAGTTATTAGATATTTAAGTAAATCTTTAATTTGCATGTTTAGAAATTCAAGAAAAGGTTCTGAAGATCAAGTTAGGTTTTTGATTATTTGTAATGGTTAAGTGAGTTATTTAGACAAGGAAAACTTAACCTAGTTGTGAGATTATTAATTGTTATTTTTCCTAATTGTCTAATTAAGCTTAATTTAAAACTAACTTTTACTAAATCTTATATGGGTGAGATTAAAATTGTAGTAAAGATTTGTGTGGCTTAATCAAGCTATAAGGTGATGATTGTGACCACTAGAATGGTTTAAACTACTAAATATGAGCTAAAATGTTTAAAAGGTGCTTACTAGATTTTCGGTAAAATTAGGCGTGAGTTTCTTTTGACGTTGCGATATTATATATATTATCTTCCACGATATATATTGTGTTGTGAATGCGCGATCGGTACGATCAGGGTCTAGGTTTGGTGGTTGTGTCGTTTAGCGTTCCTAGCTGAGGTTGTGCCGATATCGTACACGTTTGTGCACTAAGTGCACAGTGTGTATATCTTGTGGACGTTATCCTTACGTTTCGTAGTCTTTGTGTCGGCGCATGATATTTAGTCTTATGTATTGTGTTTGTGAAATTTTAGGATCGTGAGCAGGTACTTCGGACGCTACGAAGAAAGGGAAGCAGGTGGTCGGATTTACTTAGCTCGAGGTCATCGGTGAGTAGATTTAACATCTACAGGGGAATCGCCCGGATGACGTTATGCGTCTGGGCTAGATTATATAACATGATTATTAGTTACAAGTATATGGACATTGATTGTGCATGTGTACCATTGTTGCATATCTCATTGCCTATTGTATATGGACATAGTATTAATGAGACACAACACTATTATTGACGGTTCATGTTGCACGAGCACAAATTGTATGCTACACACACACCGTCGGTAATTGCCATGACACGCACTACACCTATACATATGTGATATTGTATTGGTTAGGGATATTGAGACATGATCCTTATTTCCATTGTGTATAAGAAAGATAGCATACACATATACCTTGCTATGCCTATATGCTTACACCTATACATATGTGATATTGTATTGGTTAGGGATATTGAGACTTGATTCTTATTTTCATTGTGCATATGAAATATAACATACCTGTATACCTACATGCTTACACATATGCCTTGCTATACCTATATGTTTACACATATACCCATATGGTATTACATCATTATTGCTAGGTATATACCCATATCTTGCTATAGCTACATGTACATCATGCATACATACTTACATGTACACCCACATACCTTGCTACAGCTACATGTACACCATGCAAACATACTTACATGTATACCCATATCTTGCTATAGCTACATATACCCCTAAGTGGTATGGTATTGTCATTTGACATTGAGACGCTGATTATAGTGCTATTGCGCTTATGAAATACATCATACATACCTGCTTACATGTAGATACACATATCTTGCTATAGTTACATGTACACCTTATATGATACTGCACTTGATTTTGGAGGAATTGGGAACCACATGATATATTTTAAAACTGGATTCATTTAAAAGAGCGATTTTCCCTTAATATGCTCATATTGCCGTTTTATGTTGCATACATCAGTTTTTCATGGATTTACGCATTGAGATATGGATTTCATATGATTTATGGATTTGAGAACCGTGGGGGTATTTCAAGAAATGAAAATCCGGTTTCTCTTGATATGATATTTCAGTGCGTCCACCATGAGTTTTCTCGGTTCTGAGACTTATGTTAGATACCCGATTCGAGGAGCGGTAGGCACCGTCTGCGGGTACATGGTGGACCCGGTATGGTTCCCCGGGGCAAGAGGTGATTTTCGTGGTATAGACGATGAGCCTGGCAGGAGGGCTAGTACCTACCGGTGATAGTATTTGGATTCGGTGGTTATCTGGTGGATACCGACCGGAGTTATGTACGGACATTCTATGTGGATTGCGAGTGTGGGACACTCAGGTTCCATGAGATGTACGACATGACATCAGGGCCGGTCCTGGTGACGGCGCCTGAGAGATGATATTACGTATCGATACTGGACACTAGTTTTCATGATATTTTCGGGTGTCGATGTTGGACACTCAGGTGCCATGAGACTTACAGGATATGAGGGCCGATCTGAGGATGCGGTGCCTAAGGTATTGGGATTTTGGATGTGTCGTTGGTGGACACTAGTTTCTCCACGATGAGAATTCCGTGTTGAAGATATGTTTTATCCCATACTAAGCATTTATTGATATGCATTGCTTCATGTTTTAGTAGTACCTGATAGAGTACTTTTCATGACTGTTGCATATACATATTGCCATTTATTATAATATCAGTTTGCATGTGATAGATTATCGCAGTACGTGCATACCTACGATTACCTGCATGATGTTATTTACTATTCACGAATTGGCAACTCACCCCCGTTGTGCCACAGTGTTTTTGCAGGTTAGACCCTCAGAGTAGTCGCGGCAGGGCTTCATCATATTGTATCTTTTCTGGCGGATACCGTTATGATTGGCTTGAACCTTTACTATAGGTGGGTTTGCGGTTATCCGTTTATGTACATTGTATATCTTTTTTGTTGGATCTAGTACTCTCCATCTACCACCTTCATGCATTTGAATTAGAGACGAGTTGTGAGGATCAATGTTGTATTATTTTGTAGCTTTGGGTGCCGTGCTCATGGGAGCCGGCCTTTGCTTTGTAGTTTTTGTTAGTTATATGTATGCCCTAGAGGCCATTACTGTACATGCGATGTATATTGTAGTGGATGCTTGGACATATATAGGAAGGACCTTCTTACTCAATATGATAGTATGCTATTTGGTTGCACTTTATCTTAACATGTAAACAAATACTGTTTTGTGATCATATGTTGATAAAGCCCTTAGGATGATTACTTGACTACCAGGATTATGATGCAGATCATACTAGTAGGGACAGGGTAGTCGATAAGTACATCCTTCAAATGCTCCTAGTCGTGGGAGTATTAAACAGGGCATCGGTACTCCAGATTAGACTAGCGTATGCGCTTCTTGACCCATATGATGGGCGATGGATGATCCTATATCCATTGGTGTTTGACATCAGAGAAGGTATACGGGTGCTCAGTGGAGGCTGGGTGCACTGGACGGACTCGCCGAGAACTCCTAGATGGTATTATACCTATCGTCGGATAGCAGTTCTCTGGTGACACTGGTACAGGTTAGTCTGTAGACCCGAGATCGTCATAGAGTCTTGTGTGATTCCTACTGTGCTTTGATTTCCACCATACCACGGTCAAGAGATCGTGCAAAATGGTGGCTTTTGGGTATAGTCCCGAATCACATGGAGGCAATGAGCAATAGAAAGGGTTTCGTCTCTCCCGGTATTGGGGGTTGATGTTGCGCTGTGCTCGATTGGCCATAACAGGAAATCCCTGATCAGGCTTGCTGAGATTTACTGGTAAGTGTTATCAGTAGTTTCTCGAACCGTTATGGACCTTGCATCGGCATGACTTATCAGGCTATTTGGGTCTGACGTTATACCACCCCCAGGCTGTTGATATGCAACATATCAGATGAAGAGACCGGACTGTACGGTAGTGTTACTGATTGGATTCGCAGGAGTTATAGCAGGCTTGCTTGTTTATCTTCTGATCGCTCAATACCCGGGTGGCCGTTACGTTTAGCAGACCGTTTGCGGCTTGTGGGTGTTTGATATGATCATCACCTACTGCCGGCGTATTGACGAGTCTTTAGAGTCCTACGTAGAGCTTTCCTGGTTCATGCGAAACGGAGTAGGAGCGCATATGTGATATGTGCGGGACTGAGATTAATGCGAGAATGTGATACCGCATTCTAATCTCGCGATTTGTGATATCGGTCGATTATATGTATTATAGCCGGATTATTAAATCAAGAGTTGATTTAATAATTTAATGTATAATTATATATTTGATATATTATATTACATTAACTAATATTTAGCTCACTAATGATTTCTTTTCTCACTTGATGTGCACATTGTATATATATGTGATATGTATATTTGTGTACATGTATTGTGTCATGTTTGATGATACATACTAGATGGGTGTATGAGACTTATATCATACTAGGGTTAAATTAGGGTTTTGATTATTTCTTAAGTTATTACAAAAGAGCAAAAGACTTGGTCAACGTTTTAAGCTTGGAGAAGCTTGTAGAATTTTGACAAAGTCCACTCTTTTGTCATTCCTTAGGATATTTTACTTGACCCAACCCTTAACCATAGCCATGAGTTAATTCTCTACATGAGTTAAGCATGATAGCTTTAACTTAACCATGGGTGCAATAATTCATTTGGATGAATTATTTCATGAGTTCTTCTTCTTCTTCATCAAGCTCCATGAAAAGCTTTCTAGCTTCAATGGAGGTATGAGATAAAATGTGAGAAAATGATTTCTAAAGTGAGCAAACTTCCTACTTCATCATCCTCTACTACTTGCCATTTAGTAGAGTGTGTTTGCTTCACTAATCTACACAATTAGTGAAGAGATAGCATGAGCTGGTGTCTCCTCGATGTAGATCATCTTCGGCCTCGAAGACTTCGAAGCAAGCTTGTTCGTTTCTTCATGGGAGCCATTCTAGAGTCCGGGGATCGTGATCGCAGCGAAGGGACTACTACATGGAGCTATTGAAGTGAAGGTCCGGTCTACAAAGATTGTATTCCTTGTTCACTTAGATGTAAAGAGTTTACATATCTTGTTTAACCCTAAGTCTCTAGTTAAGATCTTGGTTAGGGTTTGTTTAGCACCCCAAAAATTTTAACGTAGCATGATTGATGCTTGCCAAAACCTTGCTAAGGTGCTAAGCTAACCCTATAGGTATCAGAGCTAAGCTAGAGCATTAGGCGTCGTGTAGACGAAGTTTGAAGTCCGATCGAACTCCGAAACCCCGATAAATCCCACTTTCTGGAATTTTTTTCAAAAGTTGAAATTTTTCATATTAAAAATACTCAGAGAATCATGCAGGGAATTCTAAGGATTAATGTGAAGTACGAAGCTATGACTCACTCAAGAGACCGCGGAATAGCGGCCAAACCATGCGTTTGGTGGCGGTTCTGCGGCCAACTTTGGGAGTTAGGGGCTAATACTTCAGGGGTTTATTCTTGGGTACTTTTTCATGCTTCTGGGAATTTTTAATTCTACTCAAGTGTTGAGCTTTCTGGGAAATATTGGGAACTCTTCGATTCGATCGGAAAGTTTAACTTTGTTTAAGTTTTTTCCGGGTAATTTAGAACGTGTTAAAAGGTTCGAACGGATATCAACAACTCACTTTTTCCCCTGTCGGAAAACTTTCAAGTGTTGGTTTTTTCCTGAGTTTAAAACTTTCAGAAAATCATACAAGCGTATCTGTGGACCCTCTAGAAGAACGTAACCTTAACCCGATTATGTGACCGTCAAAACCGCCACTGAACCATATGGTTTATGGTAGTTTAGCGTTGCCATACGTGAGGCGTTGGTTTGACCCTTCTACAGTTGGTTCATAGTGGCTGTGACATGTTCTGGGATTTTTTTGAACTCCGCTCAAGTGTTGAGCTATTTGGGAAATCTTGGGTGTTTGTTTATTCGATCGGAAAATTTAACATTGTCTATTTATCTGGAATGTGATACAATATGTGGAATTCATATGGTTAGACATGAAATGCGAAGTATGTGATATTTTGGATTTAAGATGACTAAAGTGATTGTGGATTCCAAATATTGTAGTTTTTCACTTTCTTTTCTGCGACTGTAAGTATAATATGTGGTGTATCGCCGGTTTTGGTGCTATATGTCAACGACAACTGGGATACGCATATTTACTTATGTTGATGATATGTGATGTTATGTTTTACTGTGATATGTTATATTGGATCATCGTGTTTTGAATAGCCGGGGGTTTTATGTGAGATGAGAGTTTTTTTTTTATTTTTCATTCATGTAAAATTCATTGTATGTAATATTCTTTTATTGGGGCACTTCCGGGTTGAGGATGATGTCACCATTGTATATTATTTACTTTTCCGCATTAGGATAGACCCAAGGCGGGGAGCACAAGTAACCGGGTTCTAGGGTCCAGTGGGAGACCATCTCAAGGAGTTGAGACCGGATCTCCTAACTCTAGAATTGGTAGGGTTGCTTGCCGCTCTCGTAGGGGGTGTAGGGATATGGGTTTGGCTATTCATCGCGACCGTGGAATCCGTATTTTATACTGGCTTAACTTAAAACACGGAATTCCTAGTATATCCAATATTTCATATGTGATTCTTCTGCTGCTGATATTCTGTGATGTGATCATTTTATATGCGTGAGACGAATGCTTATACTATATATATATGATATATAAATATTATTGTTTTCGTTTCTTCTGTGATGCTTGAGAAGCATAAATAAATGGGACTTCATTAATGAGATTAATAAAATAAAAGAAAGCTAAAGATGTTGTAGAAACTTGTTTAAAAACTGGTAGCTCTAGTTCTTGTTTTGCATAGCGGTATTCCTTGTAGAATATCCAGCACCTTATTCGATAAGGAAAGAGCCGAGATCTCTTCACCGGGAGTGACCTCTTTAGCGAAACTAGCAGATGCTACAAATACGGTTTGTCTTTTGATTGCTTCTATAATTTTTGCTTTGCATAACGGTATTCCTTGTAGAATATCCAGCACCTTATTCGATAAGGAAAGAGCCGATATCCCTTCGCCAGGAGTGACCTCTTTAGCAAAACTAGTAAAAGCCTAAAAAACACTCCTTTTCAAATTTACTCGATTCTACAACGATATCAAGTTCATTACGCTCATGGTTTTCTTAAAAACCTGCGTAACCCTCCGTTATTTTAGAAAATAGAGTACTTAGTATTCGTGCTGCGTATGTCGACCATAGCCGAGGCGTAGTGTACGGTAGCTAAGTGATATTTTTCCTATACAGTATATGATGCGATTAGTTAGGACAGTCACATGATTATGTCGACCATAGCCGAGGGTCATGTGAGTGGGTCTAATTAACCACGAAATGACGGATAGAACTTGACTAGTGCTTATGATATGTTGACCATAGCCAAGGTCATAGGTACTAGGGGTAAAAAGTATTATCGGGAATTTCAAGTGTTGAAATTTGCAATGAGATTGCATACCTTCTATGAGATAGTTGGATCCCGATACCCATTGCGAGTAAGAGTTACTCCTGGGAGAGTTTTACACATTACAATTAGCCGATCAAAGTAGGTGTCTAGAAAGGTGTTAACGGGGTTATGCCTCTGGGAAAACGAGGTTTATTTTAATTAGGTCCGTGCGAAAGCACGGGGAACCTCCCTCAAAGTACCGACACTGGCCTGGCCGAAAGATTGGCAAACTTATAGGGTGTAATTAAATCCTGGCTAGTCTTACCTTTTAGGGTTTGAAGGAAGATTTGACTAAAACAGTGGGAGACATTCTGATTAGATAAATTAATAACCAATCTAATCTTGCAATAAGCGCACGCAGAGCATTTTCTTCTCTCTCTCTCCTGGTAGCGATTATGTCACACCTTAATCAAGATAATAATATGGATGCATTGACCGAACTTACTTATTATACTGTGCTAGGGAACATTGATTCCGCTCTATCTTATAATTGTTATAAGTCCGAGCAGGAAATAGGGGAATATCCGGATTCCCATTCCACCAATTCGAAGAAAGTGCATGTTGATGCATATTCTTCGGGTGTCCTTATTACCGAGAACTGTTTTTAGTATCCTCTACGTCCTGGGTATGTGATACCAGATCAGGATCCCGCATATGTAATATGTTACATGGGCTACAGAAAGATAGAGAACTGAGAATGGGTGATATGTCTCTAAGTGTTAGAGAATGGTGTAATTATTGCAGCCAAAGATATCACCTTGTATTGATTCTGAACAAATGTTATTACATACCGAACCTGATATACAACATTACATCATGTTCTTTACTGAGTTAAAGAAGAATATAATTCTGTATTGGAGGATAATGTTGTGAACATTTTCCTGAATCAAGAGTTGATTCGATCAGGCACGTTATATAATAGCATATATGTTCTAAATCAAACCACGGTTCAAAGTATATAGAACACAGACAAGAGGAACAGTTCAGGAATGAACGAATCCTTCTTGAGGCATTGTAGACTAGGTCATATCAATGCGACACGACCAGCTAAGTTATATAAGGATGAATATGAGAATCTATTCGAATTTTCATCTTATGCTACTTGCTAGTCTTGTCTCAAAGATAAAAATGACCAATACTCCGTTTACTGGAAACAGAGAAAGAGTTACTGAACTCTTGGGACAGATACATGATGATATATATGGTCCCATGTCTACAAATGCCAAGGTTGGATCTTTTGAGAACCAAACGGGTAAAAGTATTAAAGTCCTACGATGTGATCGAGGAGGTGAATACTTGCGCATAGAGTTCCTGGAGTTTCTAAAAGGAGAATGTGATTCTCTCTCAGTTTACTCCTTCGTATACACCACAGCACAACGGTGTATCGGGGCGGAGGTATCTCACCATATAAGATATGGCGCGCTCTATGATGAGTACTGCCGGGTTACCTATTTCCTTTTTAGGTGTTATGCACTTGAGAAGTTGCATACCTATTGAATGAGGTTCCATCCAAATCAGGGCCTACCACTACATATGAGATATAGTATGGGAAGAGACCATGTCTTAAACAAGTTGAGATATGGTATGGGAAGTGACCATGTCTTAAACAAGTTGTGTGATTGTCCGGCCTATGTTAAAAAGCAAAATATGGGATTGTCCGGCCTATGTTGAAAAACAAAATCTGGACAAGCTCGAGGCAAGGTCAGTTGTGTGAGTTTGTCAGGATATTCCAAACATTAGTAAGGGAATATCTTCTACCACTCTGAGGAGCAAAAGGTGTTTTATTTCTCAGCATGCCACCTTTTTAGAAAATGAATTTCTTATGAAGAAATTAAGTGGTCATGAGGTAGAACTGGAAGGAGTTCCAGCTAGACAAACTAACAGCTGATAATTTGGTAAAACCAAAGGATTCAATAGTCTCCAACAAACCTCAGCCTCTCCGTGAATCTGGTAGGGTTCCTCATCCACTTGAGAGATACTACAGTCTTCTCGATGACAGTGGGAGCGAGGATTGCATCATGAGATGATGGCCCAACCGGGTGCATGCAGTTGGAACGTCTGTTTTGATATGATAGTCAAAGAGTTTGACTTCATAAAAATGGTAGATGAACCTTGTATATATAAGAAGGTTATAGAGAGTAAGGTTGTCTTTCACGTATTGTACGTAGATGACATACTCCATGTTAGTGTATATGCCCTAGGGGCCATTATTGTATCATACTTGTATGTATATTACTTAATGGAAGCTTGGGATATTCACAGTTGTATATACAGTCTTGCTAAAAATGGTAGTATGCTACTTGGTTTGTGTCTACTTTAATATGTGCATATATTTCTTGTAACGTATCACTTATACATATTAGTAGAGCCCATAGGATCTTTGCTTGATTACCAGCGTTGTGATGGCAGTCACACTAGTGGGGGCTGGGTAGTCTGTAAGCAACATCCTATACAGGTCCCTGGTCGTTGGATTATCGAGATAGGGCATCGATATTCCGGAGTAGACTAAGTGTGTACGCTTCTTATCCCAGTTGGGGAGATGGTCTGTCCCACAGCCATCAGTACGTCGTACTGGAGCTAGTATACAGGTGCTCGTTAGGTTACGGGTACACCGGACATGACTCGCAGGGGAACTGTTGGTTAGTATTATATCCATCGTCAGTTAACAGTTCCCAGGTGACATGAGTACAGCATAGTCCGCAGACTTGACACTGCTACTTCGCCTCAAGTGTGTCCTACTGTTCTTAGATTACTACCCTACCACGGCTCAAAGGAGTCGTGCAAACAGGTAGCAGTTGGGTGCAGTCCCGAGCACTTGGAGGCAGTGGCGGTTAGATAGGATTCGTCTCTCCCGGTATTGGGAGATGATATCGCGCTGTGTCAGAGAGCCATTACGCAAAGTCCCTGGCCAGGGCAAGCGAGATTTACTGGTAGGTTCCAGTAGTTTCTCAGGGTGTAATGGGCTTCGCTCCGACACGACTTATACCGCTATTAGGGGACTGACGCTTGCCGCCCCCTAGGCTCGATATGCGATAGTCTTAGACGAACAGACCAGACTGTACGGAGATTGTCACATCAGGCTCAGTGGGAGTTCGGATGAGTTTACTCATCGGCCTTCTTATCGACATCTACCTGGGGACCGTTACGTACAGCTAGTGCCGGTTGCGGTCTGTGGTTAAACCCACTTCCAGCATAGTGTCGAGTCTTTAGAGTCCCACACAGAGAGTTTCCCTGCTCCAGGCGAAACGATATAGAGGTCGTATGGTTTTACGATAAGGGTTCGGACGCGTACGTGTGTTTACGCACGTACGACTTTTCGGGCAGTTTTTACTAACCGGCTTTGGTTTTAGCCAGATTCTAGTATCGGGTTATTGGATTTATACAGTCTAAAGTTTTTCCGTGTTTTCACGGATTGGAGGGGCGTTCTTGTAATTTGTCGGGAAGCTTCTAGAAGCATGGTGACTTGGGGGGTAAGGTGACATTGCATTAAATGAGATTAGTGACTCATTTGTGTGATTCATCCATGTCATTAATGCATCATAAATGCTTAATGACTCATGGAGATGAATCACTTATATGTATTTATGAAGTATGGTTGTTAAATCATTTATTGATTTATTTGATAAATAATAATGCTTCATATATATCATGATACATCATTATCTCATTTCATTCTCATCATCACCTTCTCTCTCCTCAAGCTCTCTCATTCTTGAAACCCTAACCCTAACCTCTCATGTGTTGAGATCAAGAGTTAGCTAGACTAATACATACATAACTTCACTCTATATCCCCTAGGTAGCTTAGATTAGCAGTTTGAGCAACCTAGTTATCTCAAGTTAGAGATCAAGCTTGGCGTAGGAGCTCTCGGGTGGATCGTCTTTGACTCGAGAGGCCGTTGAGGTGCCGATGTTCCAAGGAGCCTACAAGGAGTGGAGGACAGCGATGAAGACCCGAAGGACAAGTAACGTGAGGTATAACTTCGAATCAGAGTACTTAAACCTCTCGTAGTTTGCTAGTAACGGTTTAGATACGATTCATGCTCTCAAGTCCGTGTTACGAAGCTTTGATAATCGTTTTTCATATATTCCGCCTCCCCGCAAGTTCGTGGGGTGCGTGACATGGACTTACAATGGTATCAGAGCCAACTAAATCATTACTAGCTTATTAGCAACTAATTAGAAGTTCGATCGACGGAAAACACGAAAACAAAACCCTAACACCCTAACAGTTTCTGTTGATTTTAAAAGTGTCAGAAAAATTATTTGATATGCCTTAAAATTCACAGCAGGGTATTATAAGAATACTGGGAAAACACGAGCCTTTAACTCGGCAAGACGGCTGCGGATCCGCGGCAAGATGGTGCTTTTGGCCGCGGATCCGCCGCCGAGTCAACACCGAGTTGACTCGGATTTTCTCTGATTTTCATATATTTTGGTGTATTGTTTTCCAATATGTTCTGTTTCTACCTAGGTTACTTCAGTGCAGGTTTGCTTTTGGGGTAGACACGGATAAAGGAAGTCGATCGATATTCTAAGATATTTGCTAATTGGGTTTTTATCTGTAATGTTTAATGTGTTCATAAACCTCCCCTAACTGCTAGTATGTCGGTTGGCAGGGGGTTGCATATTTCTATAATGTTTACTGTTTGTGTATATAGACTTGATTGGAGTGTTGTGATGATTAGCCGGGGTTTGAGATGGGTTTAATATTCATTCATTCGATATAAATGTAATATGATGTAATATTCTTTCGCGGGGCACATCCAGGTTGCGGTTGTAGCCACCGTTGTATTATTTCTTTTTTACTGTTTTTGCTCCTAGGATAGACCCAAGGTGGGGTACACAAACTACCGGGTACGTTGAAGTGTTTAGTGTCCTACTCACGGAGTTGAGGGAGACCGCTTCACTTCGGGTACTTGGCGGGTAGTTTGCCGTACCTGTAGGGGTCTAGGGTGGGGTAATGGCTATTCATCACAACTGTGTAATCCGTCTTTTATTGCAGGCTCAAATCAAATGCGGATTGCTAATATATCCAATAAAGTTCATCAGTGATCTGGAATGCTTATTATTGCGTCTGACGAATGTACAATATTTATATATGATAGCTATTAGACGTCACTTATGTTTTACACCCGCGCTAGCCCAGCCCCCGCTCTGTCGTTAGTTAACTAACCTAACGGGTGATGACGGAACCCAGTGGCGAATGCGGATGGCATAAGAGGACGTGGTATTTTCGTTGTTTTCTGTAATGATAGAATAAATGATGTGACACATTATTATAATGCAAAGAAAATAAACCAAAGTTAAATCGTTGGAACAAATTTAAAAGAAACCACTCGGTTATTTTAAAAAGAGCAGAATTTTTAATTGCGGAGCTTTAACCACTCCTTTTAAAAAGTATCAGGTTCCTTCGATTATATCAAGTTCACTACGTTCACGGTTTTTCCAAAACCATGTTGCGCCACGGCAGCGCCCCGGCCTCGTACTCGAGGCCAAAATGCGGAATTAAAATTTTTCCTTACTCGGAAACCGGCGCTACCGCGGACAATGAAAACCCGGATCGTTTACCATTAACCTAATGCTAGAAATCAAGAGATAGGGTGAGAAGTATACCGAGTGATCCGAGTCCTCCGGTCTTCTCGTCATCGTCCCGATCTCCCGCGGAAAGTCTTGCCTCCACATCGTCGCCTCCTCGCCGGAAGGGCACCACATCGCCTGCGTCTTTTACGGGCTCCCGCCTCAATACGGAGGCAACTCGGGCATGAAGCCGGCAACTCGACATGCTCAAGATATGCTGTAGAATGTAGTGTAGAAGATGCTTGTCTCTTTGGGGTTATGTTGTTGCCATTGAGGATGATGGAGGAAACAAGGATTAGAAAAATGGTGCTTGCATTTTTCTAGCATGAAAATGAGATCAAGAAAGAAACTCTCAAGAATGAAGCTCTCTCTTCTTCTTCTTCTCTCTTTCTTTTTTCTTATGAAAAACTTATCTACTACCTCAAGTGAGTAGAAGAATGGTGGAGGAATGAATATCAAGCATGAAGGGAGGTGATGGTAGGAGCACAAGTGGTGACCATAGCCAAACATAATCATTACAAACTTACATCAACCATTCTTATCAATTCTAATCAAGATAAAGCATGAAAAGATCAAGGAAAAGAATGGAATCTAAAGATGCTATCATGATAAATACATTTGCAAGAAAATCCTCCACAAAGTGTTATTTGCAAAACTGCAAATAACCCCCTCCATCAGAAAAGTCCGGCCGGGAAAGAACAAAGGAAAACCGGCCGGAACGGAATGCAAACTGGCAACTCCAGAAAACTGGTCCCGTAATAAATTACAGGAAAACCCCTATACTGTGCATACACACCCGCATCTGTATTCCGACCGGATACAAATGCAATGAGACAAAATCTACACTGTACTAAACTAGGACCGGCTTAAGCCAAAGCCGGCTAGTAATATCCGTTCGATCCTGATCCGTGCAATACCGCACGTATCTGATCGAACCCTGCCATATAACCATACGGCCACTAGTACAAACTGTCCGATCCTGATCCGTGCAATACCGCACGTATCTGATCGGACCCTGCCATATCTCCATACGGCCTCTACAGCGTTTCGCCCGAAAGCTTGAGTAACTGTAAGTGTGGTGGACTCTAAAGACTCGTCAATACTATGGCTGTGGATTTAACCACTGGCACGTCAGAGGTATAAGCCAATACGTGACGGGCCACCAGCTATTGACCAAAAGGGACGTCGATTAGGAAGCTCACCCCGACACCCAACTGAGCCTGTCAGTGACAATATCCGTACAGTCCGGTCCGTTCGTCTATGAGTATCGCATGGCGGGCCTAGGGGGTTGGTAAAAGTCAGACCCCCAAAAGCGGTACAAGTCGTGTCGGAGTGTAGCCCAGAACGCCCTGAGATACTATTGGAATACCTACCAGTAAATCTCCTGCCTCGGCCGAGGGCTTTGCGTAATGGCTCTCCTAGACACAGCGCGACCTCATCCCCAATACCGGGAGAGACGAACCCCTGCAGATCCGCTCACTGCCTCCATGTGGCTCGGGACTGTACCCAACTAAAACCTGTTTGCACGACTCCTTTGAGCCGTGGTAGGGTAGTAATCAAAGCACAGTGGGAACTCACACGAGACAAATGACGATCCTCAGGTCGATGAACTAACCTGTACACATGTCACCAGGGAACTGCTATCTGACGTCAGGTATAAGCCCAACTAGCAGGTTCCCGGCGAGTCCTGTCCGGTGTACTCATAACCCAATGAGCACCTGTATACATCTTAGGTGAACCAACTGACACCAGTGGCTTGTGAGACCGGCCACCGCCCCTCGTCGGGATCTCGACTGTATACACTAGTCTACTAATGGAGTATCGATGCCCTGTCTCGAAACTCCTACGACTAGGGACCTTTTAAGGATGTGCTTATAGGCTACCAGCTCCCACGTATATGATCGTCATCATACTGCTGGTAGTCAAGTAAGAATCCTAGGGGCTCTATCAACGTGTAATAGCGACATGTCAGGTCACTTAAAACAGTACACGATGATAAAGGTAAACCAGATAGCATACTATCATCTCGAGTAAGACTGTCCTACCGGGATAGGTCCTCCCTCAATCATTGCAATCACGTGCCTGTGATCCAATAATTGACTCTGAGGGCACTATCTCCAACAATCTCCCACTTGCACTCAAGGCTAATTATTGCGATGCCGCATACTCACAGCCCGTGTGATACCGAACACCCAACTCCTCTACTAGTCAGTCTCACAAAGCTTGTTTGCGAAACTATTGCGTTCGAGGAATAGCCTCAGTGAGTGGATCTGCTGTGATGTTTCTTTCTATGTCTCTCTATATCTCAAGTTCGCGGAGAAAGCCATCTCCCGAAATGAGCAATACCTGTCTTAGAACGTCTGGATGTCTGATGGGACCTAGCTCATAAATGAACTTCAAATCCAAACTTCTTAGACTGTATCGTCAACTGAACTTAATCAGTATTCTGCGCCATGCCTCCCTCAGTATCTGCCTGGATCACCTGTCCAAAATACTGTCCCTCGTCAGAGGGAGAGCTATAACTCTGACAACCTCCTTGTCGTCCATGTCACCTTGGAAGCCCGGAGTGATAACCGTCTCCTAAAGGAGGCAGCCGTTATCATATCCCTAGAACATTCACTTATGTTCTAAAACTGCTTCCGACTGTTTCTCCAGGATTGGATCAATATCAACTTATTGCACCCACTGCAAGAACAACATCTGGTGTGGTACTTGACATCTCATGATTGACTCAATTGCCTAAGCAAGTGATATGTCAATCATGCGTATCCCTCTCCCCTTTAGTCTGTAAGACACCTTTAGAGAGGGTGACTCCATCACCTGCAGGTACACTACCGTGCCAGGAGTCGTCCATTCTAAATACTCATAGAATGCTGTCAAGGTACCCAGATTGGGAAACCACCCAAATCTAGATCTAAAACCATAGATCTAGTAACCAGTATGTCTGATATAATATCCAAGTCCTATGTGGAGAAAACACTGTGTGACGACCAAAGTATAACCGATCGTAGTATAGGAATATCACTTCCTACTACCTTCTCAACAGATCCACCCCTTATTTTGATGACGTCAAACCTATGACTGTCACATCAGAAATAGATGATCTATCTCCGCTACATCTGCTTTAGTCTATAAATAGACATAAGCCTGATGACCACCAATGCTTCCGCTGCTCCCACTGACTACGACAACCCTCTGGCAGAGTCATATAGACGTGCACTTCTAAAGCTAGTTTAGAACGACGCTATACTCATCCTCCCACCGGGTCTCGCAGCCTGGAACAACAACAATGGCAAGTGTGGGTAAACAAGAACTTCCCTGTCACCGTCCTTGAGGCTACCGGAGTACCTCTCGGGTGCCTGAAGTTACCCACCGTATCTGCGGAGTGGCCAATGGAATGTCAAATCAGATTGAATCTTTAGGTTCCTTATTAAATCTTCAGTAATCGTTTGCGGTTCTGGAATTACTTCCAGTTCTACCATACTCCCACTGCTGTTTTTGTAAAAATCCATTTTTAATAAAACTGTGGCGAGTCTAGAACAATATTTCTATTGATCTGCCAGATGGTAGAAAGTCAACCCTCGTCATAGCCTGGGTCAACCCACAAACAGCCATTACAGAAACGTGCCTTGAGTTATCCGGAGTCTGGTTTTAAGCATAAGCCGGACAACTCCCCGTACCTTAACATCGTTAAGATATGAACTGTTCTATATCCAATATAGAACCAGAGGCACTGATTTAATTGAACCAGATTCAAATCATGCAGCTGTCTCCAGTGCATGTCAACTAAATGGAGAGAGGCCGATCAGCGTTACTCAACTTAGGAATGCTTCCAATTATGAGTAACCTGAAAGAGAAGCAAGTTCTCTTAATCATTACAATCAACTGAACACCATACACAAGTATCTACATCTTCGATCACTTTGAAGAATCCCGATACTTGCTACACCTGGTTCTCTACTCTATTCAAATACCTATAACTCCTCAAAAATTAGACCCTGTGTTTCCACGAAACACCTGTCTAAAAACTAGAGAAGTCATAAGTAAACCGAATATAGTACTAGGACCTACCCCTCTGTCCTGATGGACCCTGGACAACATACAATACTCTGTATAAGTCCGCTGAGTCTAACAACTCTTTCACTGTGTGTCGCAGGTTGAAAACTGTACTTATGGTTAAGAAGAATTACACCGCTGTTTAATGCTCCTTACCCAACCATCCACTGATATAGGTAAATGTCATCGACATAATATCAAAAGGTATATCTCACTCTATGAAAATAGACGTACAGATATATCAATTTGAAATTGGTGCATAACCGCGGATATTCAAAACCAAAAAATTGCCGTCCGGCAAACAACCCAGGTGATCTCCTCAAATATCACCGATTACAACGAATCCCGATATAATGAGGATAATCACCCAATTCCCAATAACTTACTCCCACTGATCATCTGTAAAACCATACAGATGTGAGAATCATACCTGGTAAATACATACCCTGGAGCAAGTGTCTAACTGGGAAATCAGTTTTCCATTAACAGTACACAGTGAAACTGAAACATTGAAATGTTTCGTCGGGGTATCCTGGTATTCCTAGTAATGCCTCTTCCATTATCCAGATTAACAACTGTAACCGTATAATTCTTTGCCATCTTTCTTAATCCCTTCATATGTCTTTAGTCAATACCGTCTGCACACCCCTTTAGGCCAAATGGTTTTCTTCCTTCCCTACCGTTCGGCACCAGCCTATGGTTTGGAAGAAGACTATCCAAAAAGTATAAAGGGTGTACTGTCCTAATCCTAGGAGCACTCGCAAAGCGAGAGAAGGTGAAGATAAAAGACAACCGAATAAACCTTATTCCTATTTCTCCCGGACCAGAATCCATCCCCGAACTGGAACCAGTTCCTTTCGAGTTCGTATATAACCATACGATGGATTATCCAATAAAATGGGATCTTCGTAGTGATACGGAGTGTCCTGGAGAAATACAAAGGTGATTTAGGATTGGCAAAGAAATACTTGGTTTGGTCGTGAATAGCAGTCGCAACTTACTTTGCCCTCTTACTAATCCCTTGCTTTGTCTTAACTTAATACCTTCTGCACACCATCGTTATGCTAATTGGTTTCCTTCATTCCCTACCGGTCGGCACCAGCCTAAGGTTTGGAAGAAGACTATCCAATTTGCGTAATAGGTGTACTATCTCCTAAACCAAGGAGTACTCGCAACCTGAGAGAAGGTGAAAAGAAAAGACAACTGAATAGTCCTATCCGTTTTCTCCAAAACCAGAAACCATCCTCGAAGTCCTTCGAGTTCGTATATAACCATACGATGGTTTTGTCCAATGGAAGTGGACGTTCGTAGCAATACGGGGTGTCCTGGAGAAAAGGGTAAAAGTAGGAGTGGCAATGAGGTCTGCAACTCAGACAATCCAAAAGCCTGTGTTAAGAAGGTTCGGTCAACTTGGTCACTGAGTCATAGTCTTAGGGTCGGGTCAATTGTCGCTGCCAAAGAGAGAGAGAAAAGAAACACTCAGCGTGCACTCTAACCTAGATCAGAATGGTTATCACTTTGTCTAATCAGGAAGCCTCCCACTGTACCTCAAATTCTCCTCCAAACCTGAAAGAAGAATTAGTCGGGGTCACCCGAGGAGTAAACTAACTCATCAGTGGGAATCGGGATCCAACTATCATCGCATGATAACTTGACGGAATCCACTCAAGTCACCACACTCCAGAAGGTATGCGCATGCCTGGCAAGTTTCAGTTCTTTTGAAACTCCCGATGTGATTTTTACCCCTAGGACCCTAAGTGACCTTGACGAATAATCAACAAATCAAAAGGTCCTAGTCAAGTTCAACCCGTCATTATCTTGATTGCGTTAAACCCACCCGCACGACCCTTGACGAATAATCAACAAAGTCGCACGACTGTCCTAACCAATCCACATATCCTTGCGACAGAAAGCATTACAGAGCTACCGCACACTACGCCTCGGCGAATAGCAACGACAAACGTAGCGTGAATACTATGCAATACTAATCCGAAATGACGGAGGGCTACGAATGGTTTCTGGTGAAAACCTTTTAACGTAATGAACTTGATATCGTTGAAGGAACTGGATAACTTTTTAGAAAATATAGTGACGAAAACCTTTACTAAAGAGGTCACTCCCGGTGAAGGGATCTCGGCTCTTTCCCCGTAGAATGAGGTGCAGGATATTCCAACTGAATACCACGATGCAAAGCAAAAGTAATCGGCTATAGTGAAGTTAATGCCCTGACGCAAACTTCTGTCCAAGGGGTCACTCCCGGTGAAGGGATCTCGGCCCTTGCCTCGTCGACTGAGGAGCAGGATATTCCAAATGAATACCACGATGCAAAACAAAAGTGAACGTCCTTGCAATAACAGCTTTTTGAAAAAGTGTTCCAACAACATCAGAATAGGTTTGTTTATCTTGCATTGATCCGAATCAACGCAGTCCCATCAATTAATCACACCACAAAGAACGAAAATATACTGACGTACGTATATGCCATCCGCATTCGCCACTGGGTCCCGTCATCACCCGTTAGGTTAGGTAACTAACGGCAGAGCGGGGACTGGACTAGCGCGGATGAAAAACATATACAACGTCTACTAATATATATACCAATATATAGTATTTCGCTCAAGGCGTGAATAAAATGCAACATCACAGAAATGTACAGCATCACAGAACAATACAGATATCTGGAAGCCCCGGGTTTCACAGAGCCGCTGCTGAAACCTGACGTTCCCCTGGTCGTGTGGATAGCCTGTGCAATGAAAACCTAGACCCCTACGGGCGCGGCAAGTCACCCGCCAAAACCTGAAGCGAGGCAGCCCCCTCCAGCACCGTGAATGGACCACCCAGCACTTCACGGAATCCGGTAACTTGGGCACCCCTCCTGGGTCAACCTATACTCCCTACGAGTGCGGCGAATAGCCCGCCAATCCTGGAGTGAAGCCCCCTCCGTCCCAATGCCATGAGATGCGGGCCCGTTGCCCTCTAGAACCCGGCCATCCGTGCACCCACCGCGGGGTAATCCTAGTACAGAAAGTAAAATATACATACACCGGGTACATCGACCGCAACCAGGTCGTGCCCCAAAAGAATAATACAAACAGGCAGTGACGGCAGTCCACATGTCGGACGCTCGCCCCGCAAAATCAAATGTACATAATACAACAGCACTGTACTAGCATTGCATCCAGGCTATCCCCCACGACCGATCCGCAACATCACAGCATAAACATAGAACATCAACGTGAAAGTCACGTTCGCAAATCCGTCTAACCGGGCTATAGCAGTTAGACCGGATTTACCGATCGAGTGACATTCACGGTCGCAGATATAATGTAAATACTGTGAAAAATGTGTTTAAAATTTTCCGATTGACCAAAAATTAACAAGTGGGCCCCCAATCAAAACTGTAGCACTCACAGAAAACCTGGGCCCAATTTTAATATTCCAAAACCCCTAATATAAGCCCATAAGCCCACTGCAAAAAACTAAGCACACGAACCCACACTCCTGCGGCGGAAGCGCGGCCAAAAGGGGGTTTTGGCCGCCCTTCCGCGGTCGTACGGAGGAGTCGTGTCACCAAATTTTTGCAGTGTTCTTACGACTCCCTGCACATCATTCTGAGACCACCTGAAAAATTTTTAGACTCCAAAAAATTTCGACAGAAACTGATTGTGCTAGAAAAATACGGTTTTTGGAATTTCGGTCGATCGGATAAGCAAAACACATTAGAACAAGCTAGGTAAGGTTAATGGCGTGGCTCTGATACCATGTTGCGCCACGGCAGCGCCCCGGCCTCGTACTCGAGGCCAAAATGCGGAATTAAAATTTTTCCTTACTCGGAAACCGGCGCTACCGCGGACAATGAAAACCCGGATCGTTTACCATTAACCTAATGCTAGCAATCAAGAGATAGGGTGAGAAGTATACCGAGTGATCCGAGTCCTCCGGTCTTCTCGTCATCGTCCCGATCTCCCGCGGAAAGTCTTGCCTCCACATCGTCGCCTCCTCGCCGGAAGGGCACCACATCGCCTGCGTCTTTTACGGGCTCCCGCCTCAATACCGAGGCAACTCGGGTATGAAGCCGGCAACTCGACATGCTCAAGATATGCTGTAGAATGTAGTGTAGAAGATGCTTGTCTCTTTGGGGTTATGTTGTTGCCATTGAGGATGATGGAGGAAACAAGGATTAGAAAAATGGTGCTTGCATTTTTCTAGCATGAAAATGAGATCAAGAAAGAAACTCTCAAGAATGAAGCTCTCTCTTCTTCTTCTTCTCTCTTTCTTTTTTCTTATGAAAAACTTATCTACTACCTCAAGTGAGTAGAAGAATGGTGGAGGAATGAATATCAAGCATGAAGGGAGGTGATGGTAGGAGCACAAGTGGTGACCATAGCCAAACATAATCATTACAAATTTACATCAACCATTCTTATCAATTCTAATCAAGATAAAGCATGAAAAGATCAAGGAAAAGAATGGCATCTAAAGATGCTATCATGATAAATACATTTGCAAGAAAATCCTTCACAAAGTGTTATTTGCAAAACTGCAAATAACCCCCTCCATCAGAAAAGTCCGGCCGGGAAAGAACAAAGGAAAACCGGCCGGAACGGAATGCAAACTGGCAACTCCAGAAAACTGGTCCCGTAATAAATTACAGGAAAACCCCTATACTGTGCATACACACCCGCATCTGTATTCCGACCGGATACAAATGCAATGAGACAAAATCTACACTGTACTAAACTAGGACCGGCTTAAGCCAAAGCCGGCTAGTAATATCCGTTCGATCCTGATCCGTGCAATACCGCACGTATCTGATCGAACCCTGCCATATAACCATACGGCCACTAGTACAAACTGTCCGATCCTGATCCGTGCAATACCGCACGTATCTGATCGGACCCTGCCATATCTCCATACGGCCTCTACAGCGTTTCGCCCGAAAGCTTGAGTAACTGTAAGTGTGGTGGACTCTAAAGACTCGTCAATACTATGGCTGTGGATTTAACCACTGGCACGTCAGAGGTATAAGCCAATACGTGACGGGCCACCAGCTATTGACCAAAAGGGACGTCGATGAGGAAGCTCACCCCGACACCCAACTGAGCCTGTCAGTGACAATATCCGTACAGTCCGGTCCGTTCGTCTATGAGTATCGCATGGCAGGCCTAGGGGGTTGGTAAAAGTCAGACCCCCAAAAGCGGTACAAGTCGTGTCGGAGTGTAGCCCAGAACGCCCTGAGATACTACTGGAATACCTACCAGTAAATCTCCTGCCTCGGCCGAGGGCTTTGTGTAATGGCTCTCCTAGACACAGCGCGACCTCACCCCCAATACCGGGAGAGATGAACCCCTGCAGATCCGCTCACTGCCTCCATGTGGCTCGGGACTGTACCCAACTAAAACCTGTTTGCACGACTCCTTTGAGCCGTGGTAGGGTAGTAATCAAAGCACAGTGGGAACTCACACGAGACAAATGACGATCCTCAGGTCGATGAACTAACCTGTACACATGTCACCAGGGAACTGCTATCTGACGTCAGGTATAAGCCCAACTAGCAGGTTCCCGGCGAGTCCTGTCCGGTGTACTCATAACCCAATGAGCACCTGTATACATCTTAGGTGAACCAACTGACACCAGTGGCTTGTGAGACCGGCCACCGCCCCTCGTCGGGGTCTCGACTGTATACACTAGTCTACTAATGGAGTATCGATGCCCTGTCTCGAAACTCCTACGACTAGGGACCTTTTAAGGATGTGCTTATAGACTACCAGCTCCCACATATATGATCGCCATCATACTGCTGGTAGTCAAGCAAGAATCCTAGGGGCTCTATCAACGTGTAATAGCGACATGTCAGGTCACCTAAAACAGTACACGATGATAAAGGTAAACCAGATAGCATACTATCATCTCGAGTAAGACTGTCCTACCGGGATAGGTCCTCCCTCAATCATTGCAATCACGTGCCTGTGATCCAATAATTGACTCTGAGGGCACTATCTCCAACAAACCATTCGTAGCCCTCTGTCATTTCATTTGGGTATTCAGTAGTATTCACGCTATGTATTTTGGCCCTTAGTCAAGGCATAGTGTTTGGTAGCTGCTGGGGTATTCATTTGTTGCATAGATAGATGCGTTGGTTTGGGACAGTCGTATTACTTTTCTTGGCCCTTAGTCAAGAGTATATACGAGTGGGTTCAAATTAACCTGGATAATGACAGGTAGAACTTGACATGTGACTTATGACATTTTGGCCCTTAGTCAAGGTCATAAGTGCATGGGGCAAAAATCCATATCAGGAATTTCTAAAGAAACTGAAATTTGCAGAGAGATGCATACCATTTTGGAGTTTGATGAATGTTGGTAGGATTCCTTCAAAATTATCATACGATGATATTTTGGATCCCGATCCTACTGTGAGTATATACTACTTATCAGGGGATTCGTCACTTAACGATCAATGCTATAAACCAAGTAGGTGTCGAGAAAGGTGTCAGCGGGGCTACGCCCCCAGAGAAAAGAGGTTATTTAATTAAGGAACTTCGCGAAAGCGTTGGAAAACCTCCCTCGAAGTATCGACACTGGCCTGGCTGAACGGTTAAGCAAGTATTGTACGGTGAGAATTGTCCTGACCAATTCTTCTTTTATGGTTTGAGGAAGGATTCGAGAAACAGTGGGAGCCATCCAGTTTAGATAAATTAAAAACCAATCTAAACTTGCAACAGCATCATGCTAAAATGTTTTCTTCTCTCTCTCTTAATTGCAGCGACCTTGTGACCACGACTAGGTTACATCTAGATAACAAATTGATTGAATCTGACTTATATGACTGGCAAAGGTCTGTCCAGATATCCATTGCCTATGACAAGCTGGACCACCCTATTACCACTCAAGATCCGGCCGTCCCAGGTCCAGTTTCCACCGTCGCGGATATGGATATCCGTCAGACAAAGGAAAAGGATAAAACGAAAGCCAAGTGACTCATGTTAGCTTCAGTTGATGGTTATACCAGAAGCAGCACGAGAAGATGGACTCAGTTTCCATCTTTCTCCATAACAAAGATTTATATGGAGAGCAATCTCATATCGCAAAATATGAGACCTCGACCGAATTAATTCAAGCGAGGTTGGCCGTCGGGTTATCTGTAGGGGACAACGTCCTTACAATGACTAGCTATATTAATGAGCTTCAGGACCTAGAGACCACGTTGGGAAACGGGTCAGATCCCGACTTGATTCTACAGTCTCTACTTTCTACCCTGAAGGAAACCAGGGAACTAGAAGGAAAGAGAAGGGCAAAAGTTTCAGGACTGAATGTAGTAAAAGACGGACTTTCCTATTGTTATGGGATTGAGCATTGGCAGAAGGATTGCAGGGCTTTGGAAGCCAGTAGCCAGGATACGAAGCATGTTGTGGCTTCGGCCTCAAGTGTGTTTGTAATTGAGAACTGTTTGTCAATTAACTCTACTTCCTGGGTACTAGATACCGGAGCAGGATCTCATATCTGTAATTCATTACATGCTTTGAGAAACTGTAGAGTTATGAAGGTAGGTGATTTTTCTCTCAGAGTTGCAAACGGAATGAGCGTAGACGCCGAATCCGTGGGAGAATATCGCCTAGGTTTGACAAGTGGGCATATATTTATTTTACGTAACTGTTTATATGTACCTAGTATGACTTGTAATATCATATCAGTATCCTCACTTTCGAGAGAGGGATATGATTTTACATTCGTTAGCGATGTAGTTAACATCCACCTAAATCAAGTTCTGATTGGGTCCGGTACATTAGATAACGGTATATACGTATTAAGTCAAGCTCAGGTTTTCAATGTCCAGAACACACTTAAAAGAATGTCTCCAGAAATAAATCAGGCTTTCTTATGGCATTGTAGACTAGGTCACATCAATGAGAGAATGTTAACTAAGTTACATAGAGAAGGATATTTGAATCCGTTCGAATATCAATCTTATGCTACTTGTGAATCTTGTCTCAAAGGAAAGATGACAAAGACTCCGTTCACTGGACACGGATTGAGAGCAAGCGAGCTCTTGGGACTCGTATACAGTGACGTGTGCGGTCTAATGTCTACACATGCGCGAGGTGGTTATTCCTACTTCATTACTTTTACAGATGATTTCTATAGGTTTGGATATGTCTTCTTAATGAAGCATAAATCCGAGGCCTTTGAGAAATTCCAAGAATACAAGAATGAAGTAGAAAAACAAACAGGCAAGAGTATAAAGACACTGAGATCTGATCGAGGTGGTGAATACTTAAGTGCCGAGTTCCTGGATTACTTAAAAGAGAATGGAATTCTCTCTCAGCTTACTCCTCCATACACACCACAACACAACGGTGTATCAGAAAGGAGGAATCGAACCCTATTAGATATGGTTCGTTCCATGATGAGTAACGCTGAGTTAGCGCGATATTCTGGGGATATGCACTAGAATCAGCTGCATATCTTTTGAACCAGGTTCCCACCAAGACTGTGCCTACCACACCATATCAGATGTGGAGTGGGACCAAACCCTGTCTAAAACATTTTAAGACATGGGGATGTCCAGCTTTTGTAAAAAAGCAGCATGTGGACAAGCTCGAGGCACGATCAGTACAGTGTAAGTTTGTGGGATATCCGAAGAATTCTAAAGGATATTATTTCTATTACGCATAGGAACAAAAGGTTTTTGTTTCTCGTCATGCCCACTTTCTGGAACATCAGTTTTTATAAAAAGGAACAGGTGGGAACGTAGTAGAACTGGAAGAAATTCCAGAACCACAAGCTATTACTGAAAGCTTGGAAGAACCAGAAGGTTCAGGAGAACGGGACATCCCGACGCCACTCCGCAGGAGTAGTAGGAAATCTCATCCGCCCGAGAGATACTACGGTTTTCTAATAGACGGGGATAGAGAGGATTGCACTATTGACTATGATGAGCCTACTAGCTTCCAGCAAGCCATTCAGAGCGGTGACTCAGTAAAATGGCTGGATGCAATGCGGACCGAAATGGAGTCCATGTACACTAACAAAGTATGGACTTTGGACATTGCTCCAGATGGGGTAAAACCCGTAGGATGCAAATGGATCTTCAAAAAGAAGATTGGTGTAGATAGACAGGTTGAAACCTATAAGGCTAGACTTGTTGCAAAAGGTTTCCGTCAAAGACCTGGTTTGGACTATGACGAAACTTTTTCTCTAGTGGCTATGCTCAAATCCATTAGGGTCCTTCTTGCTATTGCTACCTTCCACGATTATGAGATCTGGCAGATGGACGTAAAGACGGTTTTTCTAAATGGTAATTTGGAAGAAAGCGTCTATATGGATTAGCCAGAGGGATTCATTCAGAGTGGGAGCAGCAGTAAAGTATGCAAGTTGTTTAAGTCCATTTATGGACTAAAGCAAGCATCTCGGAGTTGGAACATATGTTTTGATGATGCTGTCAAAGAATTCGACTTTATCAAAAATCCAGATGAACCATGCATATACAGTAAGATTGTAGGGAGAGCTGTAGCATTCCTCGTCTTATACGTGGATGACATTCTCCTAATAGGAAATGATATTCCTATGTTACAGTCAGTCAAAAGATTCTTGTCACATAAATTCTCCATGAAAGACCTGGATGATGCCACCTACATTCTGGGGATCCGGATCTATCGTGATAGATCAAAGAGGATGTTGGGACTTTCGCAGTCCAGGTACATAGACACCATAGTGAAAAGATTTAGTATGGATGATTCTAAGCGCGGTAACCTACCGGCTTGTCACGGAATCACCCTCTCCAAAGAGATGTCTCCCAAGACTGATTTGGAAAGGG
This sequence comes from Agapanthus africanus, assembly GCA_030015575.1. Classification (NCBI taxonomy): domain Eukaryota; kingdom Viridiplantae; phylum Streptophyta; class Magnoliopsida; order Asparagales; family Amaryllidaceae; genus Agapanthus; species Agapanthus africanus. Next base: position 344,137,059 of record CM057337.1, read on the forward strand.
ATCGCATGTCGATTATACCCTACGCTTCTGCGGTAGGTTCTATAATGTATGCGATGTTATGTACCAGACCAGATGTAGCATACGCATTGAGCGTAGTAAGCCGGTATTAGGCAAACCCAGGGGAGAAGCACTGGATACCAGTAAAGAACTGTAGCGTCTTGAAAAGTCGTTTTGGTGTTTTCCTGAAATTCGGTGAAAATTCGGTATTTTTCCGAAAACCGTCTTTCTCGATATTTGGCAGTTTAGGGCTAATTATACTTAAAATGGATAGGTAATTACTTGTTTTTAGTAGCTAATGAGTTAATTATGAAATTTTGGTCATTTAAAATTTTTTCCTATTTTTCATTTTTTTAATATTATTTTAAGCCGGTAAGAAAATACATTAAATAAGCGATAAATACAAATTTTTCCGGGCTAATTTTAATCTCTAAAATTATGATAATTATAATCTAGTGATAACATGAATTTTTAGTAATTTATTTTGATTTTTAACAAATTTTTATGTTATGAAACGAATTTATTGAATTTTGGGCTAAAACTTGCAATTTTTGAGTTGTAGGGGGCCTTTTTGCATAAAATTTCTTTTGTAAAACCCCTCTCTCTTTTTCCTCAGCCCTAGGACAGCCCCACCTTGTGTGAGACCAGAAATTTCTGGCCTCAATTCTTGAGTTGTTTCTTGAGTTGAATTTGATAGTTTTTGGTTTTATTTTAATTAAAATGAATAAAGTATGATACATTTGACTTTGGAACTTGACCCTTGACTTTCCCCACTTGCCCACACCCTCCCCCGTTCCTTCTCTGGCCGAGACCTGCACCATCCCCCATCTCCAATATTTTCCTTCTCTTTCTCTCTCATTTTCTTCAAAATTTGCAACAAAATTCAATAAAAATCCACAAATCCTTCTCTTTTTCAACACAAAATCCTTATGCTATCATTTTCCTTAGCCATTCTTGCTTGGATCTTGGTGCTTGAGGCCATCAATTGGAGCAAAATTTTCTTGCTTGATCCATAGACCAAGAGGTATAAATTCCATCAAAGTTACTTTCTTTTGTTGCTAATTCCTTTAAATGCATGGTTTAGTGTTAAATTTAGTGTAGTTTTAATCTAGTTTTCTTAGGTTTTGCTTGAAAAAAATTTTAGCTAGGGTTGTGAAGCCATAATACTTAATTAGATTGTTTTATAGTTAATCTAGTGGTTAATTAACTAATCCATATAGTTATCTTGTTGATGTAGTTTTCAATTATGCTAATTCGGTTAAATTTAGAAGTGTGAAATTGCTTTTTAGGATTTTCAAGAGAGGGTTTTTGTATGGAATTGGTTTGTGAAACATGATTAGTGAGTTGATTAAGTTTTAGAAAACATTATTTAGTTGATTAAACCTAAATTGCTATATAGTATTTTGCTAACCTAACCTAAGAGGTTAATTTTCTTAAGTGGGCTTTGTTGTGTTAATTTAAAGTTTCAAGTGTGGAAATTGAATTGGAATTTGCTAGATTATAAATCCAAGAATGGTTGTTTATGGAAAATAGGATTGGAATCATTGCTATTGTGTTGTAATTAGTGTTTGTAGATTGCTTGTAGTGTGCTTGGGTAATTATGCTATATTGTAGTCGTTTTGTCGCAAATCGGCGATTGTTGCACCGATTTTTGGAATGTATATGCTTACTAGATTTTTATATAAATTATGTGATGGATTATTTTTGATATCTTGATGATTGTAATGGCTTGTCCTGCGACTTTTAGGATGCGTGAGTGCGGATTTTTGGGTAGTCGGGTTTTAGTTTTGCCGGGCGACCAAATCGGCGTTTTTCGGCAGTTTTGCGATTTTCGCGTGTGTTCCGCGCACTTTGTGCACGTTGTACCTAGCTAGCGAACCTTCGTAGTTTCGTTGGGGTTTTGCGTCGTTCTTGATATGTAACCTTATATTTGGTATTGATGTAATTCCAGGTTCGGTCGCGGAGACGTCAGACGCGGCGCGAAAGGGAAAGGCGGTGATTGGACACAGCTAGCCAGGGATTCCGGTGAGTAGATTTAACATCTACGGGGGACGATCGTTTGGATGGCGCAAATCGCCCGATAGATTTAGTAAACTGAAAACTTGTAAACTGGATAACCACTTGTGACATTAGAATAATAATACTGGCATGATAATTGCTGCAATTAGATCAATATGTTATACCCATATACGCAAACTCAATTATAGGACACATGCACCATTACCAGGTTTTTATATGCAGCACGAGCACTATTCATGCTTACACACACACCCTGGTAATTGCCATGCCACCACACTAGATAACCTTTAATTTAAACCTTTTACTAATTGATACTTAAATTGTGCTATTTCCTTTAATTCCTTAAAATGAAACCGTAGGATTTCTATTCATGTGCATGTACTTCATCATATTCATTGTTCATGCTTAATACATTAATCACACATCGCAACTTGATTATTGATATCATACGCATTCATTATCATTGATATATGCACTTATGAGGATTTCTTGAGATTTTATGATATTGCTGGATTTCGGGGGAAAGCCGCAAAATTTCCAAACTTATGATATTTTTAAAACATGTAAATTGCGGTTTTCTAGTGATGTAAGTGTCGTCCACCATGAGTTTGCTGTGGTTTTTGGAGACCCGTTTCGAGGAGTTGGATGAACCGTTTCGGGTACATGGTGGGCCCGGTAGGGTACCCCGGGGCAAGAAGCTCGTGGTGTTGACGAAGAGCCTGGCAGGGGGCGGATTACCTACCGGTGACTTCATTGGGCACGGCGGATATCCAGAGGATACCGACCGGGGCCGCGAGAGGATGAGATATTGATATTGAGATGGGTCAGCCGGATGGCTGAGGCCAGAGACACTATGACATGGTTTTATAAGATTTGAGACAGCTTTTAGGTGTCGTTGCTGGACACCGATTTTCGTCGATTCATTAACATTATGCTGGCATTCTAAAAGAGTTTCAAAAACAAAAGGAGATAAAATATTTCTTATTTATACCTATTGAGACCTCAGATATTCATGTTGCATACATATTAGTACACTGATGTTACATACACACCTGCTAGTGCATCCAGTCATACCCGTATTATAGATGCTAGGATGCTTGTGTGCATGCATACGATAGCCTTTGTAGATGTTATTTATTACTCACGAGTTGGCAACTCACCCCCGTTGTGCCACAGTCTTTTGCAGGTCCGCTCCGTCAGTTCAGTAGCGGCGGGCGCATTTGTTCTTTCGCCTCTTTTGCTTGGGCTCGAGATTTGCTCATAGGTGGGTTATGTTATTATTTTTGTACCACCTTGTATATTCTTGTATCTAGTGTACTCCATCTACTGTTTCTACCAGATTATTGTATATTGACCTAGAGATGAGACTGTGAGGTTTGTAGATTTTATGCTGTATTTTGGGGTCGAGCTCACTTGAGCCGACATGCTACTTTTTCATGCTTCCTTATGATTATTATGCTTGCTGTCATTTACATTGCGTGGGATTTGTGACCGCCTTGTGGCAAAGAGCTAGCTCCCGCTTGGGGATGCCCTATTTTGTTGGATTCATGTATATATTCTTGTTGTACCCATTTTTGGGGGCCAGTATTTACAAAGGAGACTCTGCCGAAATTTTCGGAAAAATTAGTATTGTTTTTAAAAAGGGTTTTACATGACTTATTTGATAAACTTGCTTTCAAATGTTTGGGTTTTCTTCACTCTTTTGCTTAATTGGTTTTGTTTTCTGGGCTTTGGCTTACTTATTTTACGGACGTCTTTAGACGTTTCGTAAACTTAAGTGCCAGTCACGTTCCGTACCCTGCGGGTCGTGACAAGAACATTCTCAAGTACCTGAGGAGGACTAAGGAGATGTTCTTGGTGTATGGCGGAAAAGACCTCCAAATGGAGGCCTTTGCTGACTCCGGCTTCCCGAGTGGCAAGGATGACTCCAAATCCATGTCGGGTTATGTCTTTACCCTCAATGGAGGGGCGGTCTGTTGGAAGAGTTCCAAGCAGGAGACCATTGCTGACTCAACAATGGAAGCGGAGTACATAGCTGCTTGCGATGCCGCAAAAGAAGCTGTCTGGATGAAAAAGTTCCTCACAGAACTTCAGGTGGTTCCTACCAGTGTTGATCCAATACCTCTGTATTGTGACAACAACGGCGCTATAGCTTTAGCGAAGGAACCCAGGTCCCATCAGAAGTCCAGACACATCTTAAGGCGGTACCACCTGACCAGGGAGATCGTAGATCGCCGGGAGATCGATGTGAAAAGAGTAGAGACAGAGAATAACATTGCTGATCTATTCACAAAGGCCCTTCCTCAGACGCAGTTCAAGAGGCTATTCGAGATGATAGGTCTACGATATGCCAGCTCATGGCCCTAGTGCAAGTGGGAGATTGTTAGTGTATATGCCCTAGGGGCCATTATTGTATCATATTTGTATGTATATTACTTAATGGAAGCTTGGGATATTCACAGTTGTATATATAGTCTTGCTAAAAATGGTAGTATGCTACTTGGTTTGTGTCTACTTTAATATGTGCATATGTCTCTTGTAACGTATCACTTATACATATTAGTAGAGCCCATAGGATCTTTGCTTGAATACCAGTGTTGTGATGGCAGTCACACTAGTAGGGGCTGGGTGGTCTGTAAGCAACATCCTATACAGGTCCCTGGTCGTTGGATTATCGAGATAGGGCATCGATATTCCGGAGTAGACTAAGTGTGTACGCTTCTCATCCCAGTTGGGGAGATGGTCTGTCCCACAGCCATCAGTACGTCGTACTGGAGATAGTATACAGGTGCTCGTTAGGTTACGGGTACACCGGACAGGACTCGCAGGGGAACTGTTGGTTAGTATTATACCCATCATCAGTTAACAGTTCCCAGGTGACATGAGTACAGCATAGTCCGCAGACTTGACACTGCTACTTCACCTCAAGTGTGTCCCACTGTTCTTAGATTACTACCTTACCACGGCTCAAAGGAGTCGTGCAAACAGGTAGCAGTTGGGTGTAGTCCCGAGCACTTGGAGGCAGTGGTGGTTAGATAGGATTCGTCTCTCCCGGTATTGGGAGATGATATCGCGCTGTGTCAGAGAGCCATTACGCAAAGTCCCTGGCTAGGGCAAGCGAGATTTACTGGTAGGTTCCAGTAGTTTCTCAGGGTGTAATGGGCTTCGCTCCGGCACGACTTATACCGCTATTAGGGGACTGACGCTTGCCGCCCCCTAGGCTCGATATGCGATAGTCTTAGACGAACAGACCGGACTGTACGGAGATTGTCACATCAGGCTCAGTGGGAGTTCGGATGAGTTTACTCATCGGTCTTCTTATCGACATCTACTTGGGGACCGTTACGTACAGCTAGTGCCGGTTGCGGTCTGTGGTTAAACCCACTGCCAGCGTAGTGTCGAGTCTTTAGAGTCCCACACAGAGAGTTTCCCTGCTCCAGGCGAAACGATATAGAGGTCGTATGGTTTTACGACAAGGGTTCGGACGCGTACGTGTGTTTACGCACGTACGACTTTTCGGACAGTTTTTACTAGCCGGCTTTGGTTTAAGCCAGATTCTAGTATCGGGTTATTGGATTTATACAGTCTAAAGTTTTTTCGTGTTTTCACGGATTGGACGGGCGTTCTTGTAATTTGTCGGGAAGCTTCTAGAAGCATGGTGACTTGGGGGGTAAGGTGGCATTGCATTAAATGAGATTAGTGACTCATTTGTGTGATTCATCCATGTCATTAATGCATCATAAATGCTTAATGACTCATGGAGATGAATCACTCATATGTATTTATGAAGCATGGTTGTTAAATCATTTATTGATTTATTTGATAAATAATAATGCTTCATATATATCATGATACATCATTATCTCATTTCATTCTCATCATCACCTTCTCTCTCCTCAAGCTCTCTCATTCTTGAAACCCTAACCCTAACCTCTCATGTGTTGAGATCAAGGGTTAGCTAGACTAATACATCCATAACCTCACTCTATATCCCCTAGGTAGCTTAGATTAGCACTTTGAGCAACCTAGTTATCTCAAGTTAGAGATCAAGCTTGCGTAGGAGCTCTCGGGTGGATTGTCTTTGACTCGAGGAGGCCGTTGAGGTGCCGATGTTCCAAGGAGCCTACGAGGAGTGGAGGACAGCGATGAAGACCCGAAGGACAAGTAACGTGAGGTATAACTTCGAATCAGAGTACTTAAACCTCTCGTAGTTTGCTAGTAACGGTTTATATACGATTCATGCGCTCAAGTCCGTGTTACGAAGCTTTGATAATCGTTTTTCATATATTCCGCCTCCCCACAAGTTCGTGGGGTGCGTGACATGGACTTACACTCCTGATAGGAAATGGTTTCCTATGCTACACTTAGTCAAGCTCCTCTTATCACGGGGATTCTCAATAGGATCAAATTGATACCTCCTAAATCCTGGGTTTTTGGATCTATGTCATAGATCTAAATGGATATTAGGATTCTCACTAAGTGTAGTGAGATGGTATCAATCGATCCTAGGGAGAATCACTGGAAAGGTTCCAGGGTGATAAGGACGACTGAATGTCAGTCACAGGCATTGTCTTTACCCTCAGTGGTGGGACGGTATGTTGGAAGAGTTCCAAGATGGATACCGTGGCAGACTAGACGATAAAGGCTGAATACATTGCTACCAACGATACTACCAAAGTGGCTGTCTGGACATTTCTTGTTCATAAGATGAACAAGGTTCCTACTATTGAGCGTCCAATAACTGTTATTGTGACAACAATGGAGTTGTAGCTTATGCATAGGAACGCAGGTCCCATCAGTGTTCCACACATATTCTGAGGCAAGTATCACTTGATCAGGGAGATGGTTGATCTCCAAAGGGTCGAGATTAGGAGAGTAGACCAGAAGGTTGACACAGCGGATCCACTCACAAAGACCTTACCCCTAGAGATACTTCTCTACAATGGTTGAGTATGGGATACTACAACATCTGCTATATTGTTGGGTATTGGATACTACAACAAATGGCCTTAGTGCAAGTGGGAGATTGTTAGTTATATGTATACCCTAGAGGCCATTACTGTACATGCGATGTATATTTTAGTGGATGCTTGGACATATATAGGAAGGACTTTCTTGCTCAACATGATAGTATGCTATCTGGTTGCACTTTATCTTAACATGTAAACAAATACTGTTTTGTGATCACATGTTGATAAAGCCCTTAGGATGATTACTTGACTACCAGGATTATGATGCAGATCATACTAGTGGGGATAGGGTAGTCGATAAGTACATCCTTCAAATGTTCCTAGTCGTGGGAGTATCATGACAGGGCATCAGTACTCCAGATTAGACTAGCGTATGCGCTTCTTGACCCATATGATGGGCGATGGATGATCCCATATCCATTGGTGTTTGACATCAGAGAAGGTATACGGGTGCTCAGTGGAGACTGGATACACTGGACGGACTCGCCGAGAACTCCTAGATGGTATTATACCTATCGTCGGATAGCAGTTCTCTGGTGACACTGGTACAGGTTAGTCTGTAGACCTGAGATCGTCATAGAGTCTTGTGTGATTCCCACTGTGCTTTGATTTCCACCATACCACGGTCAAGAGATCGTGCAAAACGGTGGCTTTTGGGTACAGTCCCGAATCATATGGAGGCAATGAGCGATATGAGGGGTTTCGTCTCTCCCGGTATTGGGGTTTGATGTTGTGCTGTGCTCGATTGGCCATAACAGGAAATCCCTGGCCAGGGTTGCTGAGATTTACTGGTAAGGGTTATCAAAAGTTTCTCGAACCGTTATGGACCTTGTATCGGCATAACTTATCAGGTTATTGGGGTCTGACGTTATACCACTCCCAGGCTATTGATATACGACATATCAGATGAAGAGACCGGACTGTACGGTAGTGTTACTGATTGGATACGCAGGAGTTATAGTAGGCTTGCTTGTTGATCTTCTGATCGCTCAATACCCGGGTGGCCGTTACGTTTAGCAGACCGCTTGCGGCTTGTGGGTGTTTGATATGATCATCACCTACTGCCGGCGTATTGACGAGTCTTTAGAGTCCTACATAGAGGTTTCCTGGTTCATGCGAAACGGAGTAGGAGCGCATATGTGATATGTGCGGGACCGAGATTAATGCGAGAATGTGATATCGCATTCTAATCTCGCGATTTGTGATATCGGTCGGTTATATGTATTATAGCCGGATTATTAAATCAAGAGTTGATTTAATAATTTATTGTATAATTATATATTTGATATATTATATTACATTAACTAATATTTAGCTCACTAATGATTTCTTTTCTCACTTGATGTGCACATTGTATATATATGATATGTATATTTGTGTACATGTATTGTGTCATGTTTGATGATACATACTAGATGGGTGTATGAGACTTATACCATGCTAGGGTTAAATTAGGGTTTTGATTATTTCTTAAGTTATTACAAAAGAGCAAAAGACTTGGTCAATGTTTTAAGCTTGGAGAAGCTTGTAGAACTTTGACAAAGTCCACTCTTTTGTCATTCCTTAGGATATTTTACTTGACCCAACCCTTAACCATAGCCATGAGTTTATTCTCTACATGAGTTAAGCATGATATCTTTAACTCAACCATAGGTGCAATAATTCATTTGGATGAATTATTTCATGAGTTCTTCTTCTTCTTCATCAAGCTCCATGAAAAGCTTTCTAGCTTCAATGGAGGTATGAGATAAAATGTGAGAAAATTCTAAAGTGAGCAAACTTCCTACTTCATCATCCTCTACTACTTGCCATTTAGTAGAGTGTGTTTTCTTTACTAATCTACACAATTAGTGAAGAGATAGCATGAGCTGGTGTCTCCTCGACGTAGATCATCTTCGGTCTCGAAGACTTCGAAGCAAACTTGTTCGTTTCTTCATGGGAGCCATTCTAGAGTCTGGGGATCGTGATCGCAGCGAAGGGACTACTACACGGAGCTATTGAAGTGAAGGACCGGTCTACAAAGGTTGTATTCCTTATTCACTTAGATGTAAAGAGTTTATATATCTTTGTAGGGTGTTTTTCGTCACCCCATTGAGATGGGAATACGCGCGCGCTTGTCAGGCATACTACAGATTCCCCCTGCCTAGGGTAGGCCGGGGTTTAATGATTGTGGGGATCCGAATCTCCGGCAGCCGTGGACTAAGCTGCCGTTAATTACCCCTCTCCTTTGGAGCGAGGGAACCTCCGATTGACGGGTTAAACTGGTCATGCGAACTCGATGTGCAGTGTACGTGTGTGTTGTTTTTGAGGGGGGTTTGGATATATCGGGAGTCACGCAGAGTTTTTACGGAGGTCCCGCTACCCGGATAGCGGGCTGGGGGTCAAGGGGGCTAGCAGCCCCCTTGTGGGGTGCGGGGCAGCGCCCCGTTAGAATTTTTTTTTCTAACAGGGACAGTGTCGTGGAGTATGTGTGTATCTGTACATATATATATGTATACATATATAAAAAAAGAGGGAAAAAGCGCCCAAAGGACGCGTGGGGCCAGTGCCTTGAGCGCTGTGCGCTTAGGTGGTGTGCGCTTAGGCGCTAGCGCACCACGTGTCGGCACGCGGGTGCTTTGCGCTTGAGCGCTGGGCACTTGAGCGCAAGCGCGCCACGTGTCGGCACGTGAGCGCTTTGTGCTTGAGCACAGGGCGCTGGCGAGAGAAAATGGGCTTTTAGTCCCAGAAATAGGGTTTAAGATCCCAAAAGAGGATTTAGAGTGGAGTTAAACTCCTAAGATGTTTTGGTTGACGAAAGGGGTTCTTCTTCTTCCTCCTCTGTTGGCTGGATCTTGAAGATCAAGAGATATGAGATTTTTTAAAAATCCTTCTTTTTTGTGATCTAAAGACAGATCCAAGTTCCCTTTGTGGGTTTTGTGGTGAAAAACTATTTAGTTTTATAGAATGAAGAGTAAAACTCCTGATTTAATTCAAAAGAAAGAAGAAGGTTTTGGAACCTTGAAGAAGGAGAAAAGATCTCAGATCTAAAACTTTTTTTGGAGAGAGAAAAAGTTATTGAGATATTTCATTATCTTTGCCTTTATAGGCCATACACTTTACACATAGCCCCTTGGGCTTCACCAAATGGCATTTTGCCTATCCCATGGCTCATGTGCCATTTCTTTTTGCACATAACCCATGGGCTTTACAAAAATTTGGCTTTATGCCTATTTTTCTTACATTTATCCATAAAATAAAATAAAAGAAATACAACAAAATTATTTATTACAAAATTTTATCTTGGCATGGGGGAGGCCGGCCGCTTCATGTTCGGGCTCGACCCGGGCATGAGCCCACTGGATCTGGGCTTGGGCCCACTTGGCTTGGGGTTGACTTTGATTTTGACTTGGTCAACCGGAGTGTAAATTTTTACCCCAACAAATTACCCCCCATCAATAAATGCACACCACATATGTGGGTCGTGTGCATGAAATTGATGGATCTTCTTTTACTTGGAGGCGATCTGATTTGGTTCCTGCTTTTTGGGAAGCTGGCACTGCCCTTTTCACGACATGGACGGTCGTTGCTTGACATGTCTCCGAGACGGAGTGTCCGTGATAGACGTTTCCCTGGCCCGGAGTGATCTGGTTCCCGCTTTGTAGGAATCCTGCGCTGCCCTTTTTACGACATGGACGGTCAATGCTACCCTTTTTGCTGCTTGGACGGTCGATGCTGCCCTTTTAGCGACTTGGACGGTCGATGCTGCCCTTTTTTGCGACTTGGACGGTCGGTGCTGCCCTTTTACCGACGTGGACGGTCGGTGCTGCCCTTTTTGCGACTTGGACGGTCGGTGCTGCCATTTTAGCGACGTGGACGGTCGATTCTGCCCTTTTTGCGACTTGGACGGTCGTTGCTGCCCTTTTAGCGACGTGGACGGTCGGTTCTGCCCTTTTTGCGACTTGGACGGTCGTTGCTGCCCTTTTAGCGACGTGGACGGTCGGTGCTGCCATTTTAATGACGTGGACGGTCGGTTCTACCCTTTTTGTGACTTGGACGGTCGGTGCTGCCCTTTTAGCGATGTGGACGGTCGGTGTTGCCATTTTAGCGACGTGGACGGTCGATACTGCCATTTTAACGACGTGGATGGTCGGTGCTGCCATTTTAGCGATGTGAACGGTCGGTGCTGGATTTGACTTGCCCCGCTTCTTGCGGCGTCAGGGATGAAGTTGACTTGTTTCCGAGGTGGAATTTGATTCTGCCAGGGAGGTCATTGGTTGTTTTGCTGACTTGATGTGATTTGGGTTGACATCAGCATCGCTACACTGGAATATGGTACCAGGAGCGAATCATCATTTGTCATGACAGGATTTGGGGATTTTGGTTTTGGTTTAGCATCAGCATCGGTGCACTGGAATATGGAACCACGAGCGAATTGTCATCTGCTATGAGGAGATTTCCCTCGTTCCCAGTTTAACGACTTAGGGGTCCTCTGTTCCCAGTTTAACGACTTAGGGGTCATCTGTTCCTTGTTTAAAGACTTAGGGGTCTATTGGATTGGAGTTTGGGATTTTGGGGTTAGGGTAGGCATCGGCGTTGCTAACACTGAAGCATACGTGCCAGGAGCAATTCATCATTTGCCTATTCCTGTTGGGGGAGCGATGGCTTAGGAGACAGGTTTAGGTCCCTATCACCTAAGGCTTTTCAATTTTATGGGCCGTGAGGGTCCCATAAAAGCATTTTCTCCCTATGAGTCGTAAGGATCCCGCAGGTGTATTTTCTCCTTAGGAGTCGTGAGGACTCCTAAGTGTGTTTTTCCTTTATGAGTCGTAAGGATCCCACGAAGGTTTTTTCTCCTCATGTATCGTGAGGACACATGGGTGGGTTTTCTCAATGGAGCATAATTCCAAAGGCGGAGACCAGCCGCGTAACTGGTGATTGTGGTGGGGTATGGGTATGACGAGAATTATTTGAGCCCGTGGATTGTATACGGCAGTCAATTTGGGGACTGGCCGTTGGGCTGGAGAATTTTGAGAAATTGGATTTTGGTTGGCGTCTGCATCGCTACACTGGAATATGGTACCAGGAGCGACTCATCATTCGCCGTTTAGGGACTTGGAATTTGGATCTTGTTTGGCATCAGCATTGCTGCACTGGAATAATGCCAGGAGCAACTCATCATTTGCCTTAGGAGGACTTGGGATTTAGGTTTTTGGTCGGCATCAGCACCGCTAACACTGAAGCGAAATGCCAGGAGCGACTCATCATTTGCCGTTGCCCATTGGGGAACGATGGCTTAGGAGACGGGTTTGGGTCCCTATCACCTAAGGCTTTTCAATTTTATGAGCCGTGAGGGTCTCATAAAAGCATTTTCTCCCTACGAGTCGAGAGGATCTCGCAGGTGTATGTTCTCCTTAGGAATCGTGAGGATTCCTAAGCGTGTTGCTCTTTTGTGAGTCGTAAGGATCTCACGCAGGGGTTTTCTCCTCACAAGGTCGAGAGGACTTTGCGAGTGTATTTCATCTCTTTTCACGAGTTTGCGCCCTTTCGGGTTTTCACAAACTCGCCGGTAGTCCTGCTGTTTTTACTCACGGAGCCCTTTCGGGTTTTCATCCGTGCCCGTTTTGCTTGTGGACATACCTTTTTTTCTTTTTTCTTTTTTCTCTTTTTTCTTTTCTCTTTTTTTTTGCCGCTGGTGGGATTTTAAAAGTAGTCTCACCGGCAGGATTTGGGAGAGATAGGGGTCATTTACGCCCGTGGATTGTATACGGTTTTGCAGGATGTATGATCCAGACCGTAGGGCTGGTTTGCTCAATTCTCCTACGACTTGGAGCATTCACGTGTAGTATTTCTTAGGATATCGGCCATTGATGGGTGGCATGGGCCTTTCTCCCTCGGCACTTATTAGTTGGTAGGATCCTCCGTCGAACACTTTCTCGATGACGTATGGTCCTTCCCAGTTTGGCTCGAATTTTCCCTTGGCATGTCGATTGGGGATGATCGGTCTTTTGAGGACCAACACCAATTCACCTTTCTTGAAAGCGTGGAGACGGGTTATTTTGTCATAGGCCCGTGACATTTGGGCTCGGTATAGCTCCAGATTTTGCTGCACCGCGAGCCTCTTTTCTTCGAGGGCATCGAGCTCTTCAAGTCGAAGGAGCACGTTTTCCTCCTCCGTCAACTCATGCTGAACGACCATTCTTAAGCTTGGAACTTTAACTTCGAGGGGGAGGACTGCCTCCACTCCGAAAAGCAATGAGTATGGAGTGGACTGAGTTGGTGTACGGTGCGTGGTACGATATGCCCACAACGCCTCGTGAAGTTTGAGATTCCAGTCTCTCTTGTTGGTTGAAGCATTTTTCCTCATGAGCTTGCATAGAGTCTTATTGAAGGCTTCGGCTAGCCCATTGGATCTTGGATTATAGATAAAGGAATATCTCCAGTCTATCTTGTGCTGAGTAGCGAACCTTGAGACATTGAAGCTCTTGAAAGAAGGCCCGTTGTCAGAAATGATTCTTCTTGGTGTACCGAAGCGGTATAGAATATTATGCTGGAAGAATGTCAGAATATCTTTTGTCTTGACTTCTTTTAGCGGGACAGCTTCAGCCCATCTGGAGAAGTAGTCTGTCGTGGCCAGTATGAACCGGTGGCCTTTGGATGACGGAGGATCAATTGGGCCAACAATGTCGGTGCCCCAGACTTCGAAGGGCCACGACGCCACCGTAGGATGCAACGGATTGGGATGCTTGTGAATGAAATCACCATGGATTTGGCAGATCTGACATTTCTTTGCATACTCTCCGCAATCCCGTATCATGGTGGGCCAGTAATACCCATGCCGTTTGATTTGAAGTCGCATCTTAGGGCCAGATTGGTGAGCACCGCAAACGCCCGAGTGAACATCTTTCATGACCTTTTGGGCTTCGGCCAATGACAGACACCTGAGCCAGAATTGGTCATATGACCTGCAGTATAACGTGTCATTTACAAACACGTATCGAAGAGCTCTTTTCTTCAGCTGAATCCTCGCAGATTTTTCTTCGGGCAGCTTGTCGTATCGGATGTACTCTATGAAGGGTTCTCTCCAATCGGGCTCGTCTTGGATGATCGAAGCTTCTTCGGCAGGACTGCTCTTCTGTTCCGCGCTTTCCTCTTCTCGTAGAGAGACTGGGGGTAGAATTTGCCGGCTCCTGACTGTGATTAGAATTTCGTCCATGTCAGGATCAGCCAGCTCCTTGGCTAAGCGAGCGAGTACGTCAGCCTTTCCGTTCAACGCTCTAGGGACTCTCGTTAGTTCAATATGAGTGAACCGTTTCATGAGTTCCACCACTCGGCCTCTGTACCGAGCTAATTCGGGTTTGTATATCTTATAATCGCCGCTTACTTGGTTGACGACAAGCTGGGAGTCACCGTAAACCCGTAGCCGAAGGATTTCCATTTCTATGGCGAGCTTCAAACCAGCTATCAGAGCTTCATACTCAGCTTCATTGTTTGTCCGAGGCTCGGTGAGAGCAAAAGAATGCCGTAGGGTTCCCATTGATGGTGTGATGAACACCAATCCTATCCCCGCTTTTACCTCCGGAACGCTTGATCTGCCGGAGCTCCTTATTGATGAGGCCCCATCGAAGTAGAGCTCCCAACATGGCTCATCTTCCTCGAGGTGCAGCACTTGTTCATCGGGTAACTCGCAATTTAGTGGTGACCCTTCTGGTATGGGATGAGCAGCGAGAAAGTCTGCAAGAGCTTGCCCTTTTACTGCTTTCTGAGGAGTATAAACTATGTCAAACTCAAGTAGCACGACAGCCCATCTTGCCATTCTGCCGGCTAGGCTTGCTTTGGTCATCAAGTGTTTGAGTGGGTCGACCTTGGAGATTAGCATAACCCGGTGAGCGAGCAGATAGTGCCTCAGCTTCTTCACAGCAAACATCAGAGCCAAGCATTGCTTTTCGATTGGGGAGTAGTTGTGTTCCGCCCCGACTAAAGTTCGACTGAGGTAGTAGAGGGCATTCTCTTTTCCCTCCTCGTTGTTCTGGGCAAGGAGCGCACCGAGTGACTCATCTAGCGCGGCAGTATAGAGAATCAGCGGTTTATTTGGAATGGGAGCGGCCAGCACTGGAGGGTGCAACAAGTACCATTTGATGCTTTCGAACGCCTCTTGACATTCGGCATTCCAAACAAAAGGAGCTCCTTTCTTCATGAGCTTTGAGAAGGGCCTACATCTCCCCGATAAATTTGAGATAAACCTTCGTATATAAGCAAGCTTGCCTTGAAAAGATCTTAGCTGCGTCAGACTCTTCGGAGGGGGCATCTCCATGATGGCCTTTATCTTGGATGGATCAACTTCAATCCCTCGATGTCGGACTATGAAGCCCAGGAATTTTCCCGATGACATGCCAAAAGCGCACTTTAAAGGATTCATTTTTAGGTCATATTCCCTCAGTCTGGTGAGAACGGTCCTAAGATCTTGGATGTGGTCGGCCTTGGCTTTAGTTTTGACGACCAGATCATCAACATAGCATTCGACGACTTTATAGATTAGGTCATCAAAGATATTAGTCATTGCCTTTAATATGTAGCACCTGCGTTCTTCAGTCCGAACGGCATCACCTTGTAGCAGCATATTCCGATCGGGGTTCGAAATGCTGTGTGCTTCTTGTTGGAGATAATGCCCTAAGAGTCAATTATTGGATCACAGGCACGTGATTGCGATGATTGAGGGAGGACCTATCCCGGTAAGACAGTCTTACTCGAGATGATAGTATGCTATCTGGTTTACCTTTATCATCGTGTACTGCTTCAGGTGACCTTACAGGTCGCTATTACACGTTGATAGAGCCCATAGGATTCTTGCTTGACGGCCAGCAGTATGAGGGCGATCATATAAGTGAGAGCTGGAGTCTATAAGCACATCCTTAAAAGGTCCCTAGTCGTGGGAGTTTCGAGACAGGGCATCGATACTCCAGAGTAGACTAGTGTATATAGTCGAGACCCCGACGAGGGGCGGTGGCCGGTCTCACAAGCCACTGGTGTCAGTTGGTTCACCTAAGATGTATACAGGTGCTCATTGGGTTATGAGTACACCGGACAGGACTAGCATGGAACATGCTAGTTGGTCTTATACCTGACGTCAGATAGCAGTTCCCAGGTGACATGTGTACAGGTTAGTTCATCGACCTGGGGATCGTCATTTGTCTCGTGTGAGATCCCACTGTGCTTTGATTACTACCCTACCACGGCTCAAAGGAGTCGTGCAAACAGGTTTTAGTTGGGTACAGTCCCGAGCCACATGGAAGCAGTGAGCGGATCTTCAGGGGTTCGTCTCTCCCGGTATTGGGGGTGAGGTCGCGCTGTGTCTAGGAGAGCCATTACACGAAGTCCTTGGCCAAGGCAGGAGATTTACTGGTAGGTATTCCAGTAGTATCTCAGGGTGTTCTGGGCTACACCCCGACACGACTTGTACCGCTTTTGGGGGTCTGACTTTTACCAACCCCCTAGGCCCGCCATGCGATGCTCATAGACGAACGGACCGGACTGTACGGATATTGTCACTGACAGGCTCAGTAGGGTGTCAGGATGAGTTCGCTCATCGACGTCCCTTTTGGTCAATAGCTGGTGGCCCGTTACGTATTGGCTTATACCTCTGACGTGCTAGTGGTTAAATCCACAGCCATAGTATTAACGAGTTTTTAGAGTCCACCACACTTTCAGTTACTCAAGCTTCGGGCGAAACGCTGTAGAGGCCGTATGGAGATATGGCAGGGTCCGATCAGATACGTGCGGTATTGCACGGATCAGGATCGGACGGTTTGTACTAGAGGCCGTATGGTTATATGGCAGGGTTCGGTCAGATACGTGCGGTATTGCACGGATCAGGATCGGACGGATATTGCTAGCCGGCTTTGGTTTAAGCCGGATCCTAGTATAGTACTGTGTAGATTTTGTCTCATTGCATTTGTATCCGGTCGGAATACAGATGCGGGTGTGTATGCACAGTATCGGGGTTTTCCTGTAATTTATTATGGGACCAGTTTTCTGGAGTTGCCAGTTTGCTTTTCGTTTCGGCCGATTTCCTTTGTTCCGTTCATTGGCCGAAGATTGGTGGAGGAGGGATTATTTGCATTGTTGCAAATAAGCAATTGTGGGAGGGTTTTTTTGCATTATTGTTTTATCATTATGGTTGCTCCATACCTTGACCATGCTCTCCCTCTCCACTCACACATATTGATGGGCCGGCCACTGTTGGGGGAATGGTGTGAGTATTTATTTGAGTGGAATAATTCATTTCATGCATTGGGTGGGCCCCCCCTTGGATGTGTGCTGTGAGAATATTTCTTCTCTTTCTTGGGTATTAATTTGCAACCTTCACACATTCATTAAAAAGAGAGAGTTTGCTTCATAATTTTTCCAGTGAGCATTACTTTTGGCCGAGCTCCTTTTTGAGGAGATGATTATTCTTTTTGATTGCATGCTCCATTCTTCATCAAGCTTTGATTCATGAAAAATCCTTGTGCAAAATTCCTCCATCATGGCAACCTCATAACCCCAAAAAGAGACAAGCTTCTACACTATATCTATAGCACGTCTTGGGCATGTCGACTTGCCGGCTTCATGCCCGAGTTGCCTCGGTATTGAGGTGGGAGCCCGTAAAAGATGCAGGCGATGTGGTGCCCTTCCGGCGAGGAGGCGACGACCGGATTTTCCGCGAGAGATCGGGACGACGACGAGAAGACCGGAGGACTCGGATCACTCGGTATATCTCTAACCCGTCTTGTTGTTAGCTAGATCTAGTTTAATGGCCCGATCCGGGGTTTAGTGCGCGGTGGTGCCGGTTTGCTAAGTTCGCAAAATTAAAGTTTATCACCGTTTCCGCATTTGGCCGTCGGATTGACGGCCGGGGCGCCGCCGTGCACTTACAGTGGTATCAGAGCCTCGCCATTAACTTCGTCTAGCTTCGTTTGATGTGTTTTGCATTTCCGATCGACCAAAATTCCAAAATCTACATTTTCACTCACATCAGTTTTCTGTCGAATTTTTTCTGGCTCTAAAAATTTTTCAGGTTGTCTCAGAATGATGTGCATGGAGTTCTAAGAACACTGAAAAAATTCGACAACATGATCCCTCAGTAAGACCGCGGAACCGCGGCCATTGACCTTTCTTAGGCCGCGGATCCGCCGCAGAAATGAGGGATCATGTCATCGTTTTTTTGCAGTGGGCTTGTGGGCTAAAAATAGGGGTTTTGGAATATTAAAATTGGGCCCAGAATTTCTGTGAGTGCTACAGTATTGCTTTGGGGCCCACTTGTTAATTTTTGATCGATCGGATATTTTAAACACATTATTTCACAGTATTTACATTATATCTTCGACCGTGAATGTCACTTGATCGGTAAATCCTGTCTAACTGCTATAGCTCGGTTAGACGGATTTGCGAACGTGACTTTCACGTTGATGTTTTGTGATTTTGCTGTGATGTTGCGGATCGGTCGTGGGGGATAGCCTGGATGCAATGCTAGTACAGTGTTGTTGTATTATGTACATTTGATATTGCGGGGCGAGCATCCGACATGTGGACTGCCGTCACTTCCTGTTTGTATTATTCTTTTGGGGCACGACCTGGTTGCGGTCGATGTACCCGGTGTATGCATATTTTACTTTCTGTACTAGGATTGCCCCGCGGTGGGGTGCACGGATAGCCGGGTTCTGGAGGGCAACAAGCCCGCATCTCATGGCATTGGGACGGAGGGGGCTTCGCTCTAGAATTGGAGGGCTATTCACCGCACTCGTAGGGGGTACAGGTTGACCCAGGAGGGGTGCCCAAGTTACCGGATTCCGTGAAGTGCTGGGTGGTCCATTCACGGCGCTGAAGGGGGCTGCCTCGCTTCAGGTTTTGGCGGGTAACTTGCCGCGCCCGTAGGGGTCTAGGATTTCATTGCACTGGCTATCCACACGACCAGGGGAACGTCGGGTTTCAGTAGTGGGTCTGTGAAACCCGGGGATCCCAGATATCTGTATTGTTCTGTGTTGCTGTACATTTCTGTGATGTTGCATTTTATTCACGCCTTGAGCGAAATACTATATATTGGTATATATATTAGTAGATGTTGTATATGTTTTTCATCCGCGCTAGTCCAGTCCCCGCTCTGCCGTTAGTTAGCTAACCTAACGGGTGATGACGGGACCCAGTGGCGAATGCGGATGGCATATACGTACGTCAGTATATTTTCGTTCTTTGTGGTGTGATCAATTGATGGGACTGCATTGATTTGGATCAATGCAAGATAAACAAACCTAATCTGATGTTGTTGGAACACTTTTCAAAAAACTGTTATTGCAAGGACGTTCTCTTTTGTTTTGCATCGTGGTATTCAGTAGGAATATCCTGCTCCTCAGTCGACGAGGCAAGGGCCGAGATCCCTTCACCGGGAGTGACCCCTTGGACAGAAGTTTGCGTCAGGGCATTAACTTCACTATAGCCGATTACTTTTGCTTTGCATCGTGGTATTCATTTGGAATATCCTGCACCTCATTCTACGGGGAAAGAGCCGAGATCCCTTCACCGGGAGTGACCTCTTTAGTAAAGGTTTTCGTCACTATATTTTCTAAAAAGCTATCCGTTCCTTCAACGATATCAAGTTCATTACGTTAAAGGTTTTCGCCAGAAACCATTCGTAGCCCTCCGTCGTTTCATATGGGTAGTCAATAGTATTCAAGCTGTGTTTGTTGGCCATAGTCAAGGCACAGTGTTTGGTAGCTATTGGATATTCATATGATGCATAGATAGATGCGTTGGTTTGGGACAGTCGTATAGCCTTGTTGGCCCTAGTCAAGGGATTGTACGGGTGGGTTCAAATCAACCCGGACAATGACGGGTAGAACTTGACATGTGACTTATGATTTGTTGGCCTTAGTCAAGGTCATAAGAGCATGGGGCAGAAATCACATCGGGAGTATCAAAAGAACTGAAACTTGCCAGATATGCGCATACCTTCTGGAGTGTTATACCGTGAGCGGATTCCGTCACGTTATCATGCGATGAGAGTTGGATCCCGATTCTCACTGATGAGTTGGTTTACTCCTCGGGTGACCCCGACTAATTCTTCTTTCAGGTTTGGAGGAGAATTTGAGGTACAGTGGGAGGTTTCCAGATTAGATAAATTGGTAACCATTCTGATCTAGGTTAGAGTGCACGCTGAGTGTTTCTTCTCTCTCTCTCTTTGGCAGCGACCATTGACCCGACCCTAAGACTATGACTCAGTGACCAAGTTGACCGAACCTTCTTAACACTGGCTTTTGGATTGTCAGAGTTGCAGACCTCATTGCCACTCCTACTTTTACCCTTTTCTCCAGGACACCCCGTATTACTACGAACGTCCACTTCCATTGGACAAAGCCATCGTATGGTTAGATACGAACTCGAAGGAATTCGAGGATGGTTTCCGGTTCTGGAGAAAACGGATAGGATTATTCAGTTGTCTTTTCCCTTTTATCTTCTCTCAAGTTGTGAGTACTCCTTGGTTTAGGAGATAGTACACCTATTGCGCAAATTGGATAGTCTTCTTCCAAACCTTAGGCTGGTGCCGACCGGTAGGGAATGAAGAAAACTGATCAGTCGAAAATATTGTATATTTTAGCCGGCAATTTCCTTAACATTTGCATACATTTAGAAGTGTTCGACAGTCATATTCTACATATTAGCAAATCTGTCACAAGATATGAGATTGCATGTATTAGACTTTTTAACGACACTTTAAAGGAAATTAACCGCATTTCATGGCATCGCATCATTTCTATATTTGCGCAACACTTGTCTTGAGTCTGTGTAAGAAAATACGGAAGAAAAAGACCAAAGAGCTGATCAAAAATACGCCAACTAAATCATTTCAGATCTGGTAGCAGTGAAGAAGGAATTAGACAATTCAACATATGAAATAAAAGCCCAAAAGTGAGCCCAAGTTCAACCCAGAAAGCCCAAGCCCTAATCCCTCAAGAGCGCCGCGGTTCCGCGGCAGGAGATGGCTTGCGCCGCGGAACCGCGGCGGTTCTGCCACGTCAGCCGTCAAGTTTTGGGAATAATGCTTCTGTCAGGGTCCACATTCCATAAATGCATGACATTTTCCAGAATTCTCTCGAACCTACTGCCAGATCAGCAAAGAAGACTAAGGAAGGCTAATCCTAATTAAGCCCCTAATTAATCCTCTTCTAGAAGCCCCCTCCTAACTAATCACCTCTAGAAGCATCTCTCCTAACTAACTTTTGGAGGGAAATTTGAATTTCCTCAACAAACTTTTGGAGGGAAACTTGGAATTTGAAATCCTAGATCTAGGGTTAGTTATCTATAAATAGGAGCCTAGATCTAAGGGTTGAGGTTAATCTTTAATCTTCATTAGTTAAAAAATTCCCTCTTTCATCATCTTCTTCCACAAGTCTCGTGACAAGGCTTGTGCGAAACCCTAACCCTAATTCCACTCCAAATCCAAGATCTTGAGTACCAAATCAAGCGAGAAGCCTTCAACCTTTTAGGAGCCGAGCCGATCTTCAATCGGGCAAGTGATCCAAGCCGATCCGCGATCCACGGAGACGAGCGAAGCCAAGTCGACGATCAAGTTCTTCCTCTTGTAGTTCTTGAGCGAATGTAACTAAATTGTTGATATAAATAAAAGGTGAATTTCTTTAATCTTGCTTTCTTTTAATTCTTGCATCATGATTAGATCTCAATTTGTAATTGTTGTTCTTGTTGTGATGTTTGAGTAAAACTCCGCTCGTAAAGGAGTCGAGACGATTGTAGAATGATGATGTAACAAATCTTAATACTATTTTTAAGTCCTACGAGTTTTGTAAACCCTAGCAAGTTCAAGAATCGATGACCTAGTTTCGTTGCGATGCTTTCTTGATTGTGATCGCTCGAAATTAGGGATCTACGATCGTTTCTTGAATTTACTAGAGGCTAGAATGTGAATGATATCGACGAAGGAACAAGGGATAAGATGAAACCCTAGTTTCACAAGAAATCCCTAATTCTTGTCGATCATCATCAATCTAGTATCAATTCATTGAAGGATAAGAATACGTAATTGTAAGATTACATCACATCTATAGATCCGATCGATTCCTACGAGCCTCATTTCGATTCTTGATATTTGGTTTGGACAAATCATTAAACAATCAATTCTTGATTCTATCTTTTAAATGCTTTCTTAGATCTAGTTTTTTTTTCTCATTCTTGAACTTCAATTTCAAATCATGAATTGTTTTGTTTTGTTTTCATTAAAGTTTCGACTCATCTAATTCAAAAGACGAACGATTACACTTTCCCTGTGGACGATCCGCACTCACTTACAATCTACAATCCGACACCGTAGTTGATTGCGGTCAAATAATTTTTGGTTGTGATTTCTTTACAATTTTCTCAAATATACACAACGAGAAATTCATTTAAATCAAATGGCGCCGTTGCCGGGGACTATTTGATTTGATTTACACAACAAGAATATATAACAATCAAATGGCGCCGTTGCCGGGGATAGTGCGCTAATAGTTCGTATTTTGAAATTTGAGTTGAACAATTTATTCCATCATATTTTTTAGATCTAAATTCGTGCAAACACTAATACGTGTGTTGTGATTTGTTGCGAGAAAATATGGAATCATTGGAGCTGGAGAAAATTTTTTCTGAAAATTCCAGAGAGCTGTGGAACTCAACAGAAAGCTACTGGTGAAATTTGGTAGAGTGAACCGTATATTCAAGCGCGGATCCGCGGCTCTATCCTTCATTTTGCGGCGGAAGAGCGGCTCTGTTGACTGTTCACTGCACCAGTTTTTCTCAGGTATCTTCTATCTTTCTTATCTCTTACCTTGTCTGCTCCAAATAACAATTTGCTGCAGGTTTCTTTGCAAATAAATCGCAGCGCCGCAAAGCAAAATAAAATTTGTGCGTGTTTTGATTCTTGCGGTTGTTGCATATTAATACGGAAATTTAAGGGGCACGACCAAATCCAAATTAGGTGGGGATTTCATTACCCTTCCTAGGCCCCGAAAATCGTAAAACTTGCATCCGCATTGACCCTCATTAATTAAAAGAAATCTAGAGATGACTCTAAGGACTGTCGCGCTCAATTAGGACAAGAGAAGGCCGTGGGTAATTCATTGCTTATCCGCGTTTTCTTGTGGTGTCTAAGGCGAGTGTGTCTAAGGCTAGTGGTTATTAATTAGGCCCACTGTAGTGGTGGTTCCTTCCCACTTACCTGGCACTTATCCGGCCACAGGGGGACAAAGAGGCAGTGGAGGATTTATCCTGCGACTTGTCTTTTGGCAGTTAGGAGCGGTCTAGAGCCAGACCTAGGTGACCATTAGATTCTAGGGTTTTGTGTGTTGCATTTGTTTTGTTGCATCATATTTTCAAAAATTCGTATCTTTTTAAAGCAAACACCGCATACATCATTTCCCCTAATTATAAATTCACGCTGCCACTTGTACTAACCCTTTTTAGTGCAAGATAGGCTGGACAACGGGTTTCTAGTGCCTGTTAAGTCCGTGTTTCCTTGATCGACCCAAAAGTCGGTATTTCTACATTTACCCTTTCTTTTACCCACCACCACACCCACATCGATGGATCCACCTCCATCGAACTTCTTTACCACTATCCTGCCGCCGTCCGTTGGTGCGCAGATTCCACCTCGCATCTCTCTCCAAGAGAGATGTTATCCTACACGAGGCCCACTTTCCACCTGTCTATCCATTCCACCAGCCAACGGGGAAAATTTTCAAATAAAACCCCAATACATCAACCTTCTACCAAAATTTCACGGTCTCGAGTCTGAAGACGCATACGTGTTTATTACGAAATTTGAAAATGTATGCGCAATGATGGGTACCTCACAGTTGTCTGTGGATGCTTTGCGTCTACGTCTTCTCCCATTCACTTTGTGCGATTTAGCCGAGAAGTGGCTATATAACACTACCGCACATTCCATTTCAAATTGGGATGAATTCGTCAAAGCATTCCTTAATAAATTCTACCCACATCACAAAACAGCTCGAGTCCGTAGCGAAATCTATCAATTCACCCAGCTTCCAAATGAAACATTTTCAAAATGTCTTGAACGTTTCAAGGATCTGTTAGTCCAATGTCCACATCACGGCATCCCGAGATGGGAACTGTGCCGAATCATTTATGAGGGCATTACTCCTTACACAAGACAGACCCTTGAATCCATGTGTCAAGGCAACTTCATGACTAAAGATGATAGGGAAGCCTGGAATTTTCTAGAAAATTTCGCTGAAAAATCTTTACAGTGGGAGGGTGTGAGTCAATCGTCTAGGGATGGCAATGATATTTCCATAGGAGTTAGAGCTGACATTTCAGCTATGCAAAAGAAACTTGAAACTATGGAAAACAAATTTTTAGCTGCCCTAAGTCAAATATCACTCTCCAAAACTGTATGTGGCTGTTGTTCTGATCCGTCTCACTTGACGGAAGAATGTCCGTTTCAAGGTCCTGAGCATACAAATGCCGCATTTCAAAGACCTAGAAACAATCCATCTTCCTCCACATATGATCAGGGTTGGAGGAATCACCCTAACTTTGATTGGAACCAATCCCAATTTCAAAACACGGTTCCAACCCAAAACAATTTCCAAGGGGCCCCTCCACCACAACAGCAACCACCACAATTGAGTCAGCACCCCTTTCAAGCACAAAATTTTCAAAATCCGGTCAACACTTTCGCACCATCTAGTCCTTTGCAGTTGACCGGGACGGATGAATCCTATTCATTTGCACAATGCATGAATTTGGTCTTAACAAATATCATGCAAGTTTCGGCTGAAATGAAATCTTCTGTCGATTATATAAAGAAAAACTCTGCGTCCCAAAGCGAGAGTATTAAATCGATGGAAGAAGAAATTGCACGTTTAAGAGCCGAAATGAGTGCAAGGGAGAAAGGGAAACTTCCAGCTCAACCTTTACCCAATTCTAGCTATTTACATGATGTGGATGCAATCACGTTGAGATCTGGAAAAGTGCTTGACCATCACCTTGGGGAAGAGTTTGATGATACTAATAAATCAATCAATAACACCCCGGCTGAGACCTTTCCTCACACACACACTTCTGACCCCAGTTCTTCTACCCCACTATCTTCTTCCGAGCCTATTCTTCGTTTCCCAAAAGGCTCGCCACTACAGCCCACCTCTTTTACCCCTCCACGGACGATCCCCACTTCTATTATGGGATCGATTCCACAAACACTTTCTTCTCCTATGATGGACCCAGCGCTTATTGCTAAAGCACCTTATCCTAATTGGTTAAGGGCTAACACACCGAGTCCACATATGGAGAAGATCATGAACATTTTTAAGCAAGTAAACACCAATATCCCTCTCCTAGATGCCATCCAACAAGTTCCTTCCTATGCGAAAACTCTTAAGAACTTGTGCACTAGGAAGAGGAAGAATCCAGTGCCCAAGAAGATTTTTATGGAAAAAACAATAGACACGGCTTTCCCCCAACAATTACCGAGGAAACGTAAGGATCCAGGATATCCTACTATTTCCGTTTCTATTGGGGAAAAACACATCAACCGTGCTCTACTAGACCTTGGCGCTAGTGTTAACTTGCTTCCTTACTCAGTCTATGAGCAATTAGGGATCGGAGAGTTGAAGCCAACCAATTGCACTCTCCAGATGGCTGACCGATCAATCACCAAACCTAGGGGTGAACTGGAGGATGTGTTAATAAAAATCGGAGAATTTATGTTCCCGGTAGATTTTATTGTAATTGATACACAACCTGTAGCGAACCCACGGAATCAAATTCCGGTGATTTTAGGTCGCCCCTTTTTGGCCACTTCCAATGCAATAATCAACTGTCGTAATGGTTCTATGACCCTATCCTTCGGGAATAGGTCAATAGAGCTGAACATTTACAAGTTGGGAAGTGTACCCTCCGAACCTATTGCTCAGGTCTGTTCTGTCGACTTAATGGATGTCGACAGCAGCGAATTTGATGATCCTCCTGATACCGATCTAGACTCTTTTCATATGTTGTTGTTTGACCCAACTATGTATCATACACATACGAACACTTCTACTGAGATGTCCGGGTCAACAATTAACACTGATTATGAACTATTCTTAGAGTCTGAAGATCACCCCGCACTTTGTGATGACATTATTCATCGGGGTATTGATGGAACTTTTGAGGAAATCTTCGCTGATGAACTCGCATTTTTGAATGACACGGGTGTTGAGATGAATCATGTCCCACTCAATGAAATTGAACCTCCACCCATTCTTTTGACTTGTAAAAAGAATGCGAGTAATCCATCACATTCACTGCATCGTCTCTCCAAAATGAGACGCACACACTTTCTATTCCATCACTTGACCTTTCCCCACTTCTTCTTCCACCAACCCGAGCACTGCATTGATAAAATTTTTGAATGGTTGGTGTTAACATTCGGTCTTTGCAAAGCTTGGCATCGACCACTGATTTTTGACCCCCACTTGTGATTTTCAAAGTTTAACATTGCATAAATTAAGTTTGGGGGGACATTTTTTCGGGCTCCTAAAAAGAAAATTTTTACAAACTTTTGAGCAAAAAATAAGTTTGGGGGAGGTTCTTCACTTAAATATTTTGCCCCCACTAATAAATTCCTCCCAAGCTTACAGGTTTTTTTCGAGATTTAGCAGATGGCAACAGTGAGGACACTGTTGAAAACAAGTTTGGGGGAGGTTTGTGCTTATTTTCGCATCATTTGCATATCATTAGCATAAGCACAAAACATTTTTTTGAAAACCTATAAAAATTTAAAAAATTTTCAAAAAGATAAAAATATTTTTTGTACATAAATAAGATAATAAAAGTTTAGATAGTGAAAAATTACATCTATGAGATTAGAAAAATTTAAGAAAACTAAGAAAATTAGAAGTTTTCTTATATGAACTAGTAATAAGTAGTTATGAGCCGTTGTCCCAAGGGTTAGTAAGATGAAGGACGTCACTAATCTGAGGATAAACATAAGTCTGAAAAATAGTTTCTATTCTGGAAGCCAAACATTTTGAACGTTGCTACCCTGCTATTCGCACTTACACACGTCTTAAAGCCTGGGATAGTAGAGGATACCTTGAAATGCTCTTGTCTTAAAGCCAAAAGTATGAAGGAAATAAAAAGAAAAAGAAAAAATGAATAAAGAAAATATAAAGTGGTGAGAAAAATGAACACTGGTTTTGTTATCACCAAGGGCAATAAAAAATGTATAGCGAGGGTGCTTCTTCACCTAGTGCCCTAAGGCCAACTGGTCTGGGAGTCACTGCTATGCCTGAGGTGGTGCAAGACGAGGAAAATACACCAAATAAGCAAGCACATGAGTAATCGGTCGGTTAGTACCTCAAGAAGTATTAACGGTCGCATGAAAGTGTGTGAGCAATCTCATCTAAATATTCATTAATTAAAAAGTACTGAGGCTAATGGGCAAGAGTATGATAGCTTGAATTGAATTCTCCGGGTGTAGGGATGTCCTTTACACACACGCAGGGTGATATGATCGATGTTTTGGAAAACAGATAGGAATGAAGAATAAGACGATATTTTATTGAGGGAGGACGTGATTTCTGACATCTTTTCATGACCATTAAGATATGGCTCATGACAACCGAAAAGCTAGCTTAGTTGGAAACCCTAATTTTCAAAACTTTTCTTTTACAATTCTTTTCTTTAAATGTAATATTCATGATCTTCCTTTTATTATTGGATTTTGTGGGTGCAATCCGCTGAAAACCCTCAGGAGACAACACTCCTCCTACTAGGGACACCTAGAGGTTTAAAGGCTTGTTGCACGTGCTCAGTGCAATCGTGTTGCCTACGAAAGTGTGCTAGTTAGTTTTTTCTCTTTCTTTATTTTCTCCTTCTCTTTTTAATAAAACATTCGCTCGAGACGATCGAAATTAAGTTTGGGGGTATTTGATCAGTCGAAAATATTGTATATTTTAGCCGGCAATTTCCGTAACATTTGCATACATTTAGAAATGTTCGACAGTCATATTCTACATATTAGCAAATCTGTCACAATATATTAGATTGCATGTATTAGACTTTTTAACCGACACTTTAAAGGAAATTAACCGCATTTCATGGCATCGCATCATTTCTATATTTGCGCAACACTTGTCTTGAGTCTGTGCAGGAAAATACGGAAGAAAAAGACCAAAGAGCTGATCAAAAATACGCCAACTAAATCATTTCAGATCTGGTAGCAGTGAAGAAGGAATTATACAATTCAACATATGAAATAAAAGCCCAAAAGTGAGCCCAAGTTCAACCCAGAAAGCCCAAGCCCTAATCCCTCAAGAGCGCCGCGGTTCCGCGGCAGGAGATGGCTTGCGCCGCGGAACCGCGGCGGTTCTGCCACGTCAGCCGTCAAGTTTTGGGAATAATGCTTCTGTCAGGGTCCACATTCCATAAATGCATGACATTTTCCAGAATTCTCTCGAACCTACTGCCAGATCAGCAAAGAAGACTAAGGAAGGCTAATCCTAATTAAGCCCCTAATTAATCCTCTTCTAGAAGCCCCCTCCTAACTAATCACCTCTAGAAGCTTCTCTCCTAATTAACTTTTGGAGGGAAATTTGAATTTCCTCAACAAACTTTTGGAGGGAAACTTGGAATTTGAAATCCTAGATCTAGGGTTAGTTATCTATAAATAGGAGCCTAGATCTAAGGGTTGAGGTTAATCTTTAATCTTCATTAGTTAAAAAATTCCCTCTTTCATCATCTTCTTCCACAAGTCTCGTGACAAGGCTTGTGCGAAACCCTAACCCTAATTCCACTCCAAATCCAAGATCTTGAGTACCAAATCAAGCGAGAAGCCTTCAACCTTTTAGGAGCCGAGCCGATCTTCAATCGGGCAAGTGATCCAAGCCGATCCGCGATCCACGGAGACGAGCGAAGCCAAGTCGACGATCAAGTTCTTCCTCTTGTAGTTCTTGAGCGAATGTAACTAAATTGTTGATATAAATAAAAGGTGAATTTCTTTAATCTTGCTTTCTTTTAATTCTTGCATCATGATTAGATCTCAATTTGTAATTGTTGTTCTTGTTGTGATGTTTGAGTAAAACTCCGCTCGTAAAGGAGTCGAGACGATTGTAGAATGATGATGTAACAAATCTTAATACTATTTTTAAGTCCTACGAGTTTTGTAAACCCTAGCAAGTTCAAGAATCGATGATCTAGTTTCGTTGCGATGCTTTCTTGATTGTGATCGCTCGAAATTAGGGATCTACGATCGTTTCTTGAATTTACTAGAGGCTAGAATGTGAATGATATCGACGAAGGAACAAGGGATAAGATGAAACCCTAGTTTCACAAGAAATCCCTAATTCTTGTCTATCATCATCAATCTAGTATCAATTCATTGAAGGATAAGAATACGTAATTGTAAGATTACATCACATCTATAGATCCGATCGATTCCTACGAGCCTCATTTCGATTCTTGATATTTGGTTTGGACAAATCATTAAACAATCAATTCTTGATTCTATCTTTTAAATGCTTTCTTAGATCTAGTTTTTTCTTCTCATTCTTGAACTTCAATTTCAAATCATGAATTGTTTTGTTTTGTTTTCATTAAAGTTTCGACTCATCTAATTCAAAAGACGAACGATTACACTTTCCCTGTGGACGATCCGCACTCACTTACAATCTACAATCCGACACCGTAGTTGATTGCGGTCAAATAATTTTTGGTT
Organism: Agapanthus africanus; assembly: GCA_030015575.1. Lineage (NCBI taxonomy): Eukaryota > Viridiplantae > Streptophyta > Magnoliopsida > Asparagales > Amaryllidaceae > Agapanthus > Agapanthus africanus. The sequence continues at coordinate 344,166,768 of CM057337.1, forward strand.
GTGATTTCTTTACAATTTTCTCAAATATACACAACGAGAAATTCATTTAAATCAAATGGCGCCGTTGCCGGGGACTATTTGATTTGATTTACACAACAAGAATATATAACAATCAAATGGCGCCGTTGTCGTTGTAGTATAGTGGTGAGTATTCCCGCCTGTCACGCGGGTGACCCGGGTTCGATCCCCGGCAACGGCGCCATTTGATTGTTATAAATTCTTGTTGTGTAAATCAAATCAAATAGTCCCCGGCAACGGCGCCATTTGATTTAAATGAATTTCTCGTTGTGTATATTTGAGAAAATTGTAAAGAAATCACAACCAAAAATTATTTGACCGCAATCAACTACGGTGTCAGATTGTAGATTGTAAGTGAGTGCGGATCGTCCACAGGGATAGTGTAATCGTTCGTCTTTTGAATTAGATGAGTCGAAACTTTAATGAAAAGAAAACAAAACAATTCATGATTTGAAATTGAAGTTCAAGAATGAGAAAAAAAAACTAGATCTAAGAAAGCATTTAAAAGATAGAATCAAGAATTGATTGTTTAATGATTTGTCCAAACCAAATATCAAAAATCGAAATGAGGCTCGTAGGAATCGATCGGATGTATAGATGTGATGTAATCTTACAATTACGTATTCTTATCCTTCAATGAATTGATACTAGATTGATGATGATCGACAAGAATTAGGGATTTTTTGTGAAACTAGGGTTTCATCTTATCCCTTGTTCCTTCGTCGATATCATTCACATTCTAGCCTCTAGTAAATTCAAGAAACGATCGTAGATCCCTAATTTCGAGCGATCACAATCAAGAAAGCATCGCAACGAAACTAGGTCATCGATTCTTGAACTTGCTAGGGTTTACAAAACTCGTAGGACTTAAAAATAGTATTAAGATTTGTTACATCATCATTCTACAATCGTCTCGACTCCTTTACGAGCGGAGTTTTACTCAAACATCACAATAAGAACAACAATTACAAATTGAGATCTAATCATGATGCAAGAATTAAAAGAAAGCAAGATTAAAGAAATTCACCTTTTATTTATATCAACAATTTAGTTACATTCGCTCAAGAACTACAAGAGGAAGAACTTGATCGTCGACTTGGCTTCGCTCGTCTCCGTGGATCGCGGATCGGCTTGGATCACTTGCCCGATTGAAGATCGGCTCGGCTCCTAAAAGGTTGAAGGCTTCTCGCTTGATTTGGTACTCAAGATCTTGGATTTGGAGTGGAATTAAGGTTAGGGTTTCGCACAAGCCTTGTCACGAGACTTGTGGAAGAAGATGATGAAAGAGGGAATTTTTTAACTAATGAAGATTAAAAATTAACCTCAACCCTTAGATCTAGGCTCCTATTTATAGATAACTAACCCTAGATCTAGGATTTCAAATTCCAAGTTTCCCTCCAAAAGTTTGTTGAGGAAATTCAAATTTCCCTCCAAAAGTTAGTTAGGAGAGAAGCTTCTAGAGGTGATTAGTTAGGAGGGGGCTTCTAGAAGAGGATTAATTAGGGGCTTAATTAGGATTAGCCTTCCTTAGTCTTCTTTGCTGATCTGGCAGTAGGTTCGAGAGAATTCTGGAAAATGTCATGCATTTATGGAATGTGGACCCTGACAGAAGCATTATTCCCAAAACTTGACGGCTGACGTGGCAGAACCGCCGCGGTTCCGCGGCGCAAGCCATCTCCTGCCGCGGAACCGCGGCGCTCTTGAGGGATTAGGGCTTGGGCTTTCTGGGTTGAACTTGGGCTCACTTTTGGGCTTTTATTTCATATGTTGAATTGTCTAATTCCTTCTTCACTGCTACCAGATCTGAAATGATTTAGTTGGCGTATTTTTGATCAGCTCTTTGGTCTTTTTCTTCCGTATTTTCCTGCACAGACTCAAGACAAGTGTTGCGCAAATATAGAAATGATGCGATGGCATGAAATGCGGTTAATTTCCTTTAAAGTGTCGGTTAAAAAGTCTAATACATGGAATCTCATATCTTGTGACAGATTTGCTAATATGTAGAATATGACTGTCGAACACTTCTAAATGTATGCAAATGTTAAGGAAATTGCCGGCTAAAATATACAATATTTTCGACTGATCAAAAACCAATTAGCCTAAATGGTGTGCAGAAGGTATTAAGATTAAGACAAAGCAAGGGATTAGTAAGAGGGCAAAGTAAATTGCGACTGATATTCACGACCAAAACCAAGTATTCCTTTGCCAATCCTAAATCACCTTTGTATTTCTCCAAGACACTCCGTATCACTACGAAGATCCACAGTTTATTGGATACTCCATCGTATGGTTATATACGAACTCGAAAGGAACTTGTTCCAGTTCGGGGATGGATTCTGGTCCAGGAGAAATAGGAATAAGGTTTATTCGGTTGTCTTTTATCTTCACCTTCTCTCGCATTGCGAGTGCTCCTAGGATTAGGACAGTACACCCATTATGCTTATTGGATAGTCTTCTTCCTAACCATAGGCTGGTGCCGAACGGTAGGGAAGGAAGAAAACCATTTGGCCTAAAGGGGTGTACAGAAGGTAATGACTAAAGACATATAAAGGGATTTGGAGAGGTGGCAAAGAACTATACGGTTACAGTCGTGAATCTGGAAGTGGCATTACTAGGAATACCGGGATACCCCAACGAAACATTTCAATGTTTCAGTTTCACTGTGTACTGTTAAAAGAAAACTGATTTCCCGATTAGATACTTACTCCAGGGTATGTATTTACCAGGTATGATTCTCACATCTGTATGGTTTTACAGATGATGAGTGGGAGTAGGTTATTGGGAATTAGGTGATCATCCTCATATCGGGATTCGTTGTAATCGGTGATATTTGAGGAAATCACCTGGGCTGTTTGCCAGTCGGCAAATATTTGGTTTTGAATATCCGCTTTTATGCACCAATTTCAAATTGATATATCTGTACGTCTATTTTCATAGAGTGAGATATACCTTTTGATATTATGTCGATGACATTTACCTATATCAGTGGATGGTTAGGTAAGGAGCATTAAACAACGGTGTAATTCTTCTTAACCATAAGTACAGTTTTCAACCTACGACACACAGTGAAAGAGTTGTTAGACTCAGCGGACTTATACAGAGTATTGTATATTGTCCAGTGTCCATTAGGACAGAGGGGTTGGTCCTCATACTATATTCTGTTTACTTTTAACTTCTCTAGTTCTTAGACATGTGTTTCGTAGAAACACATGGTCTAAGTTTTTGAGGAGTTATAGGTATTTGAATAGAGTAGAGAACCAGGTGTAGCAAGTATCGGGATTCTTCAAAGTGATCAAAGATGTAGATACTTGTGTATAGTATTCAGTTGATAGTAATGATAAAGAGAACTTGCTTCTCTTTCAGGTTACTCATAATTGGAAGCATTCCTAAGTTGAGTAACGCTGATCGGCCTCTCTCCATTTAGTTGACATGCACTGGAGACAGCTGCATGATTTGAATCTGGTTCAATTAAATCAGTGCCTCTGGTTCTATATTGGATATAGTACAGTTCATATCTTAACATTGTTAAGGTACGGGGAGTTGTCCGGCTTATGATTAAAACCAGACTCTGGATAACTCAAGGCACGTTTCTGTAATGGCTGTTTGTGGGTTGACCCAGGCTATGACGAGGGTTGATTTTCTACCATAAGAAAGATCAATAGTGATATTGTTCTTGACTCGCCACAGTTTTAATAAAAATGGATTTTTTCAAAAACAGTAGTGGGAGTATGGTAGAACTGGAAGTGATTCCAGAACCGCAAGCGATTACTGAAGATTTGATAAGGAACCTAAAGATTCAATCTGGTTTGACATTCCATTGGCCACTCCGCAGATAAGGTGGGTAACTTCAGGCACCCGAGAGGTACTCCGGTAGCCTCAAGGACGGTGACAGGGAAGTTCTTGTTTACCCACACTTGCCATTGTTGTTGTTCCAGGCTGCGAGACCCGGCAGGAGGATGAATATAGCGTCATTCTAAACTAGCTTTAGAAGTGCACGTCTATATGACTCTGCCAGAGGGTTGTCGTAGTCAGTGGGAGCAGCGAAAGCATTGGTGGACATCAGGCTTATGTCTATTTATAGACTAAAGCAGATGTAGCGGAGATAGATCATCTATTTCTGATGTGACAGTCATAGGTTTGACTTCATCAGAATAGGGGATGGATCTGTTGAGAAGGTAGTAGGAAGTGATACTCCTATACTACGATCGGTTATACTTTGGTCGTCACACAGTGGTTTCTCCACAAAGGACTTGGACATTATATAAGACATACTGGTTACTAGATCTATGGTTTTAGATCTAGATTTGGGTGGTTTCCCAATCAGGGTACTTTGGCAGCATTCTAAGAGTATTTAGAATGGACGACTCCTGGCACGGTAGTGTACCTGCAGGTGATGGAGTCACCCTCTCTAAAGGTGTCTTATAGACTAAAGTAGATAGGGATGTGCATGATTGGCAGATCACTTGCTTAGGCAATTGAGTCAATCATGAGATGTCAAGTACCACACCAGATGTTGTTCTTGCACTAGATGCAATAAGTTGATATTGATCCAATCCTGGAGGAACAGTCGGAAGCAGTTTTAGAACATAAGTGAATGCTCTAGGGATATGATAACGGCTGCCTCCTTTAGGAGACGGTTATCATTCCAGGCTTCCAAGGTGACATGGACGACAAGGAGGTTATCAGAGTTATAGTTTTCCCTCTGATGAGGGACAGTATTCTGGACAGGTGATCCAGGAAGATACTGAGGGAGGCATGGCGCAGGATACTGATTAAGTTCAGTTGACGATACAGTCTAAGAAGTTTGGATTTGGAGTTCATTTATGAGCTCGGTCCCATCAAACATCCAGACACTCTAAGACTGGTATTGCTCATTTCGGGAGATGGCTTTCTCCGCGAACTTGAGATATAAAGAGACATAGAAAGAAACATCTAGGCGGATCCACTCACTGAGGCTATTCCTCGAACGCAAAAGTTTCGCAAACAGGCTTTATGTGACTGACTAGTAGAGGAGTTGGGTGTTCGGTATCACACGGGCTGTGAGTATGCGACATCGCAATAATTAGCCTTGAGTGCTAATGGGAGATTGTTGGAGATAATGCCCTCAGAGTCAATTATTGGATCACAGGAACGTGATTGCGATGATTGAGGGAGGACCTATCCCGGTAAGACAGTCTTACTCGAGATGATAGTATGCTATCTGGTTTACCTTTATCATCGTGTACTGCTTCAGGTGACCTTACAGGTCGCTATTACACGTTGATAGAGCCCATAGGATTCTTGCTTGACGGCCAGCAGTATGAGGGCGATCATATAAGTGAGAGCTGGAGTCTATAAGCACATCCTTAAAAGGTCCCTAGTCGTAGGAGTTTCGAGACAGGGCATCGATACTCCAGAGTAGACTAGTGTATATAGTCGAGACCCTGACGAGGGGCGGTGGCCGGTCTCACAAGCCACTGGTGTCAGTTGGTTCACCTAAGATGTATACAGGTGCTCATTGGGTTATGAGTACACCGGACAGGACTAGCAGGGAACATGCTAGTTGGTCTTATACCTGACGTCAGATAGCAGTTCCCAGGTGACATGTGTACATGTTAGTTTATCGACCTGGGGATCTTCATTTGTCTCGTGTGAGTTCCCACTGTGCTTTGATTACTACCCTACCACGGCTCAAAGGAGTCGTGCAAACAGGTTTTAGTTGGGTACAGTCCCGAGCCACATGGAGGCAGTGAGCGGATCTTCAGGGGTTCGTCTCTCCCGGTATTGAGGGTGAGGTCGCGCTGTGTCTAGGAGAGCCATTACACGAAGTCCTTGGCCAAGGCAGGAGATTTACTGGTAGGTATTCCAGTAGTATCTCAGGGTGTTCTGGGCTACACTCCGACACGACTTGTACCGCTTTTGGGGGTCTGACTTTTACCAACCCCCTAGGCCCGCCATGCGATGCTCATAGACGAACGGACCGGACTGTACGGATGTTGTCACTGACAGGCTCAGTAGGGTGTCAGGATGAGTTCGCTCATCGACGTCCCTTTTGGTTAATAGCTGGTGGCCCGTTACGTATTGGCTTATACCTCTGACGTGCTAGTGGTTAAATCCACAGCCATAGTATTGACGAGTTTTTAGAGTCCACCACACTTTCAGTTACTCAAGCTTTCGGGCGAAACGCTGTAGAGGCCGTATGGAGATATGGCAGGGTCCGATCAGATACGTGCGGTATTGCACGGATCAGGATCGGACGGTTTGTACTAGAGGCCGTATGGTTATATGGCAGGGTTCGGTCAGATACGTGCGGTATTGCACGGATCAGGATCGGACGGATATTGCTAGCCGGTTTTGGTTTAAGCCGGATCCTAGTATAGTACTGTGTAGATTTTGTCTCATTGCATTTGTATCCGGTTGGAATACAGATGCGGGTGTGTATGCACAGTATCGGGGTTTTCCTGTACTTTATTATGGGACCAGTTTTCTGGAGTTGCCAGTTTGCTTTTCGTTTCGGCCGATTTCCTTTGTTCCGTTCATTGGCCGAAGATTGGTGGAGGAGGGATTATTTGCATTGTTGCAAATAAGCAATTGTGGGAGGGGTTTTTTGCATTATTGTTTTATCATTATGGTTGCTCCATACCTTGACCATGCTCTCCCTCTCCACTCACACATATTGATGGGCCGGCCACTGTTGGGGGAATGGTGTGAGTATTTATTTGAATGGAATAATTCATTTCATGCATTGGGTGGGCCCCCCCTTGGATGTGTGCTGTGAGAATATTTCTTCTCTTTCTTGGGTATTAATTTGCAACCTTCACACATTCATTAAAAAGAGAGAGTTTGCTTCATAATTTTTCCAGTGAGCATTACTTTTGGCCGAGCTCCTTTTTGAGGAGATGATTATTCTTTTTGATTGCATGCTCCATGCTTCATCAAGCTTTGATTCATGAAAAATCCTTGTGCAAAATTCCTCCATCATGGCAACCTCATAACCCCAAAAAGAGACAAGCTTCTACACTATATCTATAGCACGTCTTGGGCATGTCGACTTGCCGGCTTCATGCCCGAGTTGCCTCGGTATTGAGGTGGGAGCCCGTAAAAGATGCAGGCGATGTGGTGCCCTTCCGGCGAGGAGGCGACGACCGGATTTTCCGCGAGAGATCGGGACGACGACGAGAAGACCGGAGGACTCGGATCACTCGGTATATCTCTAACCCGTCTTGTTGTTAGCTAGATCTAGTTTAATGGCCCGATCCGGGGTTTAGTGCGCGGTGGTGCCGGTTTGCTAAGTTCGCAAAATTAAAGTTTATCACCGTTTCCGCATTTGGCCGTCGGATTGACGGCCGGGGCGCCGCCGTGCACTTACACTTCTCATCCTCAGGCGACATCTTGATCTGATTATACCCAGACGAGCCATCTATAAAGGTGAATAACTCATAATTTGAGGTGTCGTCGACCATCATTTCCATGACCGGCAGCGGAAAGTCGTCTTTAGGACATGACTTGTTGAGGTCCCTGAAATCGACACAAACTCGGATCTGCCCATTTTTCTTCTTCACTGGGACTATGCATGCGATCCAGTTCGCATATTTTTCTTCCCTGATGAAGCTGGCATCGATGAGTTTCTTGGTTTCCTCGATGACCTTTTCTTCCAACTCCCTTCTCATTCTTCGAGGAGCTTGTTTGACTGGCTTAGCATCAGGAGATATAGCCAGCTTATGCACGACCACTTCGGGGGAAAGGTCAGGCATTTCTTTGTACGTCCACGCGAAGCAGTCGACGAACTTATGCAGCAGGGCGATTATCTGCTCTTTCATTTCCTCTAACAAGAGTGAGCTGATGTAGGTCGGCCTTGGATTATCGGGCGTTCCTAAGTCAATCTCGGTTAGCTCGTCAAAGGTTGCTTTTCCGCCATCTTCGAGTTCTTGAGGAGCTTCTTCCGGCTTGGCTAGCTTGTCTTCATCATTTGACTCTTCGCTGGCTTCCCCAATATGGGTCATATAGCATGCCTTAGAATCAGGCTGGATGAAACCTATGCCCCGCCTATCTGGAATTCGTCCATCGATGAGTGCTCGGACCTGAGGTGGATGCCATAGCCCTTCGTAAAACTTTGCTTCGGACTCCGTTTGATATAACCGGCATCCACACTTTTTAAAGTATTCCCGCATCTCGGGCGCATAGTATATGGGATTGAGGACGGCTCTTATGCCTCTCTGATATGGAAGGCACGCGACAGACAAATCGTCCGGGTGCACAACGAGGTTTGACCCATAAAACAGGATGCTTTTCTGCCCACTTTTCCTTCCGGGGACGTAGAAAGTTTTCAGCTGGTCCACGGTGGTGACTGACAACGCATTAAGCTCTTTGTACATCTGCTCCGGTACCCTTGTGACAGTTCGGGACCCTTCTGCAATTTCGAAGGTCTCTCGTAGTTTCGCTTGTTGCATGGGGGTCCAATCTGCACCGCTGTTGCATGGCAGGTCCTCTTCCTCCGACTCTTCAGTGTCGCTGCCAAGATGAAGGCGGACTTTGCTGCTAGATGGGGCTTCGGTAACAGATTCGTCCGTATCGCTACCGAAATGAGGGCGAGTTTTACGGAAGGACGGACTTCCAGCGTCGGACTCATCAGTGTCGCTACCAAAACGCGGGCGCACTTGGGCGTTTTTGTTTTTGAAAGTGACAGCCGGCTCAGATTTGCTTTTGAGTCTTGGGGCCGCTCTATCCTCAGTCAGTTGTGGCTTAGTATTTTGGTGGTTCATAAAGTACCGAGAATCTTCATATCGGACTTCATGCACACCGAACGGCTGGATGTCTCCGTCAATGCGTCTTTCTTCGCCATTTTTAGTATACTTCATGCATTGATGGAGAGTTGATGGGATGATGCCGTAATCGTGGAGCCACGGCCGTCCCAAGAGAATCTTATAAGACGTGTCGGCGTCGATCAAGTATATCTTAGCTTCAGTTTGCAGATCCCCGAATTTGATTGGCAAAGCTATAGACCCCAGAACTTGCTGGCAGTTTTGATTGAAGCCTTGAATGACAATCCTTTCCCTTGACAGGTGTCGGACGTCCATTGACAAACTCTTCAGTGTTCGCAAGTTCATGATGTTCACTGAGGATCCCGGATCAATCAATATGCGATTAACCCGATCCCCGTCCCTGTACCCGGTCACGTAAAGCGGCCGATTATGCTCAGTCGTTCCCAGTAGCAAGTCTTCATGCTTAAACGTGACTGCAGCGGCTTGCAAAGTGTACTGAGCTTCTTTCATATTAATTTCCGCAAAGCATGCCTAATACCACTCAGGGTTTTGTAGAGCATGAATGAGAACATCTCTAAGCTCTTAAGATAGAACCAAGGCCTCGTAGATGCTAAGGAGAGACGGAAGCTTTCGGAGGTGAGCCAAAACGTTATAGTCTACTAAGGAAGGACTTGAGTCTTCATCAGCCGGTTCTCTGCCATCTTCATCATTAGCCACCTGTTTTTCCTTCCCTTTTGGGGCATTGCCCTTATTCGGCGATAGAGCCCTGCCGCTTCTGAGCTGGATTTGATTGGCCTTTGTGGCGAGCTCCTCGTCCTCTTCGGGAAAACAGAGCTCCTCCTCAGAGTCGCTGCCAAGATGGATGGCGTAGCAGGTCACTACTGGGATCTCTTCATTGGGGTCTTCTTCTAACTCCTCCAGAATTTCAGCCGCTTGTACAGGGAAGAACTCCTTCAATTGAATCAGAGTTCTTTCTTTCTGTTTATATTCTTCGAGGGAATCGATATATTTTTGAATAGTCGATCTCCCTACAAATTCCTTTTCACGCCGAGCTGCACTTTTCTTCTTTTTGAGCTTTTTGGATTTTGAGCCTGATGGAGCCGCATTGGCAGCTGGACTGGTAGGCTTCTTCTGCCCTTCCCATTCCTTCCTGGGCTCTTTCCGAAGTAGCTTTATCATCTTCTTCGTCTTATTAGATATGTGCGTACTCCACGGAGGCCGTGATGAGTCAGTATCGTTTGTCAGGGCAGTGGGTTTAGCTGTCTGCTCCCAGAAGGCTTCAGCTTCTGTCTGTATAAAGTTGGCGGTTGCAACTTGATTGTTCACCAACACGCTTTTGGACAGCTCGATCTCTCTAGCCTTGTACTGCTTCTCGACCCAGTCTTTGAATATATAGCAATCCTCGATCGCATGGCTCACTACTCGGTGGTACGGGCAATACAGGGGATTATCGGTCATTTTTGCTTCTTGGGGTCTTTTTGACTCCGGCAATTGTAGGCCGTTGTTCAAGGCATCTTTAAATATCTTACGGACCTTGTCCCTTCTGAAAGAGTAAACCTTGTTCTTCTTCTCCTCTAGGGAAGGCCCATCTCCTCCCAGCAATGGCTTTCGAGACCGGTTGGTTTTGGGTTCGCCCGCCCTTCGCTTTTCTTCATTGAAGACATTGGTACTGCTGGAACTCCCGCTTTTACGGTTGTCATCCCGCTTACTTTTCTATGTTTTGTCTCTCTGAGAGTCCGGCGGGGACTCTTGCTTCGAGCGTTCCAGCATTTGGACTTTCTTCGTTAGCTCCTGAAATGTCTTGAGGCCCGCTGTACACAAGAATATGACCATCCAATTGCTGAGGTTCCCAATGAGAAGGCTGACGGACTGGTCCTGCTCCAGCGGCGGTTCGCACTTGAATGTGAGATTACGCCATCGAGCGATAAAGTCGGTGTTGCTTTCATTCTTCCCCGGCTTGGTCCTCACAAGGTCGGCAATGGAGATTTTATCACTGACGCTCATGAACCTTTGCCGGAACAGAGACTCCATTTGGGCAAAGGTAATGACGGACCCGTCAGGTATACCCGCATACCAGTCGAAGGTGACACCGGTCAGGCTGTTGACAAACTGGCGAAGAAGGAGCGCGTCATTGCCCCCTGTATTTCCGCACGATGCTTTGAAGTGGGCGACGTGCTGATTTGCATTCCCCGTTCCGTCAAATCTTCCGAACTTAGGAATGACATAGCTGCTCGGGAACTCGATCAGATCGTATTGTGCGGGATATGGCCTCCCACTACTGCCAATTTCTTTCAAAGCCTCATCTTCAGCCACCAATGTTTTAACTTTGCTGGTGACCAAATCCATTATCCGATCTTGTGTTAACGGGATAGCGCTATCTGGGGCCAAGGCATCCCCAGAAGCGGAATGTGGCCGGCTTTCATGCGGCTCGACCAGTCTTGGACCCAAAGGAACAGGCATTGGCTGCTTCGGATTGTCATCACCCGGATGATGAGTAGCGACTTGTGCTTGATTGGGAGGCGCTCGAGCAATTTGAGCCATAAGCTGCATCACAACGTTCGTTAGGTCGTCAATTTTCGAATAGAGCTTGGCCATCTCTTTATCTTTGCTCCTGAGCTATTTTCGAAGCTCTTGAAGCAGCTCTTGCTCCGCAGTCCTGGGGCGGAAAGTCGGCTCTTCCTCGCTGTCCGAGCTCGACTCTACATGGACCGAGGGGTCTTTCTGCCTATCTTCCTCCTCGAGAGGATTTTCATTATCCAGCGGAGGCGGCTGTTCTTGGGCAGCGGCAAGCACATTCAAGCCAGATTGGGCTTGGGATGTGGTGGCCCCATCCTTGCTCTTGCTGTGAAGGTTGTCGCTGGGGCGCCCGCCTGCCATATAGACTGTATGGATAACATATCTAGCCGTCCTTTTCTTATCGGCGACTGATTTCTCGGATCGCTGTCTTGACCCTCCTGTTTTGGTAATGGGTAGTCAACTGAAGGCGGCAGGCCTGGCCGGATTCTTGAATGGTGCTGGCGCTTCCTTTCTGGGTTTGCCCCGCTGCTTTCATGCAGCACAGAGCGCCTGATAGACTCTCAAAGAAACAGTGTCATAATTTTTCTGTTGGGGCCGGGATACATCTCTTTGTAGCATTGTTCGGACCGCTGTCTTCTTGATTCTGGCGGTCATGGCATTTTTCTGAACCCACTTCAGAGGCTCGAAAGAATTGCTGATTTTTATGGCCGATTCAGTCGATGTCGCAGGATGACTCTGCTCTTGAAATCTCACATGACTCCACCTGGTCGGAGTCCTGGCCCTCTTGTTGGTTCGATACCTGAGCCGCTTCTGCCTTAACTTTTCTGTTTTAAGCACTTGGAAGACTTCGGCTCTTCGGGAAGACGCCGTAGACCGGGTAATGGAGGATTTTGGAGATACGCTTGATTGTGCATTTGCTGGAGTCATCTCCTGAGCGCGTCCGCAACATTTGATGTCGCCCTTTGTACCGGAAGTCTTGCCCCCAGCTGGAGCACCAGAGAGTCGTTCAGATACCGTCTTAAGTTTCGGTTGTGGTGCCTTGGCGATCACGACATTCGGCCTCTTGCCCCTTGAGACCGGCTTGGCCGCCTGTTTTGCCAGGACATCTGCCAGATGAGCGCTTCCGGCAGGGTAGATGATGACGGAGCAAAACTGGCGAGGCAATTCCTCCCACTGTCGACTGAGGCTTGCAGGGAGAAACACACGAGTATTGACCTTGACTACGTACGGGATCGGGGTCACGTTGGAAGCTGAATTCATCTTGGGAGACATTGTCGTCGAAAGTTGATTGCTGCACGGAAAAAAACATTATTTCAGTATAGGCAATCGATATGTATATTGATTGAGTTCGCATGAACATTTAACCCGAAATATGGGAGGAAAGAAAGGTCCCACCGGGCGTACCAGAATCTGTAGGGTGTTTTTCGTCACCCCATTGAGATGGGAATACGCGCGCGCTTGTCAGGCATACTACAGATTCCCCCTGCCTAGGGTAGGCCGGGGTTTAATGATTGTGGGGATCCGAATCTTCGGCAGCCGCGGACTAAGCTGCCGTTAATTACCCCTCGCTTTTGGAGCGAGGGAACCTCCGATTGACGTGTTAAAATGGTCATGCGAACTCGATGTGCAGTGTACGTGTGTGTTGTTTTGGAGGGGGGTTTGGATATATCGGGAGCTACGCAGAGTTTTTACGGGGGTCCCGCTACCCGAATAGCGGGCTGGGGGTAAGGGGGCTAGCTGCCCCCTTGCGGGGTGTGGGGCAGCGCCCTGTTAGAAATTTGTTTTCTAACAGGGACAGTGTCGTGGAGTATGTGTGTATCTGTACATATATATATGTATACATATATAAAAAAAGAGGGAAAAAGCGCCCAAAGGATGCGTGGGGCCAGTGCCTTGAGCGCTGTGCGCTTAGGCGCTAGCGCGCCACGTGTCGGCACGTGGGCGCTTTGCGCTTAAGCGCTGGGCGCTTGAGCGCAAGCGCGCCACGTGTCGGCACGTGGACGCTTTGCGCTCTAGCGCGGGGCGCTTGAGAGCGAGCACGGGGCGCTTGAGAGCAAGCGCGCCACGTGGGCGCTTTGCGCTCGAGCGCGGGGTGCTTGAGCGCAAGCGCGCCACGTGTCGGCACGTGGGCGCTGGAGCGCAAGCACGCTACGTGTCGGCACGTGGGCGCTTTGCGCTTGAGCGCAGGGCGCTGGCGAGAGAAAATAGGCTTTTAGTCCCAGAAATAGGGTTTAAGATCCCAAAAGAGGATTTAGAGTGGAGTTAAACTCCTAAGATGTTTTGGTTGACGAAAGGGGTTCTTCTTCTTCCTCCTCTGTTGGCTGGATCTTGAAGATCAAGAGATATGAGATTTTTTAAAATTCTCTCCTTTTTGAGATCTAAAGACAGATCCAAGTTCCCTTTGTGGGTTTTGTGGTGAAAAACTATTTAGTTTTATAGAATGAAGAGTAAAACTCCTGATTTAATTCAAAAGAAAGAAGAAGGTTTTGGAACCTTGAAGAAGGATAAAAGATCTCAGATCTAAAACTTTTTTGGAGAGAGAAAAACTTATTGAGATATTTCATTATCTTTGCCTTTATAGGCCATACACTTTACACATAGCCCCTTGGGCTTCACAAAATGGCATTTTGCCTATCCCATGGCTCATGTGCCATTTCTTTTTGCACATAAGCCATGGGCTTTACAAAAATTTGGCTTTATGCCTATTTTTCTTACATTTATCCATAAAATAAAATAAAAGAAATACAGCAAAATTATTTATTACAAAATTTTATCTTGGCATGGGGGAGGCCGGCCGCTTCATGTTCGGGCTCGACCCGGGTATGAGCCCACTTGGCTTGGGGTTGACTTTGATTTTGACTTGGTCAACCGGGGTGTAAATTTTTATCCCAACAATCTTGTTTAACCCTAAGTCTCTAGTTAAGATCCTGGTTAGGGTTTGTTTAGCACATTAAAAATTTTAACGTAGCATGATTGATGCTTGCCAAAACCTTGCTAAGGTGCTAAGCTAACCCTACAGTTTTATCTACTTATGCTGGTTTCATTTATATTTCTTCGCTACGGCGCCGTATATATGCTTGTCGTGGTTGTTTCTGCTGTTGGGCGTGATTTGCTCCCGTTTGGGGATGCTTTATTTATATTCTATGTTGTACCCGTTTTCGGGGCTAGTTTTTACAAAGAAGGTGCTGCCGAAATTTTTAAAAAAGTAAACTTATGTTAAAGATTTTTACTTGAGATTCCCAAAAGTTTTTAACAATGTTCTTATCACTTACTACTTTTGATGGTTTAGATTTCTGGGTTTTCGGCTTACTTGAATTGCGTTACGCCTGTAGACGTTACTGTAGGGTGTTTTTCGTCACCCCATTGAAATAGGAATACGCACACGCTTGTCAGGCGCATTACAGATTCCCCCTGCCTAGGATAGGCTGGAGTTTATTAATTGTGGAGATCCGAATCTCCGGTAGCCGCGGACTAAGCTGCCATTGATTACCCATCGCCTTTAGAGCGAGGGAACCTTCGATTAACGGGTTAAACTGGTCATGCGAACTCAATATGCAGTGTTGTGTTTTAAAGGGGTTTTGGATATATCGGGGGTCCCGCAGAGTTTTTACGGGGGTCCCGCTACCCGGATAGCGGGCTGGGGTTCAAGGAGGCTAGCAGCCCCCTTGCAGGGTGCGGGGCAGCGCCTCGTTAGAATTTTTTTCTAACGGGAACAGTGTTGTGGAGTATGTGTGTGTGTATAAAGGGAAAGGGCATCCAAAGGATGCATGGAGAAGACGCCAGTGCCCCACGTTCCAGGCACGCGGGCGCTGTGCGCCAGAGCGCCAGTGCACCACGTGCCTGGCACGCGGGCACTAGGTGTCAGCAGCAGAAGGGACTTAGTCCCTGCATTGGAAGCTGTGCTCCAAAAAGAAAATATTTATTATTTTGTATATATGTATATATATTTTTGAGGAGTTGAACTCCTAAGATATTTTGGAGCTGATGGAAGGGGCTTCTCCCTCGTGCCCTGGATCTTCCCCAAAATAGGGTTCTTGAAAGCGGGTCTCCTTCTTTCTCCTCTGTTGGCCGGACCTTGAAGGACAAGAAGTATGGGATTTTTAAAAATCTCTTATTTTTTAGATCTGATGGGAGATCTGAGTTCCCCTTTGTGGGTTTTGTGGTGAAAAACTATTTAGTTTTGAAAAAGGAAGAGTAAAACCCTTGATTTAATTCAAAAGAAAGAAGAAGGTTTAGAACCTTAAGGAAGGAGAAGGAAGCACAGGTACCCTAGTTTTTTTTGGGGGGAATGAAAAGTCCTTTAGATATTTTCATCATGTTGCCTCTTATAGGCTTACACATTTACACATAGCCCCTTGGGCTTTACAAAATGGCATTTTACCCATCCCATATCTCATGTGCTATTTCTTTTTGCATATAAACCACGGGCTTTACAAAAATTTGGCTTTATGCCCATTTTGCTTACATTCATGCACAAAAAAATTACATCAAAATTATTTGTTACATGATTTTTATTTTGGCATGGGGAGGCCGGCCGCGGGGCTCGACTTTGGCATGGGCCCACTTGCTTGGGCTTGGGCCTGCTTACTTGGGGTTGACCCTGACTTTGACCCGGTCAACTGGGGTGCAAATTTTGACCCCAACAAAGTGCCCCCCATCAATAAATGCACACCGCACATATTAGTTGTGTGCATGAAATTGATGGATCTTGAGCCGGACTTCGAGGTGGAACATCATTCCGGGGGCGGAGCATCCCTCGGGGAGCATGATTCCCGGGGATCGGAGCATCATTCCGATTTGCGGAGCTTAATTCCAGGGTTGGAGTATCATTCCAAAGAATCAGAGCATAATTCCGAGGATCAGAGTATTATTCCAAAAAGCGGAGCATGATTCCTGGGATCGGAGTATAATTCCGACGAGCGAAGTATGATTCCAAAGGGTCGGAGCATAATTCCGACGAGCGGAGCATGATTCCAAAGGGGTCAGAGCGTAATTCCGACGGGCGGCATACATTCTGACTGAAGCATAATTTTGATGCAGAGGTTGATTCCCAGGCGAAGCATAATTCCGACAGGGAAGGCAGATACTCTGAGGCGAAGCATGATTTCGACACGGGGTACATTCTGAGATGAAGCATGATTCCAGCTCAGAGCTTGTTGGCTGACTTGATTCCGAGACGAAGCATAATTCCGACAGGGTGGTCGTTGATTGACTTGATTCCAGGACGGAGCATAATTCCGACGAGGAGGTCGCTGGTTGACTTGATTCCAGGACGGAGTATAATTCCGACGAGGAGGTCGCTAGTTGATTCTAAGCTGAAGCATAATTCCGACAGGGAAGGCAGATACACCGAGGCGAAGCTTGATTTCGACGCAGGGTACACTCTGAGACAAAGCATGATTCCGACGCAGAGCTTGTTGGTCGACTTAATTCTGAGAAGGAGCTTAATTCCGACGAGGAACTCTCTTGTTGACTTGATTCCAGGGCGGAGCATAATTCCGACGAGGAGGTCGCTGGTTGACTTGTCCCCAGCACATAGTGTATGTGGTCGACATTTC
Source organism: Agapanthus africanus (assembly GCA_030015575.1). Lineage (NCBI taxonomy): Eukaryota > Viridiplantae > Streptophyta > Magnoliopsida > Asparagales > Amaryllidaceae > Agapanthus > Agapanthus africanus. The sequence goes on from CM057337.1 coordinate 344,183,602, forward strand.
CTCGACATGGAGTGTCACTGGTTTTGATGTAGAGGATGATTCCCAGGCGAAGCATAATTCCGACAGGGAAGGTGGATATTCTGAGGCGAAGCATGATTTCGATACGGGGTACATTCTGAGACGAAATATGATTCCTCCGTAGAGGTTGTTGATTTGATTTGATTTGGGTTGACATCAGCATCGCTACACTGGAATATGGTACCAGAAGCGAATCGGCATCTGTCTTTGAGAGGATTTAGGGATTTTGGTTTTGGTCGGCATCTGCATTGCTGCACTAGAATAATGCCAGGAGAAACTCATCATTTGCCCCGGGAGGATTTGGGAATTGGTTTTTGGGTCGGCATCAGCACCGCTACACTGGAATATGGTACCAGGAGCGAATCATCATTTGCCTTTCCCCTGTTGGGAAGCGATGGCTTAGGAGACAGGTTTGGATCCCTATCACCTAAGGCTTTTCAATTTCATAGGCCGTAAGGGTCCCATAAAAGCATTTTCTCCCTATGGGTCGTAAGGATCCGGTAGGTGTATTTTCCCCTTAGAAGTCATGGGGACTCCCAAGTGTGTTGCTCCTTTGTGAGTCGTAAGGATCTCACACGGAAATTTTCTCCTCACAAAGTCAATAGGACTTTGCGAGTGCATTTCATCTCTTTTTCATGAGTTTACGCCCTTTCGGGTTTTCACAAACTCGCCGGCAGTCCTGCTGTTTTTACTCACGGAGCCCTTTCGGATTTTCATCCGTGCCCATTTTGCTTGTGGACATACCTTTTTTTTTTGAATCTTCACCGCTGGTGGGACTTTGAATGTGGTCTCGCCGGTAGGACTTGGGAGAGATTGGGATCGTTTTACGCCCGTGGATTGTATACGGTTTTGCAGGATGTATGATCCAGACCGTAGGGCCAGAAAAATTTTGGGGCTTTGTAAGCGTCTGTATCGCTGTACTGGAATATGGTACCAGGAGCGACTCATCATTCGCCGTTGGGACATTCAGAGTTTGGTTGGCGTCTGTATCGCTGCATTGGAATAATCAACTCATCATTTGCCCCGGGAGGATTTGGGAATTGGTTTTTGGGTCGGCATCAGCACCGCTACACTGGAATATGGTACCAGGAGCGAATCATCATTTGCCTTGAGGAGATCTCCCTCATTTCTAGTTTAACGACTTAGAGGTCATCTGTTCCTAGTTTAACGACTTAGAGGTCATCTATTCCCAGTTTAAAGACTTAGGGGTCTATTGGATTGGAGTTTGGAATTTTGGGGTTACGGTAGGCATCAGCGTTGGCAACACTGAAGCACATGTGCTAGGAGTAATTCATCATTTGCCGTTCCCTGTTGGGGAGCGATGGCTTAGGAGACAGGTTTAGGTCCCTATCATCTAAGATTTTTCAATTTTATGAGCCGTAAGGGTCCCATAAAAGCATTTTCTCCCTACGAGTCGAAAGGATCTCGTAGGTGTACTTTCTCCTTAGGAGTCGTGGGGACTCCCAAGTGTGTTTTTCCTTTGTGAGTCGTAAGGATCCCACGAAGGTTTGTTCTCCTCATGCATCATGAGGACACATGAGTGGGTCTTTCCAATGGAGCATAATCCCTAGGGCGGAGACCGACCGCTGGACTGGTGATTGCGGTGGGGTATGGGTATGATGAGAATTATTTGAGCCCGTAGATTGTATACGGTAGACAATTTGGGGACCACCTGTTAGTGTATATGCCCTAGAGGCCATTACTGTATCATACTAGTTTGTATATTACTTAATGGATGCTTGGGATATTCACCTTGTATATACAATCTTGCTCAAAATAGTAGTATGCTACTTGGTTTGTTTCTACTTCAATGTGTACATGTGTTTATTTTAGTATATCGCCTATACACATTAGTGGAGCCCTTAGGATCTTTGCTTGATTACCAGCGTTGTGATGGCAGTCACACTAGTGGGGCTGGGTAATCTATAAGCACATCCTTATGCAGGTCCCTGGTCACAGGACTATCGAGACAGGGCATCGATACTCCGGGTAGACTAGCGCATGCGCTTCTCATCCCAGTGTGGGAGACGGTCTGTCCCACAGCCGTCGGTACATCGTACTTGAGATAGTATGCGGGTGCTCGTTGGGTTACGAGTACACTGGACAGGACTCGTCGGGAACTGACTAGTAGGTATTATGCCTATCGTCAGTTATCAGTTCCCAGGTGACATGAGTACAGCTTAGTCCGCTGACTTGACACTGTCACTTCGCCTCGAGTGTGTTCCCACTGTACTTTGATTACTACCCTACCACGGCTCAAAGGAGTCGTGCAAACGGGTGGTAGTTGGGTGCAGTCCCGAAGCACTTGGAGGCAGTGACGGTTAGACAGGATTCGTCTCTCCCGGTATTCGGGGGTGACATCGCGCTGTGTCTAGGAGAGCCATTACATGAGTAGTCCCTGGCCAGGGCAAACGAGATATACTGGTAGGCTTCCAGTGTTATCTCATGATGTTTTGGGCTTCACTCCGACACGACTTGTACCGCTATTGGGGGACTGACGTTTACCGCCCCCTAGGCCCGCTATGCGATGTATCAGACGAACAGACCGGACTGTACGGAGAATGTCACATTCAGGCTCAGTAGGAGTTCAGATGGGTTTCGCCTCGTCAGTCTTCTTGTCGGCATCTACCTGGGGACCGTTACGCACAGCTAGTGCCACTTGCGGTCTGTGGTTAAACCCACTGCCAGCGTAGTGTCGAGTCTTTAGAGTCCCACACAGAAAACTATTCGCCTTTAGGCAAAAGAGTACATGGTTTTGTGACAGGTCGCATGGTTTTGCGACAGGGTTCGGTCACATCCGTGCACTTGTGCACGTACAGTGTCCGGACAGTTCACACTAGCGGGCTTTGGTTTAAGCCAGATCCTAGTGTACCTTTTGGGATTGGTTTTATCCAGTATGCATTCGTGTTCCTCGGAACGCGGATGCGGGTGTGTGTGCACAGTTGACGGAGAGACAGAGGCAGAGGATTCTCATTAGGGTTGTTGACCTTTGACAGTTGACTATTGACTTTTTGCTCAACCCAAATGAGAATATGATATGTGATTAACAATTATATTAATTAAGTATTATGGTGATATGGTTGTTGAGGGATTGACTTTGTTGACTTGTTGACTTTTGTTGACTTGTTGACTTTGTTGACCGGTTGACTAGGCTTGACTAGTTGACCATCTTGATAACTATAGCTATCATTTCATGGAAAAGACTTTTGCTTGCTTGCTCTTTTGTGCAAAATGAGTGCATGAAATGATATGGCTATGGTTGCTTAAACCATCACATAATACTTGATTGATATGAGGTGTTATGATTGTTTTGGATTATGAGAGCCAAATGAGAAAAGTCTTCTCTCATTCTTTCATGCTCATTCTCTCTCTTGTTCTTGAGCTCTCATCTCCTCCTCTTGCTCTCCCTCTCTTGACTCTATGGTTCACTTGTCTCATGAGTTGAGAACCAAGAACCATAGATAAAATCCCATACAAACTCTTCTCTACTCACTCTAGTTCACAAGGTTTAGCAAACCAAGTGAACTAGTTTCTTCAAAGTTCGAAGAAGGAGCCAAAGGTTGAAGCTTTCAGGTGGATCTATCTTCGGCGCAAGGAGACGACGGTGAGAAGCCAATTCGGACGACCATCGAAGCTTGAAGATGAAGGAGTTCGAGAAAAAGAAAGGTATAACCTCCTAACCGAGTAGTTAGCAACTCGTAGTTAGGTTGTTAGTTAGATGTTTAACAAAGATCCGGGTTTTAAGTCCATGTTACCACCTCTAAGAAAATCGTTTTTTATCAAATTCCGCTTGCCCGAAAGTACCGGGAGAGGTAGCATGGACTTACACCACCCGTAGGGTTGGGGGGATTTTGAAAAAATGGATTTTGGTTGGTGTCTGCATCGCTGCACTAGAATATGGTACCAGGAGCGACTCATCATTCGTCGTTTTTGAAAAATTTTTTTAATAATTTTTTTTATTTACCGCGATTGCTCTATCATTTCATCTTTTCTTATCGCAAAGGTCGTGATTGCCCTATCATTTCGGCTTTTTATTATTTTTTTTACTTACACTTCTTTTTTTTATTTACACACATTTTTTTTTACATTCCCAGTTTAACGACTTAGAGGTTGATTGTTCCTAGTTTAATAACATGGTGGTCAGTTGTCCCTTAGTTTAATGACGTGGTGGTCAACTGTTCCCAGTTTAATGACTTAGAGGTCGACCGTTCCCAGTTTAATGACGTAGTGGTCGACTATTCCCAGTTTAATGACTTAGAGGTCGACCGTTCCCAGTTTAGTGACGCGGTGGTCGACTATTCCCAGTTTAATGACTTAGAGGTCGTCTGTTCTCAGCTTAATGACGTGGTGGTCGATTGTTTTCAGAGAAAGGCAGATGTTTGAGAGAATCAGTTTCATGAAGAACTTCGGTCTCCGTTTGTATGAAATTGGTGGTCGCGGCTTGACTGTTTGTTAACACGCCTTTGGACAGTTCTATTTCTCCTGCCTTGTATTGCTTTTCGACCCAATCTTTGAAGACGAACCAGTCCTCAATGGCATGACCTATCACTCTGTGATAGGGGCAGTATTTGGGGTCGTCAGTCATATTCGCTTCCTGCGGTCTTTTTGACTTTGGCAGTTGTAAACCGTTCCTCAGGGCGTCTTTGAATATTTTACAGATTTTGTCCCTTCTGAAGGAATAGACCTTATCCAGCTTCTCTTTCAGTAGAGATTCTCCTCCCTCTCCGAACACTGGCTTCCTAGGCTGGTTGGCATTAGGCCCGCTCATCCCTAGCTTATTTCAGTTAGCCGAAGTGTTGAAAGATTCAGAATCATCGGAGTTTCCGCCTTTGCGATTTTCGTCTTTTCGGTTTCTCCATGACCTATTGTTATTTTAGGAGTCAGAGGAGGATGCCTGCTTTGAGCGTTCCAACATCTGAACTTTCCTGGTCAGCTCATGGAATATTTTGAGACCCGCAGTGCATAGAAACGGGGCCATCCAATTGGTCAGATTTCCGACAAGGAGACTGACAGATTGGTCCTGCTCTATCGGCGGTTCACATTTGACGGAAAGATTGCGCCATCGGGTTATAAAATCCGTGCTGCTTTCGTTGTTCTTTGGCTTGGTCCTTATGAGTTTGGCAATGGTGATCTTATCGCTGACACTCATGAACCTTTGTCGGAACAAAGATTCCATTTGGATGAAAGTAGTAACGGAGCCATCCGGTATGCTCGCGTACCAGCCGAAAGCGACATCGGTCAGGCTATTAACGAACTGGTGGAGGAGAAGCGCATCATTGCCCCCAGTATTCCTGCATAAGGCTTTGAAGTGGGCGATGTGCTGATTCGCATTTCCCGTCCCATCAAATCTTCCGAATTTAGTGATGACATAGCCGTTGGGAAATTCTACCATATCATACTGAGCAGGATATGGTCTCCCGCTACTGCTAACATCTTTTTGCGCTTCGGCTTCAACTACCAATGTTTTGATTTTGTTGGCAACCAAATCCATGATTTGATCTTGAGTTTGCGGGCTACTGTCATCGGTAGCCAAGACATTTCCCGAGATAGGATGCGACTGATTTCCATGCGGTCCACCCACTTTTGGATTTGAGGGAATAGGCGTCGACTGTCTCGGGACACTGTTTCGCGGTTCATGAGCAGAGCCCTACACCTGATTGGGCAGCTGAGAGGAAAGTTGGGCCGTGAGCTATAAGACGAAGTTTGTCAAGTCGTCAATTTTTGAGTAGAGCTTGGCCATCTTCTTGTCTTTACTTCTGAGCCAATTTCGGAGCTCTTGGAGAAGTTGTTGCTCTGCGTTCTTGGGACGGAAGATTGGCTCCTCTTCTCTTTCTGAGCTCGGCCCCTCATGAACCGAGGGCTCTCTCTGCTTATCAGCCTCACTGGAAGGGTCTTCATGACCTTCCAGAGGAGGCCGGTCTTGGAATGTGGCAGCCATATTCACACCAGATTAGATTTAAGATGCGGTGGCCCCATCCTTGCTTTTGCTGCGAAGGTTGTCGCTGGGACGCATGCCCACCATGTAGACGGTGTGGATAACACATTCAGCCATCCTTTCATCACTGGCAGCTGGTTTCGCGGAGCGGTTCGGGCTTCGAAAATTCATAAATTTTAACATGGCTGGAGCCCTAGCCCTTTTGTTGGCTCTGTATCTGAGCCGCTTCTGCCTCAGATTCTCTGCCTTGAGCGCTTGGCAGGCTTTCGTTCTTCAGGAAGCCGCCATAGGCTGAGTGATGAGGAGGCTTGAGAAGACATCCGCTCGCGTGTCCGTCGAAGGTATCGCCTGGGCTTGCCCACGACGTCTGGCAACTTCTTTTGTTCTGACGGCTTTGCCCCCAGCTGGGGCCATGGAGAGCTGTTTGAACACCGACTCGCGTTTAGGTTGGGGCGCCCTCGAGATCAACACATTTGGCCTTTCGCCTTTCGAGACCGGTTTGTCGGTTACCGGAGCTTGAGGTGCAGGGATGGCATTAGCCAAGACAAACAGAATAGACCCAAATTGTAGCAGCGGTTCTCCCACTGTCGTCCGAGACTTGCCGGGAGGACTGTCCTTGAGTCCATCTTCATTGTGTATGAGATGGGAGCTGAGTTCATCTTTGGAGAAATTGTTGAGAAGTGATTGCTTGAAAACCTGCATGAAAGAGCATTATTTTAGTATAAATATAGATATGTATATTGATTGAGTTCACATGAACGTTTAACCCAAAATATGGGAGGAGAGATTGGTCCCACCGGGCGTGCCGGAATCTGTAAGGTGTTTTTCGTCACCCTATTGAGATGGGAATATGCACGCGCTTGTCAGGCGCATTACAGATTCCCCCTGCCTAGGGTAGGCTGGGGTTTATTAATTATGGGGATCCGAATCTCCGGCAGCCGCGGACTAAGCTGCCGTTAATTACCCCTCGCCTTTGGAGCGAGGGAACCTTCGATTAACGGGTTAAACTGGTCATGCAAACTCAATGTGCAGTGTTGTGTTTTAAAGGGGTTTTGGATATATCGGGGGCCCCGCAGAGTTTTTACGGGGGTCCTGCTACCCGGATAGTGGGCTGGGGGTTAAGGAGGCTAGCAACCCCTTGCGGGGTGTGGGGCAGCGCCCCGTTTGAATTTTTTTCTAACGGGAACAATGTTGTGGAGTATGTGTGTGTGTGTGTAAATGGAAAGGGCATCCAAAGGATGTGTGGGAGAGGCACCAGCGCCCCACGTGCCAGGCACGCGGGCGCTGTGCGCCAGAGCGCCAGCGCCCCACGTGCCAGGCACGCGGGCGCTGACCCCACGTGCCTGGAACACGGGCCCCGGGCGCCAGAGCGCCGGCGCCCCACGTGCCTGGCACGCAGGCACTAGGCGTCAGCAGCAGAAGGGACTTGGTCCCTGCACTGGGAGCTGTGCTCCAAAAAGGAAATATTTATTATTTTTTTTATATATGTATATATATTTTTGAGGAGTTGAACTCCTAAGATATTTTGGAGCTGATGGAAGGGGCTTCTCCCTCGAGCCCTGGATCTTCTCCAAAATAGGGTTCTTGGAAGCGGGTCTCCTTCTTTCTCCTCTGTTGGCCCGATCTTGAAGAGCAAGAAGTATGAGATTTTTAAAAATCTCTTATTTTTGAGATTTGATGGGAGATCTGAGTTTCCCTTTGTGGGTTTTGCGGTGAAAAACTATTTAGTTTTGGAAAAGGAAGAGTAAAACTCTTCATTTAATTCAAAAGAAAGAAGAAGGTTTAGAACCTTGAGGAAGGGGAAGGAAGCACAGGAACCTTAGTTTTTTTTGGGGGGAATGAAAAGTCCCTTAGATATTTTCATCATGTTGCCACTTATAGGCTTACATATTTACACATAGCCCCTTGGGCTTTACAAAATGGCATTTTGCCCATCCCATGTCTCATGTGCTATTTCTTTTTGCACATAAGCCATGAGCTTTACAAAAATTTGGCTTTATGCCCATTTTTCTTACATTCGTGCACAAAAAAAATTACATCAAAATTATTTCTTACATGATTTTTATTTTGGCATGGGGAGGCCGGCTGCGGGGCTCGACTTGGGCATGAGCCCACTTTCTTGGGCTTGGACCCGCTTACTTGGGGTTGACGCTGACTTTGACCCGGTTAACTGGGGTGCAAATTTTGACCCCACAGTTACGTGGTTTAAGTGCTGTCACGTGCCAAATTTCGGGTTGTGACACGACTGCCCAATAGCGAAACAGTTATCTTCACCCGAGGCAAGGGTGGTGTCTTTGTGGGAGCCAATCCAGCGAGCCGACGTCCTGCTTTTTGAGCAGGCTCTGAGCTGGGCTGGGCTCAGCCCTACGCTCTTTCTAGGTAAGTTAGGGCAGTAGATGGTCCATTTAGATTTTGATGAATTTTCTTTGCCCTTTTCAGCATCACTAACCCTCTTTGTGTATTCCCCCTTTTTGCAGAGCAAATGGACCGATCCATGTTCTTAGCTGCTATGGCCACGAAGGCCTAAAAGAAGACCGAGGGCGGAAGCTCTTCCTGACCGGGTCTGAGCTCGGACCCGAGGCCTACTCCGCCGAGCAAGCCTTCAGCTGTGTCACCTCGAGTCCCCGAAGAGTGCCGTAGGCGGGGGATGGGGGGCAGAAGCATGCGCGGGATCTGAAGCCCCGGGCGAGGGAGGAGGAGGAGGAGGAGGACGCCGAGCCTACCGACGCCCCCTAAAAAGGCACAAAAGGACGGTTTCTAGGGCGCCTTCTACCGGGATCCCGATGCAGGAGGGGAACTTCTGCTTCAAGGTGCCCTTGGGGCTCTCCGTCGTTGACAGCTTGCTCTTCGACATGGAGCAAGCAGCCGGGGGTAAGATTCCCCAGGAGACCCTGAAGGCCCAGGTGGCCGCCATTGCTCAGGAGACAGTTCAGGTCGATATCCTTTTTCCTTTAAGAATCTTCTAAAGCATATTTTTTTTCAGTCTGAATGTTTTTAACTCCTTTTGCTGCTTTCTTTAGGTCCTCCACCACTGCGCCCTCATTGTAAATATAAAATCCGAGGAGATAGCTCCGGCTATGAAGAAGGCGGGCGAATCATCCTCGCGGGAGGAGGATCTTTGCCTTCGGCTGCAACAGGCGGAGGAGAAGATAGCCGCTCTCGAAACCCGGGTGGTCGCCGAGGAGCTGACGAACTCCAAGTATAAGGAATCTCATCGACTTCTGGGTGAATCCAACCGGGCTATCCAGACCAAGTTGGAGGAGGTTGGTAACCTTTATAACTCAATGAAGAAGTCGAGGGACATCAGCAAGAAGGACGCCAGGGTGGCGCTCGAGGCCGTGAAGCTTGCCGAGGTCCGAGCGGTGAAGTTGTCAAGACCCAATTTAGGAACGCGACCGGCACTTAAATCACGCAACGTCTAAAGGGTAACGTAATTCAATTAAGCCGAAAAACCCAGAAATCTAAACCATAAAATGATAGAATGGGAAAACATATAAAACATTTGTTAAAACATTTAAAAATCTCAAGTTATAAAATCTCAATTTAGTTTATTTTCTTAAAAATTTCGGCAGTATGTCCTTTGTGAAAACTAACCCCAAACGGGTACAAATATAGAATAATATAAAGCATCCCCAAACGGGAGAAACTCACGCCAAAAGGAGGAACACAACCACAATAAGTATATACGACGCCGTAGCGAAGAAATAAGCAAGAAAGAAGTGAAAACAACATCACAACATAAATAAAATAAAGCCGGCTCACACGAGCTCGACACCCAGAGTCACAAATAATACAACATCGATCGTCACAATCTCGTCTCTAAGTCAAATACATGGAAGTGGTAGATGGAGAGTACTAGATACAATAAGATATACAATGAGATCATACGGATACTCGCAAAACCACCCACCTATCCGAATCATGACCAACAGCAACGGTATTCGCAAAAGTAGATGAAATGAGAAGCCCTGCTGCGACTACACTGAGGGTCAAGCCTGAAAAATACTGTGGCACAATGGGGGTGAGTTGGAAACTCGTGAATAGGAAAAATAACATCATACAGATAATCTCAAGTATGTACGAACAACGATAATCTAAAATATGCAATCTGATGGCATAACTATGGCAATATGGATATGCAGCAATTATGATCAAGGTATGCCACCAGGGTACAACAACTACATGAAACAGTGCATATCAAATAAATCCTGAGGGTGGGATAAAATATAATCATCATCGTGGAAAAACCGGTGTCCATCAACGACACCCAAAATCCCAACATCTCGGGCGCTGTCACTCAAATCGGCCCTCTTATCCGTCAGTCTCATGGAACCTGAGTGTCCAACATCGACACTCGAAATATCATGAAAACCCGTGTCCATCATCGACACATAAATCTAATGTAACTCGGGCTCCATCAGTTTGGATCGGCCCATGGGCTCCTTCAGTCCGGATCGGCCCATATCTATCTCACGACTCCAGTCGGTATCCTCCGGAAAACTGCCAGGTCCAAACTATCACCGGTAGGTAGTGTTCCCTCCTTCCAGGCTCATTGTCTACACCTTGAGCTTCTTTCCCTGGGGTACCTTACCGGGTCCACCATGTACCTGCAAACGGATCATCCATTTCCTCGAATCGGGTCTCAAAAACCAATCTCAGAACCAAGAAAACTCATGATGGACGTCTCAAAATCTCATCACGAGAAACCGCGTTTTTAAAACACTTGATAATTTCCTTTGAAATGTATCCACGGTTCTCAAATCCAGAAATCACATGAAATCAGTATCTCAATGCAAAAATCCATGAAATACGATGTATGCAATATAGAACAGTAATATGAGCATATCAAGGGAAAACCGCTCTTTTTAAATGTATCGAATTTCAAAGGTATCTTGCGGTTTTCCAATTCCCCGAAATCAAATGCAACATCATATGAGAGTGTATATGTAACTACAACAAAGTATGTGTGTATGCATGTAGGTATGTATGTATGATGCAATTCATGTGCGCAATAGAACAAGAATCGATATAACGAATGCGGTACAACACATGTATGCTCATGGCAATGTGGTACAAGAACAACTGTCTCACTGTGAATAACGAATGCGGTACAACATATATATACTCATGGCAATGTTTATAGTGAGCGTGTCATGGCAATTGTTAGTTATATGTATGCCCTAGAGGCCATTACTGTACATAGGATGTATATTGTAGTGGATACTTGGACATATATAGGGAGGACTTTCTTGCTCGACATGATAGTATGCTATCTGGTTGATCTTTACCTTAACGTGTACACTGATTGTCTCTCTGTTACATGTTGGTAAAGCCCTTAGGATGTGTACTTGACTACCTGGACTATGATGCGGATCATACTAGTGGGGACATGGTAGTCTATAAGTACATCCTTCAAGGTCCCTAGTCGTAGGTGTATCGAGACAGGGCATCGATATACCAGAGTAGACTAGCGTATACCTTCTCGACCCATACAGATGGGCGATGGATGATCCCATATCCATTGGTGTTTGACATCAGAGATGATATACGGGTGCTCAGTGGAGACTGGGTACACTGGACGGACTCACCGAGAACTCCCAGATGCTATTATACCTTACGTCAGATGGCAGTTCTCTGGTGACACTGGTACAGAGTAGTCTATTGACCCGAGATCGTCATAGAGTCTTGTGTGGTTCCCACTGTGCTTTGATTTCCACCTTACCACGTCCAAGAGGGCATGCAAAACGGTGGTTTTTGGGTACAGTCCCGAGTCACATGGAGGCAATGAGCGATAGGAGGGGATTCGTCTCTCCCGGTATAGGGGGTTGATGTTGCGCTGTGTTCGATTGGCTATAACCAGAAATCCCTGGCCAGGGTTGCTGAGATTTACTGGTAAGTGTTACCAGTAGTTTCTCGAACTGTTATAGACCTCATATCGACACGACTTATCGAGCTATTGGGGTCTGACGTTTACCACCCCTAGGCGAGATATGTGACATATCAGACGATCAGACCGGACTGTACGGTAAGTGTTACTGGTTGGATTCACAGGAGTGTGAGCGGGCTTGCTCGTCGATCTTCTGATCGCTCAATACCCGGGTGGCCGTTACGTTTAGCAGACCGCTTGCGGCTTGTGGGTGTTTGATATGATCATCACCTGCTGCCGGCGTATTGACGAGTCTTTAGAGTCCTACACAGAGGTTTCCTGGCTCAAGCGAAACGAAATAGGAGCGCATATGAGATATGCGCGGGACCGAGAATAATGCGTGTATGTGATACCGTATTCCATTCTCGCGATGATTGTATCGAATGGTTGTATGCGATATAACCTAGTTATCGAATCAAGGATTGATTCGGTAAGCCGATACATAGGATACTAGTCGGTTATATGCGATATGACCGGATCGTTAAATCAAGTGTTGATTTAATGATTTAATGTATAATTATATATTTCATGTATTACTTTGCATTAACTAGTATTGGTTCACTTTAAATGGATTTTCTCACTTGGATTGTGCAAGTTGTATATGTGATATACTTTTGTGCACATGATTGTATCATGTTTGATGATACATGCTCACTTGAGTTTGTGTAAAGATTAAACCATGGTTATTTAAATGGTTAGGGTTTTAATTTCCATATCTATTTATTTATTCATTTATTATGGAAATGATAATGAGAAAAATGGTGGCTTTCTTTGTTTGTTCATGAAGCTTCATGAAGCTTTGACTAAAGTGACCATTTTGTCTCATCCTTAACTCTAACCATTTCACTTAACCATAGTTCTCTCTCTACACTTAACCATGGTTATAGTTATGATAAGAATAATCTTTTTTCTATTTTTCTAATCATTCTTATGATAATTATCTTCTTCTTCTTCTTCTTCTTCTTCAAGAAGAAACTTTGCTCCATCAATGGCAACTTGAGCAAATGAGTGAGAAATCCAATTCTAAAGTGAACCCACCTCCTATTTCTTCATCCTCTACCTCTTGCCAAGTAGTATAGGGTGTTTTCTTCACAAGTTTCATGACTTGGTGAAGTGGGAGCTTGATCTAGTGATGCCTCGACGTAGATCATCTTCGGCACGAAGCCGACGACCTTGCCCGCCCATTTCTCCGATGAAGCCGACGCTAGAGCCCGGATTTCCATTTGGACAGCGAGGAGACTTCATTGCGGAGCTATGGAGGTGGAGGACCGGATCTACAAAGGTTGTATTTTTGTTCTTTTAGTTAAATTGTTAACTAGTTGCATGTGTTCGCCTAATATTCTAGTTAACGATCCGTATTAGGGTTTCTCGGCACCCATAAAATTTGAAATTGGCATGGTTGATGCCTTGTGAGACCTCCTTAGTGTGCCTAGGAACCCTACAGTGGTATCAGAGCCTAGCTAGAGCCTTAGGCGATGCGTAGACGGAGTTAGAAATCCGATCGAACCGAAACCCCATTGCAAAATCGCTCTCTGTACATTTTTCAAAACTGTTGAATTTTGTGAATTAAAAATATGCAGAAAAATAAGCAGGAAAAACTAAGAATTACTGTGAAGTTTGGGCTCCTAATTCCATAATTCGACCGCGGAACCGCGGCCAAACCAGGGGTTTGGCGGCTCTTCCGCGGACCAAATTTGGACTTAGTCCCTCAAATTTCATATATTTATTCTTAGGTCCTTTCTTGGCAATTTTTTATGTGAATTTTTTAATTCCACTCAAGTGTTGAGTTTTCTAGGGTTTTATTGGGGATTCGTTAATTTGATCGGATAATTTAACTTCGTTTATGTTTTTCCGGATATTTTAGAAACTGTTAAAATGTTCGACTGGATATAAATACCCACTTTTTCCCCTGCCGGGAAATTTCCAAGTGTTGGATTTTTTCGTAGTTTAATAACGTTCTAAGTAGTGCAAGTAAAGCGATGGTCCCTCTAGAAGACAACAAACCTTAACTCGATTATGTGACCGTCTTGAACTGCCCTTTGAACCTTAGGGTTTGGGGCAGTACGGCGTGCCACATGTGAGGCGTTGGCTTGACCCTTCTACCGCTGGACCGTTGGTACTGAGGCATGAACTGGATGTTTTTAAACTTGTTTCATGTGTTGATCTGTTTCGGGAAAACTTGGGTGTTCGTTTGTTCGATCGGAAAGTTTAACATTTTCTATTTATCTGGAATGTGATACAATAATTGGAATTCACAAGCAGTTATGAGATAACTAATTTGAATGTTATAAACATAGCACTTTAGTCTCACTTGATCGGTTGCCACGGAATTTTGATGTGATCAAAAGTCCGTCGCAATCACGTAGCGTACGTGGATACTCGCCGGGTAAACTTAATAGACAGCCTCACTCCATAGCCCCGACCAAGTGACTGTAGGAGAACCCCGTCGCCGAAAGCATCCGTTCGGGTGCTCGCGGCAGCGGTGTTCCGCCTTGGTGCACTTCGTCGACGGCGTCGGGGGTGCGGCCGCCTACTAAAGTTTGCGACGAGCATTCGATCAGGATTTCGGGAATCTTGTTGAATTGCCCGACTTGATATTGAAAAGAGTTTTCGATAATGAGACTAAAATGCGGGGTTTATAATTGTTAGGCATGTGATGTCTAAGTAATTCATTTGATTAGGCATGCGATGTCTATGAAGGTTGCGGATTCCAACTATTGTAATTTTACACTTTCTTTTCTGTGACCGTAAGTGTAATATGTGATATCGTCGGTTTCGTTGCTATATGACAACGACAATTGGGATGTGCATATTTACTTACGTTGATGACATGTGATGTTATGTGTTGCTGGATATGTTATATTGGATCGTCGTGTTTGAATAGCCGGGGGTTTTTATGTGAGATGAGTGTTTTTCATTTTCATTCATGTAAAAACTTGTATGTAATATTCTTTTATTGGGGCACTTCCAGGTTGCGGAAGATGTCACCCTTTGTATATTATTTACTTTTCTGCACTAGGATAGACCCAAGGAGGGGAGCACAAGTAACCGGGTTCTGGAGTCCAGTGGGAGACCAACTCGAGGTGTCGAGTCCGGGTCTCCTAACTCTAGAATTGGTGGGATTGCTTGCCGCTCTCGTAGGGGTCTAGGGGTGTGGGTTTGGCTATTCATCACGACCGTGGAATCCGTGTTTTATACTGGCTCGTATTGAAAACACGGACGTCCTAGTATATCCAATATTTCATATGATTCTTCTGCTGCGATATCTGTGATGTGATCATGTGATAGGTTCTGTGATGGATACTTTATATAGTATATATGATATATTATATAGATGTTACTTATGCTTTACACCCGCGCTAGCCCTGCCCTGCTCTGCCGTTAGTTACCTAACCTAACGGTGCACGAGGGGACATGCGGATGGCATAAGTGTACGTCGTATTTATCTGTGATGTTTAGGTACTTAAATGATGAGACTTCATTAATGGGATTAATGAAAATAAAAGAAACCTAAAGATGTTGTAGAATTGAATTTCAAAAATAAAACAGATAGCTACAGTTCTTGCTTTGCACAGCGGTATATGTGATATATCCTGCACCTTATTCGATGAGGAAAGGACCGAGATCCCTTCACCGGGAGTGACTCCTTTAGCAATAACTGGCAGATGCTACACACTCGGTTTGTCTTTTGATTGCTTTTAAGAGTTTTTTCTTTGCACAGTGATATATATGATATATCCCGCACCTCATTCAACGAGGAAAGGACCGACGATCCCTTCACCGGGAGTGACTCCTTTAGCAAAACTAGAAAAGCCTAAAAAACACTCCATTTTAAAATCATTTGATTCTACAACGATATCAAGTTCATTACGCAATAGGTTTTCAGAAAAACCTGTCGTAGCCCTCCGTCATTTCAGATAAGTCCTATTTAGTATTCGTGCTACGTTTGTTGACCTCCGTCAAGGCGTAGTGTGCGGTAGCTAACTAGTATTTATCTGCTTATGCATATGATGCAGATTGGATTAGGGTAGTCGTGCGGCCTTGTTGACCTCCGTCAAGGGTCGTGCGGGTGGGTTTAATTCGATCAAGAAATGACGGGTTGAACTTGACTAGTAGCCTATGGTTTGTTGACCTCCGTCAAGGTCATAGGGTGCTAGAGGCAAAATTATCGGGTATTTCAAGTGTTGAAATTTGCAATGAGATTGCATACCTTCTATGAGATAGTTGGATCCCGATACCCGCTGCGAGTAAGAGTTACTCCTGGGAGAGTTTTATACATTACAATTAGCCGATCAAGTAGGTGTCTAGAAAGGTGTTAACGGGGTTACGCCTCTGGGAAAACGAGGTTTACATTAATTAGGTTCGTGCGAAAGCACGGGGGACCTCCCTCAAAGTACCGACACTGGCCTGGCTGAAAGATTGGCGAACTTGTAGTGTGTAATTAATCCCGGCTAGTCTTTCCTTTTAGGGTTTGAAGGAAGATTTGATAAAAACAGTGGGAGCCATCCTGATTAGATAAAATAATAACCAATCTGATCTTGCAAGAGCATACGCTGAGTGTTTTCTTCTCTCTCTCTCCAGGTAGCGACCATATCACGCCTTAATCAAGATAATAATACGGAATATTGACCGAACCCGCTTGTTATACTGAGCTGGGGAACGTTGGTCCCGCTCCAACTTATAATTGTTATAATTGGGGAATACCAGATTTCCCGTGCCGCCCAAACGAAGAAAGTGCATATGATGCATCTCCTTCGGGTGTGTTCATTACAAAGAACTGTTTCTCAAATGTCCTCTACGTCCTGGGTATTTGATACCGGATCAGGATCCCAGATATGTAATCTGTTACATAGGGCTAAAGATAGGTAGAGAACTGAGAACCGATGATAAGTTTCATGAGACAGAAAACGGGGCAAGTGTTGCAGCCAAGTCTGTTGGTCACTGTCACCCTGTATCCCAAAATACATTGATTCTGAACGAATGTTATTAGATATCGAACCTGATATACAAAATCATATCTATCTCTTTATTAGTAAAGAAATGATAAAATTTTGTATAGTTGGATAATGTTTTGAACATTTCGTATATCAAAAGTTGATCGGTTCAGGCACGTTATCTAAAGGCATTGATGTTCTAAATCAAACTACAGTTCTTAGTATATGGAACACACACAAGAGGAAGAGTTCAGAAATGAACAAATCCTTCTTGAGGTATTGTAGACTAGGTCATATCAATGCGACCCGACTAGCTTAAGTTACATATAGATGCATATTTAAATCAGTTTGAATTTACATCTTGTGAAACTTGCCAGTCATGTCACAGAGATAAGATGACCATAGCTCCGTTTACTGGAAACAGAGAAAGAGTTAGTTGAACTCTTGGGATGATACATGTTGATGTATAAAGGCCCCCTGTCTGCACATACCAAGACCCGTTCTTTTTTACTTCATTACATTCTCTGATGATCTTTCGAGATTCAGATCTATGTTCCTATTGAAACACAAGTCAGAACCTTTTGAGATATTAACAGAATATAAGTTAGAAGTAGAGAACCAATACGGGTAAAAGTATTATATCCTTTGATGTGATCAAGGAGAAGAATACTTGAGCACGGAATTCCTGGACTATTCTAAAGGAGAATGAGATTCTCTCTCAGCATTACTCCTCCACATACACCATAGCACGATGGTATATCAGGGAGGAGCAATCACACCTTATATTATAAGGTGTGCTCTATGATGAGTACTACTGAGTTACCTATTTCCTTTTGGGAGTTATGCACTTGAGAAGCTGCATACCTATTGAATAGGGTTCAAATCAAATCAGTTACCTACCACTTCATATGTGATATGGAAAGGGAAGAGCCCATATCTTAAGTTAGTTAAGATTTGGGGTTGTCCGGCCTATGTCTAAAAGCAAAATCCGGACAAGCTCGAGGCAAGGTCTGTAATGTAGAACTGGAATGGTTCCAACTATATGTAAGTGCACGGCGGCGCCCCGGCCGTCAATCCGACGCCGGAAAGCGGAAGCGGTGAATAACTTAAATTTTGCGGACTTAGCAAACCGGCACCACCGCGCACTTTAACCCGGATCGAACCATTAACTAGTCTAAGCTATCTACAAGAATGGGAATAGAGATATACCGACGATCCAAGTCCTCCGGTCTTCATCTCCACTCCGATCTCCTCGCGGGATCTCCGTCCGTCTCCTCCTCGTCGGAAAGGGGCACCACATCGCCTGTAGCTTTTACGGGCTCCCACCTCAATACCGAGGCAACTCGGGCGCGAAGCTGGCGAATCGACGCGTCCAAGATTTGCTGTAGAATGTGGTGTAGAACGTCTATGTCTCTTTTGGGGTTTCGGAGTTGCCTTTAGATGGAGGGAAGAATGAAACTTTGAAGGCAAAAGATGCTATCATTTTGCAAGGAAAAGAGATGAACAAAAATGAAGCACACAATGAATCTCTCATCTTTTTCCTCTCCTCAATTAGTGGCCGGCCATATCATCAAGGAAATGGTGGAGGGAACAAAATACATCATGAAGGGAGGTGAGGGTAGGAGAAGTCAAGAGGTGACCACAACATCAACATCAACCATGCGTGCACACTATTGAAACCATACCCTCACTATAACACAATAAATGCAAAAGCATGGTGAAAAGATAATGATAGCTATCATAATCAATAGTTTTGCAAGAAACCCCCTCCACAAAGATTATTTGCACAATTGCAAATAACCCCCTCCATCGGAAAAGTCCGGCCGGGAAAAAGCAAAGGAAAACCGGCCGGAACGGAATGCAAACTGGCAACTCCAGAAAACTGGTCCCGTAATAAATTACAGGAAAACCCCGATACTGTGCATACACACCCGCATCTGTATTCCGTCCGGATACAAATGCAAAGAGACAAAATCTACACTGTACTAAACTAGGACCGGCTTAAACCAAAGCCGGCTAGTATTATCCGTTCGATCCTGATCCGTGCAATACCGCACGTATCTGATCGAACCCTGCCATATACCTATACGGCTACTAGTACAAACCGTCCGATCCTGATCCGTGCAATACCGCACGTATCTGATCGGACCCTGCCATATCTCCATACGGCCTCTACAGCGTTTCGCCCGAAACTTGAGTAACTGAAAGTGTGGTGGACTCTAAAGACTCGTCAATACAATGGCTGTGGATTTAACCACTAGCACGTCAGAGGTATAAGCCAATACGTAACGGGCCACCAGCTATTGACTAAAAGGGACGTCGATGAGCGAACTCATCCTGACACCCTACTGAGCCTGTCAGTGACAATATCCGTGCAGTCCGGTCCGTTCGTCTATGAGTATCGCATGGCGGGCCTAGGGGGTTGGTAAAAGTCAGACCCCCAAAAGCGGTACAAGTCGTGTCGGAGTGTAGCCCAGAACACCCTGAGATACTACTGGAATACCTACCAGTAAATCTCCTTGCCTTGGCCAAGGACTTTGTGTAATGGCTCTCCTAGACACAGCACGACCTCACCCCCAATACCGGGAGAGACGAACCCCTGAAGATACGCTCACTGCCTCCATGTGGCTCGGGACTGTACCCAACTAAAACCTGTTTGCACGACTCCTTTGAGCCGTGGTAGGGTAGTAATCAAAGTACAGTGGGAACTCACACGAGACAAATGACGATCCCCAGGTCGATGAACTAACCTGCATACATGTCACCAGGGAACTGCCATCTGACGTCTGGTATATGACCAACTAGCATGTTCCCGGCGAGTCCTGTCCGGTGTACTCATAACCCAATGAGCACCTGTATACATCTTAGGTGATCCAACTGACACCAGTGGCTTGTGAGACCGGCCACCGCCCCTCGTCGGGGTCTCGACTGTATACACTAGTCTACTAATGGAGTATCGATGCCCGGTCTCGAAACTCCCACGACTAGGGACCTTTTAAGGATATGCTTGTAGACCCCCAGCTCCCACTTATATGATCGCCCTCATACTGCTGGTGGTCAAGCAAGAATCCTAGGGGCTCTATCAACGTGTAATAGCGACGTGTCATGTCACCTAAAGCAGTACACGATGATAAAGGTAAACCAGATAGCATACTATCATCTCGAGTAAGACTGTCCTACCGGGATAGGTCCTCCCTCAATCATTACAATCACGTACCTGTGACCTAATAATTGACTCTGAGGGCACTATCTCCAACAATCTCCCACTTGCACTCAAGGCTAATTATTGCGATGTCGCATACTCACAGCCCGTGTGATACCGAACATCCAACTCCTCTACTAGTCAGTCTCACAAAGCTCGTTTGCGGAACTATTGCGTTCGAGGAATAGCCTCAGTGAGTGGATCCGCTTAGTTGTTTCTTTCTATGTCTCTCTATATCTCAAGTTCGCGGAGAAAGCCATCTCCCGAAATGAGCAAAATCAGTCTTAGAATATGTCTGGATGTCTGATGGGACGTAGCTCATAAATGAACTCCAAATCCAAACTTCTTAGACTGTATCGTCAACTGAACTTAATCAGTATCCTGCGCGCCATGCCTCCCTCAGTATTGCCTTGGACCACCTGTCCAAGATACTGCCCCTCATCAGAAGGAAAAACTATAACTCTGACAACCTCCTTGTCGTCCATGTCACCTTGGAAGCCTGGAATGATAACTGTCTCCAGAATGAGGCTGTCGTTATCATATCCCTAGAACATCCACTTATGTTCTAAAACTGCTTCCGACTGTTTCTCCAGGATTGGATTAATGTCAACTTATTACATCTAGTGCAAGAACAACATCTGGTGTGGTACTTGACATCTCATGATTGACTCAATTGCCTAAGCAAGTGATCTGCCAATCATGCACGCCCCTCTCCCCTTCAGTCTGTAAGACACCTTTGGAGAGGGTGACTCCATTACCTGCAGGTACACTACCGTGCCAGGAGTCGTCCATCCTAAATACTCTTAGAATGCTGTCAAGTACCCTGATTGGGAAACCACCCAAATCTGGATCTAAAACCATAGATCTAGTACCCAGTATGTCTGATATAAAATCCATTTCCTTTATGGAGAAACCACTGTGTGACGACCAAAGTATAACCGATCATAGTGTAGGAGTTTCTTTTCCTATTCTGTGTATGTCATCCAGATACCAGGACATCACACCCTACTACCTTCTCAACAGATCCATCCCCTATTCTGATGAAGTCAAACCCATGACTGTCACGTCAGAAATAGATGATCTATCTCCGCTACATCTGCTCTAGTCTATAAATAGACATAAGCAACCTGTCCACCAATGCTTCCGCTGCTCCCACTGACTACGACAACCCTCTGGCAGAGTCATATAGACGTCCACTTCTAAAGCTGGTTTAGAACGACGCTATACTCATCCTCCCGCCGGGTCTCGTAACCTGGAACAACAGCAATGGCAATTGTGGGTAAACAAGAACTTCCCTGTCACCGTCCTTGAGGCTACCGTAGTACCTCTCGGGTGCCTGAAGTTACCCACCTTATCTGCGGAGTGGCCAATGGAATGTCAATCCAGATTGAATCTTTAGGTTCCTTATCAAATCTTCAGTAATCGTTTGTGGTTCTGGAATCACTTCCAGTTCTACCATACTCCCACTACTGTTTTCTGAAAAAATCCATTTTTAATAAAACTGTGGCGAGTCTAGAACAATATCGCTATTGTTCATCCAGATGGTAGAAAGTCAACCCTCGTCATAGCCTGGGTCAACCCACAAACAGCCATTACAGAAACGTGCCTTGAGTTGTCCAGTGTCTGGTTTTAATCATAAACCGGACAACTCCCCGTACCTTAACATCGTTAAGATATGAACTGTTCTATATCAAATATAAAAACAGAGGCACTGATTTAATTGAACCAGATTCAAATCATGCAGCTGTCCCCAGCGCATGTCAACTAAATGGAAGGAGGCCGATCAGCGTTACTCAACTTAGGAGTGCTTCCAATTATGAGTAATCTGAAAGAGAAGCAAGTTCTCTTTATCATTACTATCAACTGAATACCATACACAAGTATCTACATCTTCGATCTCTTTGAAGAATCCCGATACTTGCTATACCTGGTTCTCTACTCTATTCAAATACCTATAACTCCTCAAAACTTAGACCCTGTGTTTCTACGAAACACATGTCTAAGAACTAGAGAAGTTAAAAGTAAACAGAATATAGTATGAGGACCAACCCCTCTGTCCTGATGGACCCTGGACAAAATACAATACTTTGTATAAGTCCCTTGAGTCTGATAACTCATTCACTGTGTGTCGTAGGTTGAAAACTGTACTTATGGTTAAGAAGAATTACACCGCTGTTTAATGCTCCTTACCTAACCATCCACTGATATAGGTAAATGTCGTAGACATAATTTCAGAAAGGTATATCTCACTCTATAAAAATAGACGTACAGATATATCAATTTGAAATTGGTGCATAACAGCGGATATTCAAAACCAAATATTTGCCGACCGGCAAACAGCCCAGGTGATTTCCTCAAATATCACCGATTACAACGAATCCCGATATAATGAGGATAATCACCCAATTTCCAATAACTTACTCCCACTCATCATCTGTAAAACCATACAGATGTGAGAATCGTACCTGGTAAATACATACCCTGGAGTAAGTATCTAATTGGGAAATCAGTTTTCCTTTAACATTACACAGTGAAACTGAAACATTGAAATGTTCCGATGGGGTATTCAGGTATTCCTAGTAATGCCTCTTCCAGATTCACGACTGTAACCGTATAGTTCTTTGCCACCTCTCCAAATCCCTTCATATGTCTTTAGTCTTTACCTTCTGCACGCCCTTTTAGGCCAAATGGTTTTCTTCCTTCCCTACCGTTCGGCACCAGCCTATGGTTTGGAAGAAGACTATCCAATAAGCATAATGGGTGTACTGTCCCAATCCTAGGAACACTTGCAATGCGAGAGAAGGTGAAGATAAAAGACACCTGAATAAATCTTATTCCTATTTCTCCTGGACCAGAATCCATCCCCGAACTGGAACAAGTTCCATTCGAGTTCGTATATAACCATACGATGGAGTATCCAAATAAAACTGTGGATCTTCATAGTGATACGGAGTGTCCTGGAGAAATACAAAGGTGATGTGGGAGTGGTAACGAAATATTTGGTTTGGTCGTGAATATCTTTTGCAATTTACTTTGCCCTCTTACTAATCCCTTGCTTTGTCTGAACTTAATACCTTCTGCACACCATCGTTATGCTAATTGGTTTTCTTCATTCCCTACCGGTCGGCACCAGCCTAAGGTTTGGAAGAAGACAATCCAATTTGCGTAATAGGTGTACTACCCCTAAACCAAGGAGTACTCGTAACCTGAGAGAGGGTAAAAGGAAAAGACAACTGAATAATCCTATCCGTTTTCTCCAGAACCGGAAACCATCCTCGAATCCCTTCGAGTTCGTATCTAACCATACGATGGTTTTGTCCAATGGAAGTGGACGTTTGTAGTAATACAGGGTGTCCTGGAGAAAAGGGTAAAAGTAGGAGTGGCAATGAGGTCTGCAACTCAGACAATTCAATAGCCGGTGTTTAAGAAGGTTCGGTCAACTTGGTCACTGAGTCAAAGTCTTAGGGTCGGGTCAAATGGTCGCTGCCAAGAGAGAGAGAAAAGAAACACTCAGCGTGCACTCTAACCTAGATCAGAATGGTCACCAATTTATCTAATCTGGAAACCTCCCACTGTACCTCAAATTCTCCTCCAAACCTGAAAGAAGAATTAGTCGGGGTTACCCGAGGAGTAAACTAACTCATCAGTAGGAATCGGGATCCAACTATCATTGCATGATAACGTGACGGAATCCGCTCACGCTATCACACTCCAGAAGGTATGCGCATATCTGGCAAGTTTCAGTTCTTTTGAAACTCCCGATGTGATTTCTGCCCCATGCTCTTATGACCTTGACGAAGGTCAACAAATCATAAGTTACATGTCAAGTTCCACCCGTCATTGTCCAGGTTAATTTGAACCCACCCGTACAAGCCCTTGACGAAGGTCAACAAGGCTATACGACTGTTCCAAACCAACGCATCTATCTATGCAGCAGAAAAGCAACAAGCAGCTACCATGCACTATGCCTTGACGAAGGTCAACAAACATAGCATGAATACTACGTGCTACCTGTCTGAAACGACGGAGGGCTACGAATGGTTTCTGGAGAAAACCTTTAACGTAATGAACTTGATATCGTTGAAGGAACGGATAGCTTTTTAGAAAATATAGTAACGAAAACCTTTACTAAAGAGGTCACTCCCGGTGAAGGGATCTCGGCTCTTTCCCCGTAGAATGGGGTGCAGGATATTCCAAATGAATACCACGGTGCAAAGCAAAACTAATCGGCTATAGTGAAGTCATTGCCCTGACGCAAAATTCTGTCCAAGGGGTCACTCCCGGTGAAGGGATCTCGGCCCTTGCCTCGTCGACTGAGGAGCAGGATATTCCAATGAATACCACGATGCAAAACAAAAGTAAACGTCCTTGCAATAACAGCCTTTTGAAAAGTGTTCCAACAACATCAGATTAGGTTTGTTTAACTTGCATTGATCCGAATCAATGCAGTCCCATCAATTGATCACACCAAAAAGAACGAAAATATACTGATGTACGTATATGCCATCCGCATTCGCCACTGGGTCCCGTCATTACCCGTTAGGTTAGCTAACTAACGACAGAGCGGGGACTGGACTAGCACGGATGCAAAACATATACAACATCTACTAATATATATACCAATATATAGTATTTCGCTCAAGGCGTGAATAAAATGCAACATCACAGAAATGTACAGCATCACAGAACAATACAGATATCTGGGATCCCCGGGTTTCACAGAGCCACCACTGAAACCCGACGTTCCCCTGGTCGTGTGGATAGCCTGTGCAATGAAATCCTAGACCCCTACGGGCGCGGCAAGTCACCCGCCAAAACCTGAAGCGAGGCAGCCCCCTTCAGCGCCGTGAATGGACCACCCAGCACTTCACGGAATCCGGCAACTTGGGCACCCCTCCTGGGTCAACCTGTACCCCCTACGAGTGCGGCGAATAGCCCGCCAATTCTAGAGTGAAGCCCCCTCCGTCTCAATGCCATGAGATGCGGGCTTGTTGCCCTCTAGAACCCGGCTATCCGTGCACCCCTCCGCGGGGCAATCCTAGTACAGAAAGTAAAATATACATACACCGGGTACATCGACCGCAACCAGGTCGTGCCCCAAAATAATAATACAATCAGGCAGTGACGGCAGTCCACATGTCGGACGCTCGCCCCGCAATAACAAATGTACATAATACAACAAAAACTGTACTAGCATTGCATCCAGGCTATCCCCACGACCGATCCGCAACATCACAGCAAATACATAGAACATCAACGTGAAAGTCACGTTCGCAAATCCGTCTAACCGGGCTATAGCAGTTAGACCGGATTTACCGATCGAGTGACATTCACGGTCGCAGATATAATGTAAATACTGTGAAAAATGTGTTTAAAAAATTTCCGATTGATCAAACAATTAACAAGTGGGCCCCAAAGAAAACTGTAGCACTCACAGAAATAATTGGCCCAACTTTAATATTCCAAAGCCCATATTTTAAGCCCAGAAGGCCTCTGTAAAAAAATGGTGAAGTGATATGAATAGTGCGCGGCGGAAGGGCCGCACAAATGGGGTTTTCGCGGCGGTTCCGCGCTCCAACTGTGGAGTTACTTCGTCAAATTTTTACAGAACTCTTATATTTTCCAGTACATTAATATTTTACAACCTGAAAAATTTTTCGAGACCAAAAATTTTCAACAGAAACTGATGCGAACTAAAATGCAGTTTTGGAACTTTTTGATCGATCGGAAATGCAAACACATTACACAAAAGCTAGACTAAGTTAATGGGGAGGCTCTGATACCACTGTAAGTGCACGGCGGCGCCCCGGCCGTCAATCCGACGCCGGAAAGCGGAAGCGGTGAATAACTTAAATTTTGCGGACTTAGCAAACCGGCACCACCGCGCACTTTAACCCGGATCGAACCATTAACTAGTCTAAGCTATCTACAAGAATGGGAATAGAGATATACCGACGATCCAAGTCCTCCGGTCTTCATCTCCACTCCGATCTCCTCGCGGGATCTCCGTCCGTCTCCTCCTCGTCGGAAAGGGGCACCACATCGCCTGTAGCTTTTACGGGCTCCCACCTCAATACCGAGGCAACTCGGGCGCGAAGCTGGCGAATCGACGCGTCCAAGATTTGCTGTAGAATGTGGTGTAGAACGTCTATGTCTCTTTTGGGGTTTCGGAGTTGCCTTTAGATGGAGGGAAGAATGAAACTTTGAAGGCAAAAGATGCTATCATTTTGCAAGGAAAAGAGATGAACAAAAATGAAGCACACAATGAATCTCTCATCTTTTTCCTCTCCTCAATTAGTGGCCGGCCATATCATCAAGGAAATGGTGGAGGGAACAAAATACATCATGAAGGGAGGTGAGGGTAGGAGAAGTCAAGAGGTGACCACAACATCAACATCAACCATGCGTGCACACTATTGAAACCATACCCTCACTATAACACAATAAATGCAAAAGCATGGTGAAAAGATAATGATAGCTATCATAATCAATAGTTTTGCAAGAAACCCCCTCCACAAAGATTATTTGCACAATTGCAAATAACCCCCTCCATCGGAAAAGTCCGGCCGGGAAAAAGCAAAGGAAAACCGGCCGGAACGGAATGCAAACTGGTAACTCCAGAAAACTGGTCCCGTAATAAATTACAGGAAAACCCCGATACTGTGCATACACACCCGCATCTGTATTCCGTCCGGATACAAATGCAAAGAGACAAAATCTACACTGTACTAAACTAGGACCGGCTTAAACCAAAGCCGGCTAGTATTATCCGTTCGATCCTGATCCGTGCAATACCGCACGTATCTGATCGAACCCTGCCATATACCTATACGGCTACTAGTACAAACCGTCCGATCCTGATCCGTGCAATACCGCACGTATCTGATCGGACCCTGCCATATCTCCATACGGCCTCTACAGCGTTTCGCCCGAAACTTGAGTAACTGAAAGTGTGGTGGACTCTAAAGACTCATCAATACAATGGCTGTGGATTTAACCACTAGCACGTCAGAGGTATAAGCCAATACGTAACGGGCCACCAGCTATTGACTAAAAGGGACGTCGATGAGCGAACTCATCCTGACACCCTACTGAGCCTGTCAGTGACAATATCCGTGCAGTCCGGTCCGTTCGTCTATGAGTATCGCATGGCGGGCCTAGGGGGTTGGTAAAAGTCAGACCCCCAAAAGCGGTACAAGTCGTGTCGGAGTGTAGCCCAGAACACCCTGAGATACTACTGGAATACCTACCAGTAAATCTCCTTGCCTTGGCCAAGGACTTTGTGTAATGGCTCTCCTAGACACAGCACGACCTCACCCCCAATACCGGGAGAGACGAACCCCTGAAGATACGCTCACTGCCTCCATGTGGCTCGGGACTGTACCCAACTAAAACCTGTTTGCACGACTCCTTTGAGCCGTGGTAGGGTAGTAATCAAAGTACAGTGGGAACTCACACGAGACAAATGACGATCCCCAGGTCGATGAACTAACCTGCACACATGTCACCAGGGAACTGCCATCTGACGTCTGGTATATGACCAACTAGCATGTTCCCGGCGAGTCCTGTCCGGTGTACTCATAACCCAATGAGCACCTGTATACATCTTAGGTGATCCAACTGACACCAGTGGCTTGTGAGACCGGCCACCGCCCCTCGTCGGGGTCTCGACTGTATACACTAGTCTACTAATGGAGTATCGATGCCCGGTCTCGAAACTCCCATGACTAGGGACCTTTTAAGGATATGCTTGTAGACCCCCAGCTCCCACTTATATGATCGCCCTCATACTGCTGGTGGTCAAGCAAGAATCCTAGGGGCTCTATCAACGTGTAATAGCGACGTGTCATGTCACCTAAAGCAGTACACGATGATAAAGGTAAACCAGATAGCATACTATCATCTCGAGTAAGACTGTCCTACCGGGATAGGTCCTCCCTCAATCATTACAATCACGTACCTGTGACCTAATAATTGACTCTGAGGGCACTATCTCCAACACTATACAAACTACAGCAGATGATTTGATAGAACCAAAGGATTCAGTAGATTCCAACGAACCTCAGCCTCTCCGCCGATCTAGTAGGGTTCCTCACCCACCTGAGAGATACTTTGGTTTCTCTATGACAGTGGGAGCGAGGATTGCATCATGAGATGATGACCCAACTAGTTTCGAGCTGGCCATCAGGAGTAGGACTCTGTAAGAATGGCTGGATGCTTAGAGATCTGAGATGGAATCCATGTACACCAACAAAGTATGGACTTTGGTTGCTATATCTGAAGGGTTAAATCCCCATCAGGAGCAAGTATATCTTGAGAAGATTACTTGGTGTAGATGGAAAAGTTGAGACTTTCAAAGCTAGACTTGTTAAAGGTTTTCGTCATCGACCAGGTGTGGATAATGATGAAACCTTTTCCAGGGGCCTATGCTTAAGTCCATCCAGATCCTACTTGCCACGGCTACATACCATGACTACGATATCTGGTGGTTGGGTGTCATGACAACTTTTCTAAATGATGTTTTAGAAAAGAGCGTCTATAAGTACACAGCCAGAGGGCTTCGTAAACAGTGGGAGCAGCGGAAACGTGTACAAGATGCTTTATAGGATAAAGCAGGCATCGCGGAGTTGGAACATCTGTTTTGATGTGTTAGTCAAAGAGTTTGACATCATCAAAATGGTAGATGAACCTTGTATAAACAAAAAGGTAGTAGGGAGTATAGTGACGATCCTCGTAGAGTACGTGGATGACATGCTCTTGATAGGGAAGGAGTTTCCTATGCTACGCTCGGTCAATCTCCGATTATCACAATGATTCTCCATATAGGATCAAAGTGATACCTCCTAAATCCTGGGTTTTGGATTTATGAGATAGATCTAATTGGATGTTAGGATTCTCACTAGTTGTAGTGAGATGGTATCAACCGATCCTGGGGAGAATCACTGGAAGGGTTCCAGGGTGATAAGGACGACTGAAAGTCAGTCACAGGCATTGTCTTTACCCTCAGTGAAGGGACGGTATGTTGGAAGAGTTCCAAGCTAGATACCGTGGCATACTAGATGAAAAAGGCTCGATACATCGCTACTTAAGATTCTACCAAAGAGGCAGTCTGGATGTATATTTGTTCATGAGATGAACTAAGTTCCTCCCATTGTGTGACAATGGAGTTGTGGCTTATGCCAAGGAACGTCCATCCCATCAGTGATCCAGACATATTCTAAGGCAGTATCACCTGATCATGGAGATGGTTGATCTCCAGGGTGATCGAGGTTAGGAGAATAGACTCAGAGGACAACACGGCGGGTCCACTCACAAAGGCCTTTTCCCAGAGAGAGACTTTTATGGGATGGTTGAGTATGAGATACTACAACCACTGCTATCAGATGGCCCTAGTGCAAGTGGGAGATTGTTAGTTATATGTATGCCCTAGAGGCCATTACTGTACATAGGATGTATATTGTAGTGGATGCTTGGACATATATAGGGAGGACTTTCTTGCTCGACATGATAGTATGCTATCTGGTTGATCTTTACCTTAACGTGTACACTGATTGTCTCTCTGTTACATGTTGGTAAAGCCCTTAGGATGTGTACTTGACTACCTGGACTATGATGCGGATCATACTAGTGGGGACATGGTAGTCCATAAGTACATCCTTCAAGGTCCCTAGTCGTAGGTGTATCGAGACAGGGCATCGATATACCAGAGTAGACTAGCGTATACCTTCTCGACCCATACAGATGGGCGATGGATGATCCCATATCCATTGGTGTTTGACATCAGAGATGATATACGGGTGCTCAGTGGAGACTGGGTACACTGGACGGACTCGCCGAGAACTCCCAGATGGTATTATACCTTACGTCAGATGGCAGTTCTCTGGTGACACTGGTACAGAGTAGTCTGTTGACCCGAGATCGTCATAGAGTCTTGTGTGGTTTCCACTGTGCTTTGATTTCCACCTTACCACGTCCAAGAGGGCGTGCAAAACGGTGGTTTTTGGGTACAGTCCCGAGTCACATGGAGGCAATGAGCGATAGGAGGGGATTCGTCTCTCCCGGTATAGGGGGTTGATGTTGCGCTGTGTTCGATTGGCTATAACCGGAAATCCCTGGCCAGGGTTGCTGAGATTTACTGGTAAGTGTTACCAGTAGTTTCTCGAACTGTTATAGACCTCATATCGACACGACTTATCGAGCTATTGGGGTCTGACGTTTACCACCCCTAGGCGAGATATGCGACATATCAGACGATCAGACCGGATTGTACGGTAAGTGTTACTGGTTGGATTCACAGGAGTGTGAGCGGGCTTGCTCGTCGATCTTCTGATCGCTCAATACCCGGGTGGCCGTTATGTTTAGCAGATCGCTTGCGGCTTGTGGGTGTTTGATATGATCATCACCTGCTGCCGGCGTATTGACGAGTCTTTAGAGTCCTACACAGAGGTTTCCTGGCTCAAGCGAAACGAAATAGGAGCGCATATGAGATATGCGCGGGACCGAGAATAATGCGTGTATGTGATACCGTATTCCATTCTCGCGATGATTGTATCGAATGGTTGTATGCGATATAACCTAGTTATCGAATCAAGGATTGATTCGGTAAGCCGATACATAGGATACTAGTCGGTTATATGCGATATGACCGGATCGTTAAATCAAGTGTTGATTTAATGATTTAATGTATAATTATATATTTGATATATTACTTTGCATTAACTAGTATTGGTTCACTTTAAATGGATTTTCTCACTTGGATTGTGCAAGTTGTATATGTGATATACTTTTGTGCACATGATTGTATCATGTTTGATGATACATGCTCACTTGAGTTTGTGTAAAGATTAAACCATGGTTATTTAAATGGTTAGGGTTTTAATTTCCATATCTATTTATTTATTCATTTATTATGGAAATGATAATGAGAAAAATGGTGGCTTTCTTTGTTTGTTCATGAAGCTTCATGAAGCTTTGACTAAAGTGACCATTTTGTCTCATCCTTAACTCTAACCATTTCACTTAACCATAGTTCTCTCTCTACACTTAACCATGGTTATAGTTATGATAAGAATAATCTTTTTTCTATTATTCTAATCATTCTTATGATAATTATCTTCTTCTTCTTCTTCTTCAAGAAGAAACTTTGCTCCATCAATGGCAACTTGAGCAAATGAGTGAGAAATCCAATTCTAAAGTGAACCCACCTCCTATTTCTTCATCCTTTACCTCTTGCCAAGTAGTATAGGGTGTTTTCTTCACAAGTTTCATGACTTGGTGAAGTGGGAGCTTGATCTAGTGATGCCTCGACGTAGATCATCTTCGGCACGAAGCCGACGACCTTGCCCGCCCATTTCTCCGATGAAGCCGACGCTAGAGCCCGGGTTTCCATTTGGACAGCGAGGAGACTTCATTGCGGAGCTATGGAGGTGGAGGACTGGATCTACAAAGGTTGTATTTCCGTTCTTTTAGTTAAATTGTTAACTAGTTGCATGTGTTCGCCTAATATTCTAGTTAACGATATATAATATGATTTCTCGGCACCTGTAAAATTTGAAATTGGCATGGTTGATGTCTTATGAGACCTCCTTAGTGTGCTTAGGAACCCTACAGCAATTACCAACGGCGTGTGCGTAGCATACAGTTCAGTGCTTGTGCAACACGAACCGTCAGTAATGGTGCAGTGTCCAATAGGTACAATGTCAATGTACAACAAGTAATGGGATGCAAATGGTGCTCATGCACAATCAACATACATGCATATAAACATATGACTAACATCGAATCTAGCCCTCGACGCTTAACGCCATGCGGGCGATTCCCCCATAGATGTTAAATCTACACACCGATGATTTCAAGCTAGGTAAATCCAACCACCTGCTTCCCTTTTCTAGCAGCGTCCGAAGTCCCTGCTTGTGATCCTATTATCACACAACACAATAACGCGTGAAATTAGCAAACTACCCAATAAAAATACGGATACAACTCCAACTAATGAATCGGTTTCCCTCAAGCTACTATATGTTCGCTTAGCTGCTAAACGCGTGCAGCGGCATCTCAAACCAAACCCACGACTACTAAACGTATGAACTATTTAAACAAATATCGGATAAATCCGCATCGCACGTTGCCGAAACGCTTGAATTCTAGCTAAACGGTCCCAGATTTTGCTACATAAAAAATTTGCGAAAGTTGCATGTTCCACGAGCCTACAAAAAATTATTATAGGAGAACTCTATCAACGGCAAGTGACGATCCCAACTGCCACCAAAATCAAGCACGCACGCACAAAGCATATCCTCAAGAGTCTGTATAGTCCGCTCTGACTGACCATCGGTCTGCGGATGGAAAGCGATGCTAAAACTCAACCGGGTACCCAAAGCTTCATGAAGTTTCTGCCAAAGACGACTAGTAAACCAGGTGCCTCTGTCGGATACAATGCACGAAGGAACGCCGTACAAATGCATAATATCATTAACGTACAACCAAGCATACCGAGCATAACCAAAAGTGGTCTTCACTGGAAGGAAGTGAGCCGCTTTCGTCAACCGGTCAATAATCACCAAAATGGAGTCATATCCTCGATTGGATCTGGGTAGACCCATAATGAAATCGATGGAAATCTGCTCCCATTTCCACTCCAGAACGGGTAAAAGCCGCAACTCTCCTGCCGGTCTCTGATGCTCAGCTTTGACTTGCTGACAAGTCAGGCACCTCGAAACGAAGTCCGAAACATCCCTCTTCATCGCTTCCTACCAGTAGATATCTCTCAAATCACGATACATCTTGGTGGAACCTAGATGAACACTATAAGATGACTGATGTGCTTTCTCTAGGATCTCGCGTCTCATCCCCTCGGTATCTGGTACACACAGAGGGGTCCCAAAACATAGCACACCCTGGTCTTCAATCACAAACTCCGAATCACTACCCTGCCGAACATGCCCAAAAATCTCAGACAGACGGGCATCGTCGGGCCGCGCCTCATGGATACGATCAAGTAGAAGTGGACAGGCGCGGACATGAGCAAGTTGTCCCCCAGTGGAAGTGAACTCGAACTGCACTCTACTGTCGCACAAGATCTGCCAATCTGCAGAAGACTGTCTCTGAACGGCGCTTAAATGGGACAAGATGCCTCCGGGCCTACGACTCAAAGCATCAGCTACGACATTTGCCTTGCCCGGGTGATAAAGGATCTCACAATCATAATCCTTCACAAGTTCCATCCATCAGCGCTGTCTTAAATTCAGATCCCGCTGCTGGAAGATGTACTTCAAGCTCTTGTAGTCCGTGAAGATCTGACATGACTCCCCGTGCAAGTAGTGTCTCCAAATCTTAAGCGCAAAGACCACCGCGGCCATCTCAAGATCATGAGTAGGATAGTTCTGCTTGTACTTCTTCAGCTGCCGAGAAGCATAAGCAATAACTCTATAATGTTGCATCAATACACAACCAAGCTCCACTCGAGAAGCATCACAGTAAACAACATAGCCGCCCGATCCAGAAGGCAAAGATAAAACCGGTAGCCGCCCGATCCAGAAGGCAAAGATAAAACTGGTGCAGTCGTCAACCGAGTCTTCAACTGCTGAAAACTCAGCTTGCATGCTTCAGTCCAAAGAAAAGGAACCCCCTTCCGGGTCAGTCCGGTCAGCGGTGCAGCGATACTCGAGAAATCCTGCACGAAACGGCGGTAATAACCGGCTAAGCTCAAGAAGCTGCGGACCTCAGTCACTGATATAGGTCTGGGCCAAAGTTGTACGACCTCGATCATCTTCGGGTCTACACGAATACCGTCTCCCATAACCACATGAACCAAGAAGTCAACATTATCAAGCCAGAGTGCGCACTTCGAGAATTTAGCAAATAGCTGGTGCTCTCTCAATATCTGCAAAGCAATCCTCAAGTTCTGTTCATACTCCTCTTGACCTCTGGAGTAGACCAGAATGTCGTCAATAAACACAATAATGAACTGGTCGAGGAATGACCTGAAAATCCGGTTCATCAAATCCATGAATGCTGCTGGGGCATTGGTGAGTCCAAACGACATCACCAAAAACTCATAATGCCCGTAGCGCATACGAAAAGCAGTCTTCGGAATGTCATCATTCCGAACCCGCAATTGATGATAACCCGACCTTAAATCAATCTTGGAAAAATGTCCCGCACCCTGGAGCTGATCAAACAAATCGTCAATGCGAGGTAATGGATACCTATTCCGCACCGTAACGCGGTTCAATTGACGATAATCAATACACAACCTCAAACTGCCGTCCTTCTTCTTAACGAACAGAATAGGAGATCCCCAAGGCGAATCACTCGGACGCATAAGTCCCCTATCAAGCAACTAATCCTTAAGCTCTTTAAGCTCCGCCGGGGCCATCCGATAAGGCGGTATAGAAATAGGTCCCGTGCCGGGGATCAAATCAATACAAAACTCAATATCGCGCTCTGGCGGCAATCCAGGTAACTCATCGGGAAACTCTCTCACAATAGGAACCTAGTCCAACGAATCTACTATGGCTCCAGTATCATGAATAAAAGCTAAGAATCCCCGACATCCTCTCCTCAATAGCCGACTAGCGCAAAGGGCGGAAATCAAACCGTGAGGGGCGGCACTAAGGTCCCCCTGCACAACAAGAACTGACTTTCTCGGAAAAGAAAACCTGACTACCTTCTCACGGCAGTCCATAGACGCATAGCAAGTAGCTAACCACTCCATACCAAGGAGAACGCCGAAGTCCAACATATCAAGAAAGATCAAGTCGACGGACGAATCTCTATCTCCAATACGAACGGCACATGACCGAAACACATGTCGCACAAAAAAATACTCACCAACAGGAGTAATCACGACAAGCGGCTGATCTAGCAAAGACGACTCTCGGCCCAATCTCGACATGAAGTGTGTAGAAACATACGAGTGCGTAGATCCCGGATCAAATAAAACGTGTGCATCGAAATAACATACAAAAGAATACCTGTCACTACTGCATTCAATGCCTGCGTGTCCTGATGAGTCAAAGCAAATACTCGAGTCTACCTTCTACCGGCAACTGGCTGTCCTCTGTCTATGCTACCCCGTCCTCTCTGAATGTGACCGCCACGACCATGGCCCCTCTGAGTATCCGCCTGGCGTGGAGCAACAACGGGCGAAAGGGGCAATTCTCTATGAGGTAGAGAAGGTGGTAAGGTAACATATGGAATGGCTGCCTCGACCTGACATGCCTCAGTACAATCTCTGACGCGATGACATAGACTCCCATACCGGAAATATCTAGACGACGGCTGCAGACCTTGTGGGTAAGAGCTAAATAACTGTCCTCGTCTCAACCCTCTGCTACTACCATTACCAGGAAATAATTTGTCGCGACGCCTACCAAGCCGTCTCTGAGCTGGTACATCAGTACGAATCCTCTTCGGTCCTAGAACGACCGAAGTCTCAGAAATATGCTCCTTTACCAGTAGGGCTGCGTCCACTACGGCTGCATACGTATCGAAATGCTGGGCACCAATAGAGAGGAACAACTGGGTAACCAAGCCTCGTACAAATCTCTTGACCCGCTTCTCTTCAGTGTCCACCAAATATGGAGCATACATGAAGAGCTGGGTAAACTGAATATCATACTTCACCACCGTCATACCCAGAGTCTGGCGTAATGACTCAAATCTGCGAGCTCGAGCATCCCTGACGCTCTGCGGAAGAAAACGAGCTAGAAAAACCGTCACGAACTCGACCCAGGTCATAGGAGGAAGACCTGCGGCTCAGCCTCTTTCCAAAGACTCGCACCAAGTCTGGGAAAGAAACTCTAGACGAAAACTATCAAACTTTACCCATCTCGCATCGGAGCATCTCAACAAACGACAAATCCTGGCCATCTGATCAATGAACAACTGCGGATCCTCAGCTGCGTCGGTGCCGGTGAAAATCGGAGGCTTCAGCCTCATGAACTCTGATAATGATACGGTAATAACCTCCGTAGCTGTAGGTACGACTGCCTGAACAGTAGGTACCATCACGGTTCCCGTAATAGGTGGAACAAACTCCGATCTCTGTGCCTGAACGGCCTCAACCAACGATCCCATCATCTGACGCAAATCCTGCATACCGGCCTCTAGCCTTGTAATACGATCAGGAGAAGGTGGATCAATCTTCTCCTGTAAAATAGGCGTACCGCTCTGGTCAGTCATCGTCTCAGACGAGCCTACCCTGACCTCGGCTCTAGGGGCAACCCTCTGTGCCCTCATAGTCTTCGACGGCATAGTAGCTGAAATAAGAAAACAGGATTCGATAAGAACATAGAAATCGAATCACAAGGATATATAGAATCACGGAAGGAATTTCTACCATCAAGTCCTAAGGTCACTTAGGTAGAGTACAGTGTCATAAGTATACCGCGGAACATACACACGCTACGTCACTCTGCTTAAGTTACCTACTCAATCATACCAAGCTTATCCTACACTCCGAAAGGTAAAACCTAGCGCTCTGATACCAACTTTGTCATGACCTAATTTAGGAATGCGACCGGCACTTAAATCACGCAATGTCTAAAGGCGTAACGTAATTCAAGCCGAAAAACCCAGAAATCTAAATGATAAAATGATAGAATGGGAAAACATTTAAAACATTTAAAAATCTCAAGTTATAAAATCTCAATTTAGTTTATTTTCTTAAAAATTTTGGCAGCATCTCCTTTGTGAAAACTAGCCCCAAATGGGTACAAGCATAGAATAATATAAAGCATCCCCAAATGGGAGCAACTCACGCCAAAAGGCGGAACACAACCACAATAAGTATATACGACGCCGTAGCAAAGAAATAAACAAGAAAGAAGTGAAAACAACATCACAACATAAATAAAATAAAGCCGGCTCACACGAGCTCGACATCCAGAGTCATAAATAATACAACATCGATCCTCACAATCTCTTCTCTAAGTCAAATACA
Source organism: Agapanthus africanus (assembly GCA_030015575.1). Lineage (NCBI taxonomy): Eukaryota > Viridiplantae > Streptophyta > Magnoliopsida > Asparagales > Amaryllidaceae > Agapanthus > Agapanthus africanus. Next base: position 344,220,562 of record CM057337.1, read on the forward strand.
TGGAAGTGGTAGATGGAGAGTACTAGATACAATAATATATACAATGAGATCATACGGATACTCGCAAAACCACCCACCTATCCGAATCACGACCAACAACAACGGTATCCGCAGAAGTAGATGAAATGAGAAGCCCTGCCGCGACTACACCGAGGGTTAAGCCTGCAAAACACTGTGGCACAATGTGGGTGATTTTCCAACTCATGAATAGAAAAAATAACATCATACAGATAATTGCAAGTATGTACGAACATCGATAATCTAAAATATGCAATCTGATAGCATAAGTATGGCAATATGGATATGCAGCAATCATGATCAAGGTACGCCACCAGGGTACAACAACTACATGAAACATTGCATATCAAATAAATCCTGAGTGTGGGATAAAATATAATCATCATCAATGAATCATCATTGTGGAAAAACCGATGTCCATCAACGACACCCCAAATCCCAATATCTCAAGCGCCGTCACTCAAATCGGCCCTCATATTCATCAGTCTCATGGAACCTGAGTGTTCAATATCGACACTCGAAACATCATGAAAACCCGTGTCCATCATCGACACATAAATCTAATATAACTCGGGCTCCGTTAGTCCGGATCGGCCCATATCTATCTCACGACTCCAGTCGGTATCCTCCGGATTACCGCCGGGTCTAAACTATCACCGGTAGGTAGTGTTCCCTCCTGCCAGGCTCATCGTCTACACCTCCAGCTTCTTGCCCCGGGGTACCTTACCAGGTCTACCATGTACCCGCAAACAGATTATCCATCTCCTCGAATCGGGTCTCGAAAACCATTCTCAGAACCGAGAAAACTCATGGTGGACGTCTCAAAATCTCATCACGAGAAACCACGTTTTTAAAACACTTGGTAATTTTCTTTTAAAATGTATCCACGGTTCTTAAATCCATAAATCACATGAAATCAGTATCTCAATACAAAAATCCATGAAATACGATGTATGCAACATAGAACAGTAATACGAGCATATCAAGGGAAAACCGCTCTTTTTAAATGTATCGAATTTCAAAGGTATCTTGCGGTTTTCCAATTCCCTGAAATCAAATGCAACATCATATGAGAGTGTATATGTAACTACAGCAAAGTATGTGTGTATGCATGTATGTATGTACATATGATGCAATTCATGTGCGCAATAGAACAAGAATCAATGTCTAACTGTTAATAACAAATGCGGTACAACATATGTATGCTCATGGCAATGTGGTACAAGAACAACTGTCTCACTGTGAATAAAGAATGCGGTACAATATATATATACTCATGGCAATGTTTATGGTGTGCATGTCATGGCAATTACCAACGGTGTGTGTGGCATATAATTCAGTGCTCGTGCAACATGAACCGCCAGTAATGGTGCAGTGTCCAATAAGTACTAAGTCAATGTACAACAAGTAATGGGATGCAAATGGTGCTCATGCACAATCAACATACATGGATATAAACATATGACTATAACACCGAATCTAGCCCTCGACGCTTAACGCCATACGGGCGATTCCCCCGTAGATGTTAAATCTACTCACCGATGATCTCGAGCTAGGTAAATCCAACCACCTGCTTTCCTTTTCTAGCAGCGTCCGAAGTCCCCGCCTGTGATCCTATTATCACACAACACAATAACGCGTGAAATTAGCAAACTACCCAATAAAAATACGGATACAACTCCGACTAATGAATCGGTTTCCTTCATGCTACTAAGTGTCCGCTTAGTGGCTAAACACGTGCAGCGGCATCTCAAACCAAACCCACGACTACTAAACGTACGAACCACTTAAACGAATATCTGATAAATCCGTATCGCACGTTGCCGAAACGCTTGAATTCTAGCTAAACAGTCCCAGATTTTGCTACACAAAGAATTAGTAAAAGTTGCAAGTTCCACAAGCCTACAAATAACCCCAGAGACCCCACGACCAAGACATGAAACCCTAGTCCCCAATCTGGCCGCAATTTGCGGGCAAAATCAATATATTTGCGGCCAAGTAAAGAGAGGGGAGGCTCAGTTTTTTAGGGTAGCTTTTAGGTCTCCAAACTAGGTCTCTGTGATGGCAACTTCTCAAACAAAACCTTGGTTCGATAGCAGATTCAACGGACACACAAAACTTAACCAAAATATGATATTTCTCTCAAAACTAAAACTTTAAGGTTTAAAACAGCAATACTACATTCTTAAAGCCTAGTTAACAGTTAGAGATCGCTACCTCACCAAACTTGTTCGAAAACCCTAGGTTTCCAAGCTCCAAGTCATCTCAAGAGGCTTAACTTGACTTTGTAAGGGGTTTAATGAGGTTTGAAGAAGATTAGGCTTGGGTTTTGTGATGGAGAATTTTATTTTCAGTTGAAGGAATGGACAAAGAGAGAATAATTGAGAATGAGAGAGTGAGAAAAAGAATTGGGAGTGTGAGGTGATGAATGAGAAAGTGAGAGGGTGAGAGTGAGAGTAGCTATGCCCATTCTCTCTCTTCAATAAATGCTTGCCATGCCTCATCATTCCTTTAAATTTCAACTCTTCTCTTTTCTTCAACAATTAAAAACAAAAACCCTTTTTGTTTAAAAACTAAATAAATAAATACATATAACATAATAACATGATGGTTAAAGTGCCATGCTACAAATTATGGTTAACACATATTAACCCTAGGTTAACATGCATAAGTGTGTACAAGCTAAAAAATAATATAATAACATATTAATAATTTTTAATAAAATATGTGGAAACTATTTTGGTTAACTTTTTATTAAAAACCCGCATTATCGCTTAATTAACACTAACCGTATTCTAAAGTGTTACAAAAGTCCGTGGAGAGATATAAAGCGTTGGACCAGTTCTACGCCGACCTCGCCGAAGCTTCGGTCGTCGTTTGGCATGAGGCCCTCGACGCTGTCAAGGCATCAATGTTGGAGTTTGCCGATGGTGAGCTCCACGCTAAGTATCCGCTCTTCGAGGACGTGCCACAAAGGGTGGGCGTCGAGGTGGCCGCAGGGGCGAGGCTGCCGGTGGAAGCACCGACCCTGAGGTCGCCGTTTTGGTCCCCGACGCTGGCGTCGAGTAGGGTGAGATCCTCCCCGAGCCTACGGCTTGATCTTTCCTCCCTTGGGGATTTTTTCTTTTTTCAAAATTTTGTAAGCCTCCGGGCGCTTTTGTAAGGCTGAGGAGCCCAGAATATCTTGTATTTATTTTCGGATCATAAATAATGTACACCTTTTTCTTCATTGTCCAAATGTCTAGCTCGTATACTTTTGTTTGTATCTTCATTTTGCAAGTATATTTATCTCGTCAATAGTCTCATCCCGTGAGTGTTAGATCATGGGTTGGTATCCAGCATTTTTATATGACGATCACGCGTCGAGTGTAAGTCGAGTAACAGCCAAGTGTAGGAAGGTCGGTACCCTCCCGTTCCCCAGAATCGAGGTGGCGATCGTTCATTTAGCATGAATCGAAAATTAGCCAAGTTATAATAGGTCGGCGTTGACTGATTGTAACATTTCAGAAATATAAAATATTATTTTTGGAAATTTATTATTAAAATAATATATTTTGCGAAAATTATTCGATTTGCGAATAGGGATTTTTCGTAAAATGGTATAAGTATATACCAATATTTGGAAATTAATCAGAGATTAAAATGATTTATTTATTTTAATGACATTTATTGGATTTTTGGCAAAATCCGTATTTTTACATTTTTCCGTGACTAGTGCACCATGTCATGTGCACGTTGGATTTGTGTTTGTGAGTTGTGTGTGTGACTTGTGAGATTTAAAGAGAAAAGAGAAAAGAAAAGAAAGGAGAAAGGAAAAGAAAGAAAAGAAAGAAAAGAATAAGAGAAGAATTATGAATGAAAACCAAAATGAGAAGAAACAAAATGAGATATTTGTGAGAGAGTGAGTGCACGGGGATATTTGAGAGTGAGAGAGTGAGCCTAAGGATTAAACTTGGCTACACCTTTCCTTCCTCCTCCATTGTTTCCTCAACTCAATTGCTTCATCTCATTCATCTCACTATCCCCATGCATCATCTCCATTCCTTTGCTAAACCTCATGCCCTTTTCATTAAAAACATGCACAACCCTATTCTAAACCTTATGAACCATTCAAGTTTGGATTTTAAAGATTTTGGGCAACTCAAGAATTTTCTTTAGTTGCTAATGAGGTATATCTCTTCACTTTAGATTAGTAATTGTGTTAAATATCGTATTTTAGTTTAGAATTTGAGTTAAATAGGTTTGTGATCTTGGAAAATTACAAGTTGCTGTTAAGTGGCCAATTGAAGTGTAGTGAGTGTTTACTGGACCTTAGAGATTGAATTCATGGCTTGGAATTGAGTTTAGAACCCAAAATACGAAGTTAGAATTTTTCCGTGTCGGTTTTGTGAAACCTTAAGGCCTACAGGGTATCTGGAGCTATCTGGGGAATTTTTAAGAAAATCAAACAAGTCCACTAACCTAGATAGACCACTAGAAGACTACCACAGAAGTACGAACCAATTCTGCCCCTGTTCGACCGGCGAGGCTGGATTTATTGACGATGTCGCCAGACCCTATTTCTCCTATGGTGTTGAGTTTTTGGCTGTAGCTCCCTAACCCTATAACCTATTCCTTGTATTTGCTTGTTTAGTCCCAATTGACATGAGTTAAAATCTGGGAGTGATTTCTCATGTTGCTGATTTTAGTGTTATATGATATTTGAATTCTTGGTTTTTAGATTTGATTTGGATTGCGTCGTTGGATGTTTGTACGTCAACGACGAGGGTTATTTGGTTGATTTTGCATGCGAAGCTATAGGCTCTAACCTATAGGCAATCCATGTGCCGTATTGGTTTTCGGATATTGATTTTGTTTGCATTTCGGTTGTGTATTGATTACAGGTATCTCGCGTCGACTTCCGAGACGACGAAGCACATCGACTTCGGCTAAGCGAGGAGTTTAGCAGGTGAGTAGATTTATATCTACGGGGGAAGTCGGGTGGATGGCGTATAGCACCCCCGCAACCATTGATATGGAAGATTGTGTTTTTAGTTATAATTTGATAAATGTTGACACTAATGAATATATTGATATATGAGAAAGTGTATCATGATAGGTATGAATTGAAAGAGAACAAGTATGAGTTGATAATGGTATGATAGGAGATCAAGATCGATAAACACGACACGAGATTGAGATAGAGGTGTTGTGAAATTAATAAGATATGACGCTTATACAAATGCGATTTGGGATATATGTGTGTATATATATTTAGGAGTATAATGAGTAATATGCCGTACAAGACTTTAGATCCGTACCCTCATTATTGTATAGGTCGATAGATTCCGTATTCTGTTTGATGACCCCGTACGATGGATTACCGTACGTGGTGAGATGTACCGGATGATTGATTCGCTCTAGTGATTTGAGGATGATGATCCATGATTATTGTCATATCGGATGTTATGAGGCGGGATCTCCGATATAAAGATTTCCACCTGAACCATACCTATTTTCAAAACGACGATGTGTATCGTTTAAAAGTGACCGTATTATTCTTGCGTAGATAGATACACTATTTATTGTTCATATTGTGTAGGATATTACCCCTCATGATGTACATACCATGTGCCGGTATTTAATGCTATATGATATCATTTGCAAGTACACCTACACAATTACCGTTGATGCGCATGTTACACATACACAAATTTGCCGGCTCACACACATTCTTCATCGGTAATTGCCATGCTACCTACACAGTAGAACTGCCATATCATGGTATTATTCTTAACCATAAAAGTACATTCATTGTTCAGTATTATCACTTGAAATGCTTGCATGATATACCCGATATACTCATATTACTGCTCTATGTGCATACATCGTACCTTATGGTTATATGCTTGCATGATATACCCGATATGCTCATATTACTACTCTATGTTGCATACATTGTACTTTATGGTTATATGCATTGAGATACTGTTTTTATGAGATCTCTGGATTTGAGAACCGCAGTTTAATTTCAAAGGAAATTGTGTACTGTTTTAAAAATGCGGTTGTCACGACCCAATTTAGGCACATGACCGGCACTTAGACTACATAACATCAACAGGCGTAACGCAATTTAAGTAAGCCGAAAACCCAGCAATCTAAACCATTACAAGAAGGAAAAGCTAGAACACATTTAAAATCTCGATGCAAAACTTTAAGCCTAAGTTTGTTTTCATAAAAATTTCAGCATTACCTCCTTTGTAAAAGTAAAGCATCCCCAAACGGGAGCAAATCTCGCCTAACGGCGGAAACAACCACCACAACAGATATACGATGCCGTAGCGAAGAAATGAGATAATCCACATAAATAAAGGCCAGCTCACACGAGCACAACAACCAGAGTCATAAGAATATACAACATCGATCCTCACAACTCGTCTCTAAGTCAATACATGAAGGTGATAGATGGAGAGTACAAGATACAAAAGATATACAATGTACATCATCGGATAACCGCAACCCACCTAAAGCAAAAGGCCTCACAGCCAACCGTAGCGGTATCCGCAAAAGTAGAGATAATAAGGCGCCCTGCCGTTACAACTCTGAGGATCAGACCTGCAAAACACTGCGGCAACGGGGGTGAGTTGCCAACTCGTGAATAGAAAATAATATCATACTGTAATCGCAAGTATAAACTAACAGTGATAATCTATCACATGTAATCTGATAGCATAAGTATGGCAATATGAATATGCAACTATCATGATCAAGGCACACACTAGGGTACTACATCTACATGAAACAAATGCATATCAATTAAATGCGAAGTATGGGATAAAACATGTCATCTTCACAGAATCCTCATCGTGGCAGGACCAGTGCCTATCAAGACAATAAATTTCCCAAATTCCTCAAATCAGCCCTCAGATCGGCCCTCATTGTTAGTTATGTATATGCCCTAGAGGCCATTGTTGTACATATGATGTATATTATAATGGATGCTTGGATATATATAGAGAGGACTTTCTTGCTCGACATGATAGTATGCTATTTGGTTTCACTTTATCTTAACATGTTGACTTATATTAGTTTATTGTCTTACTCTCACATGTTGATAAAGCCCTTAGGATCTATACTCGACTACTGGGACTTTGATGAGATCATATTAGTGGGGCCACGGTAGTCGATGAGTACATCCTATAACTGTTCCTAGTTGAGGGTATATCGAGACAGGGCATCGATACACCAGAGTAGACTAGTGTATACGCATCTTGACCCATATGATGGGCGATGGATGATCCCATATCCATCGGTGTTTGACATCAAGGATGGTGTATGGGTGCTCAGTGGAGACTGGGTATACTGGACGGACTCGCCGAGAACTCCCAGATGGTGATATACCACACGTCAGATGGCAGTTCTCCGATGACACTGGTACAGGATAGTCTGTAGACCCGAGATTGTCATAGAGTCTTGTGTAATTCCCACTGTTCTTTGATTTCCACCTTACCACATCCAAGAAGGTGTGCAAAACGGTGGCTTTTGGGTGCAGTCCCGAATCACATGGAGGCAATGAGCGATAGGAGGGGATTCGTCTCTCCCGGTATAGGGAGTTGATGTTGTGTTGTGTTCGATTGGCTATAACTGGAAGTTCCTGGCCAGGGCTGATATAGAGATTTATTGGTAAGTGTTACCAGTAGTTTCTCGACCCGTTATGAGCCTCACATCGACACGACTTATCGGTTACTGGGGTCTGATGTATACCACCCCTAGACTAGATATGCGACATATCAGACGAAAAAACCGGACTGTACGGGAGTGTTACTGATTGGATTCACAGGAGAATGTACAGGCTTGCTTGTTGATCTTCTGATCGCTCAATACCTGGGTGGCTGTTACATTTAGCTGACCGCTTGCAGCTTGTGGGTGTTTGATATGATCATCACCTGCTACCGGCGTATTGACGATTCTTTAGAGTCCTACATAGAGGTTTCTTGACTCAGGCAAAACGGAGTAGGGGCACATATGTGATATATGCACGACCGAAGATAATGCGATATGAGATACCGTATTATATTCTCGCGATATTTTGATATGAGCCGGGTCATCGGATCAAGTGTTGATTCGATGAATCGGTACATGAGATATTAGTCGGTTATATTCGATATAGCCGGATTGTCGGATCAAGTGTTGATTCGATAATTTAATGTATAATAATATATATGATATATTGCATTACATTATCTAATATTGTCTCGCTTTATTATTTCATTTTCTCACCGGATAATACATTGATATATATGCGATATATGTTAATTGTATTATTTTCTTTTGTTACAAATATATAATATATATATGATATATATTATTGTAACATGATATGATTACTAATGCAACATGTTTAGTGGAGATTAAACAAGGTTAGGGTTTGAATTGGGTTAGTTCTTTTATGAACCTTCTAGAAGGTTTTCTTTTGTCATGAGTTAAGATATTATGGTTGATATTTTCTAGTGACTCATTATTTAACCCAACCCAAACCCTAGCCCTAGTTAATTCTCTACATGGGTTAGCCTTGTCATAGTTGACCATGGTTACATTATTAATCATATATCATTTCATTATTCATCACAAAAGGATTTTTTAATTCATATTTCATCTTCTTCTTCAACATTGAGCTTTGAGAAAGGTTTCTAGGTTTCATTTTGTGATGGATTAAAGGTGAGAATTTGATATAAAAAGAAAGCATAAATACTACTCCATCATCCTCATCTAATCTAGCCAATTAGATTAGGGTGTTCACCTCATTAGAGAGAGAGCTTGAGTTATAGAAACTTCGAGGTAGATCATCGGAGAAAAAGAAGACTACAAGCCAGCATGGATCGTTCGAGTTGTGGAGCCTCTCTTGAGTCCGGGAGATGGTGGATCGCGGTAAAGGGGCTTCTACTCAGAGCTTATGAGGCGAAGTAGTGGACTATAAAGGTTGTAATCCCTCACAGTTAGTTGTAAAGATGTTTACTTGCATGTTAAACCCAAATAATCTAGCAAAGATCCCGGCTTTGGGTTGTTCGGCACGTCTAAATTTTTATTCGGGCATGGTTGATACCTTATTGACCATCATAAGAGTGCCTAGGAACTCTACAGTGGTATCAGAACCAAGCTAGAGAATTAGGCGACGTGTATACGAAGTTAAAACTCCGATCGAACCCTGAAACATCAAAAATGACCCCCTCTCTTGAAATTTTGTAAAAATGTGGTTTTTTCTGCATTAAAAATACTCAAAAAAATTAGCAGGAAAATATAAGCATTGTAGGGTTCCTAGGCACTCTAATGAGGTCTCACAAGGCATCAACCATGCCAATTTCAAATTTTACAAGTGCCGAGAAACTCTAATACGGATCGTTAACTAGAAATTTAGGCGAAAAGTTAAGCTAGTTAACAACTTAACTAAAAGTGAGAAGCTACAACCTTTGTAGATCCGGTTCTCCACTTCCTTAGCTCCACGTAGACGTCCTCTCGCTGTCCTAGTCGGATCTCGGACTCTAGCATCGGCTTCATCGGAGAAATGAACGGACTAGTCGTCGGCTACGATGCCGAAGATGATCTACGTCGAGGTTACACAAGATCAAGCTCCAACTTCACCAAGTTGTGAAACTTGTGAAGAAAACACCCTATACTACTTGGCAAGAGGTAGAGGGTGAAGAAATAGGAGGTGGGTTCACTTTAGAATTGGATTTCTCACACTTTTGCTCAAGATGCCATTAATGGTGGCAAGCTTTTTCTTGAAGAAGAAGAAGATGAAGAAGATAGATTATGATAAGTGTTCTTTTTAAAATGCAAAAGAAATGAATACTTATCATAATATGAACCATGGTTAGGTGTAGAGAATTGACTAAGGTTAGATGAATGGTTAGGGTTAAGCATGAAGACAAAATGGTCACTTTGGTTAAAGCTTCATGAAGCTTCAACAAGCTTCATGAATGATAGCAACCATTTTGTTTTCTTTTGCAATTTCTTTTTAATCCAAATTAAAAAGATAAAAGAATAAATAAATAAAAACCCTAATCATTTACTTAACCAAGGTTTAATTCTTTACACTTAACCAAATGAGCAAGTATCATCAAACATGATACAAACATGTGTACAAAAGTATATCACATATACAACTTGCACATCAAGTGAGAAAATCCATTTAAAGTGAACCAATACTAGTTAATGCAAAGTAATATATCAAATATACATAATTATACATTAAATCATTAAATCAACACTTGATTTAACGATCCGGTCATATCGCATACAACCGACTAGTATCCTATGTATCGGCTTATCGAATCAATCCTTGATTCGATATCTAGGTTATATCGCATATAACCAATCGATACATTGGTCACGAGAATGGAATACGGTATCACATACACGCATCATTCTTGGTCCCGCACATATCTCATATGCGCCCCTATTTCGTTTCGCTTGAGCCAGGAAACCTCTGTGTAGGACTCTAAAGACTCGTCAATACTCCGGCATCAGATGATGATCATATCAATCACCCACAAGCCGCAAGCGGTCTGCTAAACGTAACGGCCACCCGGGTATTGAGCGATCAGAAGATCGACGAGCTAGCCCGCTCACACTCCTGTGAATCCAACCAGTAACACTTACCGTACAGTCCGGTCTGTTCGTCTGATATGTCGCATATTAAGTCTAGGGGTGGTATACGTCAGACCCCAATAACCGATAAGTCGTGCCGATGTGAGGCTCATAACGGGTCAAGAAACTACTGGTAACACTTACCAGCAAATCTCTGATCAGCCCTGGCCAGGGACTTCCCTGTTACGGCCAATCGAGCACAGCGCAACATCAACCCCCAATACCGGGAGAGACGAAACCCCTCCTATCGCTCATTGCCTCCATGTGACTCGGGACTGTACCCAAAGACCACCGTTTTGCACGCCCTCATGGACGTGGTAAGGTGGAGATCAAAGCACAGTGGGAATCACACAAGACTCTATGACGATCTCGGGTCTACAGACTAACCTGCACAAGTGTCACCTGAGAACTGCCATCTGACGTGAGGTATAATACCATCTGGGAGTTCTCGGCGAGTCCGTCCAGTGTACCCAGTCTACACTGAGCACCCATATACCATCTCTGATGTCAAACACCAATGGATATGGGATCATCCATCGCCCATCTCATGGGTCGAGAAGCGTATACGCTAGTCTACACTGGTATATCGATGCCCCGTCTCGATACACCCTCGACTAGGGACCTTGAAGGATGTACCTATGGACTACCATGTCCCCACTAGTATGATCTGCATCATAGTCCAGGTAGTCAAGTACACATCCTAAGGGCTTTACCAACATGTAACTATAAGACAGTTTAAAGAGACAAGTGTACATGTTAAGATAAAGAGCAACCAGATAGCATACTATCATATCGAGCAAGAAAGTCATCTCTATATATGTCCAAGCATCCAATATAATATACATCATCTGTACAATACTGGCCTCTAGGGCATACATACAACTAACAATCTTCCACTTGCACTAGGGCCAACTGCTGTAGTATCGCATACCGAGCATCCCGAAGAGTCTCTCAAACTGTATCTTCGGAATGGCCTTCGTGAGTGGATCCGATGTGTTGTTCTTCGTGTCAATCCTCCTGACCTCGATCTCCCGGCGAACAACTATCTCCCGGATCAGGTGATACCGCCTCAGAATATGCCTGGATCGCTGATGGGACCTAGGTTCCTTGGCCAAAGCCACTGCTCCATTGTTATCGCAATACAAAGGTATTGGATGCTCAATGGATGGAACCACTCCAAGTTCAGTAATGAACTTCTTGATCCAGACAGCCTCTTTGGCAGTATCGTTGGCAGCGATGTATTCAGCCTCCATCGTCGAGTCTGCCATGGTTTCCTGCTTGGAACTCTTCCAGCTAACCACCCCTCCGTAAAGGGTAAAGACAAATCCCGACTGCGACTTAGAGTCGTCCTTATCACTCTGGAAGCTCGAATCGGTAAAGGACTCCACTTGGAGTTCTCCATTACCATACACCAAGAGCATCTCTTTAGTCCTTCGTAAGTACTTGAGAATGCTCTTCACAGCTGTCCAGTGACTCTCTCCAGGATCAGCTTGATACCTGCTCACTATACTTAGTGAGTATGCTACATCGGGTCTGGTACATAGCATCGCATACATGATAGAGTCTACAGCCGAAGCATAGGGTATCCCTTGCATGCGAGCTCTCTCCAAATCAGTCTTGGGAGACATCTCTTTGGAGAGAGTGACTCCAGAGATCGTGGGCAAGTTCCCACGCTTGGATTCTTCCATACTAAACCTCTTTAGTATGGTGTCAATGTACCTGGATTGGGACAATCCCAATATCCGTTTGGATCTATCTCTATAGATCCTGATTCCCAATATGCAGGAGGCATCACCAAGATCTTTCATTGAGAATCTTTGTGATAAGAAGAGCTTGACCGATTGCAGCATAGGAATATCATTTCCTATCAAGAGTATGTCGTCTACGTACAATACGAGGAAGACCACCTTACTCTCTGCTACCTTCTTGTAGATACAAGGTTCATCTGGGTTTTTGACGAAATCAAACTCTTTGATAACGACGTCAAAGCAGATGTTCCAACTTCGCGATGCTTGCTTTAATCCATAAATGGATTTAAGCAGCTTGCACACCTTCCCGCTGCTCCCACTGTCTACGAAGCCCTCTGGCTGAGTCATGTACACGCACTCTTCTAAATCACCATTTAGAAAGGCGGTCTTAACATCCATTTGCCAGATTTCGTAATCATGATATGCAGCGATGGCAAGCATGATCCGGATGGATTTAAGCATAGCCACTGGAGAAAAGGTTTCGTCATAGTCCACACCTGGTCTTTGACGAAAACCCTTTGCTACAAGTCTAGCTTTGAAAGTCTCCACTTTCCCATCTACACCAAGTTTTTTCTTGAAGATCCACTTGCTCCCGATGGGTTTTACCCCTTCAGGAGCAACATCCAAAGTCCATACTTTGTTGGTGTACATGGATTCCATCTCGGACCGCATAGCATCCAGCCATTTCACTGAGTCCCTACTCGTGATGGCCTGCTCGAAGCTAGTTGGGTCATCATCCTCCATGATGCAATCTTCGCTTCCACCGTCAATGAGAAAACCGTAGTATCTCTCAGGTGGACGAGAAACCCTACTAGATCGGCGGAGAGGCTGGGGTTCGTCGGGTACTACTGAATCCTCTGGTTCTACTAAATCATTAGTTGTAGTTTGTGGTGCTGGAACCTCTTCCAGCTCTACCTCTTTGCCACTAATTTCTTTTGCGAGAAATTCCCTTTCCAAAAAGGTGGCATGTTGAGCAACAAACACTCTTTGTTCCTCAACTTGGTAGAAAAAATATCCTTGAGAATTCTTTGGATATCCCACAAACTTGCAAATAACTGATCGTGCCTCGAGTTTGTCCGGATTTTGCTTTTTGACGTAGGCCGGACAACCCCATATCTTAATTCGTTTAAAATATGGTCTCTTCCCACTCCATATCTCATATGGTGTGGTAGGTAGAGATTTAGACGGAACCAGATTCAATACGTATATGGCTGTCTCAAGCGCATATCCCCAAAAAGAAATAGGTAACTCAGCATTGCTCATCATTGAGCGCACCATATCTAATAGGGTGCGATTCCTTCGTTCCGATACACCGTTGTGCTGTGGTGTATAAGGAGGAGTAAGCTGAGAGAGAATCCCATTCTCTTTTAGATAATCCAGGAATTCAATGCTTAAGTATTCACCTCCTCGATCAGATCGAAGAATCTTAATACTTTTGCCTGTTTGGTTCTCTACCTCGTGCTTATATTCTTTGAATTTCTCAAAAGCTTCAGACTTGTGTTTCAACAGGAACACATGCCCGTATCTAGAGAGATCGTCAGTGAATGTAATGAAGTAGGAAGAACCATTTCTGGCATGTGTAGACATAGGACCGCATACATCACTATGTATCAGTCCCAAGAGTTCAGTAACTCTTTCTCCGTGTCCCTTAAACGGAGTTTTGGTCATCTTTCCTTTGAGACATGAATGGCAAGTGTCATAAGATGATAATTCGAATGAATTCAAATATCCATTCTTGTGTAACTTAGCTAGTCGTGTCTCATTGATATGACCAAGTCTACAGTGCCACAAGAAGGATTCGTTCATTTCTGAGCTTTTCCTCTTATGTGTGTTTTGTATATTGAGAACTGTATTTTGATTGAGAATGAATATGCCATTATGTAACGAGCCTGATGCAATCAACTTTTGATCTAGGAATATGTTCATAACGTTATCCTTTACTACAAAATTATATCCTTCTTTACTTAATAAAAAGACTGATATAATGTTGCACATCATGTTCGGTATATAATAGCATTCATTCAGAACTAGCGTATCACCATTTGGTAATACCAGGTGATATATGCCAACTGCTTTGGCTGCAACATTTGCCCCATTCCCTACATGAACGGAATGATCACCTTTACCCAGTTCTCTACCTTTCCGTAGCCCATGCAACTGCTTACATATGTGGGATCCTGATCCGGTATCTAATACCCAGGACGTAGGGTGAACTGAAAAACAGTTCTCAATAACTAACACACCCGAAGAAGATGCATCAACATGCATGTTCTTTTGGGCGGCTTGAGAATCTAGATATTCTCCTATTCCCTGTTCAGTCTTATAACTCTTATAAGAAAGAACGGGTCCAACGTTCCCCTGCACAGTATAACATGCGGGTTCGGTCAATACATCCATATTATTATCTTTATTAGGGCATGACATGGTCGCTACCTGGAGAGAGAGAGAAGAAAACACTTTAGCGTATGCTCTTGCAAGATCAGATTAGTTATTATTTTATCTAATCAGGATGGCTCCCACTAGTTTTTATCAAATCTTCCTTCAAACCCTAAAAGGAAAGACTAGCCGGGATTAATTACACCCTACAACTTCGCCAATCTTTCAGCCAGGCCAGTGTCGGTAATTTAAGGGAGGTTCCCCGTGCTTTCGCATGGACCTAATTAAAGTAAACCTCGTTTTCCCAGAGGCGTAACCCCGTTGACACCTTTCTAGACACCTACTTGATCGGCTAATTGTAATGTGTAAAACTCTCCCAGGAGTAACTCTTACTCGCAGTGGGTATCGGGATCCAACTATCTCATAGAAGGTATGCAATCTCATTGCAAATTTCAACACTTGAAATTCCCAATAATGCTTTTGCCCCTAGCGATCTATGACCTTGACTAAGTCAACAAACCATAAATCGCTAGTCAAGTTCAACCCGTGCATTTCTCGATTGAATTAAACCCACCCGTACGACCCTTGACTGAGTCAACAAGGCCGTGCGAATGCCCTAATCCAATCACATCTCATGTTGTAACAGATAAACATTATTTAGCTACCGTACACTATGCCTTGACTAAGTCAACAAACATAGTACGAATACTAAATAATATCTATCTGAAATGACGGAGGGCTACGCAGGTTTTTCAGAAAAACCATGAGCGTAAAGAACTTGATATCGTTGTAGAATCAAGTGAAGTTTTTGAAATGGAGTGATTTTGAGGCTTTTCTAGTTTTGCTAAAGGGGTCACTCCCGGTGAAGGGATCGTCGGCCCTTTCCTCGTCGAATGAGGTGCGGGATATATCATATATACCACTGTGCAAAGCAGAAACTATAGAAGCAATCAAAAGTAAAACCGAGTGTGTAGCATCTGCCAGTTATTGCTAAAGGAGTCACTCCCGGTGAAGGGATCTCGGTCCTTTCCTCATCGAATAAGGTGCGGGGTATATCATATATACCGCTATGCAAAGCAAGAACTGTGACTACCTGTTTTGTTTAAAATTTGATTCTACAACATCCTAGGTTTCTTTTCTTTCATTAATCACATTAATGAAGTCCCATCAATTATGTCACCTAAACATCACAGATAAATACGACGTACACTTATTCCATCCGCATTCGCCTGGATGTCCCCTCATGCACCGTTAGGTTAGGTAACTAACGACAGAGCAGGGCAGGGCTAGTGCGGGTGCAAAACATAAGTAACGTCTATATAATATATCATATATACTATATACTGTATTTATCACAGAACATCACATGATCACATCACAGATATCGCATCAGAAGAAACATATGAAACATTGGATATACTAGGACGTCCGTGTTTTCAATACGAGCCAGTATAAAACACAGATTCCACGGTCGTGATGAATAGCCAATCCCACACCCCTAGACCCCTACGAGAGCGGCAAGCAACCCTACCAATTCTAGGGTTTGGAGAACCGGACTCGACTCCTCGAGATGGTCTCCCACTGGACCCTAGAACCCGGTTACTTGTGCTCCCCTCCTTGGGTCTATCCTAATGCGGAAAAGTAAATAATATACAAAAGGTGACAACTTCCGCAACCTGGAAGTGCCCCAATAAAAGAATATTACATACAAGTTTTTACATGAATGAAAAATGAAAAACACTCATCTCACATAAAAACCCCCGGCTATTCAAACACGACAATCCAATATAACATATCCAGCAACACATAACATCACATGTCATCAACGTAAGTAAATATGCGCATCCCAATTGTCATTGACATATAGCAACGAAACCGGCGATATCACATATTACACTTACGGTCACAGAAAAGAAAGTGTAAAACTACAACAGTTGGAATCCACAACCTCATTAGACATCACATGCCTAATCAAATGAAATACTTAGACATCACATGCCTAACAATTATAAACCCCGCATTTTAGTCCCATTATCGAAAACTCTTTTCAATATCAAGTGAGACTAAACCGCTAGATTTATAATATTCATTCAGTTATCTCATAACTGTTTGTGAATTCCAATTATTGTATCCCATTCCGGATAAATAGAAAATGTTAAAATTTCCGATCGAACATCCAAACACCCAAGTTTTCCCGAAACAGCTCAACACTTGAAATACGTTCAAAAACATCCACTTCATGCCTCAGTACCAACGGTCCAGCCGTAGAAGGGTCAAGCCAACGCCTCACATGTGGCACGCCGTACTGCCCCAAACCCGAAGGTTCAAAGGGCAGTTCAAGACGGTCACATAATCGAGTTAAGGTTTGTTGTCTTCTAGAGGGACCATCGCGTTACTTGCACTACTCAGAACGTCCTTAAACCTTAGAAAAATCCAACACTTGGATATTTTCCGGCAGGGGAAAAGTTGGGTATTTATATCCGGTCGAACTTTTTAACATATTCGAAAATTATCCGGAAAAACACATAGACAAAGCTTGATAATCCGATCGAATCATCGATTTCCAATGCAACCCCAGAACACTCAACTCTTGAGTCAATTTAAAAATTCCCAGAAAACTCAGCATATTAAAATAGGAATTACTGTGCAAACAGGGAAGGATGACGTCATGATCAGGCCGCGGAACAGCGGCAGAAGCCAGGCTTCTGCCGCGGTTCCGCCGCACTTTGGACTCTTCATTTTGAAAAATTTGCACCGTAATTCTTAGAATTCCCTGCTGAATTTTTTAAGCAATTTTAATCTGGAAAAAAACCCAGTTTTTAGAAAAAGTCCAGAGAGCTCTTAGGTTTTTAGGGTTTCGGTTCGATCGGGTTTCAAACGTCGTCTACACTTCGCCTAAGGCTCTAGCTAGGTTCTGATACCATTGTAGGGTTCCTAGGCACTCTAATGTGGTCTCACAAGGCATCAACCATGCCAATTTCAAATTTTACAAGTGCCGAGAAACTCTAATACGGATCGTTAACTAGAAATTTAGGCGAAAAGTTAAGCTAGTTAACAACTTAACTAAAAGTGAGAAGCTACAACCTTTGTAGATCCGGTTCTCCACTTCCTTAGCTCCACGTAGACGTCCTCTCGCTGTCCTAGTCGGATCTCGGACTCTAGCATCGGCTTCATCGGAGAAATGAACGGACTAGTCGTCGGCTATGATGCCGAAGATGATCTACGTCGAGGTTACACAAGATCAAGCTCCAACTTCACCAAGTTGTGAAACTTGTGAAGAAAACACCCTATACTACTTGGCAAGAGGTAGAAGGTGAAGAAATAGGTGGTGGGTTCACTTTAGAATTGGATTTCTCACACTTTTGCTCAAGATGCCATTAATGGTGGCAAGCTTTTTCTTGAAGAAGAAGAAGATGAAGAAGATAGATTATGATAAGTGTTCTTTTTAAAATGCAAAAGAAATGAATACTTATCATAATATGAACCATGGTTAGGTGTAGAGAATTGACTAAGGTTAGATGAATGGTTAGGGTTAAGCATGAAGACAAAATGGTCACTTTGGTCAAAGCTTCATGAAGCTTCAACAAGCTTCATGAATGATAGCAACCATTTTGTTTTCTTTTGCAATTTCTTTTTAATCCAAATTAAAAAGATAAAAGAATAAATAAATAAAAACCCTAATCATTTACTTAACCAAGGTTTAATTCTTTACACTTAACCAAATGAGCAAGTATCATCAAACATGATACAAACATGTGTACAAAAGTATATCACATATACAACTTGCACATCAAGTGAGAAAATCCATTTAAAGTGAACCAATACTAGTTAATGCAAAGTAATATATCAAATATACATAATTATACATTAAATCATTAAATCAACACTTGATTTAACGATCCGGTCATATCGCATACAACCGACTAGTATCCTATGTATCGGCTTATCGAATCAATCCTTGATTCGATATCTAGGTTATATCGCATATAACCAATCGATACATTGGTCACGAGAATGGAATACGGTATCACATACACGCATCATTCTCGGTCCCGCACATATCTCATATGCGCCCCTATTTCGTTTCGCTTGAGCCAGGAAACCTCTGTGTAGGACTCTAAAGACTCGTCAATACTCCGGCATCAGATGATGATCATATCAATCACCCACAAGCCGCAAGCGGTCTGCTAAACGTAACGGCCACCCGGGTATTGAGCGATCAGAAGATCGACGAGCTAGCCCGCTCACACTCCTGTGAATCCAACCAGTAACACTTACCGTACAGTCCGGTCTGTTCGTCTGATATGTCGCATATTAAGTTTAGGGGTGGTATACGTCAGACCCCAATAACCGATAAGTCATGCCGATGTGAGGCTCATAACGGGTCGAGAAACTACTGGTAACACTTACCAGCAAATCTCTGATCAGCCCTGGCCAGGGACTTCCCTGTTACGGCCAATCGAGCACAGCGCAACATCAACCCCCAATACCGGGAGAGACGAAACCCCTCCTATCGCTCATTGCCTCCATGTGACTCGGGACTGTACCCAAAGACCACCGTTTTGCACGCCCTCATGGACGTGGTAAGGTGGAGATCAAAGCACAGTGGGAATCACACAAGACTCTATGACGATCTCGGGTCTACAGACTAACCTGCACAAGTGTCACCTGAGAACTGCCATCTGACGTGAGGTATAATACCATCTGGGAGTTCTCGGCGAGTCCGTCCAGTGTACCCAGTCTACACTGAGCACCCGTATACCATCTCTGATGTCAAACACCAATGGATATGGGATCATCCATCGCCCATCTCATGGGTCGAGAAGCGTATACGCTAGTCTACACTGGTATATCGATGCCCCGTCTCGATACACCCTCGACTAGGGACCTTGAAGGATGTACCTATGGACTACCATGTCCCCACTAGTATGATCTGCATCATAGTCCAGGTAGTCAAGTACACATCCTAAGGGCTTTACCAACATGTAACTATAAGACAGTTTAAAGAGACAAGTGTACATGTTAAGATAAAGAGCAACCAGATAGCATACTATCACATCGAGCAAGAAAGTCATCTCTATATATGTCCAAGCATCCAATATAATATACATCATCTGTACAATACTGGCCTCTAGGGCATACATACAACTAACAAGCATTACTGTGGAAAACGAGGCAGTAAGTCGTACGGACAGCCGCGGAACCGCGGCAATACCTTGCTTGTGCCGCGGATCCGCGGCCGTACAGGAGAATTATTCTTTACTTTTGGCACAGTAATATCAATAGGTCCTTGTATATGATTCTAGGTATTTTTAATCTGACTCAAGTGTTGAGTGTTCTGGGGATTATTTTGAATTTGTTGATTCGATCGGAAAATTTAATTTCGTTCTGTTTTCCGGATAATTTAAAAACTGTTAAAATGTTCGAACGGATATCATTAACTCATTTTTTTTCGGCACGAAAAACTTTCAAGTGTTGAATTTTTCTTGAGTTTAAATTTTTCGGAAAAACGTGCAAGTAACGCGGTGGACCCTTTAGAAGAACACAAACCTTAACTCGATTATGTGACCGTTTGAACCGCCTCTAAACCTTAGGGTTTGGGGCAGTACAGCGTGCCACATGTGAGGCATTGGCTTGACCCTTCTACGGCTGGACCATTGGTACCGTGACGTATTCTGGGACTTTTTGAACTCCGCTCAAGTGTTGAGCTATTTAGGAAATCTTGGGTATTTGATTATTCGATCGGAAAGTTTAATACTGTCTATTTATCTGGAATGTGATACAATATGTGGAATTCATATAATTAGGCATGAAATGCGAAGTATGTGATATTTCAGATTTACGATGTCTAAAGAGATTGTGGATTCCAAATGTTGTAGTTTTACACTTTCTTTTCTGTGACCATAAGTGTAGTATGTAGTTGTATTGCCGGTTTTCGTTGCTATACATCAACGACGATCGGTGTATGCATATTTACTTACGTTGATTATATGAGATATTATGTGTTGCTGTGATATGTTATATTGGATCGTCGTGTTTTGAATAGCCGGGGTTTTTATGTGAGATGAGGGTTTTTATTTTCATTCATGTAAAATTCATTTGTATGTAATATTCTTTTATTGGGGCACTTCCGGGATGAGGTTGATATCATCCGTGTATATTATTTACTTTTCCGCATTAGGTAGACCCAAGGAAGGGAGCACAAGTAACCGGGTTCTAGGGTCCAGTAGGAGGCCATCTCGAGGAGTCGAGACCAGGTCTCCTAACCCTAGAATTAGCAGTGTCACTTGCTGCTCTCGTAGGGGTCTAGGGATGTGGGTTTGGCTATTCATCGTGACCATGGAATCCGTGTTTTATACAGGCTCGTATTAAAACACGGACATCCTAGTATATCTAATATTTCATATATGTTCTTCTGCTGCAATGTTCTGTGATGAGATCATATTACTGCCTGAGACGAATGCTTATACTATATATATATGCTGATATATAAATATTACTGCTTTCGTTTCTTCTGTGATGCTTAGGAAGTATAACCTGATGGGATATATTAATGAGATTAATAAAAAGAAAAGAAACCTAAAAGATGTTGTAGAATCAAAACTTTATAAAAAGGGTAGCTACAGTTTTGCTTTGCATAGCGGTATATATGATATACCCAGCACCTTATTCGATGAGGAAAGAGCCGAGATCCCTTCACCGGGAGTGACCTCTTTAGCGAAACTGGCAGATGCTACAAACTCACGGTTTAGTTTTTGACAGCTTCTATAGTTCTTGCTTTGCACAACGGTATATATGATATACCCTGCACCTTATTCGATGGGGAAAGAGCCGAGATCCCTTCACCGGGAGTGACCTCTTTAGCGAAATTAGAAAAGCCTCAAAAACACTTCTTTTCAAAAATCACTTGTTTCTACAACGATATCAAGTTCATTAGGCAATAGGTTTTCAGAAAAACCTGACGTAGCCCTCCGTCATTTCAGATAAGTTCTACTTAGTATTCGTGCTACGTTTGTTGACCTCCGTCAAGGCGTAGTGTGCGGTAGCTGACTAGTATTTATCTGCTTATGCATATGGTGCAGATTGGATTAGGATAGTCGTACGGCCTTGTTGACCTCCGTCAAGGGTCGTGCGGGTGGGTTTAATTCAATTGGGAAATGACGGGTTGAACTTGACTAGTAGCCTATGGTTTGTTGACCTCCGTCAAGGTCATAGGACGCTAGGGGCAAAATATTATCGGGAATTTCAAGTGTTGAAATTTGCAATGAGATTGCATACCTCCTATGAGATAGTTGGATCCCGATACCCACTGCGAGTAAGAGTTACTCCTGGGAGAGTTTTACACAGGACAATTAGCCGATCAAGTAGGTGTCTAGAAAGGTGTTAACGGGGTTATGCCTCTGGGAAAACGAGGTTTATTTTAATTAGGTCCGTGCGAAAGCACGGGGAACCTCCCTCAAGTACCGACACTGATCTGGCTGAAAGATTGACGAAATTGTAGGGTGTAATTAATCCCGGTTAATCTTACCTTTTAGGGTTTGAAGGAAGATTTGATAAAAATAGTGGGAGACATCCTGATTAGATAAGATAATAACCAATCTAATCTTGCAAGAGCATACGCTAAAGCGTTTCCTTCTCTCTCTCTCCAGGTAGCGGCCATGTCAGGAATTAATCAAGATAATAATATGGATGTATTGACTGAACCCGCTTATTATACTGAGCAGGGGATCGTTGATTCCGTTCTTTCTTATAAGAGTTATAAGACTGAACAAGAAACAGGAGAATATCTGGATTCTCATGCCGCCCAAACAAAGAACATGCATGCTGATGCATCTTCTTCAGGTGTGTTAGTTATTGAGAACTGTTTCTCAGTTCACCCTACGTCCTGGGTATTAGATAACGGATCGGGATCCCACATATGTAAATTGTTACATGGGCTACGGAAAGGTAGAGAACTGGGAAAAGATGATCATTCCGTACAAGTAGGGAATGGTGCAAGTATTGCAGCCAAAGCAGTTGGCGAATATCACCTAGTATTACCAAGTAGTAATACACTGATTCTGAATGAGTGCTATTATATACCGAACATGATGTGCAACATTATATCAGTTTCTTTATTAAGTAAAGAAGGATATAATTTTGTAGTAAAGGATAATGTTATGAACATATTCCTCGATCAAAAGTTGATTGGATCAGGCTCGTTACATAATGGCATATTCATTCTCAATCAAAATACAGTCCTTAATATACAAAACACACACAAGAGGAAGAGTTCAGAAATGAACGAATCCTTCTTATGGTATTGTAGACTTGGTCATATCAATGCGACACGACTGGCTAAGTTACATAAGGATGGATATTTGAATCCGTTCGAATTATCATCTTATGATACTTGCCATTCATGTCTCAAAGGAAAAATGACCAAAACTCCGTTTAGTAGACACGGAGAAAGAGTTGCGGAACTCTTAGGACTGGTACATAGTGATGTATGCGGTCCTATGTGTTGGAGATAATGCCCTCAGAGTCAATTATTGGATCACAGGCACGTGATTGCAATGATTGAGGGAGGACCTATCCCGGTAGGACAGTCTTACTCGAGATGATAGTATGCTATCTGGTTTATCTTTATCATCGTGTACTGCTTTAGGTGACCTGACATGTCGCTATTACACGTTGATAGAGCCCCTAGGATTCTTGCTTGACGACCAGCAGTATGATGGCGATCATATACGTGGGAGCTGGGGTCTATAAGCACATCCTTAAAATGTCCCTAGTCGTGGGAGTTTCGAGACTGGGCATCGATACTCTATTAGTAGACTAGTGTATACAGTCGAGACCCCGACGAGGGGCGGTGGCCGGTCTCACAAGCCACTGGTGTCAGTTGGTTCACCTAAGATGTATACAGGTGCTCATTGGGTTATGAGTACACCGGACAGGACTCGCCGGGAACCTGCTAGTTGGTCTTATACCAGATGTCAGATAGCAGTTCCCTGGTGACATGTGTACAGGTTAGTTCATCGACCTGAGATCGTCATTTGTCTCGTGTGAGTTCCCACTGTGCTTTGATTACTACCCTACCACGGCTCAAAGGAGTCGTGCAAACAGGTTTTAGTTGGGTACAGTCCCGAGCCACATGGAGGCAGTGAGCGGATCTGCAGGGGTTCGTCTCTCCCGGTATTGGGGGTGAGGTCGCGCTGTGTCTAGGAGAGCCATTACACAAAGCCCTCGGCCGAGGCAGGAGATTTACTGGTAGGTATTCCAGTAGTATCTCAGGGTGTTCTGGGCTACGCTCCGACACGACTTGTACCGCTTTTGGGGGTCTGACTTTTACCAACCCCCTAGGCCCGCCATGCGATACTCATAGACGAACGGACCGGACTGTACGGATATTGTCACTGACAGGCTCAGTTGGGTGTCGGGGTGAGCTTCCTCATCGACGTCCCATTTGGTCAATACCTGGTGGCCCGTCACGTATTGGCTTATACCTCTGACGTGCTAGTGGTTTAATCCATAGCCGTAGTATTGACGAGTCTTTAGAGTCCACCACACTTACAGTTACTCAAGCTTTTGGGCGAAACGCTGTAGAGGCCGTATGGAGATATGGCAGGGTTCGATCAGATACGTGCGGTATTGCACGGATCGTGATCGGACGGTTTTTACTAGCCGGCTTTGGCTTAAGCCGGATTCTAGTATTTGATAGTGTAGTTTTGTCTCTTTGCATTTGTGTTCAGTGGGAATACAAATACGGGCATGTATTTGCAGTAGCGGGGTTTTCCTGTAATTTATTACGGGATCGGTTTTCTGGGGTTGCCAGTTTGCATTCCGTTCCAGCCGGTTTTCTCTTTTTCCTTCTCGGCCGGACTTTTGGTGGAGGGGGTTATTTGCAGTTTGCAAATAACTCTTTAGTGGAGGGCTTCCTTGCTTTTGTTCCTTCTTATCATCATGAGATGCCTTTCTAGTCCATCCATTATGCTTTTCATTTGATGGTGCTTTGTTATGATGAGAAAAGAAATGAAAGTGACCATTTTCTTATTTGGTTTTACCATTGTATTTTTATATACTTGGAGAATTCTTTTTCTCTCTCCAATCTCATTCTAGAGAGAGGGG
The DNA here is from genome assembly GCA_030015575.1 of Agapanthus africanus. Lineage (NCBI taxonomy): Eukaryota > Viridiplantae > Streptophyta > Magnoliopsida > Asparagales > Amaryllidaceae > Agapanthus > Agapanthus africanus. The sequence continues at coordinate 344,245,437 of CM057337.1, forward strand.
GCCGGCCATTCTTGAGAGAGGGAGATGAGAGGATCATTTTTCTAGTGGTGGAAATATATCATCTCATTCTTGCTTGCTCCATAAATCCAATAACCCTTCTCCAAAGTTCTTTCTTGTTTCCTCCACAAACCATGGCAACCTCAAAACCCCAAAGAGACAAGCTTCTACACTATTTCTATAGCAAGCCTTGGACGCGTCGGCTAGCCAACTTCGCGCCCGAGTTGCCTCGGTCAAGAGGCGGGAGCCCGTAAAAGATTCCGGCTACGTGGTGCCCTTTCCGACGAGCGAAGAGGTGACGGAGATTCCGCGGGAGATCGGAGTGGAGACGAAGACCGAAGGACACGGATCGCTTGGTATATCTCTCTCCCCATCTCTAGTTAGCTAGTATAGGTTAATGGTTTACGATCCGGGTTTTTCATTGTCCGCGGTAGCGCCGGTTTCCGAGTAAGGAAAATTTTTGATTCCGCATTTTGGCCTCGAGTACGAGGCCGGGGCGCTGCCGTGGCACAACATGGTATCAGAGCCACGCCATTAACCTTTCCTAGCTTGTTCTAATGTGTTTTTCAGTTCCGATCGACCGAAATTCCAAAAACCGTATTTTTCCTTCACATCAGTTTCTGTCGAAATTTTTTGGAGTCTAAAAATTTTTCAGGTGGTCTCAGAATGATGTGCAGGGAGTTCTAAGAACTCTGGGAAAATTCGAGACAGTGATCACTCAAAAAGAGCGCGGAAGCGCCGCAAAAACCACGTTTGTGCCGCCCTTCCGCCGCAGGTTGGTGGGGTCACTGCTTCGAATTTCTCCAGTGGGCTTCTGGGCTATAATTAGGGGTTTTGGAATATTAAAATTGGGCCAAATTATTTCTGTGAGTGCTACAGTTTTCTTTGGGGCCCACTTGTTAAGGTTTGATCAATCGGAAGATTTTAAACACATTATTTCACAGTATTTACATTATATCTGCGACCGTGAATGTCACTTGATCGGTAAATCCCGTCTAACTGCTATAGCCCGGTTAGACGGATTTGCGAACGTGACTTTCACGTTGTTGTTCTATGTGTATGCTGTGATGTTGCGGATCGGTCGTGGGGGATAGCCTGGTTGCAATGTTAGTACAGTTTTGTTGTATTATGTACATTTGATATTGCGGGGCGAGCGTCCGACATGTGGACTGCCGTCACTGCCTGTTTGTATTATTCTTTTGGGGCACGACCTGGTTGCGGTCGATGTACCCGGTGTATGTATATTTTACATTCTGTACTAGGATTACCCCAGGAGGGGTGCACGGATAGCCGGGTTCTGGAGGGCAACAAGCCCGCATCTCATGGCATTGAGACGGAGGGGGCTTCACTCTGGGATTGGCGGGCTATTCGCCACACTCGTAGGGGGTACAGGTTGACCCAGGAGGGGTGCCCAAGCTGCCGGATTCCGTGGAGTGCTGGGTGGTCCATTCACGGAGCTGAAGGGGGCTGCCTCGCTTCAGGTTTTGGCGGGTGACTTGCCGCGCCCGTAGGGGTCTAGGATTTCATTGCACAGGCTATCCACACGACCAGGGGAACGTCGGGTTTCAGCAGCGGCTCTGTGAAACCCGGGGCTTCCAGATATCTGTATTGTTCTGTGATGCTGTACATTTCTGTGATGTTGCATTTTATTCACGCCTTGAGCGAAATACTATATATTGGTATATATATTAGTAGACGTTGTATATGTTTTACATCCGCGCTAGTCCAGTCCCCGCTCTGCCGTTAGTTAGCTAACCTAACGGGTGATGACGGGACCCAGTGGCGAATGCGGATGGCATATACGTACGTCAGTATATTTTCGTTCTTTGTGGTGTGATCATTTGATGGGAATGCATTGATTCGGATCAATGCAAGTTTAAACAAACCTATTCTGATGTTGTTGGAACACTTTTCAAAAAGCTGTTATTGCAAGGACGTTCACTTTTGTTTTGCATCGTGGTATTCATTTGGAATATCCTGCTCCTCAGTCGACGAGGCAAGGGCCGAGATCCCTTCACCGGGAGTGACCCCTTGGACAAAAGTTTTGCGTCAGGGCATTAACTTCACTATAGCCGATTACTTTTGCTTTGCATCGTGGTATTCAGTTGGAATATCCTGCACCTCATTCTACGGGGAAAGAGCCGAGATCCCTTCACCGGGAGTGACCTCTTTAGTAAAGGTTTTCGTCACTATATTTTCTAAAAGGCTATGCAGTTCCTTCAACGATATCAAGTTCATTACGTTAAAGGTTTTTCGCCAAAAACCAGTCGTAGCCCTCCGTCATTTCTTACAAGTATTACTTAGTATTCGTACTGCGTTTGTTGACTGTGTCAAGGCGTAGTGTGCGGTAGCTAAGTAGTGTTTGTTTGCAGCATATTAATGGGATTGGTTAGGACAGTCGTGCGGCCTTGTTGACTGTGTCAAGGGCTCGTACGGGTGGGTTTAATGCAATCCAGGATAATGACGGGCTGAACTTGACTAGGACTCTTTGATTTGTTGACTGTGTCAAGGTCACTTGGGTCCTAGGGGTAAAAATCTCATCGGGAGTTTCAAAAGAACTGAAACTTGCAAGGCATGCGCATACCTTCTGGAGTGTGGTGACTTGAGTGGATTCCGTCAAGTTATCATGCGATGATAGTTGGATCCCAATTTCCACTGATGAGTTGGTTTACTCCTCGGGTCATCCCGACTAATTCTTCTTTCAGGTTTGGAGGAGAATTTGAGGTACAGTGGGAGGTTTCCAGATTAGACAAAGTGATAACCATTCTGATCTAGGCTAGAGTGCACGCTGAGTGTTTCTTTTCTCTCTCTCTGGCAGTGACCATTGACCCGACCCTGCCGCCCTTCCGCCGCATTGTTGGAGATAATGCCCTCAGAGTCAATTATTGGATCACAGGCACGTGATTGCAATGATTGAGGGAGGACCTATCCCGGTAGGACAGTCTTACTCGAGATGATAGTATGCTATCTGGTTTATCTTTATCATCGTGTACTGCTTTAGGTGACCTGACATGTCGCTATTACACGTTGATAGAGCCCCTAGGATTCTTGCTTGACGACCAGCAGTATGATGGCGATCATATACGTGGGAGCTGGGGTCTATAAGCACATCCTTAAAATGTCCCTAGTCGTGGGAGTTTCGAGACTGGGCATCGATACTCCATTAGTAGACTAGTGTATACAGTCGAGACCCCGACGAGGGGCGGTGGCCGGTCTCACAAGCCACTGGTGTCAGTTGGTTCACCTAAGATGTATACAGGTGCTCATTGGGTTATGAGTACACCGGACAGGACTCGCCGGGAACCTGCTAGTTGGTCTTATACCAGATGTCAGATAGCAGTTCCCTGGTGACATGTGTACAGGTTAGTTCATCGACCTGAGATCGTCATTTGTCTCGTGTGAGTTCCCACTGTGCTTTGATTACTACCCTACCACGGCTCAAAGGAGTCGTGCAAACAGGTTTTAGTTGGGTACAGTCCCGAGCCACATGGAGGCAGTGAGCGGATCTGCAGGGGTTCGTCTCTCCCGGTATTGGGGGTGAGGTCGCGCTGTGTCTAGGAGAGCCATTACACAAAGCCCTCGGCCGAGGCAGGAGATTTACTGGTAGGTATTCCAGTAGTATCTCAGGGTGTTCTGGGCTACGCTCCGACCCTGGACTATGACTCAGTGACCAAGTTGACCGAACCTTCTTAACACTGGCTTTTGGATTGTCAGAGTTGCAGACCTCATTGCCACTCCTACTTTTACCCTTTTCTCCAGGACACCCCGTATTACTACGAACGTCCACTTCCATTGGACAAAACCATCGTATGGTTAGATACGAACTCGAGGGACTTCGAGGATGGTTTCTGGTTCTGGAGAAAATGAATAGGATTATTCAGTTGTCTTTTCTTTTCACCTTCTCTCATTGCGAGTACTCCTTGGTTTAGGAGATAGTACGCCTATTACGCAAATTGGATAGTCTTCTTCCAAACCTTAGGCTGGTGCCGAACGGTGGGGAATGAAGAAAACCAATTAGCATAATGATGGTGTGCAGAAGGTATTAAGATTAAGACAAAGCAAGGGATTAGTAAGAGGGCAAAGTAAATTGCGACTGATATTCACGACCAAACCAAGTATTTCTTCGCCAATCCTAAATCACCTTTGTATTTCTCCAGGACACTCCGTATCACTACGAAGATCCACAGTTTATTGGATACTCCATCGTATGGTTATATACGAACTCGAAAGGAACTTGTTCCAGTTCGGGGATGGATCCTGGTTCAGGAGAAATAGGAATAAAGTACATTCAGGTGTCTTTTATCTTCACCTTCTCTCGCATTGCGAGTGCTCCTAGGATTAGGACAGTACACCCTTTATGCTTTTTGGATAGTCTTCTTCCAAACCATAGGCTGGTGCCGAACGGTAGGGAAGGGAGAAAACCATTTGGCTTAAAGGGGTGTACAGAAGGTAATGACTAAAGACATATAAAGGGATTTGGAGAGGTGGCAAAGAATTATACGGTTACAGTTGTGAATCTGGATAATGGAAGAGGCATTACTAGGAATACCACGATACCCCAACGAAACATTTCAATGTTTCAGTTTCACTGTGTACTGTTAATGGAAAACTGATTTCCCAGTTAGACACTTGCTCCAGGGTATGTATTTACCAGGTTGGATTCTCACATCTGTATGGTTTTACAGATGCTGAGTGGGAGTAAGTTATTGGGAATTGGGTGATCATCCTCATTATATCGGGATTCGTTGTAATCGGTGATATTTGAGGAAGTCACCTGGGTTGTTTGCCGGTCGGCAAATATTTGGTTTTGAATATCCGCTGTTGTGCACCAATTTCAAATCGATATATCTGTACGTCTATTTTCATAGAGTGAGATATACCTTTTGATATTATGTCAATGACATTTACCTATATCAGTGGATGGTTAGGTAAGGAGCATTGAACAGCGGTGTAATTCTTCTTAACCATAAGTACAGTTTTCGACCTACGACGCACAGTGAAAGAGTTGTTAGACTCAGCGGACTTATACAGAGTATTGTATGTTGTCCAGTGTCCATTAGGACAGAGGGGTTGGTCCTCATACTATATTCTGTTTACTTTTAACTTCTCTAGTTCTTAGACATGTGCTTCGTGGAAACACAGGGTCTAAGTTTTGAGGAGTTATAGGTATTTGAATAGAGTAGAGAACCAAGTATTACAAGTATCGGGATTCTTCAAAGTAATCGAAGATGTAGATACTTGTGTATGGTATTTCAGTTGATAGTAATGATAAAGAGAAATTGCTTCTCTTTCAGGTTACTCATAATTGGAAGCATTCCTAAGTTGAGTAACGCTGATCGGCCTCCTTCCATTTACTTGACATGCACTGGAGACAGCTGCATGATTTGAATCTGGTTCAATTGAATCAGTGCCTCTGTTTCTATATTGGATATAGAACAGTTCATATCTTAACGATGTTAAGATACGGGGAGTTGTCCGGCTTATGCTTAAAACCAGACACTGGACAACTCAAGGCACGTTTCTGTAATGGCTGTTTGTGGGTTGACCCAGGCTATGACGAGGGTTGACTTTCTACCATCTGGCAGATCAATAGAAATATTGTTCTAGACTCGCCACAGTTTTAATAAAAATGGATTTTTCAGAAAAAGTAGTGGGAGTATGGTAGAACTGGAAGTGATTCCAGAACCGCAAACGATTACTGAAGATTTGATAAGGAACCTAAAGATTCAATCTGATTTGACATTCCATTGGCCACTCCGCAGATAAGGTGGGTAACTTCAGGCACCCGAGAGGTACTCCGGTAGCCTCAAGGACGGTGACAGGGAAGTTCTTGTTTACCCACACTTGCCATTGTTGTTGTTCCAGGCTGCGAGACCCGGCAGGAGAATGAGTATAGCGTCGTTCTAAACTAGCTTTGGAAGTGCACGTCTATATGACTCTGCCAGAGGGTTGTCGTAGTCAGTGGGAGCAGCGGAAGCATTAGTGGACATCAGGCTTATGTCTATTTATAGACTAAAGCAGATGTAACGGAGATAGATCATCTATTTCTGATGTGACAGTCATAGGTTTGACGTCATCAGAATAGGGGATGGATCTGTTGAGAAGGTAGTGGGAAGTGATATTCCTATACTACGATCGGTTATACTTTGGTCGTCACACAGTGGTTTCTCCACAAGGGACTTGGATATTATATCAGACATACTGGTTACTAGATCTATGGTTTTAGATCTAGATTTGGGTGGTTTCCCAATATGGGTACCTTGACAGCATTCTATGAGTATTTAGAATGGACGACTCCTGGCATGGTAGTGTACCAGCAGGTGATGGAGTCACCCTCTCTAAAGGTGTCTTATAGACTAAAGGGGAGAGGGATACTCATGATTGGCAGATCACTTGCTTAGACAATTGAGTCAATCATGAGATGTCAAGTATCACACCAGATGTTGTTCTTGCACTAGATGCAATAAGTTGATATTGATCCAATCCTGGAGGAACAGTCGGAAGCAGTTTTAGAACATAAGTGAATGTTCTAGGGATATGATAACGGCTGCCTCCTTTAGGAGACGGTTATCACTCCAGGCTTCCAAGGTGACATGGACGACAAAGGAGGTTGTCAGAGTTATAGTTCTCCCTCTGACGAGGGGCAGTATTTTGGACAGGTGGTCCAAGGCAATACTGAGGGAGGCATGGCGCGGGATACTGATTAGTTTCAGTTGTTGATACAGTCTAAGAAGTTTGGATTTGGAGTTCATTTATGAGCTAGGTCCCATCAGACATCCAGACATTCTAAGACAGGTATTGCTCATTTCGGGAGATGGCTTTCTCCGAGAACATGAGATATAGAGATACATAGAAAGAAACATCACAGCGGATCCACTCACTGAGGCTATTCCTCGAACGCAATAGTTTCGCAAACGGGTTTTTGTGAGACTGACTAGTAGAGGAGTTGGGTGTACGGTATCACACGGGCTGTGAGTATGCGGCATCGCAATAATTAGCCTTGAGTGCAAGTGGGAGATTGTTGGAGATAATGCCCTCAGAGTCAATTATTGGATCACAGGCACGTGATTGCAATGATTGAGGGAGGACCTATCCCGGTAGGACAGTCTTACTCGAGATGATAGTATGCTATCTGGTTTATCTTTATCATCGTGTACTGCTTTAGGTGACCTGACATGTCGCTATTACACGTTGATAGAGCCCCTAGGATTCTTGCTTGACGACCAGCAGTATGATGGCGATCATATACGTGGGAGCTGGGGTCTATAAGCACATCCTTAAAATGTCCCTAGTCGTGCGAGTTTCGAGACTGGGCATCGATACTCCATTAGTAGACTAGTGTATACAGTCGAGACCCCGACGAGGGGCGGTGGCCGGTCTCACAAGCCACTGGTGTCAGTTGGTTCACCTAAGATGTATACAGGTGCTCATTGGGTTATGAGTACACCGGACAGGACTCGCCGGGAACCTGCTAGTTGGTCTTATACCAGATGTCAGATAGCAGTTCCCTGGTGACATGTGTACAGGTTAGTTCATCGACCTGAGATCGTCATTTGTCTCGTGTGAGTTCCCACTGTGCTTTGATTACTACCCTACCACGGCTCAAAGGAGTCGTGCAAACAGGTTTTAGTTGGGTACAGTCCCGAGCCACATGGAGGCAGTGAGCGGATCTGCAGGGGTTCGTCTCTCCCGGTATTGGGGGTGAGGTCGCGCTGTGTCTAGGAGAGCCATTACACAAAGCCCTCGGCCGAGGCAGGAGATTTACTGGTAGGTATTCCAGTAGTATCTCAGGGTGTTCTGGGCTACGCTCCGACACGACTTGTACCGCTTTTGGGGGTCTGACTTTTACCAACCCCCTAGGCCCGCCATGCGATACTCATAGACGAACGGACCGGACTGTACGGATATTGTCACTGACAGGCTCAGTTGGGTGTCGGGGTGAGCTTCCTCATCGACGTCCCATTTGGTCAATACCTGGTGGCCCGTCACGTATTGGCTTATACCTCTGACGTGCTAGTGGTTTAATCCATAGCCGTAGTATTGACGAGTCTTTAGAGTCCACCACACTTACAGTTACTCAAGCTTTCGGGCGAAACGCTGTAGAGGCCGTATGGAGATATGGCAGGGTTCGATCAGATACGTGCGGTATTGCACGGATCGTGATCGGACGGTTTTTACTAGCCGGCTTTGGCTTAAGCCGGATTCTAGTATTTGATAGTGTAGTTTTGTCTCTTTGCATTTGTGTTCAGTGGGAATACAAATACGGGCATGTATTTGCAGTAGCGGGGTTTTCCTGTAATTTATTACGGGATCGGTTTTCTGGGGTTGCCAGTTTGCATTCCGTTCCGGCCGGTTTTCTCTTTTTCCTTCTCGGCCGGACTTTTGGTGGAGGGGGTTATTTGCAGTTTGCAAATAACTCTTTAGTGGAGGGCTTCCTTGCTTTTGTTCCTTCTTATCATCATGAGATGCCTTTCTAGTCCATCCATTATGCTTTTCATTTGATGGTGCTTTGTTATGATGAGAAAAGAAATGAAAGTGACCATTTTCTTATTTGGTTTTACCATTGTATTTTTATATACTTGGAGAATTCTTTTTCTCTCTCCAATCTCATTCTAGAGAGAGGGGGCCGGCCATTCTTGAGAGAGGGAGATGAGAGGATCATTTTTCTAGTGGTGGAAATATATCATCTCATTCTTGCTTGCTCCAAAAATCCAATAACCCTTCTCCAAAGTTCTTTCTTGTTTCCTCCACAAACCATGGCAACCTCAAAACCCCAAAGAGACAAGCTTCTACACTATTTCTATAGTAAGCCTTGGACGCGTCGGCTAGCCAACTTCGCGCCCGAGTTGCCTCGGTCAAGAGGCGGGAGCCCGTAAAAGATTCCGGCTACGTGGTGCCCTTTCCGACGAGCGAAGAGGTGACGGAGATTCCGCGGGAGATCGGAGTGGAGACGAAGACCGAAGGACACGGATCGCTTGGTATATCTCTCTCCCCATCTCTAGTTAGCTAGTATAGGTTAATGGTTTACGATCCGGGTTTTTCATTGTCCGCGGTAGCGCCGGTTTCCGAGTAAGGAAAATTTTTGATTCCGCATTTTGGCCTCGAGTACGAGGCCGGGGCGCTGCCGTGGCACAACACTATGTCTACGCATGCCAGGAACAGTTCTTCCTACTTCATTACATTCACTGACGATCTTTCTAGATACGGACATGTGTTCTTGATGAAACGCAAGTCTGAAGCTTTTGAGAAATTCAGAGAATATAAGCACGAAGTAGAGAACCAAACGGGCAAAAGTATTAAGATTCTTTGATCTGATCGAGGAGGTGAATACTTAAGCAATGAGTTCCTAGATTATTTAAAAGAGAATGGGATTTTCTCTCAGCTTACTCCTCCTTATACATCACAGCACAACGGTGTATCGGAATGGAGGAATCGCACCCTATTAGATATGGTGCGCTCTATGATGAGCACAGCTGAGTTGCCTATTTCCTTCTGGGGGTATGCGCTCGAGACAGCGGCATACATACTGAATAAAGTTCCTACCAAATCTATGCCTACCACCCCATATGAGATATGGGAAGGGAAGAGACCATATCTTAATTTTGTTAAGATATGGGGTTGCCCGGCCTATGTCAAAAGACAAAAATCGGACAAACTCGAGGCAAGGTCTGTTTTATGTAAGTTTATTGGATATCCCAAGCATTCACGAGGGTATATTTTCTACCACAGTGAGGAACAAAGGGTGTTTGTTGCTCAACACGCCACTTTTTTAGAAAAGAAATTTCTTGCAAAAGAGATTAGTGGCTCTGAGGTAGAACTGGAAGAAGTTCCAGCAGAACAAACTACAACAGATGATTTATTGGAGTCAGAGGATTCAGTAGTACCCGACGAACCCCAGCCTCTTCGCTGATCTAGCAGGGTTTCTCATCCACCTGAGAGATACTACGGTTTTCTCATTGATGGTAGAAGCGAGGATTGCATCATGGAAGATGATGACCCAACTAGTTTCGAGCAGGCCATCACGAGTGGTGACTCCGTGAAATGGCTGGATGCAATGCGATCTGAGATGGAATCCATGTACACCAACAAAGTATGGACTTTGGAAGTTGCTCCTGAAGGGGTAAAACCCATTGGGAGCAAGTGGATCTTTAGAAAGAAAATTGGTGTAGATGGAAAAGTTGAGACTTTCAAAGCTAGACTTGTTGCAAAGGGTTTTCGTCAACGACCAGGTGTGGATTATGATGAAACCTTTTCTCCAGTGGCTATGCTTAAGTCCATCCGGATCTTACTTGCTATTGCTGCATACCATGACTATGAAATCTGGCAAATGGATGTTAAGACCACCTTTCTAAACGGTGATTTAGAAGAGTGCGTGTACATGACTCAGCCAGAGGGCTTCGTAGATAGTGGGAGCAGTGGAAATGTGTGCAAACTGCTTAAATCCATCTATGGGTTAAAGCAAGCATCGCGGAGTTGGAATATCTATTTTGATGTTGTAGTCAAAGAGTTGACTTCATCAAAAATATAGATGAACCTTGTATTTATAAGAAGGTTGCAGAGAGTAAGGTTGTATTCCTCGTATTGTACGTGGATGACATACTCTTGATAGGAAATGATGTTCCTATGCTGCAATCAGTCAAGCTCTTCTTATCACAAAGATTCTCAATGAAAGATCTAGGTGATGCCTCCTGCATATTGGGAATTATGATCTATAGAGATAGATCTAAACGGATACTTGGATTGTCCCAATCTAGGTACATTGACACCATACTAAAGAGGTTTAGTATGGAAGAATCCAAGCGTGGTAACCAACCCACGATCTTTGGACTCACTCTCTCCAAAGAGATGTCTCCCAAGACTGATTTGGAGAGAGCTCGCATGCAAGGGATACCCTATGCTTCGGCAGTAGGCTCTATCATGTATGCGATGCTATGTACCAGACCTGATGTAGCATACTCACTAAGTGTATTGAGTCGGTATCAAGCAGATCCTGGAGAGAGTCACTGGACAGCTGTGAAGAACATTCTCAAGTACTTACGAAGGACTAAGGTGATGTTCTTAGTGTATGGTAATGGAGAACTCCAGGTGGAGTCCTTTACCGATTCCAGCTTCCAAAGTGATAAGGACGACTCTAAGTCGCACTCGGGATTTGTCTTTACCCTCAATGGAGGGGCGGTATGTTGGAAGAGTTCCAAACAGGATACCGTTGCAGACTCGACGATGGAGGCGGAATACATCGCTGCCAACGATGCTGCCAAAGAGGCTGTCTGGATAAAGAAGTTCATTAGTGAACTTGGTGTGGTTCCATCCATTGAGCATCCAATACCTCTGTATTGTGATAACAATGGAGCTGTGGCTTTGGCCAAGGAAGCCAGGTCCCATCAAAAGTCCAGACATATTCTGAGGTGGTATCACCTGATCAGGGAGATAGTTGATCGCCGGGAGTTCGAGGTCAGGAGAGTAGATACAAAGGAAAACACTGCGGATCCACTCATGAAGGCCATTCCCCAGATACAGTTTGAGAGATTATTCGGGATGCTAGGTATGAGATACTACAGCAGCCGGCCTTAGTGCAAGTGGGTGATTGCTAGTTATGTATATGCCCTAGAGGCCATTTGATGTACATATGATGTATATTATAATGGATGCTTGGATATATATAGAGAGGACTTTCTTGCTCGACATGATAGTATGCTATTTGGTTTCACTTTATCTTAACATGTTGACTTATATTAGTTTACCGTCTTACTCTCACATGTTGATAGAGCCCTTAGGATCTGTACTCGACTACTGGGATTTTGATGAGATCATACTAGTGGGGCCACGGTAGTCGATGAGTACATCCTATAACTGTTCCTAGTCGAGGGTATATCGAGACAGGGCATCGATACACCAGAGTAGACTAGCGTATACGCATCTTGAGCCATATGATGGGCGATGGATGATCCCATATCCATCGGTGTTTGACATCAAGGATGGTGTCCGGGTGCTCAATGGAGACTGGGTACACTGGACGGACTCACCAAGAACTCCCAGATGGTGATATACCACACGTCAGATGGCAGTTCTCCGGTGACACTGGTACAGGGTAGTCTGTAGACCCGAGATCGTCATAGAGTCTTGTGTGATAACCATTGTGCTTTGATTTCCACCTTACCACGTCCAAGAAGGTGTGGAAAACGGTGGCTTTTGGGTGCAGTCTCGAATCACATGGAGGCAATGAGTGATTGGAGGGGATTTGTCTCTCCCGGTATAGGGAGTTGGTGTTGTGCTGTGTTCGATTGGCTATAACTGGAAGTCCCTGGCCAGGGCTGATATAGAGATTTACTGGTAAGTGTTACCAGTAATTTCTCGACCCTTTATGAGCCTCACATCGACATGACTTATCGGTTACTGGGGTCTGATGTATACTACCACTTGACTAGATATGCGACATATCAGACGAAGAGACCAGACTGTACGGGAGTGTTACTGATTGGATTCACAGGAGAATGTACATGCTTGCTTGTTGATCTTCTGATCGCTCAATACCTGGTTGGCTGTTACATTTAGCTGACCGCTTGCAGCCTGTGGGTGTTTGATATGATCATCACCTGCTACCGGCGTATTGACGATTCTTTAGTGTCCCACATAGAGGTTTCTTGACTCAGGAAAAACGGAGTAGGGGCACATATGTGATATGTGTACGACCGAAGATAATGCGATATGAGATACCGTATTATATTCTCACGATATTTTGATATGAGCCGGGTCATCGGATCAAGTGTTGATTCGATGAATCGGTACATGAGATATTAGTCGGTTATATTCGATATAGCCGGATTGTCGGATCAAGTGTTGATTCGATAATTTAATGTATAATAATATATATGATATATTTCATTACATTATCTAATATTGGCTCGCTTTATTATTTCATTTTCTCACCGGGTAATACATTGATATATATGCGATATATGTTAATTGTATTATTTTCTTTTGTTACAAATATATAATATATATGTGATATATATTATTATAACCTGATATGATTACTAATGCAACATGTTTAGTGGAAATTAAACAAGGTTAGGGTTTGAATTGGGTTAGTTCTTTCATGAACCTTCTAGAAGGTTTTCTTTTGTCATGAGTTAAGATATTATGGTTGATATTTTCTAGTGACTCATTATTTAACCCAACCCAAACCCTAGCCCTAGTAAATTCTCTAAATGGGTTAGCCTTGTCATAGTTGACCATGGTTACATTATTAATCATATATCATTTCATTATTCATCACAAAAGGATTTTTTAATTCATATTTCATCTTCTTCTTCAACCTTGAGCTTTGAGAAAGCTTTCTAGGTTTCATTTTGTGATGGATTAAAAGTGAGAATTTGATATAAAAAGAAAGCATAAATACTACTCCATCATCCTCGTCTAATCTAGCCAATTAGATTAGGGTGTTCACCTTATTAGAGAGAGAGAGCTTGAGTTATAGAAACTTCGAGGTAGATCATCGGAGAAAAGGAAGACTACAAGCTAGCATGGATCGTTCGAGTTGTGGAGTCTCTCTTGAGTCCGGGAGATCGTGAATCGCGGCGAAGGGACTTCTACTCGAAGCTTATGAAGCGAAGGAGAGGACTACAAAAGTTGTAATTGTAAGTCCACGACGGCGCCCCGGCTGTTGATCCGACGCCGGAATGCGGAAACGAAAAACTTTGCAAACTAGCAAACCGGCACCACCGTGCACTTTTCACCCGGATCGGGCCATTAACCTAGCAACTAGCAAACTAAAATAAGAGTAGAGAAGTATACCAAGCGATCCGTGTCCTTTGGTCTTCGTCTCCACTCCGATCTCCCGCGGATACTTCGTCCGTCACCTCCTCGTCGAAACGGGCACCACATCGCCAAAGTCTTTTACGGGCTCCCACCTATGGACCGAGGCAACTCGGGTGCGAAGTTGGCTAGCCGACGCGTCCAAGATTTGCTGTAGAATAGTGTATGAAATTTGTCTCTTGGGGTTTAGTTGCCTTTGATGTGGAGGAATGAAGAACTTTGGAAGAAGAATGGTGTATATTTTTCAAGCATGAAAAATGAGAGATGTATATTTCCTCACACTCAAAAATCAACCTCTCCCTCTCTTGCAATGTGACCGGCCCTCTCTCCTCAAGAAGAAGATTGGAGAGAGAAAAAAAGGGCATCTCTATCTATGAAGAAAAAAGAATGATAAAGGAAAAAGGCTCACATCAATATCACACTCATTTCTCATTTGATGCAAGACAAATGATGCAAAAGGAATATAATGATGATAGTCATATCATGAAGCTAAAAAATGCAAGAAAACCCCTCCACAAATGTTATTTGCAAATGTGCAAATAACCCCCTCCATCGAAAGTCCAGTCGTGAAGGAATAAAAGAAAACCGGCCGGAACGGAATGCAAACTGGCAACTTCAGAAAACTGATCCCGTAATAAATTATAGGAAAACCCCGCTACTGCAAATACATGCCCGCATTTGTATTCCCACTGAACACAAATGCAAAGAGACAAAACTACACTATCAAATACTAGGATCCGGCTTAAGCCAAAGCCGGCTAGTAAAAACCGTCCGATCACGATCCGTGCAATACCGCACGTATCTGATCGAACCCTGCCATATCTTCATACGGTCTCTACAGCGTTTCGCCCGAAACCTGAGTAACTGTGCGTGGTGGACTCTAAAGACTCGTCAATACTATGGCTGTGGATTTAACCACTAGCACGTCAGAGGTATCAGCCATACGTGACGGGCCACCAGCTATTGACCAAAAGGGACGTCGATGAGCGAACTCATCCTGACACCCTACTGAGCCTGTCAGTGACAATATCCATACAGTCCGGTCCGTTCGTCTATGAGCATCGCATGGCGGGCCTAGGGGGTTGGTGAAAGTCAGACCCCCAATAGCGGTACAAGTCGTGTCGGAGTGAAGCCCAGAACACCCTGAGATACTACTGGAATACCTACCAGCAAATCTCCTGCCTTGGCCAAGGACTTTTCATGTTCTGGCTCTCCTAGACACAGCGCGACCTCACCCCCAATACCGGGAGAGACGAACCCCAGCAGATCCGCTCACTGCTTCCATGTGGCTCGGGACTGTACCCAACTAAAACCTGTTTGCACGACTCCTTTGAGCCGTGGTAGGGTAGTAATCAAAGCACAGTGGGAACTCACACGAGACAAATGACGATCTCAGGTCGATGAACTAACCTGTGTTAGTGTATATGCCTTAGAGGCCATTACTGTATCATACTAGTTTGTATATTACTTAATGGAAGCTTGGGATATTCACCATGTATATACAATCTTGCTCAAAATAGTAGTATGCTACTTGGTTTGTTTCTACTTCAATGTGTACATGTGTTTATTTTAGTATATCACCTATACACATTAGTGGAGCCCTTAGGATCTTTGCTTGATTAGCAGCGTTGTGATGGCAGTCACACTAGTGGGGCTGGGTAATCTATAAGCACATCCTTATGCAGGTCCCTAGTCGCAGGACTATCGAGACAGGGCATCGATACTCCGGAGTAGACTAGCGCATGCGCTTCTCATCCCAGTGTGGGGGACGGTCTGTCCCGCAGCTGTCGGTACGTCGTACTTGAGATAGTATGCGGGTGCTCGTTAGGTTACGAGTACACTGGACAGGACTCGTCGGGAACTGACTAGTTGGTATTATGCCTATCGTCAGTTATCAGTTCCCAGGTGACATGAGTACAGCTTAGTCCGCTGACTTGACACTGTCACTTTCGCCTCGAGTGTGTTCCCACTGTACTTTGATTACTACCCTACCACGGCTCAAAGGAGTCGTGCAAACAGGTAGTAGTTGGGTGCAGTCCCGAAGCACTTAGAGGCAGTGACGGTAAGACAGGATTCGTCTCTCCCGGTATTGGGGGTTGACATCGCGCTGTGTCTAGGAGAGCCATTACACGAGTAGTCCCTGGCCCGGGCAAACGAGATATACTGGTAGGCTTCCAGTGTTATCTCAGGGTGTTTTGGGCTTCACTCCGACACGACTTGTACCGCTATTAGGGGAATGACGTTTACCGCCCCCTAGGCCCGCCATGCGATGTCTCTGACGAACAGACCGGACTGTACGGAGAATGTCACATTCAGGCTCAGTAGGAGTTCAGATGGGTTTCGCCTCATCAGTCTTCTTGTCGGCATCTACCTGGGGACCGTTACGCACAGCTAGTGCCAGCTTGCGGTCTGTGGTTAAACCCACTGCCAGCGTAGTGTCGAGTCTTTATAGTCCCACACAGAAAGCTATTCGCCTTTAGGCAAAAGAGTAGAGGTCGCATGGTTTTGCGACAGGGTTCGGTCACATCCGTGCACTTGTGCACGTACAGTGTCCGGACAGTTTACACTAGTGGGCTTTGGTTTAAGCCAGATCCTAGTGTACCTTTTGGGATTGGTTTTATCCAGTATGCATTCGTGTTCCTCGGAACGCGGATGCGGGTGTGTATGCACAGTTGACGGAGAGACAGAGGCAGAGGATTCTCATTAGGGTTGTTGCCCATTGACCGTTGACTTTTTGCTCAACCCTAATGAGAATATGATTAACAATTATATTAATTAAGTATTATGGTGACATGGTTGTTGACTTGTTGACTTTGTTGACTTGTTGACTTTGTTGACCGGTTGACTAGGCTTGACTAGTTGACCATCATGATAACAATAGCTATCATTTCATGGCAAAGACTTTTGCTTGCTTGCTCTCTTGTGCAAAATGAGTGCATGAAATGATATGGCTATTGTTGCTTAAACCATCACATAATACTTGATTGCTATGAGGTGTTATGATGGTTTTGGATTATGAGAGCCAAATGAGAAAAGTCTTCTCTCATTCTATCATTCTCATTCTCTCTCTTGTTCTTGAGCTCTCATCTTCCTCCTCTTGCTCTCCCTCTCTTGAGTTTATGGTTCACTTGTCTCATGTGTTGAGAACCAAGAACCATAGATAAAATCCCAACAAAACTCTTCTCTACTCACTCTAGTTCACAAGGTTTAGCAAACCGAGTGAACTAGTTTCTTCAAAGTTCGAAGAAGGAGCCAAAGGTAGAAGCTTTCAGGTGGATCGATCTTCGGCGCAAGGAGATGACGGGGAGAAGCCGATTCGGACAACCATCGAGGCTTGAAGACGAAGGAGTTCAAGAAAAGAAAGGTATAACCCTCTAACCGAGTAGTTAATAACTCCTAGTTAGGTTGTTAGTTAGATGTTTAACAAAGATCCGGGTTTTAAGTCCATTTTACCACCTCTAAGAAAATTGTTTTTCATCATATTCCGCATGCCCGAAAGTACCGGGAGAGGTAGCATGGACTTACAGTAGTATCAGAGCCTAGTTAAACTCTACCTAACATGTTAGCATAGTAACTAGAAATTCGATCGGAGAAAAAGTCGCGAAATACACCCGGATTTCAAACTTTCTGTCGATTTTCAAAGTGCTGAAAAAATTATTTGAGATACACCAAAAATCGACTCAGGGTTTTTAGAGTATACTGTAGAAAGACGGTCCCCTGATCTCATCAAAGCGCCGCGGAAACGCGGCAATAGCTTGCTATTGCCGCGGTTCCGCGGCCGTCTTGGCTCCTCTCTGGGTCTTCTTTGCTACAGTATGCTTATAGGGGTATTTTGGGATTTTTGGAATATATATTTTCTGCCCAGATTTTCCAGAACGAAAATTTTGTGTTTGGGGCCTGAAAATCCGTATTTTTGATCGAACTTCTAAAAGACTTAAGCTGACGGGTTTTTCTGTGATGTGATATTTGTATTGAACGTCTGCTAATCGCTATATATCGATTAGTGGGGGTTATACAAATCTGTGATCTGTAATATTGCTGGAATGTGTATATGAATCCGTTGGATTGTCGCGGGTGAATAGCCGGGGGTTGTGAGACGAGAGTTTTTCTTTTCTTTCAATTCATGTAAATTTGTAAATTGATGTAATATTATTTGTATGACCGCACAACTGGGTCGGGGTTGTAGCCGTCATTGTATAATTTCTTTTTACTGTTTTTGCTCCTAGGATAGACCCATGGAGGGGGTGCACAAACTACCGGGTATCTCAAAGTGCCGAGTGGCCTACTCACGGTGTTGAGGGAAGTTGCTCCACTTCGGGTACTTGGCGGGTAGTTTGCCGCACCCGTAGGGGTCTTGGGTGGGGTATTGGCTATTCACCGCGACCGTGTAATCTGCTTTTCGTTACAGGCTCGTACGAATTGCGGATTCCTAGTATATCCAATGTATTCATCTATGATCTGAAATGGCTATCATTGCAATATATCTATATATGATATTATTTAGGCGTTGCTTATGTTTTACAGCCGCGCTAGCCCAGCCCCCGCTCTGTCGTTAGTTAAGTAACCTAACGGGTAATGACGGGGCCCCGTGGCGAATGCGAAT
Organism: Agapanthus africanus; assembly: GCA_030015575.1. NCBI lineage: Eukaryota > Viridiplantae > Streptophyta > Magnoliopsida > Asparagales > Amaryllidaceae > Agapanthus > Agapanthus africanus. Next base: position 344,263,852 of record CM057337.1, read on the forward strand.
GGCATAAGCGTACGTCATATTTTGGTTGTTTTCTGCAATGGTAGGATTAAATGATGGGACGCATTAAAAGAACTAATGCAAGAATATCACGCATTAAGAGAACTAATGCAAGATAATAAACCAAGTAAAAGTCGTTGGAACACTTTCGAAAACCACTCGGTTCTTTTCAAAACCAACTTTTAAATGCGGAGTTTGAGCCACTCCTTTTTAAAAGCTATCTCGTTCCATCGATTATATCAAGTTCACTACGTTCACGGTTTTGCCAAAACCATTCGTAGCCCTCCGTCGTTTCGCATGAATAGTCAATAGTATTCAAGCTATGTATGTTGGCCAAAGTCAAGGTATAATGATTGGTAGCTATTGAGTATTCATGTGTAGCATAGATAGATGCGTTGGTTTGGGACAGTCGTACTGCCATTTTGGCCAAAGTCAAGGGTAGGTACGGGTGGATCCAAATTAACCTGGATAATGACGGGTAGAACTTGACATGTGACTTATGATATTTTGGCCAAAGTCAAGGTCATAAGAGCATGGGGCAAAAATCCGCATCGGGAGTTTCATAAGTACTGAAACTTGCTAGATTTGCATACCATTTGGAGTGTGATGATTCTGGTAGGATTCCTTCAGTTTCGTCACACGATGATATTTGGATCCCGATCCTACTGTGAGTATATGCTACTCCTCGGGAAATTTCTCACTAAACGATCAATGCTATAAACCTAGTAGGTGTCTAGAAAGGTGTTAGCGGGGCTACGCCCCCCAGGGAAAAGAGGTTATTTAATTAAGGAACTTCGCGAAAGCGTTGGAAAACCTCCCTCGAACTACCGACACTGGCCTGGCTGAACGGTTAAGCAAGTATTGTACGGTGAGATTGATCCTGACTAATTCTTCCTTTTTGGTTTGAGGAGAGATTCGAGAAACAGTGGGAGCCATCCTGTTTAGACAAATTAAAAACCACTCTAAACTTGCAAGAGCATCATGCTGAGTGTTTCTTTTCTCTCTCCTAATTGCAACGACCAATCGACATGACTGGACTTAAGTTATTACTAGATAAAAACATACTGACAGGGCCAAACTACAAAGATTGGCTCAGGAATGTCATGATGGCAATCACTTACGACAAGCTGGGGTATCTTCTTACCACCAAAGCTCCCCCTGTCCCAGGTCCCACTTCCAGCGTCGCGGATAAGGAAATCCGTAAGACTTGGGAGATTGATAGCGCGAAGGCCAAGTGCCTCGTGCTTGCCTCTATGGACAATGAACATCAGAGGAGGCACGAAAATATGGACTTGGAATCCATATTTCTTCATACAAAAGAACTGTATGGAGAGCAGTCTCGTATCGCAAGATACGAAGCGTCGAAAAAGTTATTTTCGGCAAGGTTGGCCGTCGGATCATCAGTAGCAGAATACGTGCTTAAGATGATCGGCTACATTGAGGAGCTCACGGCCCTTGGGACCACATTGGAGAGTGAGCTCTATACGGACTTGATTCTCCAGTCCCTTCCTTCCACTTACGCCCAGTTTATACTGAACTTCAACTTACAAGAAAAAGAAGTTGAACTTTCAGAGCTCCTCAACATGCTGAGGAGCGTAGAGGGCACCCTACAGAAAGGTAGGGAAACATCCACTTTGTTTGTAGGAGGATCTTCTTTTTCTAGGTCCAAGGCGAAAGCCAAGGGAAAGAAGAAGAAAGCCCCCACCAAACCAAGGGGCGGTGTTAGTAAAGTGGATACGAAGGGAAAGGCAAAAGCAACAAAGAAAGTGGGGAAGCTTGTGGATAAGGAAGAATGCTTCTATTGTCATAAGAAAGGACACTGGAAGAATGATTGCAGGGCTTGGAAGGCCAGAACACAGGAATTGAAGCAGGTTGCAGCTTCAACTTCAGGTGTGTATGTTATTGAAAACTGTCTTTCAATAAACTTTACTTCCTGGGTATTGGACACCGGATCAGGATCTCATATCTGTAATTCTTTGCAGGCGTTGAGAAACCGTAGGGTTTTGAAGGCAGGTGACATGACCCTCAAAGTTGCGAACGGAGCTAGCATGGATGCTAAAGCCGTGGGGGACTATCACCTGGGAATGTCAGATGGACATGTTTTGGTTTTGCGTAATTGCTTTTTTGTACCCAACGCAACTTGTAATATCATTTCTGTATCTTTGGTTTCTAAAGAAGGTTATGAATTTGCGTTTGTAAGCAATGTTGTAAACATTCACCTTAATCAAGTTCTGATTGGGTCAGGTACATTGAGCAATGGTATATACGTATTAAACCAACCACATATTTTCAATGTCCAGACTACACACAAAAGAAAGTCTCCAGAAATCAATCAGGCTTTCTTATGGCATTGTAGACTGGGTAACATCAATGAGAGAAGGTTGACTAAGTTACATACAGAAGGATATTTAAATCCGTTCGAATATCAATCGTATGCCACTTGTCAATCCTGTCTCAAAGGAAAGATGACAAAGACTCCGTTCACTGGACACGGAGTAAGAGCGAGCGAGCTCTTTGGACTCGTACACAGCGACATGTGCGGTCCAATGTCTACACATGCGAGAAGCGGTTATTCTTACTTCATTACTTTTACGGATGACTTTTCAAGGTACGGTTATGTCTTCTTAATGAAACATAAGTCCGAAGCCTTTGGAAAATTCCAGGAATATAAGAGTGAAGTAGAAAAACAAACTGGCAAAAGTATCAAGATTCTAAGATCGGATCGAGGTGGTGAATACTTGAGTGCCGAGTTCCTTGACTATTTAAAAGAGAACGGAATTCTCTCTCAGCTTACTCCTCCATACACTCCGCAACATAACGGTGTATCGGAGAGACGGAACCGAACCCTATTAGATATGGTACGGTCCATGATGAGTAACGCTGAGTTACCGCGATCATTCTGGGGGTATGCGCTAGAATCAGCTATATACCTTTTGAACCGAGTTCCCACTAAGACTGTGCCTACCACACCATATGAGATGTGGTGTGGGAAGAGGCCCCATCTTAATCACATTAAGACATGGGGAAGTCCAGCTTTTGTCAAAAAGCAGCATGCGGACAAGCTCGAGGCACGCTCAGTACAGTGTAAGTTCATGGGATATCCAAAGAACTCCAAGGGATATTTCTTCTACTGCGAAGAGGAACAAAAGGTTATTGTTTCTCGTCATGCCCACTTTCTAGAACACCAGTTCTTAGAAAAGGAAATTAGTGGGAGCGCAGTAGAACTGGAAGAAATTCCAGAACCACCGACTATTACTGAAAGCTTAGTGGAACCAGAAGGTTCAAAAGAACAGGACATTCCTACGCCGCTCCGCAGGAGTAGTAGGAAGTCTCATCCGCCCGAGAGATACTACGGTTTTCTCATAGACGGGGATAGAGAGGATTGCATCATAGATTATGATGAACCTACTAGCTTCCAGCAGGCCGTTCAGAGCGTTGACTCGGTAAAATGGCTGGATGCAATGCGGACCGAAATGGAGTCCATGTACACCAACAAAGTATGGACATTGGACATTGCTCCAGACGGGGTAAAACCCGTAGGATGCAAATGGATCTTCAAAAGGAAGATTGGTGTAGATGGACAGGTTGAGACCTATAAAGCTAGACTGGTTGCAAAGGGTTTTCGTCAAAGACCTGGTTTGGACTATGACGAGACCTTTTCTCCAGTAGCTATGCTGAAATCCATTCGGATCCTTCTTGCCATTGCTGCCTTCCACGATTATGAGATTTGGCAGATGGACGTAAAGACCGCTTTTCTAAATGGAAATTTAGAGGAGTGTGTCTATATGGACCAGCCAGAGGGTTTCATTCAGAGTGGGAGCAGCGGAAAGGTGTGCAAGTTGCTTAAGTCCATCTATGGACTAAAGCAGGCATCGCGGAGTTGGAACATCTGTTTTGATGAGACGGTCAAGGAATTTGGCTTTATCAAAAATCCAGATGAACCATGCATCTATAGTAGATTTGTAGCGAGAACTGTGGTATTCCTCGTTTTATACGTGGATGACATTCTCTTAATAGGAAATGACATTCCTATGCTACAATCTGTCAAGGGGTTCTTGTCACACAGGTTCTCCATGAAAGACCTGGGTGATGCCTCATACATCCTGGGGATCCGGATCCATCGTGATAGATCCAAGAGGATATTAGGACTTTCACAGTCCAGGTACATCAACACCATACTGAAGAGATTCAGTATGGAAGATTCCAAGCGCGGTAACCTACCGGCTTGTCACGGGATCACCCTCTCTAAAGAGATGTCTCCCAAGACTGATTTGGAGAGGGATCGCATGTCTATTATACCCTACGCTTCTGCAGTAGGCTCTATAATGTATGCGATATTATGTACCAGACCGGATGTAGCTTATGCACTGAGTGTGGTAAGCCGGTATCAGTCAAACCCTGGGGAAAAACACTGGATAGCAGTAAAGAACATTCTCAAGTACCTGAGAAGGACTAAGGAGATGTTCTTGGTGTATGGCGGAAAAGACCTCCAGATCGAGGCCTTTGCTGACTCCAGCTTCCAGAGTGACAAGGATGATTCCAAGTCCATGTCGGGTTTTGTCTTTACCCTCAATGGAGGGGCGGTGTGTTGGAAGAGTTCCAAACAGGAAACCGTTGCAGACTCGACGATGGAAGCGGAATACATCGCTGCATCTGATGCCGCAAAAGAAGCTGTCTGGATGAGGAAGTTCTTGAAAGAACTTCAGGTGGTTCCGTCCATTGTTGATCCAATACATTTGTATTGCGACAACAACGGGGCTATAGCTTTAGCGAAGGAACCCAGGTCCCATCAGAGATCCAGACACATCTTGAGGCGGTATCACCTGATCAGGGAGATCGTGGATCGCCAGGAGATCGAGGTTCGGAGAGTCGCTTCAGAAGATAACACTGCAGATCCATTCACCAAGGCCTTGCCCCAGACTCAGTTCGAGCGGCTGATCGAGATGATAGGTCTTCGATACGCCAGTACATGGCCTTAGTGCAAGTGGGAGATTGTTAGTGTATATGCCCTAGAGGCCATTACTGTATCATACTAGTTTGTATATTACATAATGGAAGCTTGGGATATTCACCGTGTATATACAATCTGTTGGAGTTAGTGCCCTCAGAGTCAATTATTGGATCACAGGCACGTGATTGCAATGATTGAGGGAGGACCTATCCCGGTAGGACAGTCTTACTCGAGATGATAGTATGCTATCTGGTTTATCTTTATCATCGTGTACTGCTTTAGGTGACTTGACATGTCGCTATTACACGTTGATAGAGCCCCTAGGATTCTTGCTTGACGACCAGCAGTATGATGGCGATCATATATGTGGGAGCTGGGGTCTATAAGCACATCCTTAAAAGGTCCCTAGTCGTAGGAGTTTCGAGACAGGGTATCGATACTCCATTAGTAGACTAGTGTATACAGTCGAGACCCCGACGAGGGGCGGTGGCCGGTCTCACAAGCCACTGGTGTCAGTTGGTTCACCTAAGATGTATACAGGTGCTCATTGGGTTATGAGTACACCGGGCAGGACTCGCCGGGAACCTGCTAGTTGGTCTTATACCAGATGTCAGATAGCAGTTCCCAGGTGACATGTGTACAGGTTAGTTCATCGACCTGAGATCGTCATTTGTCTCGTGTGAGTTCCCACTGTGCTTTGATTACTACCCTACCACGGCTCAAAGGAGTCGTGCAAACAGGTTTTAGTTGGGTACAGTCCCGAGCCACATGGAGGCAGTGAGCGGATCTGCAGGGGTTCGTCTCTCCCGGTATTGGGGGTGAGGTCGCGCTGTGTCTAGGAGAGCCATTACGCAAAGCCCTCGGCCGAGGCAGGAGATTTACTGGTAGGTATTCCAGTAGTATCTCAGAGCGTTCTGGGCTACGCTCCGACACGACTTGTACCGTTTTTGGGGGTCTGACTTTTACCAACCCCCTAGGCCCGCCATGCGATACTCATAGACGAACGGACCGGACTGTACGGATATTGTCACTGACAGGCTCAGTAGGGTGTCAGGATGGGTTCGCTCATCGACGTCCCTTTTGGTCAATAGCTGGTGGCCCGTCACGTATTGGCTTATACCTCTGACGTGCTAGTGGTTAAATCCACAGCCATAGTATTGACGAGTATTTAGAGTCCACCACACTTTTAGTTACTCAGCTTTCGGGCGAAACGCTGTAGAGGCCGTATGGAGATATGGCAGGGTCCGATCAGATACGTGCGGTATTGCACGGATCAGGATCGGACAGTTTGTACTAGTGGCCGTATAGTTATATGGCAGGGTTTGATCTGATACGTGCGGTATTGCACGGATCAGGATCGAACGGATTTTACTAGCCGGCTTTGGCTTAAGCCGGTCCTAGTCTAGTACAGTGTAGATTTTGTCTCATTGCATTTGTATCCGGTCGGAATACAGATGCGGGTGTGTATGCACAGTGTCGGGGTTTTCCTGTAATTTATTACGGGACCAGTTTTCTGGAGTTGCCAGTTTGCATTCCGTTCCGGCCGGTTTTCCTTTGTTCTTTCCCGGCCGGACTTTTCCGATGGAGGGGGTAATTTGCAGTTTTGCAAATTACACTTTGTGGGGGGGTTTCTTGCATAAAGTTTGATTATGATAGATTTCATTTCTTTCATCCATCACTTGATTTAAATGAGAAGTGAAAGGTTATGGAGTGCATAGTGTTTTAAGCATGGTTGATGTTTTCTTTGACCTTGGATGTGGTCACCTCCTCTCTTGCTCCTACACTCACCTCCCTCTTGCTATCATATTATCCTTCCTCCACCATTCTAATTCTCACTTGAAGATGATAAGTTTTTTCATGAGAAGAAAAAGAAAGTGAGAAGAAGAAGAGAGAAAATTTCATTTTTTGTTTGACACAAATTTCTTCATCTCATATCTTCTTGCAAGGAAAAATGAAAGCACCATATATTTTCCTTCTTCTCATTCCTCCATCCATGGCAACCAATACCCCAAAATGAGACAAGCATCTTCTACACTACTTCCTACAGCAAATCTTGAGCATGTCGAGTTGCCGGCTTCATGCTCGAGTTGCCTCGGTATTGAGGCGGGAGCCCGTAAAAGACGAAGGCGATGTGGTGCCCCTTTCCGGCGAGGAGGCGACGATGTGGAGCATAGACTTTCCGCGGGAGATCGGGATGATGAAGAGAAGACCGGAGGACTCGGATCACTCGGTATACTTCCTTTCCCATCTCTTGTTAGCTAGCGTAGGTTAATGGTTAACGATCCGGGTAATTGTCCGCGGTAGCGCCGGTTTCCGAGCAAGGAAAAATTTTTGATTCCGCATTTTGGCCTCGACTACGAGGCCGGGGCGCTGCCGTGGCGCAACACAATCTTGCTCAAAATAGTAGTATGCTACTTGGTTTGTTTCTACTTCAATGTGTACATGTGTTTATTTTAGTATATCACCTATACACATTAGTGGAGCCCTTAGGATCTTTGCTTGATTACCAGCGTTGTGATGGCAGTCACACTAGTGGGGCTGGGTAATCTATAAGCATATCCTTATGCAGGTCCCTAGTCGCAGGGCTATCGAGATAGGGCATCGATATTCCGGAGTAGAATAGCGCATGCGCTTCTCATCCCAGTATGGGGGACGGTCTGTCCCGCAGCCGTCGGTACGTCGTACTTGAGATAGTATGCGGGTGCTCGTTAGGTTACGAGTACACTGGACAGGACTCGTCGGGAACTGACTAGTTGGTATTATGCCTATCGTCAGTTATCAGTTCCCAGGTGACATGAGTACAGCTTAGTCCGCTGACTTGACACTGTCACTTCGCCTCGAGTGTGTTCCCACTGTACTTTGATTACTACCCTACCACGGCTCAAAGGAGTCGTGCAAACAGGTAGTAGTTGGGTGCAGTCCCGAAACACTTGGAGGCAGTGACGGTTAGACAGGATTCGCCTCTCCCGGTATTGGGGGTTGACATCGCGCTGTGTCTAGGAGAGCCATTACACGAGTAGTCCCTGGCCAGGGCAAACGAGATATACTGGTAGGCTTCCAGTGTTATCTCAGGGTGTTTTGGGCTTCACTCCGACACGACTTGTACCGCTATTAGGGGACTGACGTTTACCGCCCCCTAGGCCCGCCATGCGATGTATCAGACGAACAGACCGGACTGTACGGAGAATGTCACATTCAGGCTCAGTAGGAGTTCAGATGGGTTTCGCCTCGTCAGTCTTCTTGTCGGCATCTACCTGGGGACCGTTACGCACAGCTAGTGCCGCTTGCGGTCTGTGGTTAAACCCACTGCCAGCGTAGTGTCGAGTCTTTAGAGTCCCACACAGAAAGCTATTCGCCTTTAGGCAAAAGAGTAGAGGTCGCATGGTTTTGCGACAGGTCGCATGGTTTTGCGACAGGGTTCGGTCACATCCGTGCACTTATGCACGTACAGTGTCCGGATAGTTTACACTAGCGGGCTTTGGTTTAAGCCAGATCCTAGTGTACCTTTTGGGATTGGTTTTATCCAGTATGCATTCGTGTTCCTCGGAACGCGGATGCTGGTGTGTATGCACAGTTGACAGAGAGACAGAGGCAGAGGATTCTCATTAGGGTTGTTGACCATTGACCGTTGACTTTTTGCTCAACCCTAATGAGAATATGATTAACAATTATATTAATTAAGTATTATGGTGACATGGTTGTTGAGGGGTTGACTTTGTTGACTTGTTGACTTTGTTGACTTGTTGACTTTGTTGACCGGTTGACTAGGCTTGACTAGTTGACCATCATGATAACAATAGCTATCATTTCATGGCAAAGACTTTTGCTTGCTTGCTCTCTTGTGCAAAATGAGTGCATGAAATGATATGGCTATTGTTGCTTAAACCATCACATAATACTTCATTGCTATGAGGTGTTATGATGGTTTTGGATTATGAGAGCCAAATGAGAAAAGTCTTCTCTCATTCTATCATTCTCATTCTCTCTCTTGTTCTTGAGCTCTCATCTTCCTCCTCTTGCTCTCCCTCTCTTGAGTCTATGGTTCACTTGTCTCATGTGTTGAGAACCAAGAACCATAGATAAAATCCCAACAAAACTCTTCTCTACTCACTCTAGTTCACAAGGTTTAGCAAACCGAGTGAACTAGTTTCTTCAAAGTTCGAAGAAGGAGCCAAAGGTAGAAGCTTTCAGGTGGATCGATCTTCGGCGCAAGGAGACGACGGGGAGAAGCCGATTCGGACAACCATCGAGGCTTGAAGACGAAGGAGTTCAAGAAAAGAAAGGTATAACCCCTAACCGAGTAGTTAATAACTCCTAGTTAGGTTGTTAGTTAGATATTTAACAAAGATCCGGGTTTTAAGTCCATGTTACCACCTCTAAGAAAATTGTTTTTCATCATATTCCGCATGCCCGAAAGTACCGGGAGAGGTAGCATGGACTTACAACCTGTACACATGTCACTAGGGAACTGCTATCTGACGTCAGGTATAATACCAACTAGCAGGTTCCCGGCGAGTCCTATCCGGTGTACTCATAACCCAATGAGCACCTGTATACATCTTAGGTGAACCAACTGACACTAGTGGCTTGTGAGACCGGCCACCGCCCCTCGTCGGGGTCTCGACTGTATACACTAGTCTACTCTGGAGAATCGATGCTCTGTCTCGAAACTCCCACGACTAGGGACCTTTTAAGGATGTGCTTATAGACTCCAGCTCTCACGTATATGATCGCTCTCATACTGCTGGTAGTCAAGCAAGAATCCTAGGGGCTCTATCAACGTGTAATAGCGACTCGTAAGGTCACCTAAAGCAGTACACGATGATAAAGATAAACCAGATAGCATACTATCATCTCGAGTAAGACTGTCCTACTGGGATAGGTCCTCCCTCAATCATTGCAATCACATGCCTGTGATCCAATATTTGACTCTGAGGGCACTATCTCCAACAATCTCCCACTTGCACTCAAGGCTAATTATTGCGATGTCGCATACTCACAGCCCGTGTGATACCGAACACCCAACTCCTCTATTGGTCAGTCTCACAAAGCTCGTTTGCGAAACTATTGCGTTCGAGGAATAGCCTCAGTGAGTGGATCCGCTCTGGTGTTTCTTTCTATGTCCCTCTTAATCTCAAGTTCGCGGAGAAAGCCATCTCCCGAAATGAGCAATACCTGTCTTAGAATGTGTCTGGATGTCTGATGGGACCTAGCTCATAAATGAACTCCAAATCCAAACCTCTTAGACTGTATCGTCAACTGAACTTAATCAGTATCCCGCGCCATCCTTCCCTCAGTATCCACCTGGACCACCTGTCCAAAATACTGCCCCTCGTCAGAGGGAAAACTATAACTCTGACAGTCACTCTGTCATCCAGGTCACCTTGGAAGCCTGGAATGATAACCGTCTCCCAAAGGAGGCTGCCGTTATCATTTCCCTAGAACATCCACTTATGTTCTAAAACTGCTTCCGATTGTTTCTCCAGGATTGGATCAATATCAACTTATTGCATCTACTGCAAGAACAACATCTGGTGTGGTACTTGACATCTCATGATTGACTCAATTGCCTAAGCAAGTGATCTGCCAATCATGTACATCCCTCTCTACTTTAGTCTGTAAGACACCTTTAGAGAGGGTGACTCCATCACCTGTAGGTACACTATCGTGCCAGGAGTCGTCCATTCTAAATACCCATAGAATCCTGTCTAAGTACCCAGATTGGGAAACCACCCAAATCTAGATCTATAGATCTAGTAACCAGAATGTCTTGATATTATATCCAAGTCCCATGTGGAGAAACCACTGTGTGACAACCAAAGTATAACCGACCGTAGTATAGGAATATCACTTCCTACTCTGTGTATGTCATCCAAATACCAGGACATCACACCCTACTACCTTCTTAACAGATCCATCCCCTATTCTGATGAAGTCAAACCTATGACTGTCACATCAGAAATAGATGATCTATCTCTGCTATATCTGCTTTAGTCTATAAATAGACATAAGCTACCTGTCCACCAATGCTTCCGCTGCTCCCACTGACCATGACAACCTTCTGGCAAAGTCATATAGACGTACGCTTCTAAAGCTAGTTTAGAACGACGCTATACTCATCCTCCTGCCGGGTATCACAGTCTGGAACAACAGCAATGGCAAGTCTGGGTAAACAAGAACCTCCCTGCCACCGTCCTTGAGCATACCGAAGTACCTCTCGAGTGCCTGAGGTTACCCACTTTATCTGCGGAGTGGCTAATGGAATGTCAAATCAAATTGAATTTTTAGGTTCTTATCAAATCTTCAGTAATCGTTTGCGGTTCTGGAATCGCTTCCAGTTCTACCATACTCCCACTACTGTTTTCTGAAAAAATCCATTTTTAATTAAAACTGTGGAGAGTTAAGAACAATATCTCTATTGATCTTCCAGATGGTAGAAAGTCAACCCTCGTCATAGCCCGGGTCAACCCGCAAACAGTCATTACTGAAACGTGCCTTGAGTTATCCGGAGTCTGGTTTTAAGCATAAGCCGGACAACTCCCCGTATCTTAACAATGTCAAGATATGAACTGTTCTATATCCAATACAGAAACAGAGGCACTGATTTAATTGAACCAGATTCAAATCATGCAGCTGTCTCCAGTGCATGACAACTAAATGGAAGGAGGCCGATCAGCGTTACTCAACTTAGGAATACTTCCAATTATGAGTAACCTGAAAGAGAAGATAGTTCTCTTAACCATTACAATCAACTGAATACCATACACAAGTATCTACATCTTCGATCACCTTGAAGAATCCTGATACTTGCAACACCTGGTTCTCTACTTTATTCATATACCTATAACTTCTCAAAACTCAGACCCTGTGTTTCCACGAAACACCTGTCTAAGAACTAGAGAAGTCATAAGTAAACCGAATATAGTACGAGTACCTACCCCTCTGTCCTAATGGACACTGGACAATATACAATACTCTGTATAAGTCCCCTGAGTCTAGTAACTCATTCATTGTGTGTCGTAGGTTGAAAACTGTACTTATGGTTAAGAAGAATTACACCGCTGTTCAATGCTCCTTACCTAACCATCCACTGATAGAGGTAAATGTCATAGACATAATTTCAAAAAGGTATATCTCACTCTATAAAAATAGACGTACAGATATATCAATTTGAAATTGGTGCATAACCGCGGATATTCAAAACCAAATATTTGCCGTCTGGCAAACAACCCAGGTGACTTCCTCAAATATCACCGATTACAACGAATCCCAATATAATGAGGATGATCACCCAATTCCTAATAACTTACTCCCACTCATCATCTGTAAAACCATACAGATGTGAGAATCAAACCTGGTAAATACATACCCTGGAGCAAGTGTCTAATTGGGAATCAGTTTTCTATTAACAGTACACGGTGAAACTGAAACATTGAAATGTTTCGATGGGATATCCCGGTATTCCTAGTAATGCCTCTTCCATTATCCAGATTCATAATTGTAACCGTATAATTCTTTGCCACTTCTCCAAATCCCTTTTTATGTCTTTAGTCATTACCTTCTGTACACCCCTTTGGGCCTAATGGTTTTCTTCCTTTCCTACCGTTCGGCACCAGCCTATGGTTTGGAAGAAGACTATCCAATAAGCATAATGGGTGTACTGTCCTAATCCTAGGAGTACTCGCAATGCGAGAGAAGGTGAAGATAAAAGACAACTGAATGAACTTAATTCCTATTTCTCCTGAACCAGGATCCATCCCCGAACTGGAACAAGTTCCTTTCGAGTTCGTATATAACCATACGATGGATTATCAAATAAACTTGGGATCTTCGTAGTGATACGGAGTGTCCTGGAGAAATACAAAGGTGATTTTGGATTGGCGAAGAAATACTTGGTTTGGTTGTGAATAGCAGTCGCAGTTTACTTTGCCCTCTTACTAATCCCTTTCTTTGTCTTAACTTAATACCTTCTGTACACCGTTTAGGATAATTGGTTTTCTTCATTCCCTACTGGTCGGCACCTGCCTATGGTTTGGAAGAAGACTATCCAATTTGCATAATAGGTGTACTATCTCCTAAACCAAGGAGTACTCGCAACCTGAGAGAAGGTAAAAGGAAAAGACAACTGAATAGTCCTATTCGTTTTCTCCAGAACCGGAGACCATCCTCGAATTCCTTCGAGTTCGTATATAACTATACGATGGTTTTGTCCAATGGAAGTGGACGTTCGTAGTAATACGGGGTGTCCTGGAGAAAAGGGTAAAAGTAGGAATGGCAATGAGGTCTGCAACTCTGACAATCCAAAAGCCAGTGTTAAGAGGGTTCGTTCAACTTGGTCACTGAGTCATAGTCTAGGGTCGGGTCAATGGTCGCTGCCAAAGAGATAGAGAAAAGAAACACTCGGCGTGCACTCTAACCTAGATCAGAATGGTTATCACTTTATCTAATCTGGAAACCTCCCACTGTAACGTCAAATTCTTCCCCAAACTTGAAAGAAGAATTAGCCGGGATCACCCGAGGAGTAAACCACTCATCAGTGGGAATCAGGATCCAACCATCATCGCATGATAACGTGACGGAATCCGCTCACGCTATCACACTCCAGAAGGTATGTGCATATCTGGCAAGTTTCAGTTCTTTTGAAACTCCCGATGTGGATTTTTGCCCCATGCTCTTATGACCTTGACTTTGGCCAACATATCATAAGTCACATGTCAAGTTCTACCCGTCATTGTCCCGGTTAATTTGAACCCACCCGTACATACCCTTGACTTTGGCCAAAATAGTAGTACGACTGTCCCAAACCAACGCATCTATCTATGCTGCATATGAATACCAAATAGCTACCAAACACTGTGCCTTGACTTTGGCCAACATACACAGCTTGAATACTATTGACTATCCATATGAAACGACAGAGGGCTACGAATGGTTTCTGGCGAAAACCTTTAACGTAAAGAACTTGATATCGTTGAAGGAACTGATAGCTTTATAAAAATATAGTAACGAAAACCTTTGCTAAAGAGGTCACTCCCGGTGAAGGGATCTCGGCTCTTTCCCCGTAGAATGAGGTGCAGGATATTCCAACTGAATACCACGATGCAAAGCAAAAGTAATCGGCTATAGTGAAGTTATTGCCCTGACACAAACTTTTGTCCAAGGGGTCACTCCCGGTGAAGGGATCTCGGCCCTTGCCTCGTCGACTGAGGAGCAGGATATTCCAACTGAATACCACTGTGCAAAACAAAAGAGAACGCCCTTGCAATAACAGCTTTTTGAAAAAGTGTTCCAACAACATCAGAATAGGTTTGTTTATCTTGCATTGATCCGAATCAACGCAGTCCCATCAATTGATCACACCACAAAGAACGAAAATATACTGACGTACGTATATGCCATCCGCATTCGCGACTGGGTCCCGTTATCACCCGTTAGGTTAGCTAACTAACGGCAGAGCGGGGACTGGACTAGCGCGGATGCAAAACATATACAACATCTACTAGTATATATATAATATATAATTTTCGCTCAAGGCGTGATAAAAATGCAACAGCACAGAAATACACAGCATCACAGAACAAAACAGATATCTGGGATCCCCGGGTTTTATAGAGCCGCTACTGAAACCCGACGTTCCCCTGGTCGTGTGGATAGCCTGTGCAATGAAAACCTAGACCCCTACGGGCGCGGCAAGTCACCCGCCAAAACCTGAAGCGAGGCAGCCCCCTTCAGCAACGTGAATTGACCACCCAGCACTTCACGGAATCCGGCAACTTGGGCACCCCTCCTCGGTCAATCCTATACCCCCTACGAGTGCGGCGAACAGTCCGCCAATTCTAGAGTAAAGCCCCCTCCGTCTCAATGCCATGAGATGCTGGCTCGTTGCCCTCTAGAACCCGGCTGTCCGTGCACCCCTCCGCGGGGTAATCCTAGTACAGAAAGTAAAATATACATACAACGGGTACATCGACCGCAACCTGGTCGTGCCCCAAAAGAATAATATACAATCAGGCAGTGACGGCAGTCCACATGTCGGACGCTCGCCCCGCAAAATCAAATGTACATATAAAACAGAACTGTACTACCACTGCATCCAGGATATCCCCACAACCGATCCGCAACAACACAGCATAACACAGAACATCAACGTGAATGTCACGTTCGCAAATCCGTCTAAAAGGGCAATAGCAAATAGACTGGATTTACCGATCGAATGACATTCACGGTCGCAGATATAATGTAAATACTGTGAAATAGCATGTTTAAAATATCTGATCAAACAAATTTTATCAAGTGGGACCCAAGCAGTACTGTAACACTTACAGAAAATCTGGGCCCAAAAAGAATGTCCCAAAACCCCTATTTCAAAGCCAACAGCCCACTGGAAAAATTTGGTGCGTTGAAAAGTCAAAGTGGCGGCGGAACCGCGGTCAATGCGTGGGTTTGGCCGTGGTTCCGCGGTGGAATGGTGATATAACGCCACCAAATTTTCTCAGAATGCTTATAATTACCTACACGTGTCTCTGCAACAACCTGAAAAATTTTTGGAGCTGAAAAAATTTCGACAGAGAACAGTGCACTGAAAATACGGTTTTTGCGATTTTTGTTCGATCAGGTTTTAAACACACTAGAGCAAGCTAGGCATGGTTAATGGCGAGGCTCTGATACCAATGTAAGTCCGCGGCGGCGCCCCGGCAGTCGATCCGACGCCGGAATGTGGAAACGAAAAACTTTGCAAACTAGCAAACCGGCACCACCGCGCACTTTTCACCCGGATCGGGCCATTAACCTAGCAACTAGCAAACTAAAATAAGAGTAGAGAAGTATACCAAGCGATCCGTGTCCTTCGGTCTTCGTCTCCACTCCGATCTCCCGCGGATACTTCGTCCGTCACCTCCTCGTCGAAACGGGCACCATATCGCCAAAGTCTTTTACGGGCTCCCACCTCTGGACCGAGGCAACTCGGGCGCGAAGTTGGCTAGCCGACGCGTCCGAGATTTGCTGTAGAATAGTGTATGAAACTTTTCTCTTGGGGTTTAGTTGCCTTTGATGTGGAGGAATGAAGAACTTTGGAAGAAGAATGGTGTATATTTTTCAAGCATGAAAAATGAGAGATGTATATTTCCTCACACTCATAAATCAACCTCTCCCTCTCTTGCAATGTGGCCGGCCCTCTCTCCTCAAGAAGAGGATTGGAGAGAGAAAAAAAGGGCATCTCTATCCAGGAAGAAAAAAGAATGATAAAGGAAAAAGGCTCACATCAATATCACACTCATTTCTCATTTGATGCAAGACAAATGATGCAAAAGGAATATAATGATGATAGTCATATCATGAAGCTAAAAAATGCAAGAAAACCCCTCCACAAATGTTATTTGCAAATGTGCAAATAACCCCCTCCATCGAAAGTCCGGTCGTGAAGGAATAAAAGAAAACCGGCCGGAACGGAATGCAAACTGGCAACTTCAGAAAACTGATCCCGTAATAAATTACAGGAAAACCCCGCTACTGCAAATACATGCCCGCATTTGTATTCCCACTGAACACAAATGCAAAGAGACAAAACTACACTATCAAATACTAGGATCCGGCTTAAGCCAAAGCCGGCTAGTAAAAACCGTCCGATCACGATCCGTGCAATACCGCACGTATCTGATCGAACCCTGCCATATCTTCATACGGCCTCTACAGCGTTTCGCCCGAAACCTGAGTAACTGTGCGTGGTGGACTCTAAAGACTCGTCAATACTATGGCTGTGGATTTAACCACTAGCACGTCAGAGGTATCAGCCATACGTGACGGGCCACCAGCTATTGACCAAAAGGGACGTCGATGAGCGAACTCATCCTGACACCCTACTGAGCCTGTCAGTGACAATATCCGTACAGTCCGGTCCGTTCGTCTATGAGCATCGCATGGCGGGCCTAGGGGGTTGGTGAAAGTCAGACCCCCAATAGCGGTACAAGTCGTGTCGGAGTGAAGCCCAGAACACCCTGAGATACTACTGGAATACCTACCAGCAAATCTCCTGCCTTGGCCAAGGACTTTTCATGTTCTGGCTCTCCTAGACACAGCGCGACCTCACCCCCAATACCGGGAGAGACGAACCCCTGCAGATCCGCTCACTGCCTCCATGTGGCTCGGGACTGTACCCAACTAAAACCTGTTTGCACGACTCCTTTGAGCCGTGGTAGGGTAGTAATCAAAGCACAGTGGGAACTCACACGAGACAAATGACGATCTCAGGTCGATGAACTAACCTGTACACATGTCACCAGGGAACTGCTATCTGACGTCAGGTATAATACCAACTAGCAGGTTCCCGGCGAGTCCTGTCCGGTGTACTCATAACCCAATGAGCACCTGTATATATCTTAGGTGAACCAACTGCCACCAGTGGCTTATGAGACCGGCCACCGCCCCTCGTCGGGGTCTCGACTGGATACACTAGTCTACTCTGGAGAATCGATACCCCGTCTCGAAACTCCCACGACTAGGGACCTTTTAAGGATGTGCTGATAGACTCCAGCTCTCACGTATATGATCGCCCTCATACTGCTGGTAGTCAAGCAAGAATCCTAGGGGCTCTATCAACGTGTAATAGCGACTCGTAAGGTCACCTAAAGCAGTACACGATGATAAAGATAAACCAGATAGCATACTATCATCTCGAGTAAGACTGTCCTACTGGGATAGGTCCTCCCTCAATCATTGCAATCACGTGCCTGTGATCCAATAATTGACTCTGAGGGCACTATCTCCAACAGTAATCCCTCACACTTAGTTGTAAAGATGTTTACTTGCATATTAAACCCTAATAATCTAGCAAAGATCTCGGCTTTGGGTTGTTCGGCACGTCTAAATTTTTATTCGGGCATGGTTGATGCCTTATAGACCTTCATAAGAGTGCCTAGGAACCCTACACTCATAACCTGTAAGTCTCATGGAACCTGAGTGCCCAACATCGGCACTCGAAAACATCATGAAATACTTGTGTCCAACATCGACACGTAAATCCACATATCGTACCTGTACATCTCACAGAACCTGAGTGTCCAACCCGACACTCGAAATCCTCGGAACCTGAATATCCAATCTCGACACTCGCAATCCCCATATCCATACATCTCACGGAACATAAGTTCCTAAATCGACACTCGAAATCCCCAAATCCATATATCTCTCGGAACATAAGTGCCCAAAATCGACACTCGAAATCCCCAAATCCATAGAAACCGGGTTTTCAAAACAATACACATTTCTTGAAATATCCCCGCGGTTCTCAAATCCGGAAAATCACATGAAATCCATATCTCAATGCATAAATCCATGTAATATGATGTATGCAACATAGAACGTCAATATGAGCATATCAAGAGAAAATTCTCTATTTATATGCACCAAGTCATTAAATATATCACGCGGTTCCCAATTATCCAAATCCAACCCAATATCATATATCGGTGAACATATAGCTATAGCAAGGTATATGTTAGTTGTATATATGCCCTAGAGGCCATTGTTGTACATATGATGTATGTTATAGTGGATGCTTGGATATATATAGAGAGGACTTTCTTGCTCGACATGATAGTATGCTATTTGGTTTCACTTTGTCTTAATATGTTGACTTGTATTGTTTACTGTCTTGCTCTCACATGTTGACAAAGCCCTTAAGATATGTACTCGACTGTTAGGACTATGATGCAGATCATACTAGTGGGGCCAGGATAGTCCAAGAGTACATCCTATAACTGTTCCTAGTTGAGGGAGTATCGAGACAGGGCATCGATACTCCAGAGTAGACTAGCGTATACGCTTCTCGACCCATATGATGGATGATGGATAATCCCATATCCATTGGTGTTTGACATCAGAGAAGGTATACGGGTGCTCAGTGGAGAATGGGTACACTGAACGGACTCGCCGAGAACTCCTAGATGGTATTATACCTATCGTCAGATAGCAGTTCTTTGGTGACACTGGTACAGGTTAGTCTGTAGTCCCGAGATCGTCATAGAGTCTTGTGTGATTCCCATTGTGTTTTGATTTCCACCTTACCACGTTCATGAGAATATGCAAAACGGTGGCTTTTGGGTACATCCCCGAATCACATGGAGGCAATGAGCGATAGGAGGGGTTTCATCTCTCCCGGTATTGGGAGTTAATGTTGCGCGGTGTTCGATTGGCTATAACTGGAAGTCTCTGGCCAGGGCTGATATGGAGTGCTACTGGTAAGTGTTATTAGTAGTTTCTCGACCTGTTATGAGCCTCACATCGAAACGACTTATCGGTTACTGGGGTCTGACGTTTTCTACCCCTAGACTGGATATGCGACATATCAGACGAAGAGACCGGACTGTACGGTAGTGTTACTGATTGGATTCACAGGAGTGTGTACAGGCTTGCTTGTTGATCTTCTGATCGCTCAATATCCGGGTGGCTGTTACGTTTAGCTGACCGCTTGCAGCTTATGGGTGTTTGATATGAACATCACCTACTGCCGGTGTATTGACGATTCTTTAGAGTCCTGCACAAAGGTTTCCTGGCTCAGGAAAATCGGAGTAGGAGCACATATGTGATATGTGCGGGACCGAGAATAATACGTGTATGTGATACCGTATTCGATTCTCGCGATATGTGATATCTTCCGGGTATATATGATATAGCCGGGTCATCGGATCAAGTGTTGATTCGATGAAATGATACATTTTATATTAGTCGGTTATATGTGATATAGCCGGATTATCGGATCAAGTATTGATTCGATGATTTAATGTATAATTATATATGATATATTATATTACATTAACTAATATAAGCTCACTTAAGTAATTCCTTTTCTTATTTTGGATACATTGATATATATGTGATATATGTTAAATGTATTCTTTTGTTACTATTTTATATATATGTGATATGTATAATTGTAACATGCTAGGTTATAAATGTAACTAGGGTTTATTAGAGTTAAACCATGCTAGGGTTAATATTAGGGTTTATATTTATCATTAAGTAATTCAAATATTGTGGATATTGATCAAGGATGAAGCTTGTAGAAGCTTGTAGTCTTCTTTGACTTTGTTCACTCTTTTTGTCTAGCTTAAGATATTTATCAACCTCACCTTTAACCATAGCTAATGGTTAAGTCTCTACATGGGTTAAGAATGATATACTTGACCATGGTTGCATTTCTAACCACACAACAATTATTCTCATCACTTCATCTTCTTCTTCCTCAAAAAGCTTGCTAGCTTTTTCATTTGTGATGAAATAAATTGATAAAAAGAAAACTAAAGAGGGCAAAATTCCTACTTCGTCATCCTCTTCTATACTAGCCATATAGATTAGTGTGTTAGCTTCACTAATTCATAATTAGTGAAGAGTTATCTTGTGTTTGTGTTTCCTCAAGGTAGATCGTCTTGGATTTCGAAGACTTCAAGTAAGATGCATCATTCACCTCATGGAGCCTCTCTAGAGTCCAGGAGCTTGATGATCGCAGCGATGGGACCACAACTCGGAGCTTATGAAGCGAAGGAACGGACTACAAAGGTTGTAATCCCTCTCACTTAGATGTAAAGTGTTTACATTTCGGTTTAGTTTGATTCTCTAGTTAAAGATCTAGGGTTAGGGTTATATAGAATGACAAAAATTTAAACCTGGCATGGGTGATGCCTCCAGAAACCTTGCTGCCGTTATAGGTAACCCATCAGTGGTATCAGAGCCAAGCTAGAGCATTAGGCGTTGTCTAGATGAAGTTTAAAGTCCGATCGAAACCCCGAAAACCCGATTTGATCCCCTCTCTGGAAATTTTTCAAAAAGTTGGGTTTTCCATGTTAAAAATATTCAGAAAATCATGCAGGGAATTCTATGGACACACCTGAAGAACGAAACCCTAACTCGTCAAAGTGACCGCGGATCCACGGCCAAAACCTGGTTTTGGCGGCGGATCCACGGCGCCACTTGAGAGGCTTGGGTCGGGCCCTTCAACTGTAGGTTCATAGGTGCTGTGGTATGTCTCTGGTTAACTTTAACTGTGCTCAAGTGTTGAGCTCTCTAGGTATTTTGGGAATTCGTTGATTTGATCGAATTGTTTAAACGTCGTCCAGCTTTCTGTAACGTGATACAATATGAGGAATTCATATAGTTAGGCATGAAATCCGTAATATGTGATATTTTGGGTTTATAATGTCTAAGGTAATTATGAATTCCAAATGTTGTAGTTTTACATTTTCTTTTCTGCGACAGTAAGTGTAATATATGGTATATCGCCGTTTTCGTTGCTATATGTCAACGACAATTGTGATAGGCATATTTACTTACGTTGCTAGCATGTGATGTTATGTGTTACTGTGATATGTTATATTGGATCGTCTTGTTTTGAATAACCGGGGGTTTTATGTGAGATGAGAGTTTTTATTTTCATTCATGTAAAATTCATTGTATGTAATATTCTTTTATTGGGGCACTTCCGGGTTGAGGATGATGTCACCATTGTATATTATTTACTTTTTCGCATTAGGATAGACCCAAGGTGGGGAGCACAAGTAACCGGTTTCTAGGGACCAGTGCGAGGCCATCTCGAGGAGTCGAGACAGGGTTTCCTAACCCTAGAATTGGGAGGGTTTCTTGCCGCTCTCGTAGGGGTCTAGGGATGTGGGTTTGGCTATTCATCGCGACCGTGGAATCCTTGTTTTATACAGGCTCAAAATAAAACACAGACAACCTAGTATATCCAATATTTCATATACTTCTTCTGCTGCTGATATACTCTGATGTGATCATTTTATATGCCTGAGACGAATGGTTTATTATTGTATATATGATATATAATAAACGTTGCTTATGTTTTGCACCTGCGCTAGTCTCGTCCCGGTATGCCGTTAGTTAAGTAACCTAACGGTGCATAACGGGACATTGTGGCGAATGCGGATGGCATAAGCGTACGTTGTATTTTCGTTGCTTCTGTGATGCTTAGGAGGCTTAAATGATGGGATTCATTAATGATATGAATGAAAGAAAAAGAAAGCTAAAAGATATTGTAGAATCATATTTATAAAAAAGGGTAGCTCTAGTTTTTGCTTTGCATAGCGGTATCCCTTGTAGAATATCCAGCACCTTATTCGATAAGGAAAGAGCTGAGATCTCTTCACCAGGAGTGACATCTTTAGTGAAACTAGCAGATGCTACAACTCACTCGGTTTTGTTTTTGATTGCTTCTATAGTTCTTGCTTTGCATAGTGGTATTTGTGAAATATCCTGCATGTTATTCGATAAGGAAAGTGCCGAGATCTTTTCACCGGGGGTGACCTATTTAGTGAAACTAGTAAAAGCCTAAAAAACACTCCTTTTTCAAAATCACTTGTTTCTACAACGATATCAAGTTCATCACGCAAAAGGTTTTCTGAAAACCCTGTCGTAGCCCTCCGTCATTTCAGATAAGTTCTACTTGGTATTCGTGCTGCGTTTGTTGACCTTGTCAAGGTGTAGTGTACGGTAGATAATTAGTATTTATCTGCTAAAGCATGAGATGCGATTGGATTAGGGTAGTCGTACGACCTTGTTGACCTTGTCAAGGCTCGTGCGGGTGGGTTTAATTCAATCGGGAAATGACGGGTTGAACTTGACTTGCGATTTATGGTTTGTTGACCTTGTCAAGGTCATAGATCGCTAGGGGCAAATCATTATCGGGAATTTCAAGTGTTGAAATTTGCAATGGGATTGCATACCTTCTATGAGATAGTTGGATCCCGATACCCACTACGAGTAAGAGTTACTCCTGGAAGAGTTTTACACAAGACAATTAGCCGATCAAGTAGGTGTCTAAAAAGGTGTTAATGGGGTTACGCCCCTGGGAAAACGAGATTTATTCTAATTAGGTCCGTGTGAAAGCACGGGGAACCTCCCTCAAAATACCAACACTGGCCTGGCCGAAAGATTGGCAAACTTGTAAGGTGTAATTAATCTCGGCTAGTCTTACCTTTTAGGGTTTGAAGGAAGATTTGATGAAAATAGTGGGAGCCATCTTGATTAGATAAGATAATAACCAATATAATCTTGAAAGAGCGCACGCTAAAGTGTTTTCTTCTCTCTCTCTCTCTCCAGGTAGCGACCATGTCAGGCCTTAATCAAGATAAAAATATGGATGTATTGACTGAACCCGCTTGTTATACTGAACAGGGGAACGTTGGTTCCGTTTTTTCTTATAATTGTTATAAGACTGAATAGGAAATAGGGGAATATTTGGATTCTCACGCCGCCCAAATGAAGAAAAAGCATGTTGATGCATTTTCTTCGGGTGTGTTAGTTATCGAGAACTATTTCTCAGTTCACTCTACGTCCTGGGTATTAGATACCGGATTGGGATCCCACATATGCAATATGTTGCATGGGCTAAGGAAATGTAGAGAACTGGGAAGGGGTGATCATTCCGTTAGAGTAGGGAATGGTACAAATGTTGCAGCCAAAGCAGTTGGCGAATATCACCTTATATTACCAAAAGGCAATACATTGATTCTGAATGAATGCTATTACATTCCGACCCTGATATGCAATCTTATATCAGTTTCTTTATTAAGTAAAGAAGGATATAATTTTGTAGTACAGGATAATGTTATGAATATCTTCCTAGATCAAAAGTTGATTGGATCAGGCTCGTTAAATAATGGCATATACGTTCTAAATCAAATCACAGTTCTTAATGTACAAAACACACACAAAAGGAAGAGTTCAGAAATGAACGAATCTTTCTTATGGTATTATAGATTAGGTCATATCAATGCGACACGACTAGCTAAGTTACATAAAGATGGATATTTGAATACGTTCAAATTATCATCTTATGAAACTTGCCATTCATGTCTCAAAGGCAAAATGACCAAAACTCCGTTTAGTGGACACGGAGAAAGAGTTACGGAACTCTTGGGATTGATACATAGTGATGTATGCGGTCCCATGTCTACACATGCCAGGATTGGTTCCTCATATTTCATTACATTCACTGACGATCTCTCAAGATACGGACATGTGTTCCTGTTGAAACACAAGTCTGAAGCTTTTGAGAAATTCAAAGAACATAAGCACGAAGTAGAGAACTAAACGGGTATAAGTATTAAGATCCTTCGATCTGATCGAGAAGGAGAATACTTAAGCAATGAGTTCCTGAACTATCTAAAAGAGAATGGGATTCTCTCTAAGCTTACTCCTCCTTATACACCATAGCACAACGGTGTATCGGAGCGGAGGAATCGCACCCTATTAGATATGGTGCGCTCTATGATGAGCACCGCTGAGTTACCTAGTTCCTTTTGGGGTTATGCGCTTGAGACAACAACATACCTATTGAATCAAGTTCTATCTAAATCCGTACCTACCACACTATATGAGATATGGAGTGGGAAGGGACCATATCATAAACGAGTTAAGATATGGGGTTGTCCGGCCTATGTCAAAAGGCAAAATCCGGACAAACTTGAGGCACGATCAGTTCTCTGCAAGTTTGTGGGATATCCAAAGAATTCTTATGGATATTTTTTCTACCACAGTGAGGAGCAAAAGGTGTTTGTTGCTCAACATGCCACCTTTTTAGAAAAGGAATTTCTTGCAAAAGAAATTAGTGGCGAAGAGGTAGAGGTGGAAGAAGTTCCAGCAGCACAAACTGCAACCGAAGATTTAGTGGAACCAGAGGATTCAGTAGTTCCCAACGAACCTCAGCCGCTGCGCCGATCTAGTAGGGTTCCTCATCCACCTAAGAGATACTACAGTTTTCTCATTGATGATGGGAGCGAGGTTTATGTCATGGAAGATGATGACCCGACTAACTTTGAGCAGGCCATCACGAGTAGGGACTCTGTGAAATGGCTGGATACAATGCGATCTGAGATGGAATCTATGTACACCAACAAAGTATGGACTTTGGAAGTTGCTCCTGAAGGGGTAAAACCCATTGGGAGAAAATGGATTTTTAAGAAGAAACTTGGTGTAGATGGAAAGGTGGAGTCCTTCAAAGCTAGACTTATTGCAAAGGGTTTTCGTCAACGACCAGGTATGGATTATGAGGAAACCTTTTCTCTAGTAGCTATGCTTAAGTCCATCCGGATCTTACTTACCATTGCTGCATACCATGACTACGAAATCTGGCAAATGGATGTTAAGACCGCCTTTCTAAATGGTGATTTAGAGGAGTGCATGTACATGACTCAGCCAGAGGGCTTCGTAGATAGTGGGAGCAACGAAAAGGTGTGCAAGCTGCTTAAATCCATTTATGGGTTAAAACAGGTATCACGGAATTGGAACATCTGTTTTGATGTTGTAGTCAAAGAGTTTGACTTCATCAAAAACGTAGATGAACCTTGTATTTACAAGAAGGTTGCAGAGAGTAAGGTTGTCTTCCTCGTATTGTACGTGGATGACATACTCTTGATAGGAAATGATGTTCCTATGCTGCACTCGGTCAAGCTCTTCTTATCACATAGATTCTCAATGAAAGATCTAGGTGATGCCTCCTGCATTTTGGGAATTAAGATCTATAGAGATAGATCTAAGTGGATACTAGGATTGTCCCAATTCAGGTATATTGACACCATACTAAAGAGATTTAGTATAGAAGAATCCAAGTGTGGGTATTTACCCACGATCTCTGGACTCACTCTCCCCAAAGAGATGTCTCCTAAGACTGATTTGGAGAGAGCTCGCATGCAAGGGATACCCTATGCTTCGGCAGTAAGTTCTATCATGTACGCGATACTATGTACCAGACCCGATGTAGCATACTCACTAAGTGTAGTGAGTAGGTATCAAGCAGATCCTGGAGAGAGTCACTGGACAGCTGTGAAGAACATTCTCAAGTACTTAAGAAGGACTAAGGAGATGTTCTTGGTGTATGGTAACGGAGAACTCCAGTTGGAGTCCTTTACCGATTCAAGTTTCCAAAGTGATAAGGACGACTCTAAGTTGCACTCGGGATTTGTCTTTACCCTAAATGGATGGGCGGTTTGTTGGAAGAGTTCCAAACAGGAAACCGTGGCAGACTCGACGTTGGAGGCTGAATACATCGCTGCCAACGATGCTGCCAAAGAGGCTGTCTGGATGAAGAAGTTCATCACTGAACTTGGAGTGGTTCCATCCATTGAGCATCCAATACCTTTGTATTGTGATAACAATGGAGCTGTGGCTTTGGCCAAGGAACCCAGGTCCCATCAGAGATCCAGGCATATTCTGAGGCGGTATCACCTAATCCGGGATATAGTTGATTGCCGAGAGATTGAGGTCAGGAGAGTTGATACGAAGGACAACACTGCGGATCCTCTCATGAAGGCCATACCCTAGATACAATTTGAGAGACTCTTCGGGATGTTGGGTATAAGATACTACAGCAGCTGGCCTTAGTGCAAGTGGGAGATTGTTAGTTGTATATATGCCCTAGAGGCCATTGTTGTACATATGATGTATATTATAGTAGATGCTTAGATATATATAGAGAGGACTTTCTTGCCCGACATGATAGTATGCTATTTTGTTTCACTTTGTCTTAACATGTTAACTTGTATTGGTTTACCGTTTTGCTCTCACATGTTGATAAAGCCCTTAGGATATGTACTCGATTATTAGGACTATGACGCAGATCATACTAGTGGGGCCAGGGTAGTCTAAGTGTATATCCTATAACTGTTCCTAGTCGAAAGAGTATCGAGACAGAGCATCGATACTCCAGAGTAGACTAGCGTATACGCTTCTCGACCCATATGATGGGCGATGGATGATCCCATATCCATTGGTGTTTGACATCAGTGAAGGTATACGGGTGCTCAGTGGAGACTGGGTACATTGAACAGACTCGCCGAGAACTCCTAGATGGTATTATACCTATCGTCAGATAGCAGTTCTCTAGTGACACTGGTACAGGTTAGTCTGTAGACCCGAGATCGTCATAAAGTCTTGTGTGATTTCCACTGTGCCTTGATTTCCACCTTACCACGTTCATGAGAATGTGCAAAATGGTGGCTTTTAGGTACAGTCCTGAATCATATGGAGGCAATGAGCGATAAGAGGGGTTTCATCTCTCCCGGTATTGGGAGTTGATGTTGCGCGGTGTTCGATTGGCTATAACTGGAAGTCCCTGGCCAGGGCTAATATGGAGTGCTACTGGTAAGTGTTATCAGTAGTTTCTCGACCCGTTATGAGCCTCACATCGACACGACTTATCGGTTACTGGTGTCTGACGTTTTCCACCCCTAGACTGGATATGCAACATATCAGAGAAGAGACCGGACTGTACGGTAGTGTTACTGATTGGATTCACAGGAGTGTGTACAGGCTTGCTTGTTGATCTTCTAATCGCTCAATATCCGGGTGGCTGTTACGTTTAGCTGACCGCTTGCAGCTTGTGGGTGTTTGATATGATCATCACTTACTGCCGGCGTATTGATGATTCTTTAGAGTCCTACACAGAGGTTTCCTGGCTCAGGAAAAACGGAGTAGGAGCACATATATGATATGTGCTGGACCGAGAATAATACGTGTATGTGATACCGTATTCGATTCTCGTGATATGTGATATCGGCCGGGTATATGTGATATAGCCGGGTCATCGGATCAAGTGTTGATTCGATGAAATGATACATTTTATATTAGTCGGTTATATGTGATATAGCCGAATTATCGGATCAAGTATTGATTCGATAATTTAATGTATAATTATATATGAGATATATTATATTACATTAACTAATATTGTTAGTGTATATGCCCTAGGGGCCATTATTGTATCATACTAGATTGTATATTACTTAATGGAAGCTTGGGATATTCACAGTTATATATACAGTCTTGCTAAAAATGGTAGTATGCTACTTGGTTTGTGTCTACTTTAATATGTGCATATGTTTCTTGTAACGTATCACTTATACAAATTAGTAGAGCCCATAAGTTCTTTGTTTGATTACCAGCGTTGTGATGGCAGTCACACTAGTGGGGGCTGGGTAGTTTGTGAGCAACATCCTATACAGATCCCTGGTCGTTAGATTATCGAGATAGGGCATCGATATTCCAGATTAGACTAGTGTGTATGCTTCTCATCCCAGTTGGGGAGATGGTCTGTCCCATAGCCATCAGTATGTCGTACTGGAGATAGTAAACAGGTGCTCGTTAGGTTACGGGTACACCGGACAGGACTAGTAGGGGAACTGATTGGTTGGTATTATACCCATCGTCAGTTAACAGTTCCCAGGTGACATGAGTACAGCATAGTCCGCAGACTTGAAACTTGTAACGTTGTGAAAATCGTTTTGGTGAAATTTCGGAAAAATCGGTAAAATAAGGGTGTTTTCTGTAAAAAGTCAAAATACAAATATCTTTATTTTAAAATTAAATATAAATATTCTAGTTATGTAATTGCTAGTATTTAGTGTTTATTGAGCCACTGGTGAGATTTCAAAATTTCTGAAATTTTTTCCGAAATTAATTATTTTAATATTATTCTAAGCCGTCACTAATACATTTAATTCGGGAAAATTACAGACTGGAATGAGTTGAAACCAATTTTGTGCATCATAATACATTAAACAAAATTTTAACATGTGGTTTTTGAATTGAAATAGGGTTGTTAACCGGTGTTAGAAAATATCGAAGAAAAAGGCTTTTTTTCGGTGAAATTAATGCAAATGGAGTGCGGTATAACTTTTATCTTTTTCCAAACAAAACCACACTCTCTTTTACTCCCTCACACCATTTTGTTCAGTCTTGGCAGCTTCTCTCTCTTCATGTTTCAAGTGGGTTCTAGAAATTTGGTTTTATGGAAAAATAAAAAGAAAGAAAATGAATGAAACTTGAAATGACATAAAGAAGGTTATGATGTAGAACTTTCCACACCTCTCCACACCCTCACTCCCTCACTCTCCTCCATCTAGCTCTGGCTGAAACCAAGCCCCCCCTTCTACACAATTTCCACTTCAATTTTCTACAAAAACTATCAAAAATTCTTCAAAAATTCAATAAAAAAATCCACAAAATCCTAATTATTTCCTACCCTTTATTCTTTGCTCATTTTTACATGCATTTTGGAGATGGAGAGCATGCATTTTGGAGGGTTATTTTCATGTTTGGATTTCTTGTGTGAAGGTATTAATCTTGTTCTTTTGAATTATTGTTATTTAATGTTTCATTCTAGTATAAATTGATTTAATGAATTAATTCTATTTGCAAGTTTTAAAATTCAAGTTAGGGTTTGTAAATTCAAGTTGTGGTTTTATTAATTCATTAGGGTTATAATAACTAGTTTAACACTTTTAGAATTGGAAAATCTTGCATGGTTGTTGAATTATAATTTGTTCATTTAAAATTGTTTAAATTAAATAATTTTGCTAACTAAGTTTCTATAAAACATATATATTGGTGTTAATAAATTATAATTTATATTTTTATCATTATATTGTGGTTTTAATGGGAGTATTAACTTGTTGGTGGAATGAAAAACTCAATTTGGTTACTAGTTTTTATTGATAATTGATAAATTGTAAGAAAAATGCTATTTTTGCTAACTAGAATTTGGAAATTCTTAAATAAATGAGATTTAAAATCTAATTCATGGTTTAATTATATTACCATCATTATAAATTGTAGTTTGAAAAGTTAATTCATGCAAAATCAAGTTTTGTTGTGAAATTGTGGAATTTTGCTTGCAAGAAGTGGAAAATTGATAAAGGTTGCAAACTAGAAATTCCAAATTAATACAAATTTGTGTAATAAAAATATAGTAATGGGTTGTATAGTCTAGTTATGCTATTTAATAAGTTTTATGACCTTTGGTTTCATTTAAATGTCATGTTTTGAAGAAAAACGATAAATTGGCATTTTCGGGTTTTACGAAATCGGGCGATTTGATGGATTTTAGGGTTTCGATGAATTAAATCATGTTTTATATTATAAGTAATGAGTTTTAAAACTATGAGTTGTTTGTTGATTTTTATCTCGATTAATCGGAGTTTGTACGCCGATATCAAGCGATATTTGGTTCTTTTGCGTGAACGGGACATAGATTTTAACCTATACGCGTTTCGTGTGTCGTTTTGACTTTTGTCCGTGATTTAGTTTACGATACTATATATGTTTGCGTATAGGTACCCCTCGCGTGGACTGCGGGTGATGAAGAAGAGGATGGCGACACCGTCTTCGGCAGACATGGACTAGGTGAGTAGATGTATATCTATGGGGGGAAGTCGGGTGATGGCGTTTAGCACCCCCGCAACGTAGAATAGGAATAGTACTTATTGACATTAGGAAGCTAGATGTGACCCTAGATTCTTAATGAGTAGGACCCTAGTAATGACCCTAGGCTGGACTAGACTGATTTAGGAAGACTATACCAGAGGATGAATACCTTGGAAGAGATTCGTAGGTTTCAGGTAGATACACACACACACGCACACACTGAAACTCGACGTGGTGTATACGTGTATGTGTATATATATATAGGACTAGGTATAGGTATATATATTTATACAACACGTATATGGGATACATTGATGTGATATGATACACGGGAATGAAATAGTATAACTGGGCTTGATGCCGTGATTCTTGGCTATAGAGTCGTATTAAAGTGTTAGCGGATCATTAGAGAATGAGATAATGAACAGATATACATAAATTATAATGGGTGGTGATGATATTGAGGTACATGGAACTCTAAATAACACCCGGACTGTAACTTGTGACTGATCACGATAAGATATATGTATGACTTGATTACAACATCATATAGGTGTGACTTGATGATGATATGATATAAGTGTGACTTAATCACAATATGATACATATGGCATGATGTTTCTTTGGATAAATTAATGATGTATATTGTAGGGTTCCTAGGCACACTAGTGAGGTCTCACAAGGCATCGATCATGCCAATTTAAAATTTTAACGGTGCCGAGAAACCCGACTACGGATCGTTTGCTAGAAGTTTAGGCGAAAAAGCTAACTAGTTAACACTTAACTAAGAGATACGGAAATACAACCTTTGTAGATCCGGTCCTCCACCTCCACGGCTCCAAGATGAGGTCGTCTCCGCTGTCCAAATCAAATCCGGGCTCTAGCGTCGGCTTCATCGGAGAATGGACGGGCTAGGTCATCGACAACGTGCCGAAGATGATCAACGTCGAAGCATCACTAGATCAAGCTCCACCTTCACCGAGCCTTGAAAACTTGTGAAGGAAACACACTCTACTACTTGGCAAGAGGTAGAGGATGAAGAAATAGGAAGTGGGTAGACTTTAGAATTGGATTTCTCACTTGTTTTCATCAATCACCATTGATGAAGCAAGCTTCTTCAATGAAGAAGTAGATGAATATTGTTATGATAAGATTAATATAAAATAGAAAATAAAAATCCATTCTTATCATAATATTAACCTTAGTTTAGTGTAGAGAATGGACCATGGTTAGATATGATGGTTAGGGTTAAGGAAGAGATAAGAATGGTTGACTTGATCAAAGTTTCAAGAAACTTCAACATAAAACAAAATAAGCCACCATCCTTAAATAATTTCCAAAATGAATATATAAATAAATGAATAAGATAATCAAAACCCTAATCATTAAGTAAACCATGGTTTAATCTTTACACTTAACCAAGTTAATATGCATCATCAAACATGATACAAACATGTGCATAAAAGTATATCACATATACAACTTGCACAATCCAAGTGAGAAAATCCATTTAAAGTGAACCATTACTAGTTAATGCAAAGTAATATATCAAATATATAATTATACATTAAATCATTAAATCAACACTTGATTCAATGATCCGGTCATGTCGCACACAACCGACTAGTATACAATGTATCGGCTTATCGAATCAACGCTTGAATCGATAACTAGGTTATATCGCATACAACCATTCGATACATTCATCGCGAGAATGGAATACGGTATCACATACACACATTATTCTCGGTCCCGCACATATCTCATATGCGCTCCTATTTCGTTTTGCTTGAGCCAGGAAACCTCTGTGTAGGACTCTAAAGACTCGTCAATACGCCGGCAGCGGATGATGATCATATCAAACATCCACAAGCCGCAAGCGGTCTGCTAAACGTAACGGCCACCCGGGTATTGAGCGATCTGAAGATCGACGAGCAAGCCCGCTCACACTCCAGTGAATCCGACCAGTAACACTACCGTACAGTCCGGTCTGATCGTCTGATATGTCGCATATCTTGCCTAGGGGTGGTAAACGTCAGACCCCAATAGCTCGATAAGTCGTGTCGATATGAGGTCTATAACAATTCGAGAAACTACTGGTAACACTTACCAGTAAATCTCAGCAACCCTGGCCAGGGATTTCCTGTTATAGCCAATCGAACACAGCGCAACATCAACTCCCTATACTGGGAGAGACGAATCCCCTCCTATCGCTCATTGCCTCCATGTGACTCGGGACTGTACCCAAAAACCACCGTTTTGCACGCCCTCTTGGACGTGGTAAGATGGAAATCAAAGCACAGTGGGAACCACACAAGACTCTATGACGATCTCGGGTCAACAGACTACTCTGTACCAGTGTCACCAGAGAACTGCCATCTGACGTGAGGTATAATACCATCTGGGAGTTCTCGGCGAGTCCATCCAGTGTACCCAGTCTCTACTGAGCACCCGTATATCATCCCTGATGTCAAACACCAATAGATATAGGATCATCCATCGCCCATCTGTATGGGTCGAGAAGGTACACGCTAGTCTACTCTGGTATATCGATGCCCCGTCTCGATACACCCACGACTAGGGACTTTGAAGGATGTACTTATGGACTACCATGTCCCCACTAGTATGATCCGCATCATAGTCCAGGTAGTCAAGCACACATCCTAAGGGCTTTACCAACATGTAACAGAGAGACAATCAGTATACACGTTAAGGTAAAGAGCAACCAGATAGCATACTATCATGTCGAGCAAGAAAGTCCTCCCTATATATGTCCCAGCATCCACTACAATATACATCCTATGTACAGTAATGGCCATTAGGGCATACATATAACTAACAATCTCCCACTTGCACTAGGTCCATCTGTAGCAGTGGTTGCAGTATCTCATACTCAACCATCTCATAAAAGTCTCTCTCTGGGAAAAGGCCTTTCGTGAGTGGATCCGCTTTGTTTTTCTCTGTGTCTACTCTCCTAACCTCGATCTCCCTGGAGATCAACCATCTCCATGATCAAGTGATACTGTCTTAGAATATGTCTGGATCACTGATGGGACCGGCGTTCCTTGGCATAAGCCACAACTCCATTGTCACACAATGGGAGGAACATAGTTCATCTCATGAACCAATATACATCCAAACAGCCTCTTTGGTAGCATCTTAAGTAGCGATGTATCCAGCCTTTATCGTCTAGTATGTCACGGTATTTAGCTTGGAACTCTTCCAACATACCGTCCCTTCACTGAGGGTAAAGACAATGCCTGTGACTGACATTCAGTCGTCTTTATCACCCTGGAACCCTTCCAGTGATTCTCCCCAGGATCGATTGATACCGTCTCACTACAACTAGTGAGAATCCTAACATCCATTTAGATCTATCTCTTAGATCCAAACTCAGGATTTAGGAGGTATCACTTTGATCCTATGTGGAGAATCATTGTGATAAGCGGAGATTGATCGAGCGTAGCATAGGAAACTCCTTCCCTATCAAGAGTATGTCATCCACGTACTCTACGAGGATCGTCACCATACTCCCTACTACCTTTTTGTTTATACAAGGTTCATCTACCATTTTGATGATGTCAACTTCTTTGACTAATCCATCAAAACAGATGTTCCAACTCCGCGATGCCTGCTTTATCCTATAAAGCATCTTGCACACGTTTCCGCTGCTCCCACTGTCTACGAGGCCCTCTGGCTGTGTACTTATAGACGCACTCTTCTAAATCTTCATTTAGAAAAGCAGTCAAGACACCCAACCACCAGAGATCGTAGTCATGGTATGCAGCCGTGGTAAGTAGGATCTGGATGGACTTAAGCATAGCCACTGGAAAAGGTTTCATCATTATCCACGCCTGGTCAATGAAGAAAACCTTTAACAAGTCTAGCTTTGAAAGTCTCAACTTTTCCATCTACACCAAGTAATCTTCTCAAGATATACTTGCTCCTGATGGGGATTTAACCCTTCAGATATAGCAACCAAAGTCCATACTTTGTTGGTGTATAAGGATTCCATCTCAGATCGATAAACATCCAGCCATTCTTACAGAGTCTTACTCTCGATGGCCAGCTCGATGCTAGTTGGGTCATCATCTCATGATGCAATCCTCGCTCCCACTGTCATAGAGAAACCGAAGTAACTCTCAGGTGGGTGAGGAACCCTACTAGATCGGCGGAGAGGCTGAGGTTCGTTGGAATCTACTGAATCCTTTGGTTCTATCAAATCATGTGCTGTAGTTTGTATAGCTGGAACATTTCCAGTTCTACATTATAGACCTTGCCTTGAGCTTGTCCGGATTTTGCTTTTCAGACATAGGCTGGACAACCCCGAATCTTAACTAACTTAAGATATTGGGTCTTCCTTTTCCATATCACATATGAAGTGGTAGGCAACTGATTTGATTTGAACCCTATTCAATAGGTATGCAGCTTCTCAAGCGCATAACTCCCAAAAAGGAAATAGGTAACTCAGTAGTACTCATCATAGAGCACACCTTATCATATAGGGTGTATCTGCTCCGCCCCGACATACCATCGTGCAATGGTGTATACGGAGGAGTGATGCTGAGAGAGAATCTCATTCTCCTTTAGAATAGTCCAGGATTTCCGTGCTCAAGTATTCTCCTCCTTGATCTCATCATAGGACATAATACTTATACCCTTATTTTGGTTCTCTACTTCTCGCTTATATTCTGTGAATATCTCAAAAGGCTCGGACTCATGTTTCAACAGGAACATATGTCTGAATCTTGAGAGATTATCAGAGAATGTAATGAAGTACGAAGAACCGGTCCTGGCATGTGTAGACAGGGGACCTACATACATCAACATGTATCATCCCAAGAGTTCACTAACTCTTTCTCTGTTTCCAGTAAACGGAGCTATGGTCATCTTATCTTTGTGACATGACTGGCGAGTTTCACAAGATGTAAGTTCAAACTAATTTAAATATGCATCTTTATGTAACTCTAGCCAGTCGGGTCGCATTGATCTGACCTAGTCTACAATACCTCAAGAAGGATTCGTTCATTTCTGAACTCTTCCTCTTGTGTGTGTTCCGTATACTAAGAACTGTTGTTTGATTTAGAACATCAATGCTTTTAGATAACGTGCCTGAACCGATCAACTTTTGATATAGGAAATGTTCAAAACATTATCCAACAATACAAAATTTTATCGTTTCTTTACTAATAAAGAGACAGATATGATTTTGTATATCAGGTTCGGTATCTAATAACATTCGTTCAGAATCAATGTATTGGTAATACAGGGTGCCAGTGACCAACAGACTTGGCTGCAACACTTGCCCCGTTTTCTGCCTCATGAAACTTATCACCCGTTCTCAGTTCTCTACCTTTCTGTAGCCCTATGTAACATATTACATATCTGGGATCCTGATATGGTATCACATACCCAGGACGTAAAGGATACTGAGAAACAGTTCTCTGTAATGAACACACCCGAAGATGATGCATCGGCATGCACTCTCTTCGTTTGGGCGGCACGGGAATTCTGGTAATCCCCAATTTCCTGCTCTGTCTTATAACAATTATAAGTTGGAGCGGGACCAACGTTCCCCAGCTCAGTATAACAAGCGGGTTCGGTCAATATTCCGTATTATTATCTTGATTAAGGCGTGATATGGTCGCTACCTGGAGAGAGAGAGAAGAAAACACTCAGCGTGCGCTCTGTCAAGAATAGATTGGTTTTTATTTTATCTAATCAGGATGGCTCCCACTGCTTTTTATCAAATTTTCCTTCAAACCCAAAAAGGAAAGACTAGCCGGGATTAATTACACACTACAAGTTCGCCAATCTTTCAGCCAGGACAGTGTCGGTACTTTGAGGGAGGTCCCCCGTGCTTTCGCACGAACCTAATTACTGTAAACCTCGTTTTCCCAGAGGCGTAACCCCGTTGACACCTTTCTAGACACCTACTTGATCGGCTAATTGTAATGTATAAAACTCTCGCAGGAGTAACAATTACTCACAGCGGGTATCGGGATCCAACTATCTCATAGAAGGTATGCAATCTCATTGCAAATTTCAACACTTGAAATTCGCGATAATATTTTGCCCCCAGCACCCTATGACCTTGACGGAAGTCAACAAACCATAGGCTACTAGTCAAGTTCAACCCGTCATTTCTTGATCGAATTAAACCCACCCGCACGACCCTTGATGGAGGTCAACAAGGTCGCACGACTACCCTAACTCAATCTGCATCATATGCATAAACAGATAAATACTAGTTAGCTACCGCACACTACGCCTTGACGGAGGTCAACAAACGTAGCACGAATACTAAATAGGACTTATCTGAAATGACGGAGGGCTACGACAGGTTTTTCTGAAAACCTATTGCGTAATGAACTTGATATCGTTGTAGGATCGAATGAATTTTGAAATGGAGTGCTTTTGAGGCTTTTCTAGTTTTGCTAAAGGAGTCACTCCCGGTGAAGGGATCGTCGGTCCTTTCCTCGTCGAATGAGGTGCGGGATATATCGTATATATCACTGTGCAAAGCAAAACACTTAAAAGCAATCAAAAGACAAACCGAGTGTGTAGCATCTGCCAGTTATTGCTAAAGGAGTCACTCCCGGTGAAGGGATCTCGGTCCTTTCCTCATCGAATAAGGTGCAGGATATATCACATATACCGCTGTGCAAAGCAAGAACTGTAGCTACCCTTTTTATTTTGAAATTCGATTCTACAACATCTTAGGTTTCTTTTATTTCATTAATCACATTAATGAAGTCCCATCAATTAAATTACCTAAACATCACAGATAAATACGACGTACACTTATGCCATCCGCATTCGCCTCGATGTCCCCTCGTGCACCGTTAGGTTAGGTAACTAATGGCAGAGCGGGGCAGGGCTAGCGCGGGTGTAAAACATAAGTAACGTCTATATAATATATCATATATACAATATACTGTATCTATCACAGAACATCACATGATCACATCACAGATATCGCAGCAGAAGAAACATATGAAATATTGGATATACTAAGACGTCCGTGTTTTCAATACGAGCCAGTATAAAACACGGATTCCACGGTCGCGATGAATAGCCAAACCCACACCCCTAGACCCCTACGAGAGCGTCAAGCAACCTTACCAATTCTGGAGTTAGGAGACCCGGACTCGACCCCTCGAGTTGGTCTCCCAATAGACTCCAGAACCCGGTTACTTGTGCCCTCCTCCTTGGGTCTATCCTAGTGCGGAAAAATAAATAATATACAAACGGTGACAACTTCCGCAACCTGGAAGCGCCCCAATAAAAGAATATTACATACAAGTTTTTACATGAATGAAAATGAAAAACACTCATCTCACATAAAAACCCCCGGCTATTCAAACACGACGATCCAATATAACATATCCAGCAACACATAACATCACATGTCATCAACGTAAGTAAATATGCGCATCCCAATTGTCGTTGACATATAGCAACGAAACCGGCGATATCACATATTACACTTACGGTCACAGAAAAGAAAGTGTAAAACTACAACAGTTGGAATCCGCAACCTGCATAGACATTGCATGCCTAATCAAATGAATTCCTTAGACATCGCATGCCTAACAATTATAAACCCCGCATTTTAGTCTCAAAATCGAAAACACTTTTCAATATCAAGTCGGGAAATTCAATAAGATTCCCGACATCCTGATCGAATG
Organism: Agapanthus africanus; assembly: GCA_030015575.1. Classification (NCBI taxonomy): domain Eukaryota; kingdom Viridiplantae; phylum Streptophyta; class Magnoliopsida; order Asparagales; family Amaryllidaceae; genus Agapanthus; species Agapanthus africanus. The sequence continues at coordinate 344,301,697 of CM057337.1, forward strand.
CTCGTCGCAAACTTCAGTAGACGGCCGCACCCCCGTTACCGTCGACGAAGTGCACCAAGGCGGAACACCGCTACCGCGAGCACCCGAACGGATGCTTTCGGCGACGGGGTTCTCCTACAGTCACTTGGTCGGGGCTATGGAGTGAGGCTGTCTATTAAGTTTGTCCGGCGAATATCCGCGTACGCTACGTGATTGCGACGGACTTTTGATCGCATCAAAATTCCGTGGCAACCGATCAAATGAGACTAAAGTGCTACGTTTATAATATTCATTCCGTTATCTCATAACAATTTGTGAATTCCAATTATTGTATCACATTCCAGATAATTAGAAAATGTTAAACTTTCCGATTGAACATTCGAACACCCAAGTTTTCCCGATACAGTTTAACACATGAAATAAGTCTAACAACATTCGGTTCGTGCCTCAGTACCGACGGTCCAGCCATAGAAGGGTCAAGCCAACGCCTCACATGTGGCACGCCGTACTGCCCCAAACCCGAAGGTTCAAAGGGCAGTTCTAAACGGTCACATAATCGAGTTAAGGTTTGTTGTCTTCTAGAGGGACCATCGCGTTACTTGCACTACTTAGAACGTCGTTAAACTACAGAAAAATCCAACACTTGGAAATTTCCCGACAGGGGAAAAATTGGGTATTTATATCCGGTCGAACTTTTTAACATATTCTAAAATTTATCCGGAAAGCCACACAGACAAAATTTGATACTCCGATTGAAACACCGAATCCCCAAAACAACTCCAGAAAATTCAACTCTTGAATCAAATTTAAAAATACCCAGAAAATCTAGCATAATTTAATAAGAGTTACAGTGCAAACATACGACGATGACGTCATCAAGGTGCAGCGGAACCGCCGCAGAAGGCAAGCTTCTGCCGCGTTTCCGCCGCGAGATTTACTGTTCATGGAAAAAAAATTACACCGTAATTCTTATAATTCCCGGCTGAATTTTTTACGCATTTTTAATTTGGAAAAATCCCAGAATTTGGAAAAAGTCCAGAGAGCTATTTTGGGTTCGGATTTTTGGTTCAATCGGACTTCAAAGTCCGTCTAGACTTCGCCTAAGGCTCTAGCTAGGCTCTGATACCACTGTAGGGTTCCAGGCACACTAGTGAGGTCTCACAAGGCATCGATCATGCCAATTTAAAATTTTAACGGTGCCGAGAAACCCGACTACGGATCGTTTGCTAGAAGTTTAGGCGAAAAAGCTAACTAGTTAACACTTAACTAAGAGATACGGAAATACAAACTTTGTAGATCCGGTCCTCCACCTCCACGGCTCCGAGATGAGGTCGTCTCCGCTGTCCAAATCAAATCCGGGCTCTAGCGTCGGCTTCATCGGAGAATGGACGGGCTAGGTCATCGACAACGTGCCGAAGATGATCTACGTCGAAGCATCACTAGATCAAGCTCCACCTTCACCGAGCCTTGAAAACTTGTGAAGGAAACACACTCTACTACTTGGCAAGAGGTAGAGGATGAAGAAATAGGAAGTGGGTAGACTTTAGAATTGGATTTCTCACTTGTTTTCATCAATCACCATTGATGAAGCAAGCTTCTTTAATGAAGAAGAAGATGAATATTGTTATGATAAGATTAATATAAAATAGAAAATAAAAATCCATTCTTATCATAATATTAACCTTAGTTTAGTGTAGAGAATGGACCATGGTTAGATATGATGGTTAGGGTTAAGGAAGAGATAAGAATGGTTGACTTGATCAAAGTTTCAAGAAACTTCAACATAAAACAAAATAAGCCACCATCCTTAAATAATTTCCAAAATGAATATATAAATAAATGAATAAGATAATCAAAACCCTAATCATTAAGTAAACCATGGTTTAATCTTTACACTTAACCAAGTTAATATGCATCATCAAACATGATACAAACATGTGCATAAAAGTATATCACATATACAACTTGCACAATCCAAGTGAGAAAATCCATTTAAAGTGAACCATTACTAGTTAATGCAAAGTAATATATCAAATATATAATTATACATTAAATCATTAAATCAACACTTGATTCAATGATCCGGTCATGTCGCACACAACCGACTAGTATACAATGTATCGGCTTATCGAATCAACGCTTGAATCGATAACTAGGTTATATCGCATACAACCATTCGATACATTCATCGCGAGAATGGAATACGGTATCACATACACGCATTATTCTCGGTCCCGCACATATCTCATATGCGCTCCTATTTCGTTTTGCTTGAGCCAGGAAACCTCGGTGTAGGACTCTAAAGAATCGTCAATACGCCGGCAGCGGATGATGATCATATCAAACATCCACAAGCCGCAAGCGGTCTGCTAAACGTAACGGCCACCCGGGTATTGAGCGATCTGAAGATCGACGAGCAAGCCCGCTCACACTCCAGTGAATCCGACCAGTAACACTACCGTACAGTCCGGTCTGATCGTCTGATATGTCGCATATCTTGCCTAGGGGTGGTAAACGTCAGACCCCAATAGCTCGATAAGTCGTGTCGATATGAGTTCTATAACAATTCGAGAAACTACTGGTAACACTTACCAGTAAATCTCAGCAACCCTGGCCAGGGATTTCCTGTTATAGCCAATCGAACACAGCGCAACATCAACTCCCTATACCGGGAGAGACGAATCCCCTCCTATCGCTCATTGCCTCCATGTGACTCGGGACTGTACCCAAAAACCACCGTTTTGCACGCCCTCTTGGACGTGGTAAGATGGAAATCAAAGCACAGTGGGAACCACACATGACTCTATGACGATCTCGGGTCAACAGACTACTCTGTACCAGTGTCACCAGAGAACTGCCATCTGACGTGAGGTATAATACCATCTGGGAGTTCTCGGCGAGTCCGTCCAGTGTACCCAGTCTCTACTGAGCACCCGTATATCATCCCTGATGTCAAACACCAATGGATATGGGATCATCCATCGCCCATCTGTATGGGTCGAGAAGGTACACGCTAGTCTACTCTGGTATATCGATGCCCCGTCTCGATACACCCACGACTAGGGACTTTGAAGGATGTACTTATGGACTACCATGTCCCCACTAGTATGATCCGCATCATAGTCCAGGTAGTCAAGCACACATCCTAAGGGCTTTACCAACATGTAACAGAGAGACAATCAGTATACATGTTAAGGTAAAGAGCAACCAGATAGCATACTATCATGTCGAGCAAGAAAGTCCTCCCTATATATGTCTCAGCATCCACTACAATATACAACCTATGTACAGTAATGGCCTCTAGGGCATACATATAACTAACATATATTTATGATGGCAATGATATATGATTGATGTATGCGATTACAGTATAGCACCTTGATCATGACATGTGTTGATGATGATATTATACGAATGATGAGACACCTAGGAGATACTTGACCCGTACCCCGATATTGGGATGCCGTGCGATGGATTTTACCGTACGAGGCATAGATATGATGATTGATCCACACTCTTGATTCGAGGAAGCCGTCCTATGTACGTGACGCTATTGAGGCTGGATCGCCGACTATTAGAGATATGCATTCAGACCTTAGGTGGACTCTTGTTTCTTATTGACTAGTTTCTTAGGTTTAGTTCCTTAGGAGGTTAGATGGACACTAGTTTAGGTTCGATTCATATAGTGGTAGTTGTACTTGTATATCGCAGATGAGTGGTTATTCACATCCGTCTTTACATTCATACTGTAATCATAATGTTGCATGTTCATACATATGTTTCTATATCAGTATAAAACTCTGCCTGTTAGGACACTAGCACCATTACCGATGATGCACATATTCCACACACACTTATTTGCCGGCTCACACACATCATCATCGGTAATTGCTATGTCACGTACACTTTAGATCATATTATCGTTTATTGATGCAATCAGCTAACAGCTAGATTAATATAATATCGTGATTGCTCCCTGGTGTTAGTATAGACATGGCATTGATTACTTAGACATTTCTTGCATTCATATTTCCATCTTATCATGTAGTATTATAGGCATATGCCGACACTTATCATATACTTACTGTTTTCTATGAGATTTCTGGATTATGGGGAAAACCGCAAGAATATATAAAAACTTCTCTCTCTCTCCTCCTCTCTTTTTAAAACATAAGATGCGTTTTTCTCGTGATGTATGTGTCGTCCACCATGAGATTTCATGTTTTCTGTTGGTTTTCGAGACCCGATTCGAGGAGTGGATGAACCGTCTCGGGTCATGGTGGGCCCAGTATGGTACCCCGGGGCAAGAAGATCGAGTTGTAGACGATGAGCCTGGCAGGGGAGGACTACCTACCGGTGATGTCTGGCGCGGCGGATATCCAGAGGATACCGACCGTTGTCATGAGATTTGATGATATGGGCCGATCCGGACTGACAGAGCCCGAGATATTGAGACTATGAGACATTGAGATTATGAGGTATTGAGACTTGTGATTTACATGTTTTTTGTCGATGCTTGACACGGATTTCCATGGATTTCATTGTTGCTATTTCAGATTTCTATACACATTTTACTATGATAAAAGTTAAAGATTTCTTATACAGGTATATCTAGATTTCAGGATTGGTTATGTTACATTCATGGTGCATGCATACTCATTCTTATGATATAGTACTATATAAGGCACTGACACGAGCACGGAGTATTTGCATTTACACGTAGCTTATTATCCTATCTTACTTGATGACTAGTAGTATATTAGTATATTATTATGACCCAGGATAGCGTCGTGCATTCGATTTTTTTTCGTAGATGTCTTCTACTCACGAGTTGGCAACTCACCCCCGTTGTGCCAAATTTTATTACAGGTTGATGTACAGGGTTCCTTGGCAGATTGCTGGCACATGATTTCTTTCCGGGTGATTGCACGGTAGGTTGGTTCATTATCTGGACCGCCGTTGTATTTTTATTATTTCATTTGTATCTAGAAAGCTCCATCAACCAAACTTGTATTATTTGATAGATTACTGGACCATTTGTTTGTTTCGACCTTAGAGTCGCGCTTGTATTATTATGATATCTGGTGGTTTTGTTTTCTTTTATGTTTTGAGCCTCGCCCTTTGGCGTTGTATATTATTGTGCTTGTTGTGGTTGTTTCCGCCTGTTGGCGTTGAGCTAGCTCTCGTTTGGGGATGATTTTTATTGTTTTTATATATTATATTTGTTTTACCCGTTTGGGGCCAGTTTTTATAGAGGAGACTCTGCCGAAATTTTTGGAAAAATTTGCTGATGCTTTTAAACTTGTTTCCTTCATGTTTTCTTTTACTTCTTCCTCTTTTACGGTTTAGATTTCTGGGCTTCGGCTTACTTAGGTTACGTTGCGCCTCTAGACGCTTTGTAATCTAAGTGCCGGTCACGTTCCGTACTTTCGGGTCGTGACAAAGTTGGTATCAGAGCGCTAGGTTTAACCTTGTATAAGTCTAGGTGACCCTTGGTTGATGGAGTAGGCGATTTAGGTAGAGTAACGTACCGTGGGTATGGTCCGCGACATACTTACGATACGCTACTCTGCTTAAGGAGGCTTAGGATGTACATTTGTTTGCACCGTATTTCATTCGTTCCTTTGATCTATCTTCGTCGATGTCGGAGGGTGGTTTCTGTTACCACGGGCGCACGGGCAGAGGGAGCTGCGGATCGAATGCGATAACCATTAGGGTATTGGTTATTCTTGAGGATTGAAACATTGCTTAGCGTGCGGACGAAGGGTATTCACATGCCGTCCAGACGAAGTTAAAGGGTTCGAACGATTATCAGAAAACTATTTTCCCAAGTTTAAGGTATTCGGAAGAACATGCAGGTATTTTGATGGACCCTCTAGAAGAATGAAACCCTAACTCGACATAATGACCACGAGAACGCCCTTGAACTTTAGGGTTTACGGCAGTTCCGTGGTGCCATTAGTGAGTCTTGGGTTTGCCCTTCTACGGCTGGACCATCGATGCTGGGGTATGTACCGGATATTTTTAAACTGTACTTGAGTGTTGAGCTCTCGGGGAATTATGGTATTTAGATGGATCGATCGAAAAGTTTAATGTAGTCCGGATATCAGGTGAAGGGATCGACTATGTGGGAGACTCTAGACATGAGTATTGCCGTTGGTAGCGCAGTCAGCACACCTATGAAGAGACGAGTTCGAAGCAGTCGACATCAAAGGAAAGAGGCGCACATTGACGATAGTGTTTACGATTGTGATTTGGTGATTTGAATTTCATATTTCCTTTGATTGGATTTTGGTATTTTGAGGACTTTGTTCTACGATTGGTATTTCTTATGTGTACCTTCATTACATTCTATTTGTGTTTCATATATCAGTTGTATTGATGTTGTTTAGTACACACCCAGTACACTCGATTTGGTTTTATACATTTTGAGATTTTTGATTTGATTTCGTGCATATGGGTTACATATGATTTTGACATATTCTTCGACCTAGTTTTCATGCATTTTTGTACTGTGATTTCGATTTTGATATTCGGTGTATGTTTTCGTGCACCATGTGCACCTGATTGAGATTCTTGCGCACATTAGGTGCACTTGATGCGATTTTGTGCACACCAGATGCACTAAATCGGGATTTTGTGCAGATTAGATGCACCTGATATTAGAGTCGTGCACGCCCGTTGCACTTGACAGATGTTTTTGGAGCACACCTGTTGCACTTAGTTTGGTTTTTGTGTGTATTCGTGGCATCTGTATTTGGTTTCGATTTCAGTGCGCACCGGACGCACATGACATTTTTATGATGTGATTGGGATTGATATATATTATGTTGGTTTTCATATTGGGTTTTGATAATTTATCTTTACCATAACTCCGATGATTGCGTTATGCTTGACGGAGTTGATTTTAGTTATGTATTATTGATTTCGAAGCCCCGACGATTTGAGTATTTTGCTAAATGTTTTAGTATTTGGAAGGGGAGTTTTAATTTAAATTCGGGGACCGAATTTCTTTAAGGGGGGATGATTGTAACGTTGTGAAAATCGTTTTGGTGAAATTTCGGAAAAATCGGTAAAATAAGGGTGTTTTCTGTAAAAAGTCAAAATACAAATATCTTTATTTTAAAATTAAATATAAATATTCTAGTTATGTAATTGATAGTATTTAGTGTTTATTGAGCCACTGGTGAGATTTCAAAATTTCTGAAAATTTTTCCGAAATTAATTATTTTAATATTATTCTAAGCCGTCACTAATACATTTAATTCGGGAAAATTACAAACTGGAATGAGTTGAAACAAATTTTGTGCATCATAATACATTAAACAAAATTTTATCATGTGGTTTTTGAATTGAAATAGGGTTGTTAACCGGTGTTAGAAAATATCGAAGAAAAAGGCTTTTTTCGGTGAAATTAGTGCAAATGGAGTGCGGTATAACTTTTATCTTTTTCCAAACAAAACCACACTCTCTTTTACTCCCTCACACCATTTTGTTCAGCCTTGGCAGCCCCTCTCTCTTCATGTTTCAAGTGGGTTCTAGAAATTTGGTTTTATGGAAAAATAAAAAGAAAGAAAATGAATGAAACTTGAAATGACATTAAGAAGGTTATGATGTAGAACTTTCGACACCTCTCCACACCCTCACTCCCTCACTCTCCTCCATCTAGCTCTGGCCGAAACCAGGTCCCCCCCTTCTACACAATTTCCACTTCAATTTTCTACAAAAACCATCAAAAATTCTTCAAAAATTCAATAAAAAAATCCACAAAATACCAATTATTTCCTACCCTTTATTCTTTGCTCATTTTTACATGGATTTTGGAGATGGAGAGCATGCATTTTGGAGGCTTATTTTCTGTTTGGATTTCTTGTGTGAAGGTATTAATCTTGTTCTTTTGAATTATTGTTATTTAATGTTTCATTCTAGTATAAATTGATTTAATGAATTAATTCTATTTGCAAGTTTTAAAATTCAAGTTAGGGTTTGTAAATTCAAGTTGTGGTTTTATTAATTCATTAGGGTTATAATAACTAGTTTAACACTTTTAGAATTGGAAAATCTTGCATGGTTGTTGAATTATAATTTGTTCATTTAAAATTGTTTAAATTAAATAATTTTGCTAACTAAGTTTCTATAAAACATATATATTGGTGTTAATAAATTATAATTTATATTTTTATCACTATATTGTGGTTTTAATGGGAGTATTAACTTGTTGGTGGAATGAAAAACTCAATTTGGTTACTAATTTTTATTGATAATTGATAAATTGTAAGAAAAATGCTATTTTTGCTAACTAGAATTTGGAAATTCTTAAATAAATGAGATTTAAAATCTAATTTATGGTTTCATTATATTACCATCATTATAAATTGTAGTTTGAAAAGTTAATTCATGCAAAATCAAGTTTTGTTGTGGAATTGTGGAATTTTGCTTGTAAGATGTGGAAAATTGATAAAGGTTGCAAACTAGAAATTCCAAATTAATACAAATTTGTGTAATAAAAATATAGTAATGGGTTGTATAGTCTAGTTATGCTATTTAATGAGTTTTATGACCATTAGTTTCATTTAAATGTCAAGTTTTGAAGAAAAACGGTAAATTGGCATTTTCGGGTTTTACGAAATCGGGCGATTTGATGGATTTTAGGGTTTCGATGAGTTAAATCATGTTTTATATTATAAGTAATGAGTTTTAAAACTATGAGTTGTTTGTTGATGTTTATCTCGATTAATCGGAGTTTGTATGCCGATATCGAGCAATATTTGGTTCTTTTGCGTGAACGGGACATAGGTTTTAACCTATGCGCGTTCTGTGTGTCGTTTTGACTTTTGTCCGTGATTTAGTTTACGATACTATATGTTTGCGTATAGGTACCCCTCGCGTGGACTGCGGGCGATGAAGAAGAGGATGGCGACACCGTCTTCGGCAGACATGGACCAGGTGAGTAAATGTATATCTACGGGGGGAAGTCGGGTGGATGGCGTTTAGCACCCCCGCAACGTAGAATAGGAATAGTACTTATTGACATTAGGAAGCCAGATGTGACCCTAGATTCTTAATGAGTAGGACCCTAGTAATGACCCTAGGCTAGACTAGACTGATTTAGGAAGACCATACCAGAGGATGAATACCTTGGAAGAGATTCGTAGGTTTCAGGTAGACACACACACACGCACACACTGAAACTCGACGTGGTGTATACGTGTATGTGTATATATATATAGGACTAGGTATAGGTATATATATTTATACAACACGTATATGGGATCATTGATGTGATATGATACACGGGAATGAAACAGTATAACTGGGCTTGATGCCGTGATTCTTGGCTATACAGTCGTATTAAAGTGTTAGCGGATCATTAGAGAATGAGATAATGAACAGGTATACATAAATTATAATGGGTGGTGATGATACTGAGGTACATGGAACTCTAAATAACACCCGGACTGTAACTTGTGACTGATCACGATATGATATATGTATGGCTTGATTACAACATCATATAGGTGTGACTTGATGATGATATGATATAAGCGCGACTTAATCACAATATGATACATATGACATGATATTTCTTAGGATAAATTAATGATGTATATTTATGATGGCAATGATATATGATTGTTGTATGCGATTACAGTATAGCACCTTGATCATGACATGTGTTGATGATGATATTATACGAATGATGAGACACCTAGGAGATACTTGACCCGTACCCCGATATTGGGATGCCGTGCGATGGATTTTACCGTACGAGGCATAGATATGATGATTGATCTGCACTCCTGATTCGAGGAAGCCGTACTACGTACGTGACGCTATTGAGGCTGGATCGCCGACTATTAGAGATATGGATTCAGACCTTATGTGGACTCTTGTTTCTTATTGACTAGTTTCTTAGGTTTAGTTCTTTAGGATGTTAGATGGACACTAGTTTAGGTTCGATTCATATAGTGGTAGTTGTACTTGTATATCGCAGATGAGTGGTTATTCACATCCGTCTTTACATTCATACTGTAATCATAATGTTGCATGTTCATACATATGTTTCTATATCAGTATAAAACTCTGCCTGTTAGGACACTAGCACCATTATCGATGATGCGCATATTCCACACACACTTATTTGCCGGCTCACACACATCATCATCGGTAATTGCTATGTCACGTACACTTTAGATCATATTATCGTTTATTGATGCAATCAGCTAACAGCTAGATTGATATAATATCGTGATTGCTCCCTGGTGTTAGTATAGACATGGCATTGATTACTTAGACATTTCATGCATTCATATTTCCATCTTATCATGTAGTATTATGGGCATATGCCGACACTTATCATATACTTACTCATGATTTTGGGATTTTGGTTTTCTATGAGATTTCTGGATTATGGGGAAAACCGCAAGAATATATAAAAACTTCTCTCTCTCTCTCCTCCTCTCTTTTTAAAACATAAGATGCGGTTTTCTCGTGATGTATGTGTCGTCCACCATGAAATTTCATGTTTTCTGTTGGTTTTCGAGACCCGATTCGAGGAGTGGATGATCCGTCTCGGGTACATGGTGGGCCCGGTATGGTACCATGGGGCAAGAAGATAGAGTTGTAGATGATGAGCCTGGCAGGGGAGGACTACCTACCGGTGATGTCTGGAGCGGCGGATATCCGGAGGATACCGACCGTTGTCGTGAGATTTGATGATATGGGCCGATCCGGACTGACGGAGCCCGAGATATTGAGACTATGAGACATTGAGATTATGAGGTATTGAGACTTGAGATTTACATGTTTTGTGTCGATGCTTGATACCGATTTCCATGGATTTCATTGTTGCTATTTCAGATTTCTATACACATTTTACTATGATAAAAGTTAAAGATTTCTTATACAGATATATCTAGATTTCAGGTTTGGTTATGTTACATTCATGGTGCATGCATACTCATTCTTATGATATAGTACTATATAAGGCACTGACACGAGCACGGAGTATTTGCATTTACACGTAACTTATTATCCTGTCTTATTTGATGACTAATAGTATATTAGTATATTATTATGACCTAGGATAGCGTCGTGCATTCGATTTCTTTTCGTAGATGTCTTCTACTCACGAGTCGGCAACTCACCCCCGTTGTGCCAAATTTTATTACAGGTTGATGTACAGGGTTCCTTGGCAGATTGCTGGCACATGATTTCTTTCCGGGTGATTGCACGGTAGGTTGCTTCATTTGTATCTAGACCGCCGTTGTATTTTTATTATTTCATTTGTATCTAGAAAGCTCCATCAACCAAACTTGTATTATTTGATAGATTACTGGACCATTTGTTTGTTTCGACCTTAGAGTCGCGCTTGTATTATTATGATATCTGGTGGTTTTGTTTTCTTTTATGTTTTGAGCCTCGCCCTTTGGCGTTGTATATTATTGTGCTTGTTGTGGTTGTTTCCGCCTGTTGGCGTTGAGCTAGCTCCCGTTTGGGGATGATTTTTATTGTTTGTATATATTATATTTGTTGTACCCGTTTGGGCCAGTTTTTACAGAGGAGACTCTGCCGAAATTTTTGGAAAAATTTGCTGATGCTTTTAAACTTGTTTCCTTCATGTTTTCTTTTACTTCTTCTTCTTTTATGGTTTAGATTTCTGGGCTTCGGTTTACTTAGGTCACGTTGCGCCTCTAGACACTTCGTAATCTAAGTGCCGGTCACGTTCCGTACTTTCGGGTCGTGACAACACTGCTACTTCGCCTCGAGTGTGTCCCACTGTTCTTAGATTGCTACCCTACCATGGCTCAAAGGAGTCGTGCAAACAGGTAGCAGTTGGGTGCAATCCCGAGCACTTGGAGGCAGTAGTAGTTAGACAGGATTCGTCTCTCCCGGTATTGGGAGATGATATCGCGCTGTGTCAGAGAGCCATTACGCAAAGTCCCTGGCCAGGGCAAGCGAGATATACTGGTAGGTTCCAGTAGCTTCTCAGGGTGTAATGGGATTCGCTCCGACACGACTTATACAGCTATTAGGGGACTGACGCTTGCCGCCCCCTGGGCTTGATATGCGATAGTCTTAGACGAACAGACCGGACTGTATGGAGATTGTAACATCAGGCTCAGTGGGAGTTCGGATGATTTTCCTCATCGATCTTCTTATCGACATCTACCTGGGGGCCGTTACGTACAGCTAGTGCCGCTTGCGGTCTGTGGTTAAACCCACTGCCAGCGTAGTGTCGAGTTTTTAGAGTCCCACACAGAGAGTTTCCCTGCTCCAGGCGAAACGATATAGAGGTCGTATGGTTTTACGACAAGGGTTCGGACGCGTACGTGTGTTTACGCACGTACGACTTTTCGGACAGTTTTTACTAGCTGGCTTTGGTTTAAGCCAGATTCTAGTATCGGGTTATTGGATTTATACAGTCTAAAGTTTTTCAGTGTTTTCACGGATTGGAGGGGCGTTCTTGTAATTTGTCGGGAAGCTTCTAGAAGAGTGGTGACTTGGGGGGTAAGATGGCATTGCATTAAATGAGATTAGTGACTCATTTGTGTGATTCATCCATATCATTAATGCATCATAAATGCTTAATGACTCATGGAGATGAATCACTCATAGATATTTATGAAGTATGGTTGTTAATTCTATTATTTCATTTTTGGATAAATAATAATGCTTCATATATATTATGATAGATTATTATCTCATTTCATTATCATCTTCACCTTCTCTCTCCTCAAGCTCTCTCATTCTTCAAACCCTAACCCTAACCTCTCATGAGTTGAGATCAAGGGTTAGCTAGACTAATACATCCATAACCTCACTCTATATCCCCTAGGTAGCTTAGATTAGCACTTTAAGCAACCTAGTTATCTCAAGTTTGAGATTAATCTTGGCGTAGGAGCTCTCGGGTGGATCGTCTTTGATTCGAGGAGGCCGTTGAGGTGCCGATATTCCAAGGAGCCTACGAGGAGTTGAGGACAGCGATGAAGACCCGAAAGACATGTGACGTGAGGTATAACTTCGAATCCGAGTAGTTAAACCTCTAGTAGATAGTTAGCAATGGTTTAGATAACGATTCATGCGCTCAAGTCCGTGTTACGAAGCTTTGATAATCATTTTTCATATATTCCGCCTCCCCGCATGTTCGTGGGGTGCGTGACATGGACTTACAGTGGTATCAGAGCCAACTAAACCATTACTAGCTTGTTAGCAACTGATTAGAAGTTCGATCGACGGAAAACACGAAAACAAAAACCCGGATATTCCAAGTTTCTGTTAATTTTAAAAGTGTCTGAAAAATAATTTGACATACCTTAAAATTCACAGTAGGGAATTGTAAGAATACTTGGAAAATACGATGACCCAACTCGACATGACGACCGCGGAACCGTGGCTATAGTGTGCTTTTGGCCGCGGATCCGCGGCCGAGTCAACTCCGAGTTGACTCGGATTTTCACAGTAATTCATATTTTGGTGTTTTTTGTTTTCCTGTATGTTCTGTTTTTACCCAGGTTACTTCAGTGCAGGTTTTCTTTTGGGGTAGATACGGAATATGGTAATCGATCGATATTCTAAGATATTTGCTAATTGGGTTTTTATCTGTAATGTTTAATGTGTTCGTAAACCTCCCCTAACTGCTAGTATGTCGGTTGGCAGGGGGTTGCACATTTCTGAAATGTTTACTGTTTGTGTATATGAACTGTGTTGGACTATTGTGATGATTAGCCGGGGTTTGAGATGTGTTTAATATTCATTCATTCAATGTAAATGTAATTTGATGTAATATTCTTTTGCGGGGCACATCCAGGTTGCGGTTGTAGCCACCGTTGTATTATTTCTTTTTACTGTTTTTGCTCCTAGGATAGACCCAAGGTGGGGTACACAAACTACCGGGTACATCAAAGTGTTTAGTGGCCTACTTACGTTGTTGAGGGAGACCGCTTCACTTCGGGTACTTGACGGGTAGTTTGCCATACCCGTAGGGGTCTAGGGTGGGGTAATGGCTATTCATCACAACTATGTAATCCGTCTTTTATTGCAGGCTCAAAGCAAATGCGGATTGCTAGTAAATCCAATAAAGTTCATCAGTGATCTGGAATGCTTATTATTGCGTATGACGAATGTACAATATCTATATATGATAGCTATTAGACGTCACTTATGTTTTACACCCGCGCTAGCCCAGCCCCCGCTCTGTCGTTAGTTAAGTAACCTAACGGGTGATGACGGGACCTAGTGGCGAATGCAGATGGCATAAGAGGACGTGGTATTTTCGTTGTTTTCTGCAATGATAAGATTAATGATGGGACGCATTATAATAATGCAAAGAAAATAAACCAAAGTTAAATCGTTGGAACAAATTTAAAAGAAACCACTCGGTTATTTTAAAAGAGCAGAATTTTTTAATTGCGGAGCTTTAACCACTCCTTTTAAAAAAGCTATCAGGTTCCTTCGATTATATCAAGTTCACTACGTTCACGGTTTTGCCAAAACCATTCGTAGCCCTCTTTCATTTCTTATGGATGGTCAGTAGTATTCAAGCTATGTTTGTTGGCCCTTAGTCAAGGCATAGTATTTGGTAGCTGCTGGGGTATTCATTTGTTGTATAGATAGATGTGTTGGTTTGGGACAGTCGTACTACCTTGTTGGCTTTCGTCAAGGGTATGTACGGATGGATTCAAATTAACAAAGACAATGATGGGCAGAACTTGACATGTGACCTATGATTTGTTGGCTTTCGTCAAGGTCATAAGAGCATGGGGCAAAAATCCACATCGGGAATTTCTAAAGAAACTGAAATTTGCAGAGAGATGCATACCATTTTGGAGTTTGATGAATGTTGGTAGGATTCCTTCAACATTATCATACGATGATATTTTGGATCCCGATCCTACTGTGAGTACAAGCTACTTATCAGGAGATTCGTCACTTAACGATCAATGCTATAAACCAAGTAGGTGCCTAGAAAGGTGTCAGCGGGGCTATGCCCCCAGAGAAAAGAGGTTATTTAATTAAGGAACTTCGCGAAAGCGTTGGAAAACCTCCCTCGAAGTATCGACACTGGCCTGGCTGAACGGTTAAGCAAGTATTGTACGGTGAGAATTGTCCTGACTAATTCTTCTTTTATGGTTTGAGGAAGGATTCGAGAAACAGTGGGAGCCATCCTGTTTAGATAAACTTAAAACCAATCTAAACTTGCAAGAGCATCATGCTAATAGTATTTTCTTCTCTCTCTTAAATTGCAGCGACCTTGTGACCACACATAGGTTACATCTAGATAATAATTTGACTGAATCTTACTTATATGAGAGGCAAAAGTCTGTCCAAATGTCCATTGCCTATGACAAGCTGGACCACCCTATTACTACTCAAGATCCCGCCGTCCCAGGTCCAGTTTCCACTGTCGCGGATATGGATATCCGTCAGACAAGGGAAAAAGATAAAGCGAAAGCTAAGTGCCTCGTGTTAGCTTCAGTTGATGGTGTATACCAGAAGCAGCACGAGAAGATGGACTTAGTTTCCATCTTTCTCCATAATAAAGATTTATATGGAGAGCAATCTCATATCACTAGATATGAAACCTCGAACGAATTAATTCAAGCGAGGTTGGCTGACGGGTCATCTGTAGGGGACAACGTCCTTACAATGACTAGCTGTATTGATGAGCTCCAGGACCTGGAGACCGCGTTGGGAAACGAGTTAAATACTGACTTGATTCTACAGTCTTTGCCTCCTACATTGAAGGAAACCAGGGAAGGAGAAAGAAAGAGAAAGGAAAAATTTTCGGGACTGGATATAGTAAAAGAGGGACGTTCCTATTGTTACAAGAATGAACATTGGCAGAATGATTGCAGGGCTTTAAAAGCTAGTAACCAGGATACGAAGCATGTTGTGGCTTCAGCCTTAAGTGTGCTTGTTATTGAGAACTGTATGTCAGTTAACCCTACTTTCTTGGTATTAGATACCGGGTCAGGAACTCACATCTGTAATTCATTACAGGCTCTGAGAAACTGTAGGGTTATCGGGATAGGTGATATGACCCTCACGGTTGCTAACGGAATGAGCATGAACGCTGAATCCGTAGGGGAATATCATCTTGGACTGAAAACTGGGCAGATATTGATTCTGCTTAACTGTTTTTATGTACCAGGTACGACTTGTAATATCATATCTGTACCCTTACTTTCTATGGAAGGATATGATTTTACTTTTGCAAGAGATGTGGTTCACATCCACCTAAATCAAGTTATGATTGGGTCAGGTACATTAGAAAATGGAATATACGTATTAAATCAAGCTCTGATTTTCAGTGTCCAGAACACACTTAAAAGAAAGTCTCCGGAAACAAATCAGGCTTTCTTATGGCATTGTAGATTAGGTCACATCAATGAGAGAAGGTTAACTAAGTTACATAGAGCAGGATATTTGAATTCGTTCGAATATCAAACATATGCAACTTGTCCATCCTGTCTCAAAGGAAAGATGACAAAGACTCCGTTCACTGGACACGGAGTAAGAGCAAGCGAGCTCTTGGGACTCGTACACAGTGACGTGTGCGGTCCAATGTCTACATTGCGCGAGGTGGTTATTCCTACTTCATTACTTTTACGGATGATTTCTCTAGGTATGGATATGTCTTCTTAATGAAGCATAAATCCGAGGCCTTTGAGAAATTCCAAGAATACAGGAATGAAGTGGAAAAACAAACAGGCAAGAGTATAAAGACACTGAGATCTGATCGAGTTGGTGAATACTTAAGTGCCGAGTTCCTGGGTTACTTAAAAGAGAATGGAATTCTCTCTCAGATTACTCCTCCATACACACCACAACACAACGGTGTATCAGAAAGGAGGAATCGAACCCTATTGGATATGGTTCGTTCCATGATGAGTAACGCTGAGAACCGCGATCATTCTGGGGATATCCACTAGAATCAGCTGCATATCTTTTGAACAAGGTTCCAACCAAAACTGTGCCTACCACACCATATCAGATGTGGAGTGGGAAGAAACCCTGTCTTCAATACCTGAAGGCATGGGGATGTCCAGCTTTTGTAAAAAGGCAGCATGCGGACAAGCTTGAGGCACGCTCAGTACAGTGCAAGTTTGTGGGATATCCAAAGAACTCCATGGGATATTGTTTCTATTACGCAGAGGAGCAAAAGGTTTTTGTTTCTCGTTATACCCACTTCTTAGAAGCTGAATTTTTAGAAAATCAGAAGAGTGGGAGCGCAGTAGAACTGGAAGAAATTCCAGAACCACAAGCTATTACTGAAAGCTTGGAAGAACCAGAAGGTTCAGAAGAATAGGACATCCCGACACCACTCTGTAGAAGTAGTAGGCAATCTCATCCGCCCGAGAGATACTATGGTTTTCTCATAGACGGGGATAGAGAGGATTGCACTATTGACTATGATGAGCCTACTAGCTTCCAGCAAGCCATTCAGAGCGGTGACTCAGTAAAATGGCTGGATGCAATGCGTACCGAAATGGAGTCCATGTACACTAACAAAGTATGGACTTTGGACATTGCTCCAGATGGGGTCAAACCCGTAGGATGCAAATGGATCTTCAGAAAGAAGATTGGTGTAGATGGACAGGTTGAAACCTATAAGGCTAGACTTGTTGCAAAGGGTTTCCATCAAAGACCTGGTTTGGACTATGACGAAACTTTTTCTCCAGTGGCTATGCTGAAATCCATTCGGGTCCTTCTTGCTATTGCTTCCTTCCACGATTATGAGATCTGGCAGATGGACGTAAAGACAGCCTTTCTAAATGGAAATTTGGAAGAGAGCGTCTATATGGATCAACCAGAGGGATTCATTCAGAGTGGGAGCAGTGGTAAAGTATGCAAGCTTCTTAAGTCCATTTATGGACTAAAGCAGGCATCACGGAGTTGGAACATCTGTTTTGATGATACTGTCAAGGAATTTGATTTTGTCAAAAATCTAGATGAACCATGCATATACAGTAAGATTGTAGGGAGAGCTGTAGTATTCCTCGTATTATACGTGGATGACATTCTCCTAATAGGAAATGATATTCCTATGTTAAAGTCAGTCAAAAGATTCTTGTCACATAAATTCTCCATGAAAGACCTAGGTGATGCCACCTAAATTCTGGGGATCCAGATTTATCGTGATAGATTTAAAAGGATGTTGGGACTTTCACAGTCCAGGTACATAGACACCATATTAAAAAGATTCAGTATGGAAGATTCTAAGCGCGGTAACCTACCGGCTTGTCACGGAATCACCCTCTCCAAAGATATGTCTCCCAAGACTGATTTGGAAAGGGATCGCATGTCGATTATACCCTACGCTTCAGCGGTAGGCTCTATAATGTATGCGATGTTATGTACCAGACCAGATGTAGCATACGCATTGAGCGTAGTAAGCCGGTATCAAGCAAACCCAGGGGAGAATCACTGGATAGCAGTAAAGAACATTCTCAAGTACCTGAGGAGGACTAAGGAGATGTTCTTGGTGTATGGCGGAAAAGCCCTCCAGATGGAGGCCTTTGCCGACTCCGGCTTCTAGAGTGACAAAGATGACTCCAAGTCCATGTCGGATTATGTCTTTCCCTTAATGGAGGGGCGGTCTGTTGGAAGAGTTCCAAACAGGAGACCGTTGCTGACTTAACGATGGAAGCAGAGTAGATAGCTGCTTGCGATGCCGCAAAAGAAGCTGTCTGGATGAAGAAGTTCCTCACAGAACTTCAGGTGGTTCCTTCCAGTGTTGATCCAATACCTCTGTATTGTGACAACAACGGTGCTATAGCTTTAGCGAAGGAACCCAGGTCCCATCAGAAGTCCAGACACATCTTAAGGCGGTATCACCTGATCAGGGAGATCGTACATCGCCGGGAGATCGAGGTGAAGAGAGTAGAGACGGAGAATAACATTGCTGATCTATTCACGAAGGCCATTCCTCAGACGCAGTTCGAGAGGCTATTCGAGATGATAGGTCTACGATATGCCAGCTCATGGCCCTAGTGCAAGTGGGAGATTGTTAGTGTATATGCCCTAGGGGCCATTATTGTATCATACTAGATTGTATATTACTTAATGGAAGCTTGGGATATTCACAGTTATATATACAGTCTTGCTAAAAATGGTAGTATGCTACTTGGTTTGTGTCTACTTTAATATGTGCATATGTTTCTTGTAATGTATCACTTATACATATTAGTAGAGCCCATAGGTTCTTTGCTTGATTACCAGCGTTGTGATGGCAGTCATACTAGTGGGGGCTGGGTAGTCTGTAAGCAACATCCTATACAGGTCCCTGGTCGTTGGATTATCGAGATAGGGCATCGATATTCCAGAGTAGACTAGTGTGTACGCTTCTCATCCCAGTTGGGGATATGGTCTGTCCCATATCCATCAGTACGTCGTACTGGAGATAGTATACAGGTGCTCGTTAGATTACGGGTACACCGGACAGGACTCGCAGGGGAACTGATTAGTTGGTATTATACCCATCGTCAGTTAACAGTTCCCAGGTAACATGAGTACAACATAGTCCGCAGAATTGATACTGCTACTTCGCCTCGAGTGTGTCCTACTGTTCTTAGATTGCTACCCTACCACGGCTCAAAGGAGTCGTGCAAACAGGTAGCAGTTGGGTGCAGTCCCGAGCACTTGGAGGCAGTAGTAGTTAGACAGGATTCGTCTCTCCCGGTATTGGGAGATGATATCACGCTGTGTCAGAGAGCCATTACGCAAAGTCCCTGGCCAGGGCAAGTGAGATATACTGGTAGGTTCCAGTAGCTTCTCAGGGTGTAATGGGCTTCGCTCCGATATGACTTATACAGCTATTAGGGGACTGACGCTTGCCGGCCCCTAGGCTTGATATACGATAGTCTTAGACGAACAGACCGGACTGTATAGAGATTGTCACATCAGGCTCAGTAGGAGTTCGGATGATTTTCCTCATTGACCTTCTTATCGACATCTACCTGGGGACCGTTACGTACAGCTAGTGCCGCTTGCGGTCTGTGGTTAAACCCACTGCCAGCGTAGTGTAGAGTCTTTAGAGTCCCACACAGAGAGTTTCCCTGCTCCAGGCGAAACGATATAGAGGTCGTATGGTTTTACGATAAGGGTTCGGACGCGTACGTGTGTTTACGCACGTACGACTTTTCGGACAGTTTTTACTAGACGGCTTTGGTTTAAGCCAGATTCTAGTATCGGGTTATAGGATTTATACAGTCTAAAGTTTTTCCGAGTTTTCATGGATTGGAGGGGCGTTCTCGTAATTTGTCGGGAAGTTTCTAGAAGAGTGGTGACTTGGGGGGTAAGGTGGCATTGCATTAAATGAGATTAGTGACTCATTTGTGTGATTCATCCATGTCATTAATGCATCATAAATGCTTAATGACTCATGGAGATGAATCACTCATAGATATTTATGAAGCATGGTTGTTAATTCTATTATTTCATTTTTGGATAAATAATAATGCTTCATATATATTATGATAGATTATTATCTCATTTCATTATCATCTTCACCTTCTCTCTCCTCAAGCTCTCTCATTCTTCAAATCCTAACCCTAACCTCTCATGAGTTGAGATCAAGGGTTAGCTAGACTAATACATCCATAACCTCACTCTATATCCCCTAGGTAGCTTAGATTAGCACTTTAAGCAACCTAGTTATCTCAAGTTTGAGATTAAGCTTGGCGTAGGAGCTCTCGGGTGGATCGTCTTTGATTCGAGGAGGCCGTTCAGGTGCCGATGTTCCAAGGACCCTACGAGGAGTTGAGGACAGCGATGAAGACCCGAAAGACATGTGATGTGAGGTATAACTTCGAATCCGAGTAGTTAAACCTCTAGTAGATAGTTAGCAATGGTTTAGATAACGATTCATGCGCTTAAGTCCGTGTTACGAAGCTTTGATAATCGTTTTTCATATATTCCGCCTCCCCGCAAGTTCGTGGGGTGCGTGACATGGACTTACAAATATAAGTTCACTTAAGTAATTCTTTTTCTCATTTTGGATACATTGATATATATGTGATATATGTTAAATGTATTCTTTTGTTACTATATTATATATATGTGATATGTATAATTGTAACATGCTAGGTTATAAATGCAACTAGGGTTTATTAGAGTTAAACCATGCTAGGGTTAATATTAGGGTTTATATTTATCATTAAGTAATTCAAATATTGTGGATATGGATCAAGGATGAAGCTTGTAGAAGCTTGTAGTCTTCTTTGACTTTGTCCACTCTTTTTGTCTAGCTTAAGATATTTATCAACCTCACCTTTATCCATAGCTAATGGTTAAGTCTCTACATGGGTTAAGGATGATATACTTGACCCATAGTTGCGTTTCTAACCACACAACAATTATTCTCATCACTTCATCTTCTTCTTCCTCAAAAAGCTTGCTAGCTTTTTCATTTGTGATGAAATAAATTAAGAAAAAGAAAACTAAAGAGAGAAAAATTCCTACTTCATCATCCTCTTCTATACTAGCCATATAGATTAGTGTGTTAGCTTCACTAATTCATAATTAGTGAAGAGTTAGCTTGAGTTTGTGTTTCCTCAAGGTAGATCGTCTTGGATTTCGAAGACTTCAAGTAAGATGCATCATTCACCTCATGGAGCCTCTCTAGAGTCCGGGAGCTTGATGATCGCAGCGATGGGACCACAACTCGGAGCTTATGAAGCGAAGGAACGGACTACAAAGGTTGTAATCCCTCTTACTTAGATGTAAAGTTGTTCACATGCAAAGTTAACCCTAATTCTCTAGTTAAGATCTTGGTTAGGGTTTCATAGCACCCCAAAATTTTATAAATTGGCATGGATGATGCCTTGATAAACCTTGTTGATGTGCTATACAACCCATTAGTATATGTGTAGGCATGTAGGTATAGCAAGGCATATGTGTAAGCATGTAGGTATACAGGTATGCTATATTTCATATGCGCCATCGCACAAGAATCAATGCCTCAATGTCGCTAACCAATAGCAAGGTATATCATATGAATATTTGTGTTGTGCGTATCATGGCTATTACAAACAGTGTGTGTAGCATACAATGAGTGCTCGTGCAACATGGACTGTCAATAATAGTGCAGTGTACAATGGGTACAGGTTCAGGCACAACAAGTAACTATATGCAATGAAGTTCATGCACCATTTCTATATGTGCATATAAACATGCGGCTAATATCATATCATATCTTGCCCTGATGCTTAACGCCATACGGGCGATTTCCCCGTAGATGTTAAATCTACTCACCGACAGTCGCGAGCTAGGTAAATCCAATCACATGCTTCGCTTTCTTCGCAGCATCCGAAGTCCCCGCCTGCGATCCTATTAACATAAAACACAACAAGTGCAAATCTCAGAAATCGATAAATATCACGTACACACTACGTTTGACCGGCGCACCAACTCCAATCCAACTCACAAGTGTTCGTCTAATGGCTAATGTGTGTGGCGACACACCAAAACCAACCCAAGTACAGCAGCTACACAAGATCACGAACAGTGTCGGAAAAACGTAACACACGTACTCAAAACACTAGATTATAGCAATATGATCCCAGATTTTGTATACTGTCAAAACTCAAAAATCGAAAAGTACCAAACACTCTTAAACAACTGCAGATAGCTACCCTACAAAAACCAAACCCTAACTCCCTCAATCGGCCGAGCTCGCCGGAATTTGCCCTATTGTCACTGGCCAAAACCAGTAGGATGGGGTTTCTGCTTCAGGTGTATTCTCAGGGTCACTAGTACAACACTACTACATTGTTAGATTTTTCAATAAAGACTCTAGGTCATAGAAGATCACAGAGATTACAATATGATACTTGTCACGACCCGAAATATTAGCTCGTGACCAGCACTTGAATCACACCACGTCTAAAGGCATAACGGAATTCAAGTAAGCTGAAACCTAGAAATCTAAACCTTTTAGAAAAATAAAGAAGGTGAGGTTTTTGAAATAAAGGTATATGAAATCAAGTTTTCTTAATGCATAGAAAAGGAACATGAATGATGCAAGTGAAATTTGCTAATTTGAAAACATGTTTCGTCTTTTAAAAATTTTGGCAGCACCTCCTTTGTATATTTTGATCCAAAACCACCAATACATAGTAAGAATAATGGCATCCCCAAGCAGGAGCTAGCTCTTCGCCAAACGGAGGATCACAACCACGCAAGACAATATATAAAAGTATACGACGCCCAACGGCGAAATTCACCACAAAAGATAAAGAAAAAGCAAGACATATAACTCACAAGTAGCGGAAAACCCCTCGCTCTAAGTCTCACAACCACAATCCCACTAAGTCTCATTACTTATATAATTTACAAGTTTTAATTGATGGAGTTAACTAAATACAATATGAAATGTAGATACAAGAGTGGGAATGATACAATTATCCCACCTACCAATGCAAAACACCCGAATGCAACTGTGTGCCAGCGAAGCCGCTCCTGATCCAAGCGGTCAACCTGCAAGAACTGTGGCACAACGGGGGTGAGTTGCCAACTCGTGAGTAGAAAAATATCAACAGATAGAAATCGAATAAACAACGACTCTTAGGTTAACTATATCATAAAGGTAATACTATGATATCTAGGGTGACCGGGTCTGTATGTGCCAACAAGGTAGTCAATACCTATATGCATGTGGATAACATCCAACAGTAATAATCAATGCATGTATATGGATCTCGTCCAACCATAATCAAGGTATGTATGCATATGGATCTCGTCCACCCATATAATCAATGTCTGTATGCACGTAAATATCATAAAGGAGTGTGCATGAAAGTATGAGAATATATATATCAACGGTGTCCCTCCCGACACATCAAAATCATGAAACCTGAGTGCCTAGCATCGACACTCGAAAACATCATGAAAACAGTGCCCAGCATCGTCACGTAAATCCTCATATATCGGGCTCCGTCAGTCCGGATCGGCCCACGGGCTCTGTCAGTCCGGATCGGCCCCTATCATCTCTCGACTCCGGTCGGTATCCTCCGGATATCCGCCGAGCCCAAATACTATCACCGGTAGGTAGTAGTCCCTCTGCCAGGCTCACCGTCTACTACACAGCGATCCGTTCTCGCCCCGGGGTACCATACCGGGTCCACCATGTACCCGCAATCAGCCTCATCCGCCTCCTCGAATCGGGTTTCACATGTCGCTCTCAGAACCGAGAAAACACATGGTGGACGCACTGAAATATCATATTAAGAGAAACCGAGTTTTTAAAACAACACATAATCTCTTTCAAAATGTCCACGGTTCTCAAATCCAGAAATCTCATGAAAACAGGATATCTCAATGCGTAAAATCATAGAGTATGATGCATGCGACATATAATAGAAATGCAAGCATATCCGTGTATCATGCAACATGGAATAGTGATATAACATATTAAGGGAGAACCGCTCTTTTAAAATGATTCTAGTTTTTAAAATATAACATACAGTTCCCAATTTTACAATAAAACCAGTTATCTATATAGGTATAATATGAATATGCGCAAGTGTAGGTGTACCAATGTATGTGTGCAGAAATATGGATGTATCAAGGTATATGTGAACCAATATGGATATACAAATGTGTGTATCCGCAAGTATAGATGTATATGTTATGATGCAGTAACCCTACTGTGTAGTGACATGGCAATTATCGATGATGAAGTGTGTGAGCCGGCAAATCTGTGTACGTGTAACATACGCATCATCGATAATGGTGCAAGTGTACTAGCGTAGGTATAAGCAATGCAATGGAAATAATATGAATACAGCATAATGTAAATCATATGCAAATGCTGATGGGTATACGTATCTAATATGGCCGAGTCTGGGAATCTGTCAATCGGCATCCAGCCTAACAATATCGCGTACGGTATAATCCATCATACGACAACCTCAAGTCAAGGGTAAGAATCAATCATCAAGTCAAACTCATCACGCACGGAAAATCATCGTACGGCGGCATTAAGCTAATAGGGATCCTATCATCCTATACGACAAATGAGGGTACGGCCTGAAGTCACGTACGGCCTATCATCCATGATTCACAACATTCTATATATGTATATGTATTCATGTACCTATGTTCTAGGCCACATCCACAATAATCTCATATCGGAGGACCGGCAGGGTATAAATCATCTCGATCGACTCGGATCCGTATACCAACATAACATCATATCATTATATCCGTCTTATAATCTTTTCATCGCATTATAACTCATATCAAGCCGAGTTTACATAAACATTCTATCTCTACTATAAGTATAGGTATCTAATCTAGCATACACACCTGAACCATACAAGCAGATTTTTAAAGAAGCGAATTGTAGTTTTGAAAATAGGGGTTACGGTGTTTTAAGGAAAAGGTATCATTTGAAAATCCAAAACATCCCCCAAGGTACATATTTAAAAGATACTTACGATTCTTCGGTTTAGAAAAAGGTATGGTTCGGATGACGCGTCTACATCGACTATCTAGTTCTACAGTACCCTAAACGGCAATATCGACAAACGTCGTCCTCGAATTCCGTCATCGCATAATAGCCATATTATATATTTTCTAACTATACTTAGTTTCTAATACAGTATCAATAAGTATCCTTTACTATAACCCTAGTTTCCTAATCTAGGTTTCCTTAACCATATTCTATAAATCAGTTTTCCATCAAACTTTGCGGTGGTGCTATACGCCATCCACCCTGTTGGATATAGTGCCCTCAGAGTCAATTATTGGATCATAGGCACGTGATTGCAATGATTGAGGGAGGACCTATACCGTTAGGATAGTCTTACTCAAGATGATAGTATGCTATCTGGTTTATCTTTATCATCGTGTACTGCTTTAGGTGACCTTACAGGTCACTATTGCGCGTTGATAGAGCCCCTAGGATTCTTGCTTGACTGCCAGCAGTATGATGGCGATCATATACGTGGGAGCTGGGGTCTATAAGCACATCCTTAAAAGGTCCCTAGTCGAGGGAGTTTCGAGACAGGGCATCGATACTCCAGAGTAGACTAGTGTATACAGTCGAGACCCCGACGAGGGGCGGTGGCCGGTCTCACAAGCCACTGGTGTCAGTTGGTTCATCTAAGATGTATACAGGTGCTCATTGGGTTATGAGTACACCGGACAGGACTCGCCGGGAACATGCTAGTTGGTCTTATACCAGACGTCAGATAGCAGTTCCCTGGTGGCATGTGTACAGGTTAGTTCATCGACCTGAGATCGTCATTTGTCTCGTGTGAGTTCCCACTGTACTTTGATTACTACCCTACCACGGCTCAAAGGAGTCGTGCAAACAGGTTTTAGTTGGGTACAGTCCCGAGCCACATGGAGGCAGTGAACGGATCGGCAGGGGTTCGTCTCTCCCGGTATTGGGGGTGAGGTCGCGCTGTGTCTAGGAAAGCCATTACATGAAGTCTTTGGCCAAGGCAGGAGATTTACAGGTAGGTATTCCAGTAGTATCTCAGGGTGTTCTGGGCTACACTCCGACACGACTTGTACCGCTTTTGGGTGTCTGACTTTCACCAACCCCCTAGGCCCGCCATGCGATGCTCATAGAAGAACGGACCGGACTGTACGGATATTGTCACTGACAGGATCAGTAGGGTGTCAGGATGAGTTCGCTCATCGACGTACCTTTTGGTCAATAGGTGGTAGCCCGTTACGTATGGCTAATACCTCTGACGTGCTAGTGGTTAAATCCACAGCCAAAGTATTGACGAGTCTTTAGAGTCCCCCACAGACAGTTTCTTAAGTTTCGGGCGAAACGCTGTAGAGGCCGTATGGAGATATGGCAGGGTTCGATCATATACGTGTGGTATTGCACGGATCATGATCGGACGGATAATACTAGCGGGCTTTGGTTTAAGCCGGATCCTAGTATTGTACAGTGTAGATTTTGTCTCATTGCATTTGTATTCGGTTGCAATACAAATGCGGGTATGTATATACAGTCGCGGTTACGGGATCGGATTTTTGAAGTTGCCAGTTTGCTTTCCGTTTCGGCCATTTTCCTTTGTATCTTTCTTTGGCTGAAAATTGGTGTGGTGGGGCTTATTTGCAAATGTGCAAATTAGCAAAGTGGAGGGTGTTTCTTGTAAGTTGATAGCTTCATAATGGTTCAACCATCATTTGACTTCTATGTTCATGATTGCTTGACTTTTGTGATGAGATGAGTGATGGGTTTTTGAGTGAGACTTTTGTTATGATGATTATTCCTCATCATCACCTTTTCTTTTGCTCGCATTATTGCTTCCCTCCCCCTTGACTTTGCTCTCTCTCTCATTCTCCAAGCAAGGGCCGGCCACACTTGTAGGGGGCTGTCCAAATCTCTAGTGGGGAGTTTTTCATCTCATTAGCTCACACAAAATCCCATATCACCATTTTGAAAGTTCATCCCTCCACCCCAAACATCAAAAGGGCAACTTCAAACAACCCCATGAGACATAGTGATCTACGGATAGCCTACAGCATTCTTGGACACGTCGGCTCGCCAACTTCGTGCCCGAGTTGCCTTGGTCCAGAGGTGGGAGCCCGTAAAAGAACCCGGCGATGTGGTGCCCTTTCCGACGAGGAGATGAAGACCGGAGATTCCGTGAGGAGATCGGGATGGAGGCCAAAGACCGAAGGACACGGATCGCTCGGTATAGCTCTCTTCCTTTTCCCTAGTTAGCTAGAAGTAGGTTAATGGCCCGATCCGGGTTTTATAGTGCGTGGTAGCGCCGGTTTACAACTTTATAGAAAAGTTTCGTTTCCGCATTTTGGCCTCGTTCAGACGGCGGGGGCGCTGCCGTGCACTTACACTGGTATCAGAGCCACGCCATTAACCTAGTCTAGCTTGCTCTAATATGTTTACAAGTTCGATCGAACGGATTTTCCAAAAACCGCGTTTCCATGTCAAGTTTCTGTCGAATTTTTCCAGTGCTCTAAAAATTATTTGGTACATTGTAAAAATACGTGCAGGGTTTTTTATGCATTCTGTGAAATTTGGTAGCTTGATGGCACTATTCCACCGCGGAACCGTGGCCAAACCCATGCATTGGCCGCGGTTCCGCCGCCATTTAAACTGTTCACAGCACCAAATTTTTACAGTGGGCTTCTGACATGGAAATAGGGTTTTTGTTATGTTCTGTTTGGGCCCAGATTTATTTTGAGTGCTACAGTTGTGCTTAGGGCCCACTTCGGGAAATTTAGTCGATCGAAAATTTTAAACATGTTAGTTCATAGTATTTACATTATATCTGCGATCGTGAATGTCATTTGATCGGTAAATCCTGTCTACCTGCTATAGCCCTTTTAGACGGATTTGCGAACGTGACATTCACGTTGATGTTCTGTGTTGTGCTGTGATGTTGCGGATTTGTCGTGGGGATAGCCTTTATGCAATGGTAGTACAGTTTGGTTGTATATGTACATTTGATATTGCGGGACGAGCGTCCGACATGTGGACTGCCGTTACTGCCTGTTTGTATATTATTCTTTTGGGGCACGACCGGGCTGAGGTCGATGTACCTGTTGTATGTATATTTTATTTTCTGTACTAGGATTACCCCACGGAGGGGTGCACGGATAGCCGGGTTCTAGAGGGCAACGGGCCCACATCTCATGGCGTTGAGACGGAGGGAGCTTCACTCTAGAATTGGCGGGCTATTCGCCGCACTCGTAGGGGGTACAGGTTGACCCAAGGAGGGGTGCCCAAGTTACCGGATTCCGTGAAGTGCTGGGTTGTCCATTTACGTTGTTGATGGGGCTGCCTCGCTTCAGGTTTTGGCGGGTAACTTTCCGCGCCCGTAGGGGTCTAGGATTTCATTGCATAGGCTATCCACATGACCAGGGG